>OY856409.1:86090221-87290221 GCA_963693085.1 Alisma plantago-aquatica | reverse complement strand
TGCGATCTAGACCTATGGCTTTTAATGGTGTCATTTTTTATAGGACATGTTTAATTTGATCACCACTGGGTGTGCAAGCTATCAGATTGGATGCTTGAGGAGATAGTAGTTTGAAGGTGCCAATGTAGTCCTCAATGGAAGCCTAGCCTACGTTGACGGGTTCATCAATTGACATGAGATTCTTGAAGCAGTTTTGAATGAGTACTTTTAGTTTAGGTTGAGTACCAACCCAAACACTGTCATTATTGTGTAACCGAATGATCTTGTTGTGGTTTTGTCTGGCTTTAACATAAGCTTGGAAGAAGCAGTTGTTGCTATCTCCAAACTATAACCAGTTGATATGCGCCTTCTGTTGGTAGTCCATTTCTTCACGTAGAAATATGTTGATGTACTATTCTGGAAAGGAAATAGAGAGAAAATCTTTAGTGGGACTAGGATTCCTATTAATGGTTACCTCACATTGATCAATGTTGGAAAGGATCTTGGTTTTTTCGTTCTTCTTATTCATGTTGTGGTTTCTTTCCCCTGTTAGAGTAGCTTCCTAGAATGAGGGGAGGGAATCAAGGAACGGGTGTGAGGCATCCCACAGGGGCAACAAGGTTTAATGGAAGTCTGGTAGAATTTCCCAACTAGCCTTTGTATGAAAGATATGTAGCTTGTCTTTGGGTGATGGGTTTCTTGAAAGAAGAATGGGGTTATTGTCAGAGTAGAGGCGTGGAAGCACTATTGTGAATATACCAGGTTCTACATTGAGCCCCCCATTGTTGGAAATGACATGATTTAGTTTCTCAAGTAAGAGTTGGTGTTTGAATGTGTAGAAGTGACCACTGGTGTGCACTTTCGCATGTCCTATACTCATAAGAAGGTTGTTGAAGAGGGAGCTATCCCGACAGTCAAAGTGATAACCTCCTTTATTTTCTAAAATGTCCAACATTATGTTAAATTCACCAACCACTTCCCATCCACCATTTATGAGGTTAGTAATCACACCTAATCTCGTTCACAATAGGATTCTTCATTGAGGAATTGGGCTGGCATAGACAAAGGTGATGTCCCTTTATTGTTTATTTTATAGTGGATCGTCTTGTGGTGGTCGAGTTTTATTTTCATATCATTGTGTTCTTCATCCCATAAGACCCATATACCCCTGGAGAAGCCTAGGGTCTCAATTCAGTGAGACGATGAGAAGCCTAGATTCTTAATCATAGATTTTGCAGACTTGCCACTACATTTTGGCTCATTGATAGTCAAGATGTGATGGTGGTAGTTATATTTATAATCCTTCAGTAAACACATTTTATCTTTGGAGTAGGCTCCTTGGATATTCCAATTGAGAATGGTAATCATTAAAAAGTAGATGTCTTTGGGGACAATTTTTAGAAGATAGCTGGTAGGCCAATGGCCTTGTCTCCGTCTTTAGTCATAGCATGCTCGACGTCTGGGCTAGCCACAACGTCAGTGATTTCCATGTCCATATTTTGATCTTCCAAGGAGAGTTGCTTCTTTGCATGGCCAGAGTTGAGGTTGACAACCAGTTGGGTAAGTTTTCCTTTCATTCATTCTCTACCAAGACTTATTACAACATTCTAGTAGACCATATTCCTATTGTTTAGGATAACTCCTCTATTACCACTTGGGTCTCCCCAGTTGAATTTTTCAGGTAGATTTTTTGGTTTTGGTTGTTTGTTTGACCCCCTGAAGAGAAATAATTCACCATTTTAGGGACAAAGTTGTGATCTTCAGAGGTTTGATCATCACTAGTGTGATAGCAGTGCCTTTCTACATATTAGCCTTCTCTACTCTGTTGGGATTGCTTGGTTTGGACTGAGCCTTTCCCATGAGGGGACAACCCTTCTTCTTCTTGTTCATATTGTGGGTCACTTTCTCACAATCAGAGTCATCTGATTGGGTATCAACGTTGATATCTTGGTTGGAGGCGGAGGGTTCCTGTCCGTATTTTGTGGTGGTAACTGGCACCTTATCTCCTTTCTTACTCGTAGGACATTCTTTTTGTTGTTTTGTTATCTGTACTTATTTGGGAGCATGTATTTCCATGTATGTGATCGGGGGTCGCTGTTTTGGGGCATCAAAGGTGGATGATTCATTTAGGATGAAAAACTTTGCAAAGCTACAATCTTTCTTAGTATGGTCTAGTCTACCACAACATAGGCAAACTATGGGGAGGTTTTCATATTTCAATTTATAGTGTTCTCTATTTAAGAAGATGGTATGTAGGAGTGGTTTTGTGATGTCTACATTGATTGCCAGTGGGGTGAACTTGCTGCAGTCACCTATTGTTGTTGTGGTGTCAATCTGGATGGTCTTGCCAACAAGGTTTTCGATGTTGTCCAGAAACTGGTTCTTAAAGAGAAACATAGGTAGATCCACTATCCTTAAGCAGACCACGAGTTTACGTGGTATTGGATCTGATCGCCTAAAACTGGGAGACCGTGACTGGAGGACAAAGTAGTTGTTGAAAATGGTCCAAGGACCTCTGCTCATGGCCTTGACAAAGTCGACCTCATTAGCAATTTGGATTATTTAATACCCAAGATCATGGTCGACAACTTGAAAGTTGTCGGACAGGGACCAAAGAATTTCCAGATAGTTTACCAGGGTTTGAAAGCCTATGTTGCTAGCTAGGAGAGTGTCGCTACAATCAATCTTGGTGTCCTCCACTTTGAGGATGTCCGGAGATGCTACCTTGACGGTATGTGCCACCTTGCGTCCTGTTATTGCATCGTCGTAAGATCGGTCACGCCCATCATTGAGATTGTTATCGGTATTATCGGCATGGCATTCAGGGTTGATTGAGTATGGGGGATCATTTGATGACTCGTTCATGCACGACTCACCATGGGATTGACCACATCCTCCTCTTCCACCGCGGCCACGACCGCCTCCACACCCGAACACTAAGTGTTCTTCCATAAAATGAGAGCTAAGTTCTTCCCTTCTTAAGTAAGAATATTTCATCAAACAACACATTCCTCGAGGTTATTTCATGAACCTCTTTTGACTCAAAGTATGAACTTTTAAACATTGTTTAGCCTTATTAGTAAGAACAACCATTCAATCATTTAATGTCAAGATAAATGTTAATTTAAACTTATAAGTTTTTGATACACCATGACACTTTCCCAATGCCAATATTGAAGTAGTCATGTAGGGGATTTTGTGGAGGTGGAATTGAAAGTTCACCATGTTACTCATCCTCATTCTCATCATGAGGCATTAGTGGTATTGCATTGAGATTTGCAATCTTTGAGCTTCTCCTTTTTCAATGTGTTGATTTATTCATCTTTTCCTAGCTATTTTAGGATCATCAAAAAAATATCTAATTGATAGGAAAACATTAATTCTCACATGCAGAAGCTAAAACCAGGTGAACTGATGCAAGTTAGGAATCATAAATGCAAATAAACAATATAACTTATGCAGGTTGCTAGAAAAGGTAAAAAATAAATAGATTGCTAGGTGAAATACACCACTCCTTGGTAATGATGTTAGGAAGCTTGATATGTTGGGAACGTAGTGGGATGGAACAATCCCGACTGAGGCACAATCTATGTAAAACAATCCACGAGTGAATGAGCTTTAGATGTAGTATAGGACTGGTAAGTACATTGTCAAATCCATAGGATTTTATAGATAATATATCATGGTTTTTATGGTTTCATTAATAATTTGAATTGACCAAATTATATGATGATGTAATTGACAATACAATATAATACATCTAATCTAAATAATAAATTAGATCTAACTAGTTAACTTTAGACGGGAACTGTGACAAACTAAGAAATAAAAATCATAGACGGTACTAAACAAGGTAAGTAACTAATAAATGGAAGAAAAAACTACACATAGAAAATAATAAATCAAAACCTAATACAATAAACATAAGAAAATAACTAATGTCCCTAGCAAGATCTAGCTTGTAAGTCCCCTAACTTGAGTTTTGAGGTAACCCTATTTTCTTTAGCCTGGTCATGTGCATAGAACCTTTCTCTAATCCTTTGAGATATAATTATGTCTTATGGAGAGCTTAATTTTCAAGTTCGAGCTTGTTTGGATGATGTTTGTGCTTTATGTGCTAGTTTTTCTTGACATCATTTAGATGGAAGAGTAAGAGGAGGGGAACTTGTTTGATCCTTGGTTGAGGAGTATCACCCCAAGTGGTGATTAGGGTTGATGTGAGTGTTGAGTGCCTTGACCAAGTGTGTTGGTTGTGTTGTCTCGACTTTGGGTCGCGACCAAGGTTGGTTTTGGGGGTTTTCATGGTCGAGACACCTCCTTTAGGTGTTGGGGGTTACGACCTAGGTATTCTAGCATGGTATTGGGTTGAGATGGTTGCCCTAGATTAGGTTGTCTTGATGTAGGGATGGTAGTGGGACCTTGTCTAGACCTAGAGGTGATTTTAGGTAGTGGTGTCGCGACCATGAGAGGTTCACCCTAGGAGGGTCGTCACCGCGACGATGTGGGTTGACATTGTGGTAGAGACACTACCTATAGTGTATTACCATGTCTTGCATTTCATGCTTAAGTGGATGCATGTTGGACTTTTAAGTAGATAAGTGTCCCTTGGGAATGTTGACACCTCACCCCTTTCTCTCTCACTCATCTTTTATCTATAAAACCCCTTATCTCTTCTTTCTTACAACCCTTTTTAGACATCTTTCTTCTTCCTCCTTCTTTTCTCGTTCATTGAGCTTGGTGGAGCAAGGAGGCTCGTCCTTGCAACTTGAAGGATCAATATCCTCTTACATTTGGGGGTGGTGATGATCCAAGCTCATCTTCAATCATTGGAGCTTTTGTTGAAGCTTCTTCAACCCTTGGGTTGTGTTCTTGGATCTCTTGATCTTCAAGTTTTGAGCTCTTGGTGGTGATCATCTTAAGGTGGGTTATATAACACTAAACCTACTATGTTATTGCACTTCTTTATGCTTTTTATTACTTTCTTCTCTCTATATATTGCTACCTCATCATGCTTGTACTTAGTGGTAATCTCTAGATCTTCTTTGGTGGAGATAGTTTGCTTGGTTTGGGAGAAATCTAAAACCCTAATCTATGTGTATCGAATTTAGCAGATGATGAGTTATGGAGGTTCTTCTCTAAGTTTTTCCACTGATCTTGCTCCCATGCACGGTATTCATATAACAAGAAGTTGTATAGTTGTTAGGTTCGGTCTTGGTTACCTTAAGCATGGTTTTCCCTTCTATGGAATAGGTTCTTTCTTGGTGATTTCTTGACCTATGCTTTAGGTTTTGGTGATTGATTTCATGAGTTTCCCTTCATGGTGACCATGGTTCTTTCCTTGGTTGTTGTTTTGTTTTTTGACCAAGATGTTGTAACTTGGTGCGGTTGTGAGACTTCCATCTTCGTGGTTGTGAGCTTGTTAGCTTTTGGTCGAGATAATTCCTTGTGGTTGAGTTTTACCTAGTGGTATTAGGCTAAGGATTTTGGTGTTAAGTGGCTTAGTAACCCCTGGAGTTGGAATCTTGTTCCTGACTTGCTTGGGTTGAGACTTACCCTTGAGTGTAGGGTCATGACCATGATGGTCTTAGGTCGTGACATGGGTGGAGGTCGAGGCACCCTTGATACCAAGACATGTTTGGTCAAGACATGTTGAGGTCGAGACACCTTGGGTTGAGTTGCTTTGTGAAACCCTAACCCAAAGCGTCACGGGCTCGACATGCCTGAGAGGTTGGAGGTCGCGACATGCATGTGGATGGTTGAGACACATGAGTGTCATGGTCATGACATGGACCATGATGGGTGGTCGCAACTTATGTGGTTATGTGGTTAATATAGGGTGATGATAGGTTGATGAGAAGCACATGTGAACACTTAAATGATATTCATATATTAATTCCACGTAAGACATATACAATGATGTTTAGAATGTTATCTAATCAACTCTAATGATGTTCCCTAATCCTTATATGCTCGAAGATAGTGGGAGGTGGTTTAGCTATATTTATATTGTTGGTTGTGACTTCAAAAACCTAAGTGGGTAGAATGGAAAACCCTAACCCTAATGATGAGTATGCTGATATGATTGCTTCTCTTTCTTGGAATGGATATTATTATGATGATATATTTCTATTTTCCTTGAACCCTAACCATGCATGTTGAATGCATGCCATTTCTTGGGTATTCTATGTTAATGATTATGAATAATTGAGGTATGTGCAGATAATGTTGTGAAGCATGGATTCAGATGTTTCCACTCTCTTGTTTATCAATTTCTAATCATGCAGGTGATATGAACTTGAATATCATGTCTAGTGCATTCTATGATGAATATGATGTTAATAGGTCCTATGACATGGTGATAGCTTGATTCCTGGTGTGATGTGATACCTTCTTGTGCTATGATTAAGGGATTGATATCCCACAATGATGTTACATTAGTGATAGCCTTGAGTGGTTGTAGAAAAGTGATGATGGTCATGTGAATGGAAGTGTACAAGTGTTATGTGCTGAGAGCGTGACAGGTTCACACCCTATATGTTATATATCTTTGAAAGTGTACCATGCCCTTACTATTATAGTGCTTGCTATGGTTTTGTACATTATAACATGATTGATGCTTAAAGATACTTAATGGCATAACAAAGAGACGACAATGCATGAGATGATATCGTTGTGATATATAGAATTTCCATGCCCGAAATGACTTCCTTGTAATGTATGTATGACCATGCATGAGCCACACCTTCTTTTTGGACGGCTATGCATGATCCGATTCCCCTATGATATCTGGATGACCATGCATGAGCTGATCCATCTGCTAACTTTAGGTCACATGTACAAGTTGACTAATATGACATTGTAGTGACACTATCATGCTAGTAGGGAGGTGTTAGAAAGGTCATGGAATCCAACTCTTACATTGACCATGTGTGGTACCAATAAGGACTTAGTAGTGGTACTTTCATAAGATCTAATATGAAAATAATTAGATGAGGCCTTCCTTGCTTTTCTATAACTTGGTTGAAAAAATATATATATACATGATCTACATATTCCTTCTTATCTTATAAAATATATTAATGCACTATTATAGCTACCTGATCTTCATAGATGATAATAATTTCCTTTCTTATATCAATAATTGAATCTGCTAAACATCATTGTAACTTTATTTTTTTTCTTTAGTTACTTTATCTATGGTTTATTAGTGTTGGTAGAGAGTTATATCTCCCACCAAGATTTGGAATCTCACACGTGTTTCCAACATCTTTTAGGTGGACGTGAATGAGGAAGTAGAGATCATGAGGCAGAGGCTAAGCAGCTACAGGAAGGACATCATCAACTAAGGTTGGGAATGCTGCTTGGGTTTTTTGTGGTTAAAGTCCTAGAGTCATCCATGTACACTCAAGTCTTGGGGGAGTTACATATGTTCCTCGATGGTGTTATTGATATGAGTTTTTGGTTCATGCACCCTTGTTGTATATAGTTGTCCGTTGTACATGTTTATGTAAATGAAAAAAATATCACATGTGACAGGTTTTCTTTTTATGGACGTGTTGTAAATAGTGATGATTTATGATATATATTTCAGACGGCAAGTTTTGGACCCTTATGTAATAAGTTTCCTGATGATGATCCTTGTTGTAATTGGTTTTGACTTAGTGTTTTTTATTAGTAGTCCGTTGTAGAGTTTTGTTTTAAATCTGGTGGCTTGTGTTTGTTTAACAATGGGTTTCACATTTGGTGGTATCAAATCTTTAGCTTTGTTGTGTCTATATGGACCTATGACTAGGGTTTGTGTCTATTCGTGTGTACTCCAATCTTTCTTATAGAGACTTCTTCTTATGCAAGAGAAGAAGAAGAAAAGCTTAAAGATGTCTGGAGAACATGAAGAATACGCTGCTAAAAGCAATGTATCTTCACCAGGTGGAGGTGCAAGGAACCAGCCATGAGAAGATGAGGTGTGTGAGGGTCCCCAGTTTGACCAAACTACGCTTGAGTATCCTACCTTTTAGTTTCTTTTTGGGAATTTCATGGCTACCATGATACATGGACAGGGTGCTCACACCTCATCCTAGGGCACCAATTTCCAATACGGAATCCTCAGTCTCTGGGAAGACATTTCAGCCGCTTAGATGTGTTGGGGTAGTAGCATATGTTGGGACGACAGATCCAACAGATGCAGACCTTTGGTTGACGGATCTAGAGAAGCCTTCAATATCCTTAGTGTGACGACCGTCTCGCAAAAACAAGATCAACGAATTCAAACTAATGCGGAAGCGTTTCGTTAACAGCGGAATTGCTGAAAATCACTAAAAATTAAAACTTTTTGTAAAGAGATCCACAAACGGTAAAATTCTTTCATAAAGAAACAAGGTAGTTTATTTACAAATTGATCCATCATTACATCTTTGTAATATCACATCTCGAGAGTCATAACACTGATTGCCCTGTTGAACTGTACATGAGCAGTATACAAAAATCTCTAGGCATTACGCCAAAATCTCAGATCTATTTAAAACATCTAAGGACTCCTAGGACCTGAGAGTACAGAGACGACACATAGGACATTCTATAAACAAGACTTGACAGGCAGTGTGTCCACCTGAGGATCACTGTTGTCCCGGATGTTGCTGCTACTGTTGCTCACCCATTGAAGGGTTCCTTTGTCCTCAGCGTCTACCTAAAAAGTTGAAACCCACGGGGGTGAGAAAATTGAATAATTGTCCCAGTGAGAGTTATAACTCTTTGCCAGAAGCATTGTTATTGCGAAGATTAAGATAACAATGAGCAGAAGAACTATAATTACTTAACAACATGTAATTCCTTGATTAAACTAAGTAGAGCAGTAATCTCTAAACAATCATTTCAATTATAACTTGATTGAATCACAAGATTCATATGAATAAAGAATATGAAGAATATGTATACTAGTTATTCAACTAGAACACTATAAACAATGTATCATCAATCATTGTTTCTCGTAGTTCAACCTAAGCAATTAAGCTATATGACTAATTACATTTTTCAACCATATTTATGCCCTGAGGAGATGAGGTATACCACTCATTCTCCAACCGACCATTACTAAATCACAATCAGTACCATACATACGTCATCAAAAGAGACAGATTTCTATGACCTCGTCTTCCTCATTCAGTGTGAGGTACAAGATGCATGACATCTTGTGTCTCTGCTTAAATAGATTTCCTGGGTATTCTGGAAACTTCTCTATTAGAGTTATAGTGGCATTTTGTACTCTCTTCTCCGTCGAGGGATTCCTTATTTATCTCTCATCGATGCGGCATTAAAAACATCATCGGGAGATTAGTGATACATCATCCTGACATACACATATAATGAAGGATTGAGAGATTAAATTTACATCTCACATCAATTCCCGCATTAGGACGTAAGGATATTCATGTCCATAACCCCCACATACTCAAAAGTATGCTCTCCAGGAGTTCCCTTAGGAAAACATGTTTCACCATCATTTAATTTCTGAAAATGATGGATCTATGGTCAGGGCTCTACATGATATCATTATACTTGATTAATTAAGTACATTATGGCATTCTTTTAGCATCAGGCATGTTTTCAAACATAAACCAATAAGACAATTGCTATAAAGAAAGAGTATTAATTATATCAAGTTCATTTCACATCTAGTTAGCATTGGGATCTCAATCCCTAACCATCTCATCATTGTGATTTAGGAATATGGGTATTCAAACCCTTAGATCATCAAACACTTGTTACCAAGTAACATATTGCTATTAAGTCATTTAACAGTATGAACAGAATGATACCAATGTAGATATTTCTCATGGCTCATACAGCCTATCAGTCTCATATGTTACCTCTCACTAGGCAACATAGAAATTCATTACTTTCAAAGCTTATAAAGTACTTTCAATGAATAAGACATCATATATCTTACTTGGCTATGGTCCCTATTTCATAAGAACCTGCATGATTATTACAAATGATAACAGACACACTATCTCTATATCAGCACAATGCAAGACATAGATAACTTTACTATTCAAGGATTGTACCACCATGCCTTTACCAGGGTTAAGGTTTATTTGCAAAATAATTCCAAGTCAAATATAGAACACCACAGCCGTGCTCTCTTGCACATTCATGCTATAGGAGATTACCACGACCGTTTTACATCACCATGATTGGTTTCTAGGGTTAGGGTTTCCTATTCAATTCAATTAGGGTTACCCAACCCCTTTAGCTTAATAAGGAATAATGATTCTTCATTTCATAATTCAACTAAAGAGTTTCATGCTTAAAAGCATAACTCAAAATTAGGGTTTACTGTTCGTATCCTCACATTACCCTAGATTAGGGTTTACTATTCACAATACATCACATTACCCTAAATTTAGGGTTTACTATTCACATTTGGAGTTGTGCTATTTCTGCTAATCATTCTTGGATGTTCAATTCTCTCTTGAGATGTAGGGAGGTTCTCATTCAGTTTATTGACGTTAGAATTGGTGAAGGCCATTCTATAAAGATTTGTAAGGATCCTTGGTGTGGTGGAAAAATGTTGAATGAAGTCATTGATAGGAAGTTGATTGTTAGAGCTGGCCTTCCTAAAGATTCGCCTTTAAGCATTATCATTAAGGATAAACAGTGGTGTATCAAAGATTCTAGGTGTTCTCATATTATCTTGAAGGCTGTCAGTAGTTTCAATATTGAAAAAACTCATTCCGAGGATAGTTGGTTGTTCAACAAGTGCACATATGCTAAGTTCAAAAAGATTTGGGATTGTGTTAGAAGTAAAGGAACTGTTGATCTGAAATTTGACTGGATATGGAGTTGTAAGTGTCAGTTTAATTGAAAATTCCATGCTTGGAAAGCTATTCTTAATAAATTGCCTACTTTAGATTACCTGAGAAGGGTTGGGATTCCTCTTGCTTCCATATGTTTCCTCTGTAAAATGGATTATGAAAATTCACAACATGTGAGTTTTGATTGTCAGTTCATCACCTATTTATGGAGTAATGTTGTGAAGGAGGGGTTCATTTGTGCCATTACAAGAAGTTGGGAGGATCTGATTAGAATGGTCGATCAAAAAGCAAAATCTATTAGTCAATTAATTCTTTATCATGCTTGGAGAGAGATAAATGCGAGAGTCCATTCTGGTATTAGCAGAAGTTCTAATAATATTTTGAAAGCTATTCATGTGGATTTTGTTATTATTTCTGATTGATTCTGAGGTGGAGGTGTTCATGATTGATGCTTCATCGTCTGCTCTGAATTTTGCTTGTTTATATGTCCTTTCTTCTTGGTTTCTCTGCTATTTTTTGATGCTCTGGATCAGCTGCTTGCCTGTTGGGTTCTGTTGGCTTTTCTTCTGAAGGTTTGGTGCCTGCAACTGCATGTTTCAGATTGCTTCTCCACAGTTTGCTTTGGTTGAGCTGTTGCTGCGTTTGTGGCTCCATTCAGGCTGCATTGGTAAGATGGAGATCTATTTTTCTGGATGTATGTGTCAGACTCAGTCTCTATTGTCCTTGTGTTGTGGGTTGGTTTGTTGGCTGCCTGGATGCTTATCTGCAGTTCCTTGGGTTTTCTCCCCTCCCATAGTTGGCTAGTAATGCTATGATGGTTGAGGTTGGTTTTTCCTACCCTGTGATGGTTTTTTGCTCCCCTCTCACAACATATCTTGGTGGTGAGGGTTGAGTTCTTCTGGCTGGATGATGGTGGGTTGACAATCTTTGTTCTCCTGAACCTGGTCTTTTCTTTGGTTGAAGAATTGCTGAGATTTCTTTGTCTACTGCTCCCCTCTAATGGTTGGCCTGAACAGTCAGGATGGTTGAGTTCTATGGAAAGTCAGCACCTGCTTTTTTGAAGATTGGAGTCTGAAGATCAGATTGATTTTTAGAGGATGGGGTTTCTGGTCCTGGCTTACTTGCAACATTCATTGTATAGTTATAGTTTGCCCTTTATTTTTTATTTTATTTTTCTATCTTCAGTCTTTTTTGAAGATCCAAAAAAAGCAACACGCGTTTTCGACCGACCCAAAAAAAAATTAAGATCATACCATCATCATGTATGAGGATTACTTCCATTAATGCCCTTAATTAGGGTTATGATTCATTAGCTGGCATAACGAGGGTTTCATGATCTCATTATCATGAATCATATCCTAAATAGGTATCCATCCATATTGGGAGTTTATTACTTGATTAATCATTCATATAAGAAGTCTTCTCTCTCTTCTTTCAATAAAATGATGTTTGCATCACTCTTGATTAGGCTAAGTCAATTCGACATTGACATAATGGGTTATGTCATTACCATTGTGATCATTAGATCTTACTCATCCAAAGAGTACTTATCACTCTATTCCATCAAGAGCACCTTTTATAATGATCACCACTGATATAACATGCATTAATCAACTAATTACTTGGTCCTTTAATCACTTTAGGTATCCATGAGGTTTAGGTTAATCAACCACTAAACTATCTTGACCACTAAGGCATCAAACGATCTTGACCTTCATAAACCTCAAACGGTCTTACATAATAAACTCTCAAACGATTTTGAACAGACCTTGAAACTGTTTGGTGTTGAAGACTGTTTGGTCTTGTTGACTTTTGAAACCATTTGGTAAAGTGCACACTCAAGACCGTTTGCCCAAGATGGGGTGAAGACCGTTTGGTCAAGTTGACTTTGAAACTGCATGGACACAATCGACCTTGAAACCGCATGAGCACCAAATGGTTTGCTATTGTTTGGTCCCAAACGGTCTTGATGTCATTTGGTCCAAACCACCTCAAAACCGCAAGGACCAAAAAATGTCTCAACCACTTCAATTGAATTAGGGTTTTCCAATGTTGAACCCCTCAATTAGTCATGCACTTGCTAGCCACATATCAATTCAGTCAATTAGGTCAACCCTCAACTAATTTGAACCTCAATTGTCCCTCAATTGATCATCAATTAGGGCTTGGATCGATTGGATTAGGGTTTGAAATCGATCACCCTTCAACATGTTCCTATGTGAGTCTAATTGATTTGTCACCATTGAACCATCATTCAATTTGGTCATGACCTGACCCCAAATGGTCTTGGGATTGTTTGGATGACCTCCAATGGTCTTGAGACCATTTTCCCAAGTCAACACCAAAAACTAACTCAACCAATTAAGGTTTGGCTCATTGGATTGATTACTAGGTCAACAATTAATTGTACTTCAATTTGTTACCTTTAGATTTTCAACCACTTGACCATAGTTAACCCTAGACCTCCAAACGGTCTTGGGTGACCCCCAAATGGTATTTGGATCATTTGTCTATCCTCCAAACAGTCTTGAGACCGTTTTCCCCTTATTTTATCAAAAACCAAGTCATTCAATTAAGGTTTAAACCCTAAGTTTGGTCACCAAATCAGCAATCGATTATTCATCAACTTGATATCATTGGGTCCTCAATTGGTTAACCCTACTTAACCCTAGACCCCCAAACGGTCTTGGGTGATCAAAAAATGGTCTTGAGACCGTTTGGGTGATCCCCAAATGGTTTTAAAACCGTTTGGACCACTCAACCCAAACTTCAACATGATACTATTATTGAAATCAGCAAATGACCCGATTAGGGTTTACGTGACTAATGGGCCTTCAATTGGCAATTCACTTGAAATTAATGGATGATTTTTGGTAGGTAATTAGTTTACATTATTCAAAACAGACCTCCAAATGGTCAATTCCTGGTCAATGCATCCAAACGGTCTTGGACCATTTGCTTCTATGCGGTTTGGTTGAAACTGTTTACATTCAAACAGTTTGAAACCGTTTGAGCAAGGGTTGCAGACCGTTTGCTAAAGTAAATTTTGGATAAACATAGGAATTAACGTCTTGATCTTCTACCTCAAGAACAGAGGTTGTTCTTCACGGAATTGCTAGCAAGAACACAAGAGTAGCAAAGGAAGAAGAATAACTAACGATTTTCATGGAGATGAAGAAACAAAACAAAGCTCAAGGTTTAGAGTTAGAAAACCCACATTTAGGTCTGATCCATAGCTCCTAGATTTGTATATTTAATGGTGGATGAAGCTCTAGTAGTTTTCCAAGGTCCGTTCTTCAAGTTTTGGATGGAAAAGATGGCTAGAAAGAAGAATCGTGTGAAAAACACCAATAAACCAACCTTATTTTTTAGTTTCCACCATGAATTCGAGGTAGATGGTGATCCATACCTACAAAACCAGCTTGGTCGTCCTTCCTCTGGTCCAGAGCTCCTTCTTGGTCGGCCAAAGCAAGTTTGAGAAGAAAAGACCTAAGGGAAACGATCCCTTGTGTTGTTGGAAAAAGGTTGTTTATATATGTATGGGTCTTTAAGGTAATTAGATAAAAGAGAGTTATCTTCTTTTATTTTCCAACTAAATCCACCAAAACTTGCTCCAATTTCTTGGCTACGTGGACACTTTCTAAACCTTTCAAGACTTCTCAATTATCCAAGGTTTAAAGGAAAAGAAACCCAACATCTTAATAAGTTGTATATATTAAAGAACTATTTACTTAAATCTTGATTATTCAATACCAAGATTATCTTTCCTTCTATGATCCTTCATTTGAGGCGCCCGCTCATTTCATTTTCTTAACTTTATGCCAAGAAAGATGAGAGATACTCTAGAGGGTATATTTTAGATGTTGGACCCTAGGTTTTGGGTAATTTGCACATTACAACAAAACTAGGTTTTAAAGCACAAGGATTACTTTACAAGCTATATCTTGGTGCTCAAGCTTGTGGAATCCATATCACCACATCATATTCATTATTATGATGTCTCAACATCAGAGGAACATCTTAACATGTGCAATTTGCATGTTAACCCCTCAACTTGGGTAATTTGCACTTTAGTCCATATTTAACAAAACAATGTTTCAACACTATTCAAAAAGGACTGAAATGGAAATATAAGTTCCTCAAAAGCTTTAATTACATTTAAAAAGATAACCACAAGCATATAATCACATGTTTAAGCAAAACACCTAGGTTTAGTTCATAACCCGAGTTATGGATGTTACACTTAGTATCCCAGAGGATGATAAGGCGAAGCATGACATACATCTTCTGAAGGGGAATGTTGGCCATTGGTGGGTCATAGAGGAGGAAAAGAGTCTTGGAGTTGCCATTGGTTATGAGGAATTCTGACATGATTTCATCCGTCTGTACATTCCTTGAACCTATCTTGATGAGAAGATCAGTCAGTTTGAGAGGATCCAATAGGAATCCATGTCAATCAATGAGTATGAAGCAAGGTTTTTGGAGTTGTTGAGGTTTTGTCTTCACGTGGTTGTTGCATATTAGGTGAGAATCTGGCATTTTGAGAAAGGATTGAATGTTGAATTTTCAACGTCAGTGGCTGCCTTGGAGAGTAGAGACTATTTTGCTAAGTTTGTGGAGTTGGTTTAGAGGATAGATAGTTCTGTGGTCGAGAAGAGAGAGAAAAATTCCATGAAGACACTTATTGAGTACCAAGGACAGTCGTCAGTGGGATTTAAGGAACCTAGGTTGACAACACTACCTACACAACAAAGGTCTCGTGCACCAATGCAATGGCTAACTAGTAAAAGTAGGAGTCATAGTTTTTTGGCTACATGAGTCCATAGTGTTGTATTAGTGTCACTAACAGGGATGACTAGGTCTTGGTATGTGAGCAAGATGCGTTATAAGTGTGAACAGATTGGGCATACTAGATCATTTTTCCCTATAAAAGATGATGAGGTGACCCAATAGTCAAGGAAGAGTCGGTAGGGCTCACGGGGACAACATTATAGCAGTGGTGGAAGAGGTCATGGATAACCATCACATGTTGGTTCCGCTAAACAGGCCAGTGGGGGATGAGGATGACAACATGTGACGACTTGACTTTATGCCTTAAGTCATCCAGAAGGAGAGGTCAACCCTTGAGTTGTGATAGCTCACATGAAATATTTTAATTTTGATATGTCTATTTTTTTATGAATGCTTTGTTTTGACCCAAGTAGGGCTTGAGGTAGAGATGCAGAGGTGGTACTCGTCTCTTTTCACCTTAGATTTTGGGGGCAAAATCCCTATTAGGGGTTTATGGCCTGTAAGACCCCTGACTTGAGTTTTGTGGTAACCTTTTCTTTAGCCTGATCATCTGCTTTGAAAATTTCTCTAATACTTTGAGATATTATTAGGGCTTGTGGAGATCTTAAGTTTTAGGTTTGATCTTGTTTGGATGATGTGTGTGCTTTATGTGCTATTTTTGTGCAAATTGCAATTTACTCAATGAAGGGGGTTGATGTGCAATTTTCCACCTCGAGAGTGTTCCCTCTCCTTCTTGATATTATCTAGAGGAAAGACAAAGAGGAGGGAGCCTTGTTTAAGTCTTTGTTGAGGAGTATGACCCCATGTGGTGCTTAGGGTTGGTGTGAGTGTTGAGTGCCTTGACAATGTGTTGGTTGTGTTGTCTCAACCTTAGGTCATGACCAGGGTTGGTTTTAGAGGGTGTTGCAGTTGTGACACCTCCAAGGTGTTAATGGTCACAACCTAGGTAATCTACAGTGGTCTTGGGTTGAGATGGTTTCCCTAGCATTGGTTGTCTCGACCTAGGGATGGCAGTGGGACCTTGTCTCGAACTAGAGGTGATGTTAGGTAGTGGTGTCGTGACCGTGGGAGGTGCACCCTGGGAGGGTTGTGACCACGACCATTTGTGTTGACATGGTGGTTGAGAGACTACCAACAGTGTATCACCATGTCTTCTATGTCATGCTTAAGTGGTTGCATGTTGGCCTTTTTAGTGGAGAAGTGTCCCTTGGGTCCCTTAGTGTGTTGGCACCTCACTCCTTGCTCTGTCCCACATATTCCATCTATATAACCCCTTATCTCTTGTTGCTTGCAACCCTTTTTGGCCATTTATCTTCATCCACCTTCTTTGTTTATTCTTGAATCTTGGTGGAGTAAGAAGGTTCATCCTTGGATCTTGAGGGATCAATCTCCTCTTGCATGTGGTGGTGGTGGTGATCCGAGCTCATCTTCCATCCTTGGTGCTTTTCTGGCCGAGTGTGAAGCTTTTGGTGAAGCTTCTTCAACCCTTGGATCGTGTGCTTGGAGATCTTGATCTTGGTGTTTGGAGCTGTTGGTGGTGATCATTTTAAGGCAAGTTATATAACACTAAATGTACTCTGTTATTGCACTTTTTTGTGCTTTTTATTATGTCTTCTCTCTATATATATTGCTAGCTCATCATGATTGTACTTGGTGGTAATCTCTAAATCTTTTTTGGTGGTGATACTTTTCTTGGTTTGGGAGAAATCTGAAACCCTAATCGATGTGTACCAGATTTAGTAGATGATGAGTTATGGAGGTTCTTCTTTAACTTTTTCCCTTGATCATGCTCCCATTCATGGTGTTCATATACCAATAAGTTGGATAGATTTTATATTCAATCTTGGTTACCTTGATCATGGTTTTCCCTTATTTGGATGAGGTTCTTTCTTGGTTGTTTCTTGACCTATGGTTTAGCTTTTGGTGATCGGTTGCTTGAGTTTCTCTTCATAGTGACCATGGTTCTTCCCTTGGTTTCAATTCTATTTTGAAACCTAGATGGTGTATCATGGTGCGCTCAAGACACTTCCCTCTTGGTGTTCACAACCTTGATACCTTTTGGTCGAAATGCTTCCTTGTTCTTGTGTTTAACCTAGCAATGTTAGGTCAATGATTTTGGTGTTAATTGGCCTAGTCACCCTTGGTGTTGGTGTCTTGTTCCTACCTTGCTTGGGTTGAGACCTACCCTAGAGTGTAGGGTCACGACCATGATGGTCTTGGGTCATGAAATGGGTGGAGGTTGAGACACCCATGAGACCAAGAGAGGTTTAGTCGATACATGTTGAGGTTGAGACACCTTTGGTCAAGATGCTTTGTGAAACCCTAACCCTAAGTGTTGCGGGCATGACATGCCTGAGAGGGTGGAGGCTGCGACATGTTGGTGGATGGTCGAGACATACATGGACCATGATGGGTGGTCACCACCTATCCTATTATGTGGTCAATATAGGGTGATGGTAGGTGGATGAGAAGCACATGTAAACACTTAAATGACATTCATATATGAATGACACATAATCCATATATAATGATGTTTAGAATGTTATCTAATCAACTCTAACAAGGTTCCCCAATCCTTATATGATCCAAGATAGTGGGAGGTGGTGTACTGAGAGTTAGATGGTTGGTTGTGACTTCAAAACCCAAATCAGCTATGAATGGAAAACCCTAACCCTAATGATGAGAATGGTGACATCATTGTTTGTCTTTCTTGGAATAGCTATTATTATGATGATATCTTTCTCTTGTCCTCGAACCCTGACCCTACAGGTTAAATGCATGCCATTGCTTGGGTATGCAATGATGATGATTATGAATAATTAAGGTATGTGGAGATAATGATGTGACACATGGATTTAGATGTTTCCTCTCTCTTGTTTATCAATTTCTAGTAATGCATATAACATGAACTTGAATATCATAGCTAGTGCATGCTATGTTGAATATGATGTGAATAGGCCCTATGACCTAGTGATGGCTTGATGCCTGTTGTGATGTGATACCTTCTAGTGTTATTATTAAGGGATTGATATCCCACGGTGGTCTGACATTAGTGATAGCCTTGAGTGGATGTGCAAAAGTGATGATGGTCTTGTAAATGCTAGTGTACAAGTGTTATGTGGTGAGTGTGTGACAAGTTCATGCCTTATATGTTATATATATTTGAAAGTGTACCATGCCCTTACCTTTATAGTACTTTATATGATTTTATACATTATAACTTGATTCATACTTGAAGATACTTAATGGCATAACTAAGAGATAGCCATGCTAGAGTCGATCTCGTTGTGATCTATGGAATAGCCATGCATGAGTCGGCTTCCTTGTAATGTATGGATGGCCATGTGTGAGCCACTCCTTTTGGGATGGCCATGCGTCAGCCACTTTGTGCTTTACTCCATACATTGTCAATAGATCTTCGAATTGTTTTTCCCTAAAATGGGATCCTCTGTCACTTAAACGGTGTGTGGGACCGTAAATCGTGGAAAGATAGTTTTCTCAAACAGCTCGATCACACTTTTTGAGTCATAAGTTTGGGTAGCAACAACCTCTACCCACTTTGAGACATAGTCTACAATGACAAGAATATATTGGTTTCCTCTTAAATAATGGAATGGTCCCATATAGTTGATCCTGCATACATCAATTTTTTTTTAATTCAACCCAATCTTCCATGGGCATCTCACTACTGATATTTCCTTTGAGCTGACATTCTTTACAAGTCTGAACAAATGGCATAGCATCTTTGAAGTGTGTCGACCAATAAAAGTCTGACTGTAGAACCTTAGCATCAATTCTTTCTCCTCCATGGTGACATCCATAAGGTGAGGAATGACATTCCTTAAGTATTTGAGATACTTCTTCCTCTAGCACACAATGACGATATAAATTGTTAGAGCATCTTTTAAAACAAAAGGGGGTTATCCTAGTAGTAATTTTTTAGATCGGAGAACAACATCTTCTTATGATTATAAGTGATCTTGTGTGGTACTTGCCCATAAAATGGATAGTTACAAATGCCAAAAACCATGGTAGGGTTGGTTCAGCTGACTGAGCCATCAGTAGAGCTTCATCCACGTAGTTGTCGTTTATAGGCCATTGATTTTCTTCATCAATATCTATCCTCGATAGGTGGTCTACAACCATATTCTATATTCCTTTCATATCAATAATCTCATGATCAGATTATTGTAGTAGTAAGGCCCATCGCAGTAGCATCAACTTCGTGTCCTTTTTCTACATAGGGTATTTTATAGATCCATGATCATTGTATACTTTTACTCTCAATCCTATTAAATATGATCTTAACTTATCAAAGGCAAAGACAATCGCTAGCATTTCTTTCTCTGTTGTGGTGTAATTCACTTGAGCTTCATCCAAAGTACAACTTGCATAGCAGATGACATGGCACTTTTTGTCCTTCTTTTGTCCCAGAACCGCTCTGATAGCTAAGTGACTTGAGTCACACATAATTTTGAAGGGTAGCTCCCAATCTGGCACTTGTAGAATCAGGTATGTTATCAAGGCCTATTTGAGGATATTGAAGGCTTCTAAACATTCACTATTGAATTCAAATCAACATCCTTAGTTAGGAAGTTCAATAGGGGCTTAGCGATCTTCGAAAAGTCTTTTATGAATCACCTATAGTATCTTGCATGTACTATGGAACTCCTTACTCCTATGATAGAATTAGGTGGTGGAATCTTAGATTTAGCTTCAATATTACATAGGTAAAAATATATTCCTTTTTTGGAGATCTTGTGTCCCAAGACAATGTCATCTTGAACCATAAAATGACATTTTTTCCAATTTAGAACTAGGTGTTTTTCCTCATACCATTGCAAGACTGGAGATAGATTTTCAGGACCCACTCTTTTGATCAACATAAATACCAATCATTATAGATAATCCCAAACCCTAAACCCAAATTTTGAAATAAAATAATGAATTCTCGACAAAGGTGAATAAACAATATATGAAAAACACAAATAAATTTTTCCTTTTTTTGTTGACAAACTCATAAATCAATGTCACATCAAGGACATCACATTCAGATACCACAAATCATATTCAACTCCATTAAATCTAGAATCAAATCTTTTTCTCATATGCGGTTCAGTTTACATCAGATGCATGCACATTGATGAGCAAACTTAATCTACAATCCATCCTGGGAAAGGGAGAGTACAAGGACATTCTGATCTATCTAGATTATGCTATTTATATCTTCTTTGGTACGAACTCTCCACTGGATAGCATTATAACATTTGAAACAACCTCATGAGACTCATATAGAACCCCAGTGAGTGGATACCTCCCACTCAAGCTAGGTACATGCATCAACATCAGATTAAGTATTATAAACTTAACAAAAACATGCAGATATTGAAAAGTCTAGCAGATAGTTCTATCATGAGTCAAATCTATCTTGTAAAGGTAATCTAATCCAAGAGATATGGTAATCACTTAAACCAATTTTAACTTTGAAATAACTTTTTAAAGCATGTCTATGAACAAATCAACATATACTTCTTAGTTCAAATTAAGAATCCTACTGCATGAGTAATAAGTCAAGTTCTAAGCATTTTGAATCAATACATAACAATAACATTAACTTTGTGACACTTCACCAGCCGGACTAGGAACACATCCTACAGTCCTGAAGCTAAAGTACACATAATACATATCTACCAAACAATACTATCAAATAGCAAGTAATCCAACTCATATTCAGAATGGATATAAATTCCAACATTTATAACTTGTCAGCATGATAAATCATAATATGAAATAGAAAATGTCCATAGAAACATGATTACTTTCCACAACATGAAGCTTAATCAACAATAATCAACTAATTGTATAAGGAATGTAATAATCATTCAAATCATGTTCTACATGGCTTATCATCTTTTATTCATTTTCCCTGAAACTACTTGGATTGTACCTCACCAAGTAGAAGTCACCACACCTGATTCGCATGTCAATGACTCACCATCACTATCTTAGGGTTTAGCCGACCACCCTAAGATATCAACAACAGACCCTGGTCACCTCATGGTTGCCTAAAGAGGCTCACGTCCTCATCTCGGGTACACAAGATAGGAACCAACAAAGTAGTATATCACATATCACAGTATTTCACATATTTTTCATTTCACATTTCACATATTTCATTTCATCAGAGTCTATTCCATTTGGACATAGACTTTAACAATAAGGATTTAGGGCCAGAGCCACTCTAGATTAATCATTCCTAAATCATGGTGGTCTAACCTTAAAGGTCTCAATCCACACTTCGGAAATACTTCTCATAATTCATCGATTACTACAAGGAGATCCATTTTGTTTCCCTAGTGTGGTCCTCGTGGGAAACTCACAGTTTCAGGGAACCTAACTAGATGTTCCATCATTTCACTTATTATTAATCTCTTTACTCATCTTAAAAGAACTCAAAACATCATATATCATATTTGTACATATTCTCGCGTAACTAGAATAACATGAAACAGATTAAGTTTATCAATAAGGACAATGATCAAAGTAAGAAGAACAATGAATCTGTATATTGCAACACATATGATTATTTCTATCTTCTACTTCATCTCATAGCAATCATCATTAGTGAGCCTTCAGCCCGAGACATAATCTTATTGTCCATCATTTACCCCATCAGGGTTTTATCATCATCAGTGGGCTTTCATCCCTAGACATAATCCCATTATGTAACATTTACCCTTATTAGGGTTTCTCAAATGTAAGGAGTGCATATTAAGTTCAACTTAACATAAATCTTATTAGTTCATTGAATATCACAGTTCTTAACAAATATTAGCATATGCATTAGAACTAGCAATTGTAAAAGTATATAGATATCATGTATCATTCCTCATACTCAGAATAGATTTATCATACAACATATGCTTGTTCCATCCAATCTGAATAGATGCAAATAAATTTCATGCATATACATGCATAACAGACTAAATTCTCTTCTTCTTTTATTTCACATTCTTCATATGGGTTTACTAATCAACACATGTTAATTATCATTTTAATTCCATCAAAATAGTTCTTTCTCATAGTACATGTATTCTATCAAACAATCACAATACAAGAACACATTCTTGTAAATCAATTCAAATGCTTGAACCTCATCTTTTAATTTGAATTAAACTACAATTATGTACATTCCTTAATCCCTCATTCGAGATTGTTATACATTAGCACCATCTAGCTCAATATTTTAGGGTTAGAGTTTGTTTCTTAAGTTTGTCTACTATTTCTCATCTTTTTCCTTCAATTCATATTAATTAATCTTAACTTCTCTCGTGTCATGTTCATTAAATTACTGGAACCAATCATTTTTAACTCACTTGATATAAAATAGTTATCTTTTCATTGATATCCATCAAAGTATAGTTTTAGTATGTTTCATTCAATTTGTCTTAAGCCACATGAAATTAAAACAAATGATTAAAGACTACATCATAATAACTTCATTAGTTTGATCTTTAACTTGCCATCACCATCAATAGATTTTTTTTCTTCATATCACTTTTTATATTTAGATAAGTGTACCAGGTCATTGACTTCTAATGTCATTCTCATAATAAAAAATGATCATTCTTTATTATACTAAAAAAATGCATTGGACTTAGATGATATTAGTAAGACTCATCATATTCAATTGAAGTATTAATACTTTCAACTTCAGCATTTGATCACATTTACAACATCATATACAAGCTATAGCTTTATCATTCATAATATTCTTAATAATAAGCTTTTAGAGTTTTAAAGAAGTCATTCCTTAGTTCAACATATCATAAGAATCATATCATTCAATATCTAATCATGACTCAAGGGTTCATTAGGGTTATTCACAAACATGGAAACCCTAGTTTCCATTTTCATACATTTCATTCATCAATCATAAGTATACATTGATTAATTGACTCATTTGATTGACTTCTCAACACAAATCCTAATCAGGATATGTGATCATTCAATTCCATTAAAATTCCACAATACACTTGTATAATACAATCTAGTACAATTTAAATATGATTTTATGCATGTCAATTCAATTCCAAACATATCGGCCATTGGGCTGATTTTTAGGCAAAATTCACATGAAATAGCATAGTCATCTACCCATAAGAATACCCATGGATCCTCAATCAATATATCAGGAACTAATCAAGTTCCAATCAATGAGAAATAATCAAAATCAGTAGAATTGGATCCCCCAATATCTTTCCCAAATCAAATCCAATCACAAACATATACAAACAAGGTTTCTAATTGTTTTAACTGGACATAATTAGGCTTTCAACATGAATACAAAGCATAGGAGGGAGAAAAAAACTCACCTCAGGTCTGAAACACCTTAAATTCTTAGGTCAAACTCTAAATTTTTGTAAACCCAATCAAACTCCCGCAAAAGAATCTAATTATTCTCCTCTCAACTCAGAAACCGTAGAAATGGAGATTAGAAGAGAAAGAGTGAGAAAAGGGGGAGATTTGATGTGATTTAAAATCAAATCAGTGGAGGGATGGAATCTTGACATGTGAGAGAAGATTGACCATGAAATGCATTGTAAAGAAGCTAAACTTACTTGATTTCATCATATCTTGGATAGAGAAACCCTAGGTCAACATCTTCACCACTTTCTCTTCTCAAAACCCTAGCTCTCCTCTCTCTCAATAATTTCATTTATTTGACAAGAATGATGAGTTATGAGAATCCTTGTGTGTTAGGTTAGTCATATAGATGAATTGAGGTGCTTAGAACAATTACAAACACACCCTTCATTATATTTTTATTTTTCTAAGACCGGTTGGTCAGTTGAGTTGTAAACTCGACCGACACCACACTTTTGAGAACTCAAACCTCATAAAAAAATTATGACACTTTAACACAATGTGTTAAATTTATTTTACAAGAAACTATAAAATTTATATCATTTGGAGTTACCAATAAATAAATAAAAATCAGATACTACACTGCTATATTGTAGTCAGTAGCATGGTCGATCGAGTTTGTCCTTCATAGAACTTGAACGAAACCCCTCTCTATAGAGATCATACATCATACAAAAATTATGAAAATTTAATATAATGTCTATAATGTAGTTTTAAAACTACATTAAAAAATTCAGATCAATTGGGTATACCAATAAAAATATAAAATTCAATTACCACACTGCTATATCAATCTAAAAAAATAGGCTGGTTGAGTTTAAAACTTGACCGATAAACATGTCATAACATTCTGAAAAAATTCTGATATTTTTCAAGAGTGTTCACATTTTAGATATACAAATAATATATAAATTTTAATAAAATAAGATTTACACATAAAATACAAAAAATAATTTAGTGAGACACTATACTTATCAAATTCTATTTTCATATGTCATCAAAACCCTAATTTGGACCGATTAGGGTTTCCAAATCTTAACCCTAATTATGTGAATCAAAGTTTGATTAAACCTTCTCATTATATTTAAAACATCAAAAATTAAGTACCATCACTAATAAAGCTTTAAATAATGATCATATTGGTTAAGTATACAATCATCCAAGTAAACACTAATTAGATGACTAATTTGAAAATGGGTCATTACATAGATTTTTCAGAAAGTCATCAAAGTTTGTCGCATACAAAGAGAAGTAAACCACGAAAACTTCCATTATACCTTCTAGAAAATCTGAAAACATAGAGACCATGCAACGTTGGAAGGTTGTAGGCACATTACACAACCCAAATTGCATTGTTTTGAAGGCTTACATGCCATAAATATAAGTAAAAGTTGGCTTCTCATGCTCATTAGGATGAATCGATACTTGATGGAATATTGAATACAAATCTAGAAAACACAACTCATCATGATGTGCTAATCTTTCCAGGACTTGATCAATAAAGGGTAGGGGAAAATGGTCTTTTCTTGTAGCATCATTCAATTTTTGATAGTCGATGAACATACACCAACTTGTTATGGTTTGTGTTGCTACCTCATCTCCATCCTTACCTCTTATAACAATCATTCCACAATTCTTGGGTACTACATGAATAGTGCTTACCCAATTGTTGTCACTTGTAGGGTAAATGATCCTGATGTCCTATAGCTTAATCACTTCTTTTTCACAACTTCCTTTAGCATTTGATTCAACTTCCTTTGCAGCTGAGCTTGAGGTTTAGATGTCTCCTCAAGGTTGATTTTGTGCATAGACAAGGCACGACTAAGGCCTCTAATTTCCTCAACTGAATACCCAATAGATTTTCTATGCAATTTGAGTTCCTTTAGCAATCCGTCTATATGTTCATATGTCAAGTTTGTGTTAACTATCATAGGATCCCTCTCCTTATCATTTTGGAATTCATACTTCAATCCTTCAGGAATCAGTTTTAATTCTATATTTGCTTTTAGTGCTCCCTTCTCTTCATGGGTTTGTTCGAGTGATGCATATTTCACAGTTTCTACTGTTCTTTCCTTTTCATTGAGGTCCTCCTCCTCATGTTGATTTAAGTAATCAAATATTTCAACTACCACTGGATCTTCTAGATCGGTATTAAGGTTGTTCAAGGCTTGCATGAGAAGATCAAAAATCGCCTTATCTTGTTGTACTTCTTCACAATATTGATTGTATCTATCCATGAATTAAAATGACTCAGAGAGAGAGGGTGTCCTCATAGCGTCATGTACTCGGAAATAAATGTGGTCATTACCAACACAAAGAGTAATAATCCCTTCCACAACGTCTATTAGAACTCTTCCTATAGAAAGGAAAGGTCTTCCGAATATCATTCGACACTTTGGGTCCTCAATATTGTCGATCACCACTATGTCACATGGTATAAAGAATCATCCCACTCCAATTTGGACATCTTCGACTATTCCCACTAGTCTCGTAAAGATGTAATCGGATAACTCGATCATCATACCAATTTTTACCATATCTATTAATCCAATCCATTGAGATAAGGTCAGTGGCATGAGGCTAATGCTTGCTCCCAAGTTGTCTAGTACATTCCTTACCACATTGTCTCCATCACAAAAGGATATTTTGAATGCCCCTAGATCTGTTTTTTGGGTAGGTATCTCAGCTTGAACAAAAGCACTCGCCATTTTGGCTGCACTGTCTCGACATGATCTCCTCTCCTTCTCTTTGTGATCAAGTCCTTAGAGAACTTAGTATATGTTGGCATCTCTTCAATTGCATCCAAAAATGGGATATCTGCGTGTAATTTCTTTTCTGCTTCCATAAACTTCTCATATCTCTTCTTCATATGCACCTTGATTAGTTTGTCGGGAAATGGGACTCTCGGAGAATAGGGATTTCTTTGTGTAAAAGCTTTTTCTATAGTATCTAGGTTCTTGAACCTTTCATCCTTCTTATTTTTGTTATTATCTTCTTCATTATCCTTCCCAATTGAACCTTTTCTTTTAGATTCTTCTTACACAATTACTTTCTTAGATTGTGTCTCATTATAGTCTCTTTCCTAGGTGGTTCTCTTAGTACCATGATCTTCCAACATCCTTCCTGATCGGGGTGTTGCATTGTCTCCATGTTTGATGGAATCTAAAGTAGTCATACTCTTAGATTTATAACCTGACATTGAAGCCCCCACAACTATTATACGAGGTCTGATGCCGTAGGTTGGGGTCGAACCATAGGGATGAGGTTGGTAAATGCTAAGAACGTAGAGCCTCCGACTCAGATACACCAAACAAAAGGTAGATCAAGATGGTGTTCCCAAAGGAACGGTGCTACTCTAAACAAAGTAATAATAAGCAAAAACAAGAAAATAAAATAAGAGAACAAAAATCAAACAAGAAAGACATAACCAAAATATGGATAGAAACTTTGACTGTGTTTCAACTACTAAGACCTCTCACCAACATGAAATACACACACCCTTTTGTATACTCATAGCAAGATTACAATCAATCATCATATATGTCTATTCCCTCCTCTCTCGAGCTTAGGATAGATCTAGATTATAAGGTTGTCTCTCTCTCTCAAGGTGGCAAGCAAACAACCACAAAGAAACCCATATGACCATCAACTTTAATATACCAACATTTTTATGCATTCATACTACTCCATAACACTTAGAAAAGGTTGGTACTACTCTTTTGAGGTGCCAACAATCAAATATCACAAGTTTTTTGCTAAGCATACAAGTGAAGCATTTAAGAACAAGAGTATGGAGATAAACACTACTAAGGATATATATATTTAAAAAGATGCAAGTATATACATGTTGGGAAGGCCTTACTATCTACTTCCAACCCAAGCAAGGTATTTATCCACACATGTTAATAGGAAGCATAATTACATTACAATTGTGTGGATACATCAAGAATAACAAAGAGGAAAAATACAACATGAGAAAGATAATAGATGAAAAGAAAGGAGGAGGTGATAAATCAATGATACTTCTTTAGATATCAACTACTCTCAAAGAAGGGGATGATAGACCTTATCTCTCCTCTAACTTTTGTCTTCGTAAGATGGGTGAGGATGACTCTGGAGTTTGGTAGCACTTTGTTGCTCTTGATGATTTGGTGCCCCTAGTGTGTGGATTTGGGAGCCTATTTATAGGTTCAACCCACTAACTTAACCTCCTATCATGGTCTCAGAGTATGTCTCGACCGTTATGTCTTGGCGGTCATGACCTTCAGCAGCAAGTGTCTCGATCGTGGCGAGGGGATATTTGTCATGATCACATCGGAGGTTGAAATAGGAGCCCAGTCGCAACACCTCCATGGTCACAAAGTATGTTGTGGTTTCTTCTTCAGTCTAGGTTATGGAGTACGTCTCGACCTTGACATCTTCGCCTTCCTGCATCACGGTTGCAATGGGTCATCCTTATTGTGACCTATGTCGCGGTCACGACTAGACCTTCTTGGCCCTGGGTTCTATATCGAGCGAGACGTCTTTGGGCTCTCATCGCGGTTGTGACATGACGTGAGCCTGCATGGAGTGGGAGGGGGTATGATATCCAAATTTCATGCAAATATACTCAAATAAACTAAAAAGTCCATCAAAATGAATGCTAAGCATGAATAAAACCTGTGTGAAAAGTTCACAAAATTTGATGTTATCAACTAAGAATTCACTTAAAGGTTTGATAATTTGAAAGGTATGGGGTATAACTAAAGACCTAATCTAGCTACCCGAAAAGAGGCAAGATAGGATTTTTTCAATGATAGATGATGAAGATATGAATTATATTTCAAATTTATTAGTAAAATATACATAAGATTGTATTGATAATTGTGTTAGATATAAAATTTTATCCATTATAAGATCACACTTTGTTTATGTTAATGAGCCTTAAAAATAGGATTAGAAAGATAGTTTGTATAAAATATGTCCAACCCTAAGGTGGGTAGTATATTGAAATTTCAAAGATGAAATATATTTATGGTCTGTAGCCTCTAAGAGTTGAACTGAATTTTGCGGATGAAAATCCTTATAAGGTGGGTTAAATTATCACATTGTATACTTAATATCTACTAACATCAAATATTAATTGAGTTAAGAGAAGTCCAATTTCTAAACAAGATTGATAAATATGCCAAGCTACATACTTTTCAGTAGATTTTTGGGTCCAACTATGAATTCTAAGACTCGAGGACTTTTTGGGTATTTTGACAATCATTAAATGCTTTATGGGTCACAAGAAATTGATGAGTTAGTAAATAGGATGATAGTAGGGTTTGTTTGACAATAATGACAATGTATAATCACATGACAAGTTATGCCAAAATAAGGTTTTTTAGGCATATTACTAAACTAGTCCCTCAGATTAATGTGACAATGAAATTAGGATTATACAATGTTATTTAAGAAATTTATAGAGGTTTTATGATTTTTGTAAATTTTAAGTTGCATTGATGATTCAATTTTTTGATCTAGTTGTGGGACAAGACAAAGCACAAATATTATTTTAAAGTAGTTTAGGGAGTGAATTTGGTTTTTAGGATTTTCTTCAAGAAGATATTATGTATATGAGGTATTGGCCAAATTTTGGGACCAATCAAGATTAAGGAGTATCCTATAGAGTATTTAGAGGAATATATCTTTTTTGGCCTATTTGAGTAATTAACTAAAGGAATAGGAAAATAACCATGGGTTAATGGCCAAGTTTACAGCTCATTTGACCAAGGTCTAGGTTACTGGGAGACATATTCTTAAAAATAGAAAGAGATAGATAGATAGAGAGAGTCCCTGGTGCCCCCATTCTGAAATTATCAGTCTCAAACTAGAGACTGGATTGGGAAATATCTCATCGCAATATTAGGAAAGATCAATGACATAAATCCTAGGATGGCAGATCATTATTTGGTCAAAGTCAATTGTGGATAGAACCAAAAATTGAGAATAAGAGGAGGATTGTTCATGGTAGATTGAAGTCGAGTCTTTTCTCTAAACTATGGAGCAATGGAAACCATTGAGTTAAATAAAGAATCACATCCTAAGATGTTGAGATGCTCGAGTTGTTATGAGTAGGTGTAATCAACGAGCACCAGCTTGTCGACCATGGTGTCCCAGATGATGCCATGATTGAGTCTTTTAACTATGAAGGGATAGGGAGAGAGGAGGAGGGAAGGGAGAAGGATTTCTATAGGAAAGAGTTAACAATGGTAAAGAATATCTTCAAGTACCTTCAATACAACCTTGTTCAGGTAGGTTTGTAGCCTTAGATGTTGGAGAACACCCCATGAATGATGGCATAGTGCTACTTTGTTCTCACGATAAAATAGGGGAGCACATTGTGCACCTAGAAGATGAGGAACAATGTGTTAGGCCAAGGGGATCACACTTAAGAAGGATCCCACCTAAAATCCAGTTACCCAAATAAGATAACTAATTTTTTTCATTTAGAAAAATAATGTTTATACCTAGTATATCCTAGAAACCAATTTTAAGTCCAATGGGGTCAAGTCATAGATGAATTTTGACTTTTTTTGTATCTAGCCAATGGATTAGGTTATGAGTCATGATTATGACTATGGTTACTCAAACTTCAATATTTAACTTAATTAGGGTTGATAAGAGATTAATTAAGGTTTGAGTTATAATGATAGGAAAAAATTAAGAATTTTAGATGAGTATTATAGAAGTGATAGTTCCTACTAAATTAGGTAGGTTATTCATGCCCATGAGTATTGAAACTTACTAAACTCAGCATATTTACTTGTTTCCTAATAAGACTTTTATGATTTATGTGATCCAATGATTTAATATTTTAAGTTAAGATATGCACATATTGTTTTCATACTTTCATGGTTATGTCCTTACATATGCCTAGTATCTTAAGTAGAGATACAATATTTGAATATTTTATACTGTTAAGATCTTTATAATTATGTCAATCAGATTATAGAGTAGAATGCAATAAATTATGATTAAGTTTGCAAGATATGATTTATAAGATTTTTGTTTTAAATTTTATGATTAAGCTAATGTTAAGATCAAGAAATCATAATGCATGAATATTTATGTTGATATTAGATTTAATAAATTGACATACTATTATGGATTTAGACCCAGGCCCAAGTGTAGGTCAACTCAATAAGACAATTCCTAGGATATGCACAAGTCATGTGGCTCAGGAATCCTAATGTAAGACAATATAAGAGAGACATGACCCAATCCCTATGTGAAAGTTGTGAATCCTAGACACTAGAATGTATTCTGATCCAGATACATTATGTGTGCCCATAATGGAGGTAATATGATCCAGGAACCATAGTGTAGGTCATGAGGCCATGGTATCAAAGTACAAGTCTTTACAGAAAGATAAGTAAAAAGATAAGAACTAAGTTAAAAAAAATAAGAGTTATTTATGTTCTACATTTTATACAGAGTTTAATGTAGTCTATCTATATCATGTTTAAGAATTTTTCTTTGTATCTATTACTTTAGTTTTGCATATACAAGAAACCTCATCCCACGTACTCTAACAACTTTTTTCCCACACATGGTTGGGTATGAGATGTCTAAAGGTGAGGATCAGGAGCATATGTAGCACAGCTAGAGGCTTGGAGTACAAGGATAGAGTAGAATAAGATCTAGTGAGGTTCAAACTTTAAGATTATCCTTAGCTTTATAGATTTAGCTATATGTTTCCATGTTTCGAAGTTTAGAGTAAAGACACAAGATACTAAATAAGTTTTCCATGAGATAGAACTTATGTTCCCTTTTCTAAGAACGATGATGAGAATATTATTCTTTTATGTTTCTGTTGATTTATTATATTGTTGTTATGAATTCCTATTTTATGTTACGCCCCCTTTAGGTTCGTGAGTTATACACAAAAATGTGTTTATTCCTCTACATACATGTTTGTTCTTAGGGAAGGTGTTATCTTTAAAATATATATATAATTAAATATGATTAAGAACTTAGATCATTTAAGAAATAGTACAAATATAAAATTTCATTATTCCCCCTTATCCTAAATCTTGTCGTGATTACACACCACTCAAGTATAGAATCTATATAAGTGGGAAGAAACCATACCTACATTGTGAGATAGAATCCAATTTTGATGGGTTACTACGAAATGTTCTAGGATGGTTACTACTCTCAATATATCTCATGATTGTTTTTTGGAGAAGGTAAAATATTACTATGAACCAAAAGGAAGTTGTATAATGGGCAGGCCCCTGTATACTATACAATGTGGATTACACAACACAAACCCCAATGTCTGAGCACAAATGAATCCACCTCTATACATACATTTGGTTTAGTTCTAATAACCGAAGTAAGGTTATTTACAAAAAGTTCAAAAAGCTCTAGGTAGCCCCTACTACTTTACCATGTAGTCTAGAGTTCCTTTCTTGCCAAATTATGAAACAAAGACCCGAGAGGCAAATCCCCGCCAACCTCCTCATGCCCGCTGCCCTATTAGTCTTCAAAATCACCCATAAAATCCCCTCAATGAGTGTATGGGGGGTTGGTTGCCACCCCAACCCATTTTGAGGCACAATCTACACCACATGTATTTGGTATAAGAACAACTGAAAAATAGGTGTGTGTGACTCTCCTTTTCGCTACAACAAAAGGAGACATCTTGTATTCATCACCAAACCTTACTTTATCATCCTATAAAAAGTGGGAAACTTACTAAGTATGCACCTATAAGTGCTACAACTCCATTTAGGAATGTGGTATTTTTTCCAGAACAGTTGGAACTGAGGTACTTGTGGGGTATATAAGGACGCCAATCTCCAAGGCACAAAGGTTGCATCCCTCAAATCCCATCACCCATCCTCAAAGATGTAATTAGATTCCACTTTTGGCCAGGTTTTGCACATAGTTCGCCAAGTTTAGGAAACTTTGTTCACTCTGCCCATTAGGAGAACATCCCCATACCTCATCTTCATCCAGCTCATCCAACAAGAATTGTCATTCCTCAGAAAATGGTCAATATGTTTGCATGTGGCTACATTTGCAATGTCCAATATATCAGGTATATTTGGTACCCCTTCCTCATAATTTCTAGCAATGGTTGACCAAGTGATGGCATGTTGTTTGCCTCCCCAATAGAAAGAAGAAATGACTGACTTGAACTTATCCAACATGAACAAGGGTATCTCCACCTGCATACACCAAAATATGACTTTACTTGCAAGAACCGATCTTGCAAGTACCAATCTGCCAACCATGGATAACTGAAGTCCCATCCATTTATTCACTAACTCCCTAAGGCTGTCTACATAGTAGTCATAGTCTCTCCCATTGGCCTTAGCTCCACATATAGGGATGCCCAAATATCTTGTAGGTAGGGTCCCTTCTGTGAGCCTGATTGCTTCCTTAAATCTACCTCTACGACTGTCACAAGATCTTGAGAAAAAGACCTTAGATTTAAATTCACTCACATAGACACCCGAGATCTCCTCAAACTCCTTCATGATCTTATGGAAGTTCTATAGTGTATTCACACTTCTCGCTAAGAAGAACAACACATCATCAACAAAAAATGTATGAGACCTAACCTTCACACCTCCCTTCTTGAAAATAGTGATGTTCTTCTCTCTTTCTGTCTTCTCAACAAGCAAGGATAGATTTTCCATCACAATAGTGAAAAGAAAGGGAGATAAAGGATCCCCTTGTCTTAACCCATTGTTCTCTCTGAACATACCATGAGGCACTCCATTAACCAAGATCGAGAAAGAAGTGGTGGTCATACATTCCTTCATAATGTTAATCTGCCTGCAATCAAAACGTAAAGAAACCATAGTGGCCCACAAAGTTTCCCATCTGACATTGTCATATGATTTAGCTATATCAGTCTTGACACAAGTCTTTCTTGAGGTTTTCTTCACACCAAAGTCCTGCAAAAATTTTGTTTCTAACAAAGCGTTGTCTGCTATGTTTCTTCCTTGAACAAAGCTAGTCTAGGCTATAGAAATTATATTAGGTAGCACCTTTTTTAACCTATTAATTAACAAATAGCTAAAATCATGTAGAAAATTGAACAACACGCAATCGGCCTCACATCATTCATTGATTCAACGACCTTCTTTTTGGGGATGAGCCTAAGAAAAGCATGATTCACACTTCTTACCATTCTACCTCTCACCAAAAACCATCTCACTGCCCTATATATATCTTCTTTATGAGTTCTCAGATGACTTGGAAAAATCTGGCATTAAAACCATCTAGACCAGGTGCCTTCACAGTTCAAATCGAAAAAAGGGCATTTCTGATCTCTTCTTCTCTAGTCAGCTCAATCAGAGTCATGTTCATATCATCTGTTACTTTATTGCTCACTATTTCACCATAATTGATGTCTATACTCCCATTTTTATTATACAAGTCTTTGAAAAACTCCACAATCTCTTTTGCAACATCCTTCTCCTCATTGACCACTAACCCATTAGGTTTACTCAAGGAGTGGATGACATCCCTCATCTCATTCCTCTTTATATCCACATGGTATAAACTTGAATTTCTATCTCCATCTCTGACCCATCTGAGCCTGATACCTTGCCATAGACATAGATCATCTTCTTTCTCTACTTGTCACTATAGCAAACATACTCATTAGTGGCCTTTCATAAATTCCACTATAAAAAGCCAGTAAACAGGTTTAGCGACATTTGTTGACATTAAAAAAAAATGCCTCTAGCGCCAATGACACTAGCAAGATAGTGGCTTAAGTTATAAAAGCCACTAAAGGTTTGTCTTTAGTAGCTTCAAATAAATGCCACATAAAGGCCACTAAACCATCATTTGGCATTTATAGAAAAGCCACTATCCATCATTTGGCTTTTATAAAAATGCCACTATTTTGTATAATGTTGTTGTATAAAATGGTTTTGATTGAATGTAGTGGTTTATGAAAAAAGCCAGTAATGACATACTAGTTCTGCATTACTAATTTTTTATGGATTTTAGTCAGTCAATTTGTAGTCCATGATCAAGTTTTCTAATTGAATGCCAATTGAAGCCGAACACATTTTTCCAGAAGTATTGAACTTTTTTTATTTATAATCAAATGTCAATTACATGGGGAGGACATTTTACCTTGTCCCTTATATTCAATACAACACCATCACATATGACTATATGTGGTAAATATTCTAGACATGATCACGAACTGGGTATCAAATCAATTTTCACTTGGAGACCCCCCAAAGGAATACAAACTCATTTTCTTACAAAAACATACATCTCCATTCTAGCATTCCAAGTAGTTGCATGAGCTTCTGTAGGATTAGACCAGCTACACTACAATGAAGGTTCATCCTTCTTCTCAGCTGCAGTGATAGCATATGATAATTCGACCATAAAGTCATCAGCTCAGTAGGTTCTTCCTTCTTCTCTTCCACCTTGGCAGCAGAAGCCGCAGGTGCAACTACATAGCCTGAAGCAGTAGTAGGGGCAACAACAACTGCAAACTTGCTAGGAACCTGCCATGAAGTGAGAAAAAAGTTGAGCACTTGCATGCAAATGTAAGACAAAAAAACTTACATCACTAGCATGCAATAAGATAGTATAATGGAAGATATCACCATTGCCAAATTTATAAATAAGGTCATCTTTATTAAGGTCAAGGACCTCAAGGATAAATATAGATCCACTGTCATAAACTGACATCACAACCAGTCCATATGAGAAGGGCCTAATGCGAGCTTTCCAAGAAGGGCAGCTTCACAAGAACCCACCTTCTCACCTAATAAGTTTGATAGGGGTGATAATTTCAAATGTACCATTGACATTATTTCAACTGAATAGAGTTTGCCATGCAGCAAAGCTTTAGACATTTAGCTAAGCACACAACTAAGAAGATTATAGAAAGGGGGCAAAGCTGACCATCTTGACAATTATGTAAAAGAAAAAGATTATAATCAAACTCAATCTCGTCCAGTGTTCTCATAAAACTATAGTCTATACATAATAAGTTGAAATAATTTTAGTAAGGTAAGAAAGCATAAAATGATTAATAAGAGCAGAACATGGTGAAGGCATTCATGTTGTTATAGATAGATCTCCCTTCATCAACTGCAATAAATATTGTACTGAAGTTATCATTAGCAAGAACCATGTCTGAAGCCTCCTTAGAAACCTGGACTGACACATAAAAAGAGAAGAAACATCATTATCGATAATAATTACTAAAAGACAAGAAGATAGATATACAAATTCCCATAGCGAATATAATCACCTCAGTTCCAAAAATTCCCATGGAAATACCAATGTCTACCATTTTCAGAGCAGGTGCATCATTGACACCATCACCAGTCATGGCAACCACCACATGTAAAAAACAAGTAACTGCAAAACATGCAAGAAGACTTCCACAGTAGGAAGAAAAAAGACATTTACAACCTTATCTCTCGAGAATGGCCTTTAATCTCTTGGAGAAACCATTCTTCCTTGAGGCTTCTTCATAGACTTCTCTAGAAGAGCATAGTTCTGACATGTTGACAATGACTTCATGTACCTTTGTAGAGAAATTAGGACGCAAAACTATAGAGGTACACGAAGTCATTGTCAACATATCAGTAATAGAAGAACTAGCAGTAGTGTTAGTGAAGAGGATTGCATAAGAATGAAACTATGATTGCATACACCTACATTAAGGCAAGGCAAAAGGTGATCATCATTGTTAGTAAGTTGGACATCAGAATTTAAGCAAAACATACTACTTTAGATACTACTTTTAGATACCACTTTGGCTAGGCTGCAATACATCGAAGGACGTCAGGTCTGAATACAGATCCACTGTCATAAACTGACAACACAACCAGTCCATATGAGAAGGGCAGCCTCAGAAGAACCCACCTTCTCACCTTTCCTAATAAGTTCGACAATGGTGATAATTTCAATTGTACCATTCACATTATGTCAGCTGAATAGAGTTTGCCATCCAACAAAGCTGTAGAAATTCAACTAAGCACACAACTAAGCACATGATAGAAAGGGTGCAAAGCTGACAATCTTGACAATTATGTAAAAAGCAAAAGATGGTTATCAAACTCAATGTCATCCAGGGTTCTCACAAAACTATAGTCTATACATAATAAGTTGAATGATTTTTAGTAAGGTAAGAAAGCATATAATGATTAATAAGAGCAGAACCTGGTGAAGGCCTTCATGTTGTTATAGATAGATCTCCCTTCACCAACTACAATAACTATTGTACTGAAGTTATCATCAGCAAGAACCATGTCTGAGGCCTCCTTGGTAACCTGGAATGACACATAAAAAGAGAAGAAATAATCATTATCGATAATAATTACTAAAAGACAAGAAGATAGATATACAAATTGACATATAGCGAATATACTTACCTCAGTTCCAGCAATTCCCATGGCAATACCAATGTCTGCCATTTTTAGAGAAGATGCATCATTGACACCATCCCCAGTCATGGAAACCACCACATGTAATAAACAACTAACAGTAAAAGATGCAAGTTGATGATGTAGATCAGCAGGAGGCTTCAGGTCTTCAAATGTATACTAACATGGCCACCAGGAATAGATTCACTATCCTATGATAAGCAAGAAGAGTTTCCAGAATAGATTCACTATCCCCTGCAACTGAAAAAAAACCAAAGTGAAGTAGTGAAATATACCTTATCCAGGAATCCTTAAAACAACCCAAAACAAAACTGGAAACCAATGTTGGCTAGGTTGCAATACATCAAGAACATGTAAGCATGCACCATTTTGTTGGATTGCATGTAAGACCAATTCCAGGGTGAGGAATCCCATCTTTTAGTCCTAATAGCAGCTTTGTTCTTGGATATTAAAGTCCAATCACAAGAGCACCCATTATTTCTTAAGGCTTCTTCCTTGACTTCTTAACCAAAGCAGAGTATGGAAATGTTGAAAATGACTTTTTGTACCATGGAAATGTTGAAAATGACTTATTGTACCTCTGTAGAGAAATTAGGATGCATAGAAGCATGCAACTAAACTATCTCAGTTACATTTCAGACATTTTAATAGCCTTAATATTGAGCAATCATAGAAGCTCAACCACAAACCATCTTGAGGCGAATCACCACATCAAAATATTTTGTGTAAATCTCACTCACAAGATTCCAAAAACACTACTCATAGATAAAAACACTTTGGCTAGGTTGGAATACTACCTTAGATACTACTGGCCTTTTACGCAGTGACATGTTGTTTGTTGTGGAAGGCACAAAATGCATAATTCTTCAGAGAAATATTGACTTAATAAGCTATCATGCAACATGTGATCAAGTTATGAAAGAAAAATTTACAGAGAACTATTGACTTAGGAAGCAAAAAAAGACATTCACATTCAGCAGGTCAAAAAAAATATGTTGTTAAATGTCACACACTAGAAGGTAAGACACTTCTCATAGCTAAAAGCAAAATAGGATTGTCATTTGGCAACATTGTCTTCGACAATGGACATGAAACAACAGTATCCAGATCGTTATGTACTAATAAAAAAGTGGACCAAAGAAACACAACTATAGCCTTCATCTCTCTACATAGTATCCAAGAATGCAATTATCTATCTTTACACTTCATGACCTGCAACAAATGGAAACGACTTTAGAAACTAGTTTTGTTTTCAATTATGTCATATTATAAGCAATACTATATGCTCACTTTGGCAGTAAATGTGATTTTGGCCATGCTATGACATTGCCAATAACTTCATCCATATATTGATATTGCTCAGAAGGTCTGACTAGAGGTTTGTTGGCCATCACCACAACCTCTACATAAACACCAACACGTGATGAGCCTAAAATTGCACCTCCCACCACTTACAATGTAAGGACCCTGACCTGCGTTTAGGGTTTACCATGTTTGTTTTTCTTAATCTCGGTGCTTTGATGTTTGCTAATCACCTTTAAGTGGTGATTAGGGTTTTGTTGTGCTTTGTTGAGAGTTCGAGGGGCTACTTGCAAATAACCCAAGTTTAGGGTTTTGTGTGCAAGTCTGCCATCTTGTGGGATGTTTTCCCCTCTTTGCTTCCTCTAGGGTTGAGAGGAAGGCTTGGGCTTGTTGTTTGAGTTTTCTGGGCCTGAGTTGAGCTTGTTTGGGCCTTGAGGTGCCTGGGCTTAGGCTTGCTTGAGCCTGTGTCGGCCAAGACCGGCTTTGAGTCGCCCAGCAGGCTGGTGTGTCGCCAACAGAGCTGCTGCCTGTGTCGCCCATGATGCTTGGTCTTGTGTAGTGGACACCTGGTGCATGTTTTGGACAAGTGTCCCATGCCTTGTTAGTGTGTTGGGTGGAACCCTAGGACAAGTGTCCCTTGGGTGGACGACACATGGCATGGTTGTACCTTGGTTTCTCCTCCCCTTCCTTCTATGTATACAACTCTTTCCCTTGCCTTAGTTTCCTTTGCTCTTTTGGTCTCTCCTCCACCTTGAGTGCATGATATCCCTTCCCTTGCTGTTGTGTTGGCCGATACATCTACCTTGGAGCTGGTGGACGATACCCCTTGGAGCTGGAGTGCTTCTTCTTCTTCCTTGGAGCTTCAAGGCGGGTTGCATAATTTCTATCCCTAACTCCTTTCCTCTCGTTATGTTTTTGTTCATATGCTAGTAGATTAGTGTACCTTGCTTTGTACCTATGTTGGACGATAGGCAAGGGAGGGTGTTGGCCGATATGAGTGTGTTGGGCAGAAGGCCTGACGGGCGTCAGCCTTATGTTGGGCGATATCCCAGCCCTTGTGACGGGTGATAGGGTTCTTCTTATGAATGACACCCCTGTTCTTATCATCGATGATAGGCTTTAGTATCATGGTGGACGACAGGGCTTCCTTTGAGAGTTGGTTTGGGATGCACGACATGCATAGAGGTGAGACGGCCGATAGTTGTGGGGGTGTATCGGGCGATACCCCTAGAAGGTGTCGGGCGGTAGGGGTTGGGCTGTGACTGACGTCACACCCTTCTTCTTTGGTGTTATCGACCGTTAGGCCTTGATGGGTAGTTGCACGTTTGTAGGGGTCTTTCTCTCTTTCCTTCTCTCTCCTGGTTGTTGTTGTAGCCCTTGAGTTTCGGGCGTTATGAGCAGCTGGATCGGGTGTCAGCCCTGGGATGAGCGACAGGCCTGACGGGCGTCACGCCCTTTGAGTGTCGGCCGGCAGGGTAGTGGCAACGGGCGTTGCCCGATTTACATAGGATGCCCGACACCCCTCTCTGACACTCGTTACCCCAGTAACGCTGCGTCATGCAGCGTTGCTGCTCTCCCTTTTTGTCAGTCGTGTTGCTGTGTTTGGGTGAGGGTCGTGAGGAGCTGTAGTGAGGGTATGAGGTTCCTTGATGACGGTTTCAGGTGTCAAGGTAGTAGTTCTTACACTCAACCAACCGATAGTGATGCCCTATAATGATGATAATGAGAACAATAACATAATGGTGCTATTGATAATTAAGATGTCAATAGTGTTGGTGAAATTAGTTGTGTTGATGAAGGTGATGCTTTGCTAGTAAGAGAAAGTAATAATAAGGTTAATGTTGGTAAATATGTGGCCAAGTGACAGTTACATTAATAGTTTGCTTAATAGCATAGCAATAAAGATGATAGTAGATGATGATGCTGATAATGGAAATAATGGTAACAAGAGTAGTATCGATATGCATAATATAGGTCTTATGCTTAATTGTTAATGGCAATGATTAATGGTAGTTACATTAAATGGCGGCTTGATGACAAAGGTAATGATGATGATAGTGGATGGTAACAGTAATGATATTGGTAACAGTAGTGTTTGCTCTGTATATTCAACATGCTTTTATATAAAGTGAATACCTTGATTGTTTGTATAATCTTGAGCTACGGGTAAGCATCAGTATGGTTTGTTAATAATGTGGTTAACAAGCTTGACCATCAAATAGTGTAATAATAATGAATAAAGTATCTTGAATGATAGTTCATGATAATGAGCATACTCTTTAAGTTGAATCTATGGTTATTGTACATCCTAACCATGCAGGTGATGTGTAGCCATGAAAGGGCTATGTGACATATGTGATAATTAACATTACCTTGATAATTGTTCTATGAGATTATATATGTGATGTGTTGGTCCCATGATGATGAGGTGACCCTTGAGAGGCAGTGACGATACATGATGAGGGATTGAGATCCCATGGCATGTGATGTTGGATCCTTGAGATGGATCTGGATGGTTGACAAGAGGCCAAGTGGTAACATGTGATGTTGGATCCTTGTGATGGATCAGGTTGATGTGGTTTCAATAATAATATAATGTTCTTTACTTTCTGATATATCTTGCATGTTATATAACTTGGTTGAATCCTGCAATCCATCTAAAAGATACTAATTAATCACAGTGAAATCATATCATGTAGTTTGCCCTGGCCATAGATCCATCATTGTCGGGACTTGGTGATGGTGAAACTGGTTCTCCTACGGGTTAACCCGGAGCGCATATTGTTGAATATGTGAGGTTACTCCTAGCCTAAAGTAAGGAGGTGAGACTGTAACTTCGGTTACAGACTCGGATACGTATATAGAGCATGGTGAACAGGCCCATGGCTCAGGATATGTGATGTGAAGAGCATGAATGCGTTCATGACTCAGAGCACGGTGATCAGGCCCGTGGCTCAGTTTTACTAGCACCGAGACCTATACCAAGGCGGGCTAGAGTGAGGGTAGCCTATGGAGCTGACCCAGTGGCTTAGACCACTTCAACATGTGACTAAGGTCATGCTTGAGTTGTGCTCGTGTACTGACCACGAGGTGGGAAGTCGTGGAGTCTGGTTCTTCCACTGACCATTGTATGGCACCAGTCTTGGGCTTCGTAGCCAGAGGTTGGATTTGAATGGTACGATTCAAATCCTCGGGGCATAATAATACGTAATACAGTTGTTTAGTATTTACTGCTTAAGATAAACATGAAATATTGGTTGAGGCCTTGTTTGTGTATTTAATTCTGGTATATCTGCAGGTACTTCTATATTCATCAAGTATGTGGCAGTATGTCGTATCTTGATAATCAGGTTATGAGGTCATATGTCTTAGTTCTGATGATCATGTTACACAGTGATATATTTTATCTTGTCAATCACGTCCCTTTGAGAAATATCTAGTTATGTGCTTTTGTACAGCTGGTAAGATAGTCGATAAGAATAGCCTTTCTTATATAGACTGCTCTTGTTATACCTGTTAATAGTTATCTGCTGTTATGGTTTATCTTGTTGAGGTTTGTAGTTGCGGTGGGGAGTTATGTTTCCCGCTGGGACAATGTTCGACTGTCTCACTCCACTGGTTTTCAGGTGGTCGAGGTAGACGTGTTCGTGGTCGTGGTGTTGTGGCCGAGTAGCTTGAAGAGCAGTAGAAGGCAAGAGATGGATATGTTGTTGTTTTGGATGTTTTGGTTGTAGAGTCTAGCATCATCCCTGTACTCTCAGGTCCTTGGCAGTGTTTTGACGTTGTTTCACGATGAACGGTCGATGATGTTTTGTATATCCTGCTGTTGGCCGGATGCGGGCCTCGATGTATATGAACAGGTGGTGAACTCATGTGATGGATGGACAACTGTATTAGTAAGCTGTGAACACGTATCAGACCTCGTGTGTATATATATGACATGTTTTTGTGCAGGAAGAGGACTAGAAAGTAATGGTTTCACAGTTTATCAGTTTTCCGCAATCGGTTTTAATTAACCCGTATTTTCATAATCCGTGGTTAGGGTGATTTCCGCATGTTTTCGCGTAACACCTCGTTATCTGTATGATAATGGGATGTGTTGCCACAAGTTTTGGTATCAGAGCTTTAGGTTCACTAAGTCTACAGGGATTTAGGACTAGGTTGAGTTGTTCTTATGAGTGTCCAGGTTTTCTTACAATATCTTCTGCCCTCAACGGAAGAAAAGTCAAGATGTCTGGAAACCATGAAGAACACTCTGCTGAGTACAGTGATGCTGCATCGGTTGATGGAGAAGATGGACAGGCACATGAAGATCGGGTGCCTGAGGTTCCCCAATTTAACCCAGCCATTCTTGAACATCCTACTTACCAACAGCTTATGGGGTAGTTAATGGCTACGATGAATCTCATGGTTGAGCGATTACCAGTGCCTCCTCCGCGAGCACAGGTTCCCCATGGAGAAGCATCGGGTATTGGGAAGACCTTCGAGCGGCTTCGTCGAGTTGGACCTTCGGATTATGCTAGAACAGCTGATCCAGCAGATGCAGATCTGTGGTTGACAAGTCTCGAGAAGGCTTTCCGAATCCTTGACATCCCTGAAGCAGACAAGGTAAAGCATGTTGTCTACCTTCTGAAGGGTAGTGCTGGTCACTGGTGGACCATCGAAGAAGAGAAGAAGCCTGGTGAGGTGATCTGCTGGGAAGTGTTTCGACATGAGTTTGTCACCAGATACTTTCCCAAGACGTATCTGGATGAGAAGGTTAGTCAGTTTGAGAACCTGAGACAAGGAATGATTGACATCACCGAGTATGAAGCCAAGTTTTTGGATTTGTTGAGGTTTTGTCCTCACATGGCGGCAACAGACGAGGAACGAATCAGACGTTTCGAGAAGGGTTTGAGTGCTGAGTTGAAAACCCTGGTGTCTATGTTGGAGAACCGAGAGCGGTTTGCTACGTTCATGGAGTCGGTTCGACGGATCGAGAGGACGGTAAGGGAGAAAAGAGAGTCTATGTCTCTTAAAAGACCTACCCAGTTTCATGGACAGAGGTTTAGTGGCTTTAAGAAGCCCAGGTTTTCAGCACCGTCAGCGATGAGGAGTTCTGGTGTGCCCTCTTAGTGGTCTCCGAGTAAGGGGAAAAGTTACGTTTCTTCACCTTCTAAGGTGCACAGTTCAGCTTCTGTGGCAGTGACAAGACCAGCTAGGTCACGGTTTGAGGACAGGACTTGTTATCTTTGTGGACAGACCGGGCATCTCAAGTTACAATGTCCGAATAGAGATGTTGAAGTGACGCAACAACCGAGGCAGAGTTTTCAGAGTTCAGAGAGACCACAGGCCAGTGGTAGCAGAGGACAAGGACGTGGTCAGGCGTCTCAGGCTGGATCGTCTGCTCAAGGAATTAGAGGTCGTGGACAGCAAGCAACGGCTCGATTCTATCCCATGAGTCAGCCGGAGGCGATAGTCAACCTGCGAGTGGTGACAGGTCAGATGGAGTTATTTCATTCTGATATGTCTTCTTCTTGCTTTATATCTGTTCTGGTTGACCCGGGTGCTACACACTCTTTTATCGCCTATAGTATGCTTGAAAATTGTCGTTTACATGTTAGTTGTAAGAAGGATAGCTTGTTGTTAGAAACCCCTTAATGGTTCCTCTTTGCTTCGAGAAGAGTGCCATCTTGTGTTTTGTCTTTTTCGGGACATCATATCCAAGTGGATCTTATACCACTGGATAAGCAACGTTTCGATGTTATCCTTGGGATGGATATCTTAGAGAAGTACAAGGTTGTCTTGGACTATGGTTCCAAGCAGGTAGTGTTTGATGTTGCTCGAGAGAAGTGTATCTTCCGGGGAGATAGGAAGATTCTTCCGACATGTTTGGTATCATCTATGGTGGTAGACAAGTTGTTACGACAAGGATGTGAGGCGTTCTTAGCTCACGTGGTGGATACCGTTGTGGTTACCAAGGCGAAGGGTCCTAGTCTTGAGGAGGTGTCAGTGGTTCGAGAGTTTGCAGATGTGTTTCCCGAAGAGTCTCCTGGTGTTCCTCCACCTCGATAGATTGATTTCGAGATCAATCTGGTTCCAGGAACGCAACCAGTTGCACAGTCAGCATATAGGATGGCGCCAGCAGACATGATAGAGTTGAAGAAGCAGTTGCAAGAGTTGTTGGAGAAAGGTTTTATCTGACCGAGTACATCTCCGTGGGGTGCTCCCGTGTTGTTTGTTAAGAAGAAGGATGGTTCGATGCGGTTGTGTATGGATTACCGGCAATTTAATAAGGTCACGATCAAGAATAAATACCCATTGCCACAGATAGATGATCTGTTCGATCAGTTGCATGGTGCTACAGTGTTTTCGAAGATCGATCTACGGTCTGGATATCATCAGTTGAGGATAAAGGTGGAGGACATACCAAAGTCAACTTTCAGGACAAGGTATGGTCACTTCGAAGTCGTGGTTATGCCGTTTGGGCTAACCAATGCACCTGCTGCTTTCATGGATCTGATGAACAGAGTGTTCCGACCGTTCTTAGATCAGTTTGTTGTAGTCTTTATAGATGATATCTTGATATATAGTCAGGACAAACAAGAGCATGAGCAACATCTTCGTCGAGCGTTGACTCTTCTTCGTCAACATCAGTTGTATGCCAAGTTCAGTAAGTGTGAGTTCTGGTTGAATGAGGTGGCTTTCTTGGGTCATGTGATATCTGCTGAAGGAATCAAAGTAGATCCGAAGAAGGTGGAATCCGTTGCGGATAGGGAACAACCAAAGACGCCGACAGAAGTTCGTAGTTTCCTTGGTTTGGCAGGATACTACCGGAGGTTTATCAAGGACTTCAGTGTGATCGCGTTGCCAATGACGAAGTTGACCAGGAAGGATGTACCTTTTGTTTGGGATGATCGATGTCAGCAAGCTTTTCAGAGTTTGAAAGAGAAGTTGACCGGTGCTCCAGTGATGATCTTGCCAGAGCCTGGGAAAGTCTATGTTGTTTTCTGTGATGTTTCCAAGAAAGGTTTAGGGTGTGTGTTGATGCAGGAAGATCATGTAGTTTCTTTTGCCTCGTGACATCTCAAGAAGCATGAGGAGAACTATCTGACTCATGATTTGGAGTTGGCAGCAGTGGTTCATGCGTTAAAAATTTGTAGACACTATCTGTATGGGGAAGTGTGTCAGATCTTTACGGATCATAAGAATCTGAAGTATATCTTTACACAACAAGAGTTGAACATGCGACAACGACGATGGATGGAGTTGATCAATGATTACGACTGCACTATCGAGTATCATCCTGGTAAGGCGAATGTGGTAGCTGATGCGCTTAGCAGAAAGTCTTCTTCTTTTCTTCCGGTACGGAAGGCACAATTGAGTTCTCTGGTATGCCATAGACGAGATATGTTTGTTTCTCTGCGACAGATGAATGTGCAGATGGAAGTTTCTTTGTTGTCTGGTCTTTTCGCGCAGATGCAAGTTAAGCCTACGTTGAGACAGCAGATCAAGGATGCACAGCTGACAGATGATGTGGTACAGTTGATCAGATCAGAGTTTGGTAGTGACAAGCGTGATGGGTTTCATGAGTCCGAAGATGGGCTAGTTTGCTATCAAGATCGGATGGTGGTTCCAGATGCTGATGATCTGAGTAAGTTGGTGCTTGAGGAAGCACATACATCAATGTATGTGATGCATCCAGGTGTCACTAAGATGTATCATAGTCTGAAGGACTTGTTTTGGTGGTCCAGTTTGAAGAGGGATGTAGCTGAGTTCGTGGCGAGATGTGTGGTGTGTCAGCAAGTGAAGGCTGAACATCAGAAACCGGCAGGTACGTTGCAACCTTTGCCGATACCGCAGTGGAAATGGGATCATATAACCATGGATTTTGTAGTTGGTCTACCCCGGATAACTGGGAATCATGATTCCATTTGGGTGATAGTGGACAGATTGACTAAGTCTGCCCATTTTCTACCAGTAAAGACAACATATACAACTGAGAAACTAGCTTGAGTGTATGTGGATGAGATAGTACGTTTACATGGTGTGCCAGCAACGATAGTTTCTGACAGAGGTCCTCAGTTTACGAGTCTCTTTTGGGAATAGTTGCACAGAGCGTTAGGAACGCAGTTGAGGTTCAGTAAAACTTTTCACCCGCAGACAGATGGACAGTCTGAAAGGACTATTCAGACTTTAGAAGATCTCCTTCGAGCTTGTGTTTTGCAGTTTTTAGGCAACTGGGATGTACATCTGAGTTTGATAGAGTTTGCCTACAACATCAGTTATCAGCGGATCATTGGCATGGCTCCTTATGAAGCTCTGTATGGAAGGAAGTGCAGATCTCCTTTGTGTTGGTTTGAGTCTGGTGAGTATCATCTTTTGGGTCCTGAGTTAGTACAGCAGACGACAGAGAAGATCAAGGTGATACAACAATAGTTAAAGGTGGTACAAGATAGGTAGAAGTCTTATGCAGATAATCGTCGACGACCTTTGGAATTCCAGGTAAGAGACAGAGTATATCTTAAAGTCTCACCGGGGAAAGGTGTGCTAAGGTTTGGACGGAAGGGTAAGTTAGCTCCCAGGTATATGGGGCCTTACTCAGTCAAAGCACGTGTTGGCAAGGTAGCTTATGAGTTAGAGTTGCCTCCAGAGTTGCAGAGGTTGCATCCGGTGTTTCATGTCAGTATGCTGAAGAAAAGTCATCCAGAATCAAGCACAGTGATACAGCCAGTTGAGGTGGAGCTTGATGCAGATGTGACCTACGAGGAAGGTGCTGTGGCGATCCTTGATAGAAGGATCAAGAAGCTGAAGAGGAAGGACCTGGTTCTTGTGAAAGTTCTTTGGTAGCGTCGTGGCGTTGAGGAAGCCACGTGGGAGCTTGAGAAAGAGATGAGGTGGAAGTATCCCTCGCTTTTCTCTTCGGATTTCGGGGAAGAAATCCCTTAAAGGGGGTTAGCTTGTAAGGCCCCTGACCTGCGTTTAGGGTTTACCCTATTTGTTTTGCTTAATCTCGGTGCTTTGATGTTTGCTAATCACCTTTAAGTGGTGATTAGGGTTTTGTTGTGCTTTGTTGAGAGTTCGAGGGACTACTTGCAAATAACCCAAGTTTAGGGTTTTGTGTGCAAGTCTGCGATCTTGTGGGATGTTTTCCCCTCTTTGCTTCCTCTAGGGTTGAGAGGAAGGCTTGGGCTTGTTGTTTGAGTTTTCTGGGCCTAAGTTGAGCTTGTTTGGGCCTTGAGGTGCCTGGGCTTGGGCTTGCTTGAGCCTGTGTCGGCCAGGACCTGCTTTGTGTCGCCCAGTAGGCTAGTGTGTTGCCAGCAGAGCTGCTGCCTGTGTCACCCATGATGCTTGGTCTTGTGTAGTGGACACCTAGTGCATGTTTTGGACAAGTGTCCCATGCCTTGCTAGTGTGTTGGCTGGAACCCTAGGACAAGTTTCCCTTGGGTGGACGACACATGGCATGGTTGTACCTTGGTTTCTCCTCCCCTTCCTTCTATGTATACAGCTCTTTCCCTTGCCTTAGTTTCCTTTGCTCTTTTGGTCTCTCCTCCACCTTGAGTGCACGATATCCCTTCCCTTGTTGCTGTGTTGGCCGATACATCTTCCTTGGAGCTGGTGGACGATACCCCTTGGAGCTGGAGAGCTTATTCTTCTTCCTTGGAGCTTCAAGGCGGGTTGCATAATTTCTATCCCTAACTCCTTTCCTCTCGTTATGTTTTTGTTCATATGCTAGTAGATTAGTGTACCTTGCTTTGTACCTATGTTGGACGATAGGCTAGGGAGGGTGTTGGCCGATATGAGTGTGTTGGGCAGCAGGCCTGACGGGCGTCAGCCTTATGTTGGGCGATATCCTGGCCCTTGTGACGGGCGATAGGGTTCTTCTTATGAATGACACCCCTGTTCTTCTCATGGACGATAGGCTTTAGTATCATGGTGGACGATAGGGCTTCCTTTGAGAGTTGGTTTGGGATGCACGACATGCATAGAGGTGAGACGGCCGATAGTTGTGGGGGTGTATCGGGTGATACCCCTAGAAGGTGTCGGGCGGCAGGGGTTGGGCTATGACCGACGTCACACCCTTCTGCTTTGGTGTTATCGGCCGTTAGGCCTTGATGGGTAGTTGCACGTTTATAGGGGTCTTTCTCTCTTTCCTTCTCTCTCCTGGTTGTTGCTGTAGCCCTTGAGTTTCGGGCGTTATGAGCAGTTGGATCGGGTGTCATCCCTGGGACGTGCGACAGGCCTGACGGGCGTCACACCCTTTGAGTTTCGGCCGGCAGGGTAGTGGCAACGGGCGTTGCCCGATTTACATAGGATGCCCGACACCCCTCTCTGACGCGCGTTACCCCAGTAACGCTGCGTCATGCAGCGTTGCTGCTCTCCCTTTTTGTCAGTCGTGTTGCTGTGTTTGGGTGAGGGTCGTGAGGAGCTGTAGTGAGGGTATGAGGTTCCTTGATGACGGTTTCAGGTGTCAAGGTAGTAGATGCTTACACTCAACCAACCGATAGTGATGCCCTATAATGATGATAATGAGAACAATAACATAATGGTGCTATTGATAATTAAGATGTCAATAGTGTTGGTGACATTAGTTGTGTTGATGAAGGTGATGCCTTGCTAGTAAGAGAAAGTAATAATAAGGTTAATGTTGGTAAATGTGTGGCCAAGTGATAGTTACATTAATAGTTTTCTTAATAGCATAGCAATAAAGATGATAGTAGATGATGATGATGATAATGGAAATAATGGTAACAAGAGTAGTATCGATATGCATAATATAGGTCTTATGCTTAATTGTTAATGGCAATGATTAATGGTAGTTACATTAAATGGCGGCTTGATGAAAAAGGTAATGATGATGATAGTGGATGGTAACAGTAATGATATAGGTAACAGTAGTGTTTGCTCTGTATATTCAACATGCTTTTATATAAAGTGAATACCTTGATTGTTTGTATAATCTTGAGCTACGGGTAAGCATCAGTATGGTTTGTTAATAATGTGGTTAACAAGCTTGACCATCAAATTGTGTAATAATAATGAATAAAGTATCTTGAATGATAGTTCATGATAATGAGCATACTCTTTAAGTTGAATCTATGGTTATTGTACGTCCTAACCATGCAGGTGATGTGTAGCCATGAAAGGGCTATGTGACATATGTGATAATTAACATTACCTTGATAATTGTTTTATGAGAATATATATGTGATGTGTTGGTCCCATGATGATGAGGTGAGCCTTGAGAGGCAGTAACGATACTGTTGGTATGTATGCCCTGAGAGCCAATCATGGGATGATTGGTGGGATACATAAGATTGATTTGATAAACATCAAAGGCAAGCTTCCAATTCATTCTGGTTCAGTCATATGAGATAGTGATAGAACAGATTGAATGTCTAGAGAATGACAGTACTCAATGACGTATGCCTTCAGGTTGAGGACCTGAACGATGAGATCATACAGATGCTAAGAGTTTGTACATTCTTGTTATGTCCCTAGTCAGATGTCATTGTGGAAGGTAGATAGACAACAATGACACACAAGACTAGATTGTGGTGTTGGTTGATGACAGAATCTCATTAGTCATGATATAGAGATATCAAACCAAACACATAGGTACTTGTTAGAGAACAAAGTACCGGACAGACCCACCGTGAGTTTGACACATGGAACCATGAGATGGTAGTCACAGTCAGTACTCACAGTGATGGTGGTGAGTGTGATTCTTAGACCTGAAATCACTGCACTCAACACATGTCGTTGGGCACACTTTGACATCATCAAATGCAGTCCTGAAACATGGGTTGTTATAAAGGTGATGATTGGGTGGCTTTGACACATGGGGCTTTTGAGGGGTGAGTGATAGATATGGGATTTGTCCCTCCTCAGGGAGTCTGATATCCAAGTCCACTTGATGAGTAGGATTGAGATATGCGTGCACACGCATGTGTGAATCAGTATGTGATATTGATGTCATACATATCTCGTTCAATCTGCTCTGAGATCAAGAAAGTGAATGAATGTTGACAGGATGACTGTTCCATGCCTTGAGTTCATTCGGGATATCAGTGACAAAGGAATTATACATTCACTGTAACACCATTCATGGATTGTAGGATGAAAGTTGTTCTCCAACTTTCTACTTTCACTTGGGTAGCACTGATGTGTGACTAGGCACCGCTCTTTTCTTGTGAAGTCATAACTGTTATGGACTTTCACTGCCAACGTGAAATGGACCTACAGGGTCACACACATAGGATTTAACATGGAAGAGGAGTTTTGTCCACAAGCAACGTTTAGATTGATTACTAAAGGAGTTTAGTAGTTCAATTAAACACTCAATTAGTAGATTGCTCAGTATCATATGGTTCAAGGTGTTGGACGCATTGATTGGAGTATCAGATTGATTAAAATCGCATTTGACTGATTCTACACAACCTGTACTCCCAACCGATCGGTTCAAGTGTTGAACCGGTCGGCTGAGGTTGCTGAACCGGTCGGCTCAAGAGTTGAGCCGATCGGCTCAAGCCCAGGGTGAAACGAGCGGTTCAAGTGTTGAACTGATCGGTTCAACTGGTGCAACCAAGCAAGTTGGGAAAGTCAGGTCGGTGAGAATTTTCCTTGCGTTTCACTTGCCCAATTTGATTGGAACAAGGATTGGTATTCGATACCAATTAGAAACGAAAGTTGGAAAGTCAATCGGGAACTGATCAGGACCACGAACCGACCGGTTCAGAAGTGAACCGATCGGCTCATGGGTCCCAACCGATCAGTTGGTGCTCCAACCGACCAGTTCAGGTCCCCAACCGACCGGTTCACTTGTGAACCGATCGGTTCAAGTTGCGAGTTGGTTGCTTTTTGTGGAAAATCTCGAACCCTTCTACTCCTGCTTTAGTCCCATATTGCCGAGCACAGAGAACCCTGTCCCATGACCCGTCTATATATATAGGGGTATTGGGGGCTTCTCAAAGGACAACTCAATGCAAGTCGGTTGCTTTGCGAAGTTGTCGTTCTCTCTGGTTTTGGTAACCGTGAGAGATCCCGAGCAAGTGCTTCCCGCAAAAGGGAGGTGCAGCAAGGGAAGGACAACTGCAGTTGCAACTGGTAGCAGGAGAGTGTGTAGGCGACTAGTACGTCAACAGGAGGGTGCGACTCCTTCTACTTCCTTGTGGGACAAGGAGTCTGGAGTTCCAGGTGGTCCGTGTGGACTACTACAGAGGCGGGAGGACACTGCCGCTTAGGAGGACAACTGTCATCCGACAGTCTGGTAGGAGGAGGAGTCGTCAGTCCCGGTGCGACCAGGAGTTGCACAGACACCGTCCAAGAACGGAGTTGAAGACCGCGCATTGCGCGAGGTATTGTCGCCGAGCAAGCCTCGGGACAAGGTATGATTCCACAAACCATCCTTTACTATTATATAGACGTTGACGGGTTTTCTCGGTATGGGTTGGGGGAGAAAACTTTTGTTTCTGCTGCCTTCTCTGTCTCCCCTAAAACCCAACAGATACATGATGAGGGATTGAGATCCCATGGCATGTGATGTTGGATCCTTGAGATGGATCTAGATGGTTGACAAGAGGCCAAGTGGTAACATGTGATGTTGGATCCTTGTGATGGATCAGGTTGATGTGGTTTCAATAATAATATAATGTTCTTTACTTTATGATATATCTTGCATGTTATATAACTTGGTTGAATCCTGCAATCCATTTAAAAGATACTAATTAATCACATTGAAATCATATCATGTAGTTTGCCCTGGCCATAGATCCATCATTGTCAGGACTTGGTGATGGTGAAATGGGTTCTCCTACAGGTTAACCCGGAGCGCATATTGTTGAATATGCGAGGTTAATCCTAGCCTAAAGTAAGGAGGTGAGAGTGTAACTTCGGTTACAGACTCAGATACGTATATAGAGCATGGTGAACAGACCCATGGCTCAGGATATGTGATGTGACGAGCATGAATGCGTTCATGGCTCAGAGCACGGTGATTAGGCCCGTGGCTCAGTTTTACTAGCGCCGAGACCTGTACCAAGGCGGGCTAGAGTGAGGGTAGCCGATGGAGCTGACCCAGTGGCTTAGACCACTTCAGCATGTGACTAAGGTCATGCTTGTGTTGTGCTCATGTACTGACCATGAGGTGGGAGGTCGTGGAGTCCGGCTCTTCCACTGACCATTGTATGACACCGGTCTTGGGCTTCGCAGCCAGAGGTTGGATTTGAATGGTACGATTCAAATACTTGGGGCATAATAATACGTAATACATCCGTTTAGTATTTACTGCTTAAGATAAACACGAAACATTGGTTGAGGCCTTGTTTGTGTATTTAATTTTGGTATATCTGCAGGTACTTCTATATTCATCAAGTATGTGGCAGTATGTCGTATCTTGATAATTAGGTTATGAGGTCATATGTCTTGGTTCTGATGATCATGTTACACAGTGATATATTTTATCTTGTCAATCACATCCCTTTGAGAAATATCTAGTTATGTGCTTTTGTACAGCTGGTAAGCTAGTCGATAAGAATAGCCTTGCTTATATAGACTGCTCTCGTTATACCTGTTAATAGTTATCTGATGTTATGGTTTATCTTGTTGAGGTTTGTAGTTGCGGTGGGGAGTTATGTTTCCCGCTGGGACAATGTTCGATTGTCTCACTCCGCTGGTTTTCAGGTGGTCGAGGTAGACGTGGTCATGGTCGTGGTGTTGCGGCCGAGCAGCTTGAAGAGCAGTAGAAGGCAAGTGATGGATATGCTGCTGTTTTGGATGTTTTGGTTGTAGAGTCTAGCGTCATCCATGTACTCTCACGTCCTTGGCAGTGTTTTGACGTTGTTTCACGATGAACGGTCGATGATGTTTTGTATATCCTGCTGTTGGCCGGATGCGGGCCTCGATGTATATGAATAGGTGGTGAACTCATGTGATGGATGGACAGCTGTATCAGTAAGCTGTGAACATGTATCAGACCTCGTGTATATATTTATATGACATGTTTCTATGCAGGAAGAGGACTGGAAAGTAATGGTTTCACAGTTTATCAGTTTTCCACAATCGGTTTTAATTAACTCGTATTTTCATAATCTGTGGTTAGGGTGATTTCCGCACGTTTTCGTGTAACACCTCGTTATCTGTATGATAATGGGATGTGTTGCCACATACAAGGGGTCAACCTCAGATACTCAACCGATTGCAACATTATCATCTGCATCTGCGATACTCATCACATACACTTCCTATAAACAAAATACAATTTAAATAAAAAATTTATATAAACATAGAATGATGTGCAATTTACACAAATACAAACATACGTGTCCCTTATAAATTGTTGAATGTCTCATTCTGATCTGCACAATTATTTTATCTTATTCATAAGGACATCAAAATTCAACATGGAAAATAATTGATACCACACATCTTGTATAAAATGTATTCATACTTGGCCAGTGCGTACATGTTGTGCTGATTGACTGTTTCCTTCTCTAGACAAGGCTAGTATATGCTCTATTTTTGCATTTTGTTCTTGAATTTTAGCTTCAAATTCCATCCATTGTTGTTCAAGATGATCCTGCAAAAGCTTCCTTTGTGCTTCATCATCTTCTCGGGATTTGCAGTTCTTGCCCCAGATATCAGAAGGTGAAGCTCCAAGTCCATAACCATGAACATATCCTAGTATCTCTTCTCCCATAACCTGCCTATAAATTTTAGCTGAAGTAACATCAGGTTGGTTTCTTCGCAGCTCGTCACCTACCTCAGAAATTTTTCCTACACACAACATAACATAGGAGATGAATTTTATACCAAACAAATAAATGTGTCCATGTAGTAAATGTAACATAATACTATAGGATAGGAATCCATGTACCAAAATTTTGGCAGATTCAATATCAACTATGCTCCCATCTTTTTTATGATGAGTATTCTCAAAAAACTCATTGGGATCAACTTCCCCGCTTGTTTCCTTCTCCAACTGTATCATTCAAACAAGGTTATTACTAACATCATTTAAATGGATGTCTCCAAATTGTCCAACTGGATCACAATATTGACTAACTTACATCATGTTTCAAACAAGCAAATGACTTGGTTCCTGTTGTGTGCTAACCTTTTGAAATTTTCTGCTTGTCTTGTTAGTTATACACTTCCTCCGTGAAAAAAAATTGCAGTATTGTCCATAGTAAATATTTGTGAGGTAAATTAAATATCAATCAATAGATACAAAAAATTACCTTTCCTTTATTGCTCCTCCAGTAATCCAAAAGAAATTTCCATTGAGACGTTTCCACACGGGGAACAACTTGTTCAAGTTGTTGTTCATATGGACTATCTTCTACGAAGTATAGTTTCTGTAACTCCCACTTGTGGTCCTTCCATTGCTTTCCCAGTCTCTTCATTGTCCATTCCTTTAATTCTATGTCCATCATGAATTTACTCTACCGACAATAAGGATATCAATTAGAACTTCATTTAACCATTTAAAAATAAATTTTAATATTGTACCTTAACAAAATTCCATATGGATTCTTTTTTATTTGCTGGAAATTGTCTCCAGTCCTCATAGTTTAATGGACAAAGATTGGGATCTCTTGCAATGGTTTCCAAAAAACATGATAAGTGACATTGGTTTTTACCCACTGGTTGCCCAAATTAATTTATCTCAATGGGAATTTGATCACCGACATTTCTTTTCCAGACTTGCAAACATTGTGTTCAGCCACATGTGTGATGTATTTGACCTAAACAATAATTTATATATCTTAGATGCAGCACTATAAATGCAATGATATGAGTAAACTGAATACCTAGCACATCAGTAGGTGTTGGCGTAGCATTTAACGACTCATCATTGTGATCAGAGACATCATTTTTCTCCATGGTTTCTTGAAATGCATTGCTATTTTGGCTATTGCCAACTCTACTCTCTACTCTTCTTGATTGATTAGACATGGGAACATTGACAGTAGGCACCAGGGGTCGATGTCTTTGACCTGAGCATTCATTCATAAAGGATACAACATAAATGGAAATTATATATCTTTAGATGCAGCACTATGAATGCAATGATATGAATTAACCAATTACCTAGCCCATCAGAAGGTGTTGTTGTAGCATTCAACAACTCTTGATGGTGATCAGAGAGGTCATTTTGCTCCATGTAGTCATGAAATGGATGGTTGTTTTGGCTATTGACAGCTCTACTGTCTACTCTTCTATAATGATTGGACACTGAAGCATTGGCATTAGGCACCTTTGGTCGATGTCTTTGACCTGAGCATTCATTCATAAAGGATACAACAAAAATGCAAATTATATATCACTAAAGGAAGCACTATATATGCAATGAGTTGATTGATTACCTATCCCATTAGAAGGTGTTTTTGTAACATTTAACAACTCATCATGGTGATCAGATAGGCCATTTTGCTCCATGTGATCATGACATGCATGGCTATTTTGACTATTGCCAGCTCTACTGTCTACTCTTCTTGAATGATTGGACACCAAAGCATTGCCAATAGGCACCCGTTGTCGATTTCTTTGACCTGAACATTCATTCATAAAACATACAACATATATAGAAATTATATATCATTAAATGTAGCACTATAAATGCGATGATATGATTGCCTTGTCCATCACAAGGTGTTCTTGTAATAGCAGAGCTAGCAACAGTGTTATTGAATTTCCTTGGTCTATCCTTTTGAACATTAGGTGGAAGGGAAGCTAATTTTTTTTGGAGCGATTACTGGATGATAGGTTCAATGTTTTCCAACAACCTTGTGGAGTAATGCTCGGTAAATGAATCCCCGTACACGAGTCAATGATGTTGTTCTGATCATTCCTTATAGCTGTCTTATTATGGAAGTTGTCACTGAACTGTTCTCTCATCCTGAGTATATCAAGTCACACAAAAATGAAGACACTTAAAACAAAATTGAACAACATAAAAGGTATTAGGGTTTAGGGTTTAGGGTTTAGGGTTTTTACTACTAAAAGGTATTTACTACTCGTTCAGTCATCCTCTGCCATCCAACAATTATCCATTCTTAAAAATAGTAAAAAATATAACATTTATGAGTAAGTCTTTCATACAAACAACATAGTTATAATAAGGATAAAAGTAGAACATCACTTTGAGGCAATCCTCAAAGAAAAACATCACTCAAAACCACACCAGAGAAAAACATTTGCAAGCCATCACCAAGATCACATTGGGTACCTTAAATTCATAATACTTGATTGATTACTAATGTTCATTAAGTAATGCAACACAAATTACATTTTTTGATTATTTCCTAATTTAAAATTTAAAAAAATTCATCAACAATTGTGATGGCCGTTATGACTGTGACGTGTCTGTTTTGTTGATGATGATGTGTCGAGGATGGAGTCGCTGGAAGACAAATCCGAACTGATGGTCATGGGGTACAAGGCGGTACCAACGGGCAAGGATTGCACCTCAAGCATGCCAAATTCATCGAATGACGTCTCCTTAGATTCGGTACAATCTGGCTCGTGCATATACTGTCTCAGGTGAGAAGGCAAAATGTTATTGTAGTTATGTATATAAGCCTATATGGTATTGTCGCCAATCGGACGAAGCAAAACCTGGTCCGTACGGCCAATTCCCATTCTCCCAATCCATTCATGCCAACTGGTTGTGGATACCAAATTGTCGTCACCATCATACTGAACCTCAATTACATTTGTCAAGTTCCCAAACTTTAAGGTCATTTGACTAGCCGTGTAGCGTCTTTTGTGCAGATGATGCCAATGTCTGGGAATGGTGAGTTGTGCAAGTGTACGCTCGTCTTGGGTGATGTCCAACTTTTCTTATTTAGGGAAAAGGAGTGGGGGGGTAGACGCCTAGGCCACAGTGATTGTTGTGGGTGAACAAAGACTGCAAAATATTAGTACTAACAATTGTAAGTATATATAATGATATTATAAATTTTCAAAAAAAGTAGTATAAATTTGCAAAATATAGAGCAATATATTTTTTAAAGTGAAGCAAGTAGTCCATAAACATATTACCCATGGTTTCTATCAACATCGACAGGAATGAACCCATTAGAGAACGGGCAACATCATTATCTAGTTTGATGAAACCTGGTCAGGTACCATACAAGTGTACAACTTGTATAATATCAGAGTGTAGAAGACCGAGAACTTGGAGGAACTGGTGTGCCAGCCAGCTGATGGTTCCTGGCCCAAGGCGAGAGGTTGGAGTACATATATAGTAAAGATGTATAATTGGCTATAAACTTCTTGAGTAACAAAACATGCCATTAAAAGACAAAAATTGATTTAGGATATGGAACTAAAGTAACCATAATGCAATCTGTTTACATTAAAGAAGTACTGAGATAAGACGTACACTCCAAAAACAACATGAATCAACCATTATGTAAACATCACTGCATAGAAGCCATGCAATTTCGTTCAATATATAAATCAAGAGGGCAAACCAAACTTCCTATGGAAGAGAAAAAATTATTGTTGTTCCACAATGGAACCCCTGCATTTTGTGTAATCATAGCTTAGTGTTAATAGCAACTTGTCTACATGCCCTTGGTATCTTGCTTTATTGTTGATTAAAGACCCTAATTTTCAGGGATGGTGAAGGTTTTAGTCAATTGGTAGTGCAGAAGAATATAGACCATTCCAGTTTACGGTAATCAAAGGAAAATTTAAGAAACCACACCCAAAAAAACATGTATACTATAAGTAATTATACAAAGGTCTTGTTCTTCCTTAGACATTTCTGAATCCTAGAATATTACATAATAATTGACCATCTCATAAACCTTGTTCTCTCCTTAGCCTCTTCCTACATACATAAAGATGATTATCTCTCCCCTTCATTAGCCCAATGGTGGGAACCCCTGTTCTCATCAGAGAGCGCCAACCCACCAAAGGTGGTGGCCAAGGTAAGGATACATTACTTGCCTATTTGTTAATGATTTACAAATAAAGATACAAGAGATGTGTAGACATCACATGAGCACCTAAGCGATCACTTTTAAAAAGTGGATGCTTCATTTTCCTTACAATTTAATACAACAATACACACATTTTTATATGAATACACTAACATTTAGCAAACTTGTATACATAACCAAAACCAATGCGACACTATAAAATAAAACAACATAATCATCATATTTCAAGACTGTAAAATAATCCAAGTTTAAATCTAACAAAGAAGTATGGTTGATGGCTTGATATAAATGATTAAGGAAGTGATTGTTGGATATAAAACAACGAAATTATCATATTTCAAGACTATCTTCATAAACCGATTATCATATATACCTTGATAGAATGGAAACTGCAAGAATGTATGGGAAAGACCATGTGTGTTTATTGTTTCGTGGGGTGTACTTACCTGTCATGTGCTGAAGCAGTAGGGTGGCAAACCACCGCAGTCCTCACCGGTAAGTTGGGCGATTCATCTGTTCCTCGGCATCCCCTCCAACCCTTGGCAACATCTTCGGCAAGTTGGTAGACTGATCTCTTCCTCGGCATCCCCTCCAACCCTTGGCAACGTCGTCAACACCTTGGAGAAGAGCAAAGAGCATTCCAGCAGGTAGCGACCACGGTCTGGCAGATTAGGGAGAAAAGGCTAGCTAGGTAGACTTTGCAGGTTCTGCGAGCAGAGCTAATGTCGGGAGTAAATGTCTATGCCCAACGCGTGGAGAAGAGGAACCATTTTGCATGCTGCGGGAAGCCGTGTGGGAACAAAAGAATTTTACTAATTGTGGCCCGCTCATTTGATTTGGCAATTTCGAAATGCCACTAATTAATTATAAAAATGCCTTAATTGGTAAGTCTTTTCTATAAACTCCATAATATGTGGTTTAGAGGCAATTAAATTACAAATGTCACTGCATTACATAGATAGTGGCATTTTTTTAGAAAAGCCACTGGAATAAAAGCCACTAATGGGTATTTTTGCTATAGTGTGTTTTATTTTCCTCTCAGCTTCGGCTTCCCCCTTCACAACTTCATCTAGTAGTAGATTGAGTCTATAAATTTCAACAGCTTTGCCATTCTCCCTTCTCGCCTCAGCAGCCATAGTCTTGAGATCATAGAGCCCACTTTCTCACTCTTTCAAAGACTATTTAGTTTTGTTCAATTTCTCGATGATGCGAACATTGGATTGCCTTGGACATTCTCCCTCCAAGCCTTTTCAATGATCTCCTTGCAACTAGGCCATTCCAACTATCCCATAATACATATAAAAGGTTTTCTTTTCAAAGTTGTATGATAGAGGTGCACCACCAGCCAGGCGTGGTCACTGCTATGATGGCGACCCAATTTTACATTAGAATGCGGGAAAACATCCAGCCATGCCTCATTAACCACTACTCTTTCGAGTTGACTGGATATCCTTCTCTTGATTTCTCTCTTATTCTTCTAGGTAATGTAACCTCCATTCATATTGATCTCCATGAGACCAGCTACATCCAAGGCAGAGTTAAACCTATCCGGGCAGGAACCTAGAACTGGCAAGCCTCCTTTCTTCTCATGTGCCTTCCTAATGTTGTTAAAGTCAGCTATGAAAAATTTTGGAAGATCCCTTTTATTAGCATTGCCTAACACATCCCAAATCTATCTTCTACAAACCTCTGAGTTATGACCATAAACCATTGATATCATCATATAAAGACCACCATGGTTTATGCAGCTAGCCATGACCAATTGATCCATAGAAAAGATGACTTGGACATCCAACAATCTAGGATTCCATCTCATGACAATGCTCCCTCCCTCAATCTTCTCAAAATTAGAAGTTGCCTCCCATCCCGCTGAAAACAACCCCTTTATTCACCCTTCCTCTTCCCTTATTATCTTCATCTCGAGGCACACCACCACCAACGCTTGGGTCCTCTCGATGACATCCATGAGCCTCCTTTATTTGTGTGAATGGGATGCACCTCACTGGTTCCATGCAAGGATGAACATTAAGAGCTTCTTCGGCGACCACCCCTATCAGGAGTGGCTCCTCCCCATCTAGTTCTCCTGGGATAGGTCTGAGCCACCCTATTGTTTGTCACCTGGCCCAACGCCTCTTCCTCCATCCACTCAAGGATCTGGAAGGGGTTATTGGACTCTTCTTTTTTACCTCCTGAGGTAGACTTATTACTCTTATACTATGTTCTCATGTTCAACTCACTTCTGCTAGCATCCTGTGTTAGACCTACATTTGGTTTGAGCAAACCCAAAAGCACCTCGTATGCATGGATCTCAACCACAGAACCTAGAAACTTGTCAATTGATGACTCCGCACAATTTAGGTTAGGGGGGAAGTCATTACATGGACCCTCACATCCCGTACCTCATCTGACACCTTTCTAGGTGCCATGTTTTTCCCTTTGTTCTTACTTCTATTGTTCGTTAGATTCCAACTCCTCTCCCATATCCTAACAATAGGTGGTTCCGGGTGGGCCTCCCTCTCACCTAGGTAGCACCCAAAGACATGGATGAAGACCCTACACCTCTCATACCTATCTGACAGAGCATCATAGTGGACTTTCACCTCCAGTTCACCTCCATCAGGCATGTTCACCACAATCGTCGGAGGAGGGGTCATATTGATGCATGTGTTTTAGTCACTTTTATAGGTTCATTGTTTTTGTTTTCATGTGTACTTTGGACATTTATATGACCTATTATGCATGGAATATCATAGTTAGCCTATATTTCCTTGTTTGCCTCAAATTATATGATTTCAATCATTTTGACTAGCATTTTATGTATTTCAAGCACTTACTATGCTTTATGTGTTTTTAGGTAAAAGGTAGATCGACACAACTTGGTACTACCGACATCAAAAAAGTCGGTAGCATTGACTTGACCTTAGAGAGCTGCCCAAAAACAACCCAGATCTCAGTGCTACCGACCCAAGAAGTCAGTGCTATCGAGATACCATCAGAGAGCCCCGCGTGAATCAAGAACTCAGTGCTACTGAACCTAGAAGTCGGTGCCACCGAGTTGACGTCATAGTGGTAGCTTGAATTCACAAGAAGTCGATGCCACTGAGACATTGTCGATGGTATTGATGGGATCAGGATCACGCAACCTAACTTAAGAGACTCGCTACCACCAACACATCAAGTCGTTACCACTGAGTCTGCCCAATCATGCTAGTCATAGATTTTCTTCTAATCCCATAGTGGATGAAATTTCGCACCCTAAGTCATTCCTATAACTTAGGGGGATGATGACCAGACCTAAGGAGTGGCCTATTTTCATTGCACAACAACTAGAGTGATAGAAGAGAAGGATGGAGGACTAAAAGTTTAATTGGGAGTGATTTGGGCACCTACAGAGGACATAGCATACCACACGTACTACAGAGGGGATCATCCGAACAGCCAAAGATCCATGGGTTACCTTAGCTTTTACTATGTTACCCATATTTTTCTTCTTCCCTTCTATGTGTTTCGTTATGAAAACCTAGCAAGCCTAAAAACCTTTGTTCTTTAGGACCCAGGAGTATCCCGGATATGCACTGTAGTTGATTTCTATGCATTAATATCAATTTATCTCTCATTACTAGACATAATTCTATGGATGTTGTTTGTTCTATTTATACTTTATCACCATGTATGGATTAATAGACACTTAATCAACTCGGGAGAGGGGTTAAGGGTTAGAAAACATATAATTACTCATTTATTGTACCCTTTGGGAAAAACAACAAATATACGAGGGGAGAAACCTAGAGTATTGATGTAAAACACCTAACTAATCAAATCAATAACCATGGGAACGAGATTGGAATTGGTATAGGTAGTGAATTACACTGTAGAAGTAGGTACTTCTGGCTATAGGCTCCTTATCCAGGAATTGAGATAATAGGTATTAGTGTGTAGGATAGATTGTAAGTGATATCTGTGGTGAAACCATCATACTAAGGAACTCATTCTCTTTCTAATTTACTCAAATCACTTAATTGGTTTGCTCCAATATTAATTTAGTAATTCAACCTAACTCAAACAACCATCATCATCTTAGTTGATCGATTTGTAGTTAGAAGTAGTTTCTGGAGAAATGCTACCCCATGTTTGACTCGGGCCTCACAGGTCCATTATTACTACGATATGTTCACTTGTGTTTTGTGCATGGTAAACATGTGTCAAGTTTTTGGCATTGCTGTCGGGGAAGCTACAACATCCAACACTACGAGTGTTGTAGTCGGCCACTCTAGGCCAATTTTTTTTATTATTCAAACTGAATCCTCATATTCTCTTCATTCAAATACAATCTTCTGAAGCTGACATTCGTTCTCTTTGTTTCTGGTACATTAGTGCATGGTGCGAACCAGAGCTCTAGACTACGGTGAACCATCTTCACCAATAGACCAAAAATGTACAAATGAGTGGAATATATATTGGAAAATAATGATAAATATGGCATATTGGAGGAATATCAGTGAGAAGGTAGAAGACATTTTTTATATGGGATGGTGGTGAAAGACTAAAAATGAGGTGTCAAAATGTAAAATTCTCATGTTCCTTCAAAATTGATTTTCTTAAACAAGAAAATAGTAAATTTGTGCAACTTAGTAGCTTCAGGAAGGGTATTGCAATTGACTTAAGGATGATGGCCATTTTTTTGTTGACCTATCCAATGAACTATTGTAAAACAATCAATTTATTTAGTTATGTCAGCACAATCATATCAAGATTTGTTGTTTGTTTTTGTTTTCCATGGGAGTGACACAAAACCTTCACATCTTTCAACATTTGTCCTAATCCATTAAAATCCATATAAGATCACTCCAAATGATATAACTTTCCATAGCTTATAGTATTTTATCAATTTGAATAAATTGTACTTACATACTACTTTATCAAGCACATAAAAATGAATTTAACAAAAATAGGATATGCAAATACAATAACTACAAAATTATCTAATCAAACAATATAAATATTTTGCTAAATTTTTACCGAATACAACTTATTGTTGGGTTTTGGAGGAGGCAACGAAGCAGCGGAAACAAAACTTTTTCTCTCGAAACCCAGAACAAAAGGAATCGCGTCAACGTGTATATAATAGGAAAGATGGTTTGTGAATCATACCTTGTCCCGAGGCTTGCTCGGCGACACAACCACGTGCCTTGTGCGGTCTTCACCTCCGGTCTTGGACGGTGTCTGTGCAGCTCCTGGTCACACCGGGACTGACTCCTCCTCCTCCTACCGGACTGTCGGATGACAGTTGTCCTCCTGAGCGCCAGTGACCTCCCGCCTCTGAAGTAGTCCACACGGACCACCGAGAACTCCACACTCCTTGTCCCACAAGGAAGTGGAAGGATTCCCACCCTCCTGTTGGTGTACTAGTCGCCAACACACTCTCCTGTTGTCAATTGCAACTGCAGTTGTGCTTCCCTTGCTGCACCTCCCTTTTCGGGAAGCACTTGCTCGGGCTCTCTCTCGGTTACCAAAACCAGAGAGAACGACAACTTTGCAGAGCAATCAACTTGCACTGAGTTGTACTCTGAGAAGCCCCCAATACCCCTATATATATATAGGCGGGTCATGGGACAGAGTTCTCTGTCCCCGACAATATGGGACTAAAAGCAGGAGTAGAAGGGTTCGAGATTTTCCACAAAATATACCTACTCGCAACCTGAACTGATCGGTTCACAAGTGAACTGGTTGGTTGGGGACCTGAACCGATCGGTTCACTATTGAGCTGATCGTTTGGGACCCTTGAACCAATCGGTGCACTCCTGAACCGGTCGGTTGGGGTTCCAGGTTGGTTCCCGATTGACTTTCCTTCTTTTGTTTTGAATTGGTATCGAATACCAATCCTTGTTCCAATCAAATTGGGCAAGTGAAACGCAAGGAAAATTCTCACCAATCCTACTTTCCCAAGTTGCTCGGTTGCACCAGCTGAACCGATCGGTTCAACACTTGAACCGCTCATTTCACTCTGTGCATGAGCCGATCGGTTCAACATTTGAGCCGACCGATTTAGCAACCTCAGCCGACCGGTTCATCACATGAACCGATCGGTTGGGAGTGCAGGTTGTGCAGAATCAGTCAATTACAATTTCAATCAATCTGATACTCCAATCAATGCGTCCAACACCTTGAACATTATGATATTGAGCTATCATTTAATTGAGTGTTTAATTGAACTACTAAACTCCTTTAGTAATCAATCTAAACATTGATTGTGGACAAAACTCCTCTTCCAGGTTAAATCCTATGTGTGTGACCCTGCAGGTCCATTTCACGTTAGCAGTGAAAGTCCATAACACTTACGACTTCACAAGCAAAGAGTGGTGCCTAGTCACACATCATTGCTACCCAAGTGAAATAGAAAGTTGGAGAACAACTGTCATCCCTACAATCCGTGAATGGTGTTACAGTGAATGTATAATTCCTTTGTCACTGATATCCAGAATGAACTCGAGGCATGCAACAATCATCTTGTCAATGTTCATTCATTTCCTTGATCTCAGAGTAGACCGAGTGAGATGTGTATGACATCAATATCACATATTGATTCACACGTGCATGCGCATGCCTTTCTCAATCCTACTCATCAAGTGGCCAAGGATATCAAACTTCCTCAGGAGGGACAAATCCCATATCTATCACTCACCCCTCAAAAGCCCCATCTGTCAAAGCCATCCAATCATCACCTTTATAACAACCCATGTTTCAGGAGTGCGTTTGATGATGTCAAAGTGTACCCAACGACATGTGTTGAGTGTAGGGATTTCAGGTCTAAGAATCACATTCGCCACCATCACTGTGAGAGTTGATTGTGACTACCAAGTCATGGTTCCATGTGTCAGTCTCACGGTGGGTCTGTCCGGTACCTTGTTCTCTAACAAGTACCTATGTGCTTGGTTTGATATCACTATATCATGACTAATGAGATTCTGTCATCAACCAACACACAATTTAGTCTTTAGTGTTATTAATGTCTATGGTTATTTCCACAATAACAACCGACTAGGGACTAAACAAGAAAGTATACTCTTAACATCTGTATGATCTCATCGGTTAGGTCCTCAACCCAAAAGCATACGTCATTGAGTAAAACAATCTTTAGACATCTATCATGTTTCACAATCATCTCAGAAACAGTTTAAACATATAGATTGGAAATTGCCTTTATTATTTATTCAACTCATTTACAAAGTATCCCATTACAATCATCACATGACTTTCTCTATGGGAATACATACCAACAGACTCCCACTTGCACTTAGAGCCAGTCACCAAGGAAACACAGTCCTTGTGACCTAGCATGACCATCATGCTTCTGCTGAGAAAGGGCCTTAGTCAGTGGATCAACTATGTTGTCTTCAGTTGGTACTTTGCAAATCTTCACATATCCTCGTTGTACGATCTCTCGTATGAGATGGAAGTGCCGTAGTATGTGCTTGGACCGCTGATGTGATCTAGGCTCCTTATCTTGTGCAATAGCTCCATTATTGTCACAATAAAGCTCAATTGCATCACAGCTACTGGGAACTACACCAAGTTCAGAAATGAACTTCCTGATCTAAACAGCCTCCTTTGCTGCATGCGAAGTAGCAATATACTCGACCTCTGTAGTAGAATCGGCAATTGTTTCTTTCTTGGAACTCTTCCAGCTCACAGCTCCATTATTAAAGCAAAACACAAATCCTGACTGCGATCTGTAATCATCTTTATCGGTTTGGAAGCTTGCATCGGTGTAACCCTTTACAACCAGCTCTTCCTCACCGCCGTACACAAGAAACTGATCCTTAGTCCTTTGCAAGTACTTGAGGATGTTCTTCACGGCTGTCCAGTGAGCATCCCCGGGATCTGACTGGTACCTTCTCGTCATGTTGAGAGCATACGAGACATTTGGGTGTGTGCACAACATAGCGTACATGATGGACACGATGGCTGATGCATATGGGATCCCATTCATACGCTCCCTCTCTTCACAAGATTGGGGACATTGAGCTATAGAGACGGAGACTCCATGTAGCATGGGGATGTTGCCTCTCTTTGAGTTCTCCATGCTGAACTGCTTCAGCACTTTGTCAATGTACGTGCTTTGACTTAGTCCAAGAAGCCTTCTAGATCTATCTCTATAGATATTAATTCCTAGAATATAGGATGCTTCTCCTAAGTCCTTCATTGAGAAAGTTTTCCCAAGCCAAGTCTTTACCTTCTCTAAGGCTAAGACATCATTCCCCATCAAAAGTATGTCATCCACATACAATATGAGGAATGTGGTCGAGCTCCCACTAACCTTCTTGTACACACAAGGTTCATCTTCATTTTGAATAAAGCCAAACACTTTGACTTCCTCATCAAATCGAAGATTCCAACTCCGAGATGCTTGCTTCAATCCATAGATTGACCTTTGTAGTTTACAGACTTTATTGGCATTCTTTGGATCTACAAAACCTTTAGGCTATGTCATGTACACATCCTCATGTATATTTCCGTTAAGGAATGCAATTTTAACATCCATCTGCCAAATCTCATAATCATAGTAAGCTGCAATAGCAAGCATGATCCTGATGGACTTAATCATGGCAACTGGAGAAAAGGTTTCGTCATAGTCAACACCTTGAACTTGTCGAAATCCCTTTGCACCCAATCTACCTTTATAAGTTTGCACATTGCCATCCATGTCGGTCTTTTTCTTGAAGACCCACTTGCACCCTATGGGTTTTACCCCTTCGGGTGGTTCCACCAAAGTCCATACTTTGTTGGAGTACATGGATTCCATATCGGATCTCATGGCTTCAAGCCATTTCTCAGAATCTGGTCCCTCCATAGCCTCTACGTAGGTAGTTGGATCATCATCTATGATCAACTCTCCACCTTCCTGAGTTACAAGGTATCAAAACCTCTCAGGTTCAAGGCGAGTCCTACTAGATCTATGAGGTCCTTGTGTTACCTGAGGAGACTGAGATTCCACAACTCCTTGTGAATGTGCATTTTCCTCTGGTACATCTATTGGTTCAATGTTTTCTTGTTGGGCTTGAACCTCTTCAAGCTCTATATTCCTCCCACTGCTTCCTTTGGAAATAAATTCCTTCTCTAGGAACACAGCTGTCCTGGCAACAAACACTTTGTTGTCAGTAGGGTGGTATAAATAGTATCCCCTCGTTTCCTTGGGGTATCCAAGAAAATAACATTTATCAGATTTGGGTCCAAGCTTATCAGGAAACATTTTCTTGACGTAAGCCTCACAACCCCAAATCTTCAGAAAAGACAAATCGGGACGCTTCCCATATCATATCTCATATGGTGTCTTTTGAACCGATTTAGATGGTACACGGTTAAGCATAAACACGGCGGTTTCAAGAGCATAACCCCAGAAAGAAATTGGAAGATCAGCAAAACTCATCATTGATCTCACCATATCTAACAATGTGTGATTCCTTCTTTCAGACACACCATTATGCTATGGTGTTCTAGGTGGAGTCCACTGTGATACAATACAACGGGCTCGCAGAAGGTCCTCAAACTCCTAGCTCAAGTATTCTCCACCTTGATCAGAACGAAGTGCCTTAATACTTTTACCAAGCTGTTTCTTTACTTCATTCATGAAATCCTTGAACCTTTCAAGGGTTTCTGACTTATGTTTCATCAGGTACACATAGCCATACCTACTGAAGTCATCAGTAAAGGTAATGAAGTACTGACACCCACCTCTGGCATTAGTCCTAAAAGGCCCACATATATCAGTATGTATGAGTCCTAATAGATCACTAGCTCTCTCACCTTTACCTGAAAAGGGAGTCTTGGTCATCTTGCCCAACAAACAAGATTCACATGTCTCTATTGATTCATAATCATAAGAGTCTAGATAACCATCTTTATGGAGTCTAGAAATGCGCTTCTCATTTATGTGCCCTAGACGACAATGCCAGAGATATGTTTTGTTTGAGTCATTGAGTTTTTGCTTTTTGGTGTTTACGTTGTATACACTTGTCTCCAAGTCTATCAAGTATAGACCATAAGACATAGGGGCACTGCCATAAAAGATCCCATCTTTAGAAATGGAACACTTTCCATTCTTAATAAGAAATTCAAATCCATCTTTGTCCAAACAAGACACGGAAATGATATTCCTATTTATGGCAGGTACATAATAGCAGTTCTTCAACTCTATTATTAGCCCACTAGGTAGAGTTAACTCATAGGTTCCTACGGCACTGGCGGCAACTCTTGCCCCATTAGCAACACGTAGTTCAACCTCGCCTTTCCCTAAAGGCCTACTTCTCTTAAGATCCTTCACATTTGAACAAATGTGAGATCCGCATCCGGTATCAAGTACCCATGACGAAGAAGTAGAAAAGTTAATCTCTATCACGTATACACCAGAAGTAGAGATCTCTATCTCCGACTTCTTCTTCCATTGTTCCTTCCATCCTCTCCATGTAGAAGAAATTGGCTTGGTGAGAGAACACTTCTCTCCCTTACCTACTTTCTTCTTCACCAACGCATTAAGTGTACATAGAGTGGATTCTAAGGCTCCTGGTATAACTGGATTGTGCAGAACACTTCTCACAGTCCTCAACCAGTTATGGAATTTATTCTCAATTAATTTTCCCATTTTAAAAGATGATTCTTTTTCCATTCTACAAGAGAAAATTTGCATTTATCAAAACCTTTTTTATTTGATTTCAATAAATTTGACGATAGCTAATTAGGCCTTTAATTAATTACTGCTCCCACTATTTTGACTCAAATTGATAGCCCTCACCATCAATTCGGAAGATTGCAGTGTACAATCTTCTAGTGGGTCAAGATCCTAAAATCCTCTGAGCCATAGACCAGCTAGGGCTGTCACCCACAACTCAGATCTCTCAGGTAGGCAACTCTTGCCAATTGCATCATATGCAATTCTTGAAAGATGTCATATGAAACTCCTTGCAATGATCATCTCCATGCCTCAAGGCACTAGATCCTATCTTGGTCACCTTGTTAAGTCCAACCCAAAGCCAACACGATGAACATGCACCCTGCTAGGGAAGACCCACACATTCATCCTTCACGCTTCCACGAGATAGACGGTGCACCACGCTAGGGCGTGCCCACACTTGGTCGATTAGGCTTTTCACGTGTGTCGCATTTGGAAGGCATCTAAAACTTAATATTTAATGAGGGATTTGGTTTTTATATACATATACATATCCAATCACCACAATATATAGTATGTATCATATACATGCTATATCCCACAGAAAACATGCAAAATGATAAAAGGCAGTAATTATGGCCATCCTATTGTGATTCCTCGAGCCATGAGGAATCACGGTCATCTAGGTCTACATCACATGCAACCTGTACAAGATGATATATGTGCCTGCCTTTCTGGGTTTGATTAGCTCATCTCCATGAATGATCGGCTCGCCATCAGGTTGGTTGTTCAGGTGCCACCAGCCGATCGACTGGCGCCTCCAGCCGATCGGTTCACCGGTCGACGTGCATCTCCTCAGGTCGCCACCCGCTCGTCTCGTTCCTCGAACCGGCCAACTGGATCACCAACCGATCGGTTCACTCCTTGAACCGATCGTCTTCAGGTCGTCTGCCGTTCTTTGACATAACAAGAAATAAAATCTATCATATTTACAATTGAATTGTGAAATCCCGAGTTACATTTGGGGGGAGCAAAGGTAGGAAAAGAATTCTCAAATTATTTCGAGTTACATCAGGAATAAAAGAAGGGAATCAGTGCGCAGACCGAGATGCAAGCAACCACACAAACAACCACACACAGATATTGGGGTTTATAGGCCATAACCATGCTACACATCCACCACAAAACTCATTTAAGGGCGACGCGTATCGAGTGCATTAATATTACATATCATATATGTATATTAGGGATTTGTAGATTGGACATGTATAAAGCCGATATTATTCGCATCGCATGCAATAAATAAAGGCGACAAACCAAAATCGATCATATCGATAATCCTAAAATATAGAACAGTTGACGTGGCTCTGATACCATTGTTGGGTTTTGGAGGAGGCAGAGAAGCAGCGGAAACAAAAATTTTTCTCCCCAAACCCAGAACAAAAGGAATCGCGTCAACGTCTATATAATAGGAAAGATGGTTTGTGAATCATACCTTGTCCCGAGGCTTTCCCGGCGACAGAACCACGCGCCTTGCGCGGTCTTCACCTCTGGTCTTGGACGGTGTATGTGCAGCTCCTGGTCGCACCAAGACTGACTCCTCCTCCTCCTACCGGACTGTCGGATGACAGTTGTCCTCCTGAGCGGCAGTGACCTCCCGCCTCTGAATTAGTCCACACGGACCACCTATAACTCCACACTCCTTGTCCCATAAGGAAGTGGAAGGAGTCACACCCTCCGGTTGGCGTACTAGTCGCCAACACACTCTCCTGCTGTCAATTGCAACTGCAGTTGTGCTTCCCTTGTTGTACCTCCCTTTGCGGGAAGCACTTGCTCGGGCTCTCTCTCGGTTACCAAAACCAGAGATAACGACAACTTTACAGAGCGATCAACTTGCACTGAGTTGTACTCTGAGAAGCCCCCAATACCCCTATATATATATGCGGGTCATCAGACAGGGTTCTCTGTCTCCGACAATATGGGACTAAAAGCAGGAGTAGAAGGGTTCGCGATTTTCCACAAAAGCAACCTACTCACAACATGAACCGATCGGTTCACAAGTGAACCGGTCGGTTGGGGACCTGAACTGATCGGTTCACTGTTGAGCTGATCGTTTGGGACCCTTGAACCGATCGGTTCACTCCTGAACCGGTCGGTTGGGGTTCCAGGTTGGTTCCCGATTCACTTTCCTTCTTTTGTTTCGAATTGGTATCGAATACCAATCCTTGTTCCAATCAAATTGGGCAAGTGAAACGCAAGGAAAATTCTCACCAATCCTACTTTCCCAAGTTGCTCGGTTGCACCAGTTGAACTGATCGGTTCAACACTTGAACCGCTCGTTTCACTCTATGCATGAGCCGATCGGTTCAACATTTGAGTCGACTGGTTCAGAAGCCTCAGCTGACCGGTTCATCACATGAACCGATCGGTTGGGAGTGTAGGTTGTGCAGAATCAGTCAATTGCAATTTCAATCAATCCGATACTCTAATCAATGCGTCCAACACCTTGAACATTATGATATTGAGCTATCGATTAATTGAGTGTTTAATTGAACTACTAAACTCCTTTAGTAATCAATCTAAACATTGCTCGTGGACAAAACTCCTCTTCCAGGTTAAATCCTATGTGTGTGACCCTGTAGGTCCATTTCACGTTAGCAGTGAAAGTCCATAACACTTACGACTTCACAAGCAAAGAGCGGTGCCTAGTCACACATCATTGCTACCCAAGTGAAATAGAAAATTGGAGAACAACTTTCATCCCTACAATCCGTGAATGGTGTTACAGTGAATGTATAATTCCTTTGTCACTGATATCTAGAATGAACTCGAGGCATGCAACAGTCATCTTGTCAATGTTCATTCATTTCCTTGATCTCAGAGTAGACCGAGTGAGATGTGTATGACATCAATATCACATATTGATTCACATGTGCATGCGCATGCCTTTCTCAATCCTACTCATCAAGTGGCCAAGGATATCAAACTCCCTCAGGAGGGACAAATCCCATATCTATCACTCACCCATCAAAAACCCCATGTGTCAAAGCCACCCAATCATCACCTTTATAACAACCCATGTTTCAGGAGTGTGTTTGATGATGTCAAAGTGTACCCAACGACATGTGTTGATTGTAGTGATTTCAGGTCTAAGAATCACATTCACCACCATCACTGTGAGAGCTGACTGTGACTACCAAGTCATGGTTCCATGTGTCACTCTCACGGTGGGTCTGTCTGGTACCTTGTTCTCTAACAAGTACCAATGTGCTTGGTTTGATAACACTATATCATGACTAATGAGATTTTGTCATCAACCAACACACAATCTAGTCTTTAGTGTTATTGATGTCTATGGTTATTTCCACAATAACAACCGACTAGGGACTAAACAAGAAAGTATACTCTTAACATCCGTATGATCTCATCGGTTAGGTCCTCAACCCAAAAGCATACGTCATTGAGTAAAACAATCTTTAGACATCTATCATGTTACACCATCATCTCAGAAACAGTTTAAACATATAGATTGGAAATTGCCTTTATTATTTATTCAAATCATTTACAAAGTATCCCATTACAATCATCACATGACTTGCTCTATAGGCATACATACCAACACTTATGAGTACTAATAATCATTAATTTAATTGTGATAGTTGGTGTCCATTATCTTCTCATATACTGATCATAGAAATATATGTAAACACATTCAATAAAATTTGCATTGCCATTTCAACATGTAAACAATTTGCCAACTTGTGGTTTAAATTTGAAGTATGCAAAAATATGATTTGTAAAAGAAAATTCATTTTTTAACATAAAAATGGAGTTAATTCATTTAATTATCAGAATCATTTATGTGATTGTTATATGATTAGGTAATAGGTTAATGAATTCTAAAAATATATGGAACTATGGGTAACATGATAAATGCAACAAAAAGAATGACACAGAGAAAAGTAACATTTGGCCCATCACACAAACTGATCAAATAATTGGGTATACTATTTTACAACAAAAGGAACAAAGGATAGCACTGACAACTAAACATTTCTTAGGAATATTTCTTAAGAGCACACAATTTCTTAAAAAACATCGAACAATAAGATAAATGGATCATGGTCTGTAGCATGATTCCTTATTTAGTAGTATTATCTACTTTATTGTATTTATTATCAATCATATTGCTTGATAATAGGAACTTCACGAACAAGTGCACCCATGACGGCAAATCCTTCCTTCCATGATCCGATGTTGTGACTAACCATATGAAACTTCAGCATAGAAGGTGTGCCGATTGCTTGAAATTCTCCAATTTTAAGGAGGGACCATGTTTTTTTGGGCAAGTTACCCATTCCTACTTCCCTCTCTATGCCGTGAATTCCCTTGGCTTGTAGTTTAAGATGAGTAGTGTTTCCTTGGGAATCATCTTGTACTTCAACAACATACATTACTTCATATGTTTTGCCTTGAGTGAACCTCATCATATCAATTTCTCCCCATATGTCGAAGCGAAATGGCTTTTGTAGGACTGCAACTTCGGTTTCGATGCTAATATATATGCATGCACAAAATAGTTAGGTATTTGTATATAATAAGGGAAACAAGCAATTGTCCACTAGAATACTTACTTGTCACGGAATTCCCAATCCCAATAAGTTAAGTCTTCATGTCTGGTGATTGAAAGTTTGTTTGCTTGCAAGAAAAAGACCTCGGAGCTCCAGCTTATCTTAATTATCAAGGAAAAGAAGAACTTAATAAAATTCGTCGTCATTTGTTAAAGAAATCAAATCATTTTGTAGAGTACGAATCTAGATGATAATATGTCCTACGCTGACCACCTACTGGCAAAATATGATCAGTGATCAAAGCTAATATAGTATCACGCAGTGTTTTATGGATATTTGACACAAATACTACTATGAAACGTCGTTCCATATTTTCTCGCGTGACCGTCCGCATTACCTTTGCTACATCAGATTTCTTGATGATTCCTTCGTAAAACTTGGGTAAGGGCTCCATGCCTCTCTCTCTCTTTCTCTCACCTTCGATTGCTCAAGCTGTATGGCAAATGAGTGGGTGCGTTCTGCTTGAAACAGGCTTATCCTTTTATACACTATTTTCTGTGTTTAATTACATGGACCGATTGACTATAGAGGCACAACAGTATTTAAGTCGTGTTGCAATCCGAGTTCGATGGGTGCATTAAATATGACTAAGCATATTGCTAGATTGTTAAAGGAGACTAAGCTTTACTCTGATATTGACTTTCTATGAGATTTTGTTTTAGATATATAGATGCGTCACATGAAACACCATACTTGAATTATACTAAAGGTAATCAAGTCGGCATGGACATACACCTACAAACTTATTTGAATTACTCAGATAAGGCTGACCCACCTCGGAGTACCAAGTCTTCATTGGTTTTCCTCACAAGTCAAGTAGCCAATTATGTTACGAGGTTGGTATATATTTCTACAAAGACAACAACATGTGAAACGAAGTCGTTTTCATTTAATTGTCATTGTCTTAGAATATAATATTTTAAAGACAGTTTGAACTGCATTTTTAGTAGTCGCATTATCAAATACCTGTACTCGATTGCTCTACGTAATTTTTGTAAAAGTTACGTTGTAAAAGGGAAAACATGTTGGAGTTTCATTATCAAGTAGCTGTATTGTGTCATGGAGCCCCTTCCCGATCCGTCGTTAAGAATAGGTATGTGTATTTGCAGTGTTTTACGAGAAATGGTACATACAAGAGAGTAAATTCAAAACTAATCAAACCCGATACAGAAAGGACTAGACTTAACGTAGAAAAATGCTGGATGAGGACAAAATTTAAGAACCCAGAAGCGGATAAATCCACTATAATGAAAATATATTTTTTATAAAAAAACCCACTCCAAAAACATATTTATGTTATGAATATATATATTTGGGCGAGAACAACAAGATCTTGTGGGAAGAAATCACGCATCAGGATTCTACTACGGCTGGCGCAGTAGTCTTAGGCACTGCATGCGCAACCAGATTCTACTCATTGGTGTAGCCACATAGAGGGCGGTTTTTTTTTTTTTTTTTTTTTTGGGGGGGTGTGTATCCTTGGTCCCAAAACAATTAGTAAGTTTAGCAAAAATTATCCAATTGATATGGAAATGTCCATCAGTGCCCACCGAGTGATATCACTGCTTTCTTTACAATTCAGAGTGCCCCCTTTGTAGAAATTCCTGGTTACGCCAGTGATTCTACACCATACGAACACGCTTAAATTATAAAAAATCGTATGTACTGCCTATGTCTAATATATCACTGGCAAGCATGCTCATGTAATACAACATTTTTTTTTTGTTTCTCACCCAAAACTTGATGAAATACAACTAGAGTGAGATACAAAAAATACCAATGGTGAAGTCCATATGACAACACTACACCAAAATTTCTCACGATGGCATCCTTTGTCTAGAAGCACAACAACGACGTATATTATATAGATGAATACTTAAATTTTTTCCTTCCACTCTCAACATAAACCACAACTACAACATTGCTGTGCTTTCTTTTCTCTTTCCTTCTTTTCATTTCCTTCTTCCTTGTTTTTCCTTTCTCTCTCAACAATAAACCACAAGTACAATCAGGGGCGAACTCATAACGTTATAGTTTGTGGGGGCCAAAAAATTTTAAGAGATGTGTTAAAATGTCAAAAATATATTTTGAATGAGAGTTGAACTTATGACCTCAATGTAACCAATGCCCTACACGACATTTATTAATCTAGTAGACTACATAACAATTTTTTGAAGGATTTGTGTATTGTTATAATAGTTAATGCAATATATAAATGAGTTTAGATAGATTTTAAAGAAAATAAAGACACCCGGAATTGATCTCAGATCAATAGGGTGGGCGCTCTCAAGAGCACACTACTGTCCAATGGACTATCTCACAATTTTCGATGCAAGGTTTGTGTATTTTATTATATAGTTAATGTCATATATAGTAATTCCAGAAACATTTTAAACAAAATGAGGTTAGCGGGTTTTCAACCCTAGTCGACAAGGGTGGGGCACGCTTAAGAGGACGATTTTGTCCAATGAGCTACCAAATCATTTTTTATGTGAATAGAAAGATGTATTATATATATGACTATTTAGGTTCATATACATGCATTTACTTATATATAAATATTAAATTATAAATATTACTGGGGGATGGGGGTCTTGGCCCAGGCTTGACCCCTGGCTCCGCCCTTGAGTATAATAGATAGCAGCGTCAAATTCTTCCAAACCCCTTGTTTAACAACTGGGAGATCATTTATTCATCTATTACTCCCATAGATAAATCAAACAAACCTACATTATTGTGGTACAATGAGGCTTCATTTTCAATAAGGTTGGATATGAAAATGGGAATATAAGAACCTTGACCTGGATTTATGGTTAAATAGGCGTTCTTATCTTAATTGGGTACTTAAAACCTTAATCAAACCCTAGTTTATGCTTTGATATCATGTGACAAAGCCAAGTTTCAAGTCTGGTCCTATTTGGACATTGTTTGAGTAAGTTTTGCAATTTATGTGCTTATATGAACTTTTATGCAATTTTTCCATATCTAGGGTTTTTTCTATAATCATCACATGTATGATTTGGTTCATGTGTGTCCATAACATGTCTGATATAGTTGCAAATTTGGGAACCTAGATTCACCATCAGATGTGGTGTGTTCTCTAACTTAGGATTGAGATATAGGATTTCTCACCTAAGTGCCCCAACTCGATGGTTTTCCCTTTGTAATCATAGGATCCAATGGTTCTACTATGAGGAATTGGGATCCAATGGTTCACTTGTGTCACATGAAATCCGATGGTTTCCTCCTAAGGAACAAGAAGTTGAAGGTTTTCCATGTGTTGAGCAGCAATCGATGGTGGATTAGGGTTTTCTTTAATGGCTAAGTGGGGGCATGATCTAAGGCCAATCTAATGTTTGAACTCTTTATTCTTAGATGAAAAGATGGTGTTCTTAGAAGAGTTTGAGTATTTGGTTGAAGAACATCATCTTTCTTCTCTTTTTCCCTAGATCTTCTTTGTTGTTGAAGAAGGGAGCTAGCTTGGATTACTAAAGCTAGGGTTTCTCTTATCTCTTCTGAGCAACATTTCTATTTGGACCTTCATCACCCTCCTTGAGTTGAGTTATATAACTTTATTCTCGTTTCTTGCTTACTCATAACTTGCCATATTGATCTTTCTTTAAAAACATAGTACCGTGTTGAAAGATGATCCTTTGAGTAGGGTTTGAGCGTACGTAGAAATACTTGTGCAAATAATCTACCTCTAGACCTTGTGCACATTTCCTACTTTAAAAGTAGGAGACCTAAACCTTGCATGTCAATGAATTTATGGTTTCCTTATGTGTAGAGTCGATGGCTTTCCTTAAGTGTTATGAATTGCTTTCTCTCTTCATTCTAGATTCAATGGTTTGACTTCTTATGGGAATAAATGGCATGCTCTATTCACTAATTTGATGGTTTTCGTGTGCATATCAAATGATGGATTTACTAGTAAGTGAAATTGGGTTTTTTCTTAACTTGTGGATTGATGGTTACTCTTATTTCAAGAATCAATCGTCATGTTTGTTAACATGATTTTATTCTCTCATCAAAGTAGATTAAATGATGGAGTCTCTATCTTATACAAATGATGGTTTGATTTCTCTTGACAAACAATGGTTTCACCTAGTGTTGACAAATGACGATCTACCTAGTTTGTTAAAATGATGGTTTACCTAGCTTGACAAGCCCATGGTTTACCTATTCTTGGCGTCTGATGGTTTGCCTATGTTTATAAACGATGGTCTATGAGTTGATAAGAATTGATGGTATACCTAGTGCTCACAACCAATGATTTGCACAATGATCCCAACTGATGGCTATACTACTCTACGAAATGATTAACCAACCTAATGAAGAATAGGGTGGCTTCACTAGATACATGACTCGATGGTTTTTTTAACATGGGAATCAATGGTTTTGTACACAACCCATTATCTAAATGGTTGTATGTTGACAAAGAGAATCCATGATCTGATGGGGATGTGACACATTTTTTGTGTGCATCTAAATGGAAGTGTACGTGTCATGTAATATAGGCCAAATGAAGCATGAGTCGAACTCAGGGAGACTTTCATTCAAAGACTACTACTAACTATTGGCAATCAACTAGACCGATTAATTTTGAGAGAGTTGGTTTTTTAAAAGACTACAAAAGAAAATTAAACTGAAATGATTTGATTAAATCAAATGATGATGGAATTCCTTAGAAATACTAGTTTCACCACGGATCCCCGTTGTATTTTATATTTACCGATTTTAGTATAAATTAACCTCTATTTTAGATAGGAAGCCTGTGGCGAGAATTTCCCGCTCCCACGGTATAATGTACTACCTAAATCTAAGCCAACTCCATGTCTATAGTAGTTTAAATCTTAGATTAGGTGTTTTACGATCAATCTCTTGGTTTCTTCCCACTAACCACACATCACCTTTACCAAAGGACGCATAGGATGGTGTTTCTACGCTGGTTTCGGTTGTTTAATTCTCCTTTCAGATTAATTATTCGCCTATGATTTCTAATGAAGGTGATCAATCAACACAAGAGCAAGCATTCACACGCATAGATATCCAAGATTATGAGGAAAATTACACTAAATCATGCAAAAGTCAATACAATGGTTCACCGGGCTACTCCCATGTCCTAAGGAATTAATGGGTTTAGCCCCGCATGATTTTTAGTTGAAAATACATGGAAGGAGAGAAGAAAAACGTGGGGAAACATGAAAGAGATTCGTGCAACCCCTAGAAAGACGGTGCTCTGGATGATCCTTCTCGAGAAACGTGCATTTTACAGTCTTCCGGTAGCAGAAACATCTGTCAGAGGTGCTCAAATCATTTGGTTGTTGTCCTTTGGCTCCGTACTCCTCTCCTCCTCTTCTCTGGCTGTCGTGTGGTGCAAAAATTGATCCCCTTTAGGTCTGGTCATCCTCCCTTTTTGTCCTAGGTCACTTACGGTACCACACAACATGGATCATTGGATCTGGGCAGTTGGTTTAGATTGTTGAATTCCGACAGAGTCGGGCACCAACAATGTCAGGCTCTGGTCGGTCCCTGGCTTGGTCGGTACCATCGGCTGGACTGTCGGTGGCACCGAGCTGCTACGAGATTTTTCCCTTCCTCTATGATGCTATCTCGGTGACACCGACCTGGGTGGTCAGTGGCACCGACTCTTTTGGTCGACTGCGGCCTTATCTCTGATGTCATCTCGGTGGCATTGACCTATGTGGTCGGTGGCACCAACTCCTCAAATATATGGACTTTCTTGAAATTTGACAAAGACCATGTATTAAGACGAGAAATATATAAAATAATATAATTACAATGAAATAAGAATAGTTTGATGCAAAAAGAGTATACAAGCCAATTATCAAGATTTATGCACATATAATCAACAAATTGACTAACAAATGCACAAAAGAATGTAAACTAGGCATGTAATAAGTGACACAAAACCTATACATAAAATTCCCCTAAGATAAATCTTGCTCGTCCTCGAGCAACAATACCTTTGGATCTAATTGAGATAAGTCAGCTAGAGGACAAAATGTATAAGGTACGTCTAAAAAGTGTCCACCTTTTGGTCCTCCTTATGACCTTTACTGACCATTGAACACTAACTGCCCTATAAGCGACCAAAAATCTCTTTCCAAGATGTCCACCCCACAATCAATGAGACACTATCAGTTAAAGCAGTTAATATGATAAAATCATTCGGTTCATACTTGATGCATCGTGTGATCTCCTATCTATGTTGCTCTTTCTCTGCCTACCATATACATGGAAGTAGTTCTCCTGATAGAATAATGAATGAGGAGACAATCATTTGAGTGGCCTACCATTAAGAGCAACAGGTGGTTGAAATAGGTGGTTGCGGAAGACTCATGAGCACATAAAATCATTCATGCAATCAAAAATCATGATGAACTGATGATGATGTGATTTTTAGAATGCTCCTAATGCCTAATCATTATGGTGGAATGATGCATGCAACTATTATTTGATCTCGAGATAAGACAAAATATCTACAAAACTAAATCATGTGCTAACTTTTCTTTATAATTGGGTAGAATTGTGCCTTTGAACTTTCAAAAATATTTGTATATTTTTTCCCTTTTTTTGCATTTAAGCCCGCTCTTTCATGATGAACTTGCTTTGGGCATCTAATTGCACTACACCTTTAATTTTTTTTTATTTCTTTCTCCTTTTTTTTCAAAGAATGGCCACAATCACTACATTTTTATTAATAGAGTAGAAGTTAGACAAGATTTTTCATGCAAGCAGAAATGTAATGCTTATGCAACTATATGACATGCACCATGATTTCTTTGTGCATGTATTATTTTTCTATTTTTTTATATGCGCTAATGCAAGAAAAACTAAACAACTACTATGCAAAGTCTATTATTCAATGTGTATGCAATCAAGAGAGAAAATGACAACATGTGCTCAATCCTTTTATGGTGGAGTATGAGATAAAGGTATGTGGTGGGTGAGATCACATGACTAAGAGACATATACTACATAAAAATCATATGTCTCTCTCTAATGACATGTGTACATGGTGATCGAGGGGTTTCTTTCTTGAATTTTAATTTACAGTCACGTTAGTGTTTGATCAGTTTAGGCTCAACAATCCTTGTCAATCACTTTCTTAGACAAATTAGATGGTCATTTATGCTCTAATGTCCTAAATCTAACTTACTCAAGCACTTCCTCAGTTATGCGACTCGATTACTTGCAAGATACGTTCATATAGAAATTTTATTATTATTTTTTATATAAAGCACCCAACACTGAGATTGATATTCTCAACTGAAACAACGCATTTAATTCTCCACATATTACACTAGATAGATTGTGGATCCTACATAGAAGAAAAACTAACAAGAAAAACTACTCAAAATAAAACAGACAAAAAGCTAAAATAAAAGAAAATAAAATCTGTAAGGACCCTGACCTTTGTTCTGGGCTTATCATGTTTGCTTTGCCTAAACCTTGTGTTTAGTTGCTTGCTAATCACCTCTAGTGGTTATTAGGGTTGCTTGTTCTTTGTTGAGAGTTGGAGGTGCTACTTGCAAATAACCCAAGTCTAGGGTTGATGAGCAAGTTTGTCACCTTGAGAGGTGTTTCTCTCTCTCCTTTCTTCCTATAGAGTTGAGAGGAAGGGTTGGGTTCATTGCTTGAGTTGCCTTGGGCTTTGTTGAGCCTTGTTGGGCCTCTATTTTCCTTGTTTGGGCCTTACCTTGCCATGATGGACCTTGTATTGGGCAAGGGTGTGTTTGGCAGCCTTGGGTCGACCATGGTTGAGTCGGCCATGAGGCTATGTCAGGAAAGACAATGTATCGCCCATAAGGTGTGTTAGCCTTTGACCATCCTTGACCTTTGTCTTCGATTGTGTCACCACCCTTATGGACACTTGGTGTATGATGCTTGCATGTGGCAATTGCCTTGCACATGTGTATGGGGCGAGATAAGGAGGTGACATTGCCCATGGACAACTGTCCCTAGGTGGGAGACACCTTGCCTTGTTTTCTACTTCACCCTCTTCAATATATGCCTCTCCTTTCTCTTTCTTAGGATCCCTTTAGTTGGGGTTGTTTCCTTCCTTCCTTGGTGGGCGACACATCTACTTTGCAAGTTGGTGGCTGATCCTCCTCCTTCTCCTTAGAGTCTTCTTCTTCCACTAGTGGTGGTAGAGCCCTAGGGTGCCTTGTTCTTCTTCTTGTGGTGAGAATATTCCCTCTTTCCTTAGCACCTTCTTCTTCTTCTCTTTCTTGCTTGCTCTGCATCCATGGTGGTTACAAGCTTTGTTTCTCTTCTTGAGGTGTCCGAAGGTGGTGCTTGATCTTGGGAGCTTGGTTCTAGGAGCTTGGAGCTTGCTTAAGGCGGGTTACATAACTCCTAACCCTAGCTATACTACTTCCTTTTCTTGTTGCATGTTATGTTTCACCTTGATAGTCCATGTATCTTGTTGGATATGCTTCTTGTTAGATATGTTTCTTACTCTAGTTGGTATCTTTGATCTTGTGGATATATGTTCATGTTATAGATGTGTTCTTGACCTTGGTGGCCGAACCATATGTATAGAGTTCTTGGGAAAAACTCATTTCTCTCCATTGGTCTTGAGAAGTGAGTTCGACTCTAGTGGTATAGGCAACACTCCTCTCACTTGGTTGTTGAGAGGTGAGTCTATACTCTAGTTGCTTGGGCAACACTCTTCTCTCACCATGGATTAGAGAGGTGAGCCTTGGTTGGATGTTGACCTAGTAGAGGTTTGGAGCTTAACTGATATGGAAATGAACTATCATGTTGCCCGAGATATGTGATGGAGGTTATGCAAAACCCTCTCTCTTGATTGTTGAGAGGTGAGCCAACACTCTTGATCTATTAGGGTTTTGATGATGGTGATCTTGACGTTTGTGTTGTCTAAGCCGATATGAACATTTGTACCTTGCACGATACACCTTTGTGGTGACGTTGCCCAACACCCCTCACCTTAGGTTTATCTTTGGTCGATATGGTCATGTTGAGTTTGGTTGGCTTTGTGCCTGATATGACCATCTTAATCTTGTTGGTGACCTTGGGCGATATGCCTTGACTGAGACGACCCTTCCTCCTAGTAGGTGTTATCCCCTTGGCCGATATGGTGCTTAGTTGTTATCTCTGTAGGTGCCTTTATTTTGTGCCTTGGGCGACACAGGTCGGGAAGGTTTCTTCTCGATACAGTGTTGAGTGGTGAAACCCTAGTGCTTGCCTTAGTGGTGGTCGATATGGTGTTCTTGATCTTGTTGTACGATAGGCTTCCTTGTGGTGCCCTTGTATTGTTTGGTGATATGTACATGGTGGGCGTTATAGCATTGGCTTGGGTGCCACGATTTTGGTCATTGCAGTGGTGAGATGGTTTCCCGATACAACCCTAACCCTAGCTAGCCAATAGGGTCTTAGCCGACACTACTAGTTGTGCGACACACACATATCTCAACTGCACGATACACCTCCTGGCCCCAACTGCACGATGCATTCATGTTACCTTGGTTGCATGACATCACATAGGCCTTGTTGACCGATACACTCTCGTGTTTGAGTTGGCCGACATATGTGGCTAAGTGCCTTGTCCGACAGGATTTTAGCGAGGGTAGCTTGTACCTTTACTGAGTGGATGCTTATGATTCGATACCCATAATTTAATTAATACAACTGTATGCCTCATATGATTATAATCATGACATGCACATCTACAACCCTAATGACATGATAATCATTAAGATCTGTGTCTGGTGATTTTGAGTTATCTCTCTTGATGTGCATACTTACTATGCAAGTGTATCAGGTGAATTCATAGCTAGGTAAGATCTATGAGGTATATGTGTTTGTATAATGCTACATGATGATAATTCTTGTTGATGAGATAACATGGATCACTGGTATGATGAGATAGGTCTGAGGACCTGATGAGGGTTGAGTGCCCAGTGAGGTGTTATCCTCTTCATGATGAGATGAGGGATTGATATCATTGGTGATGATGTAAGATGATGATGCATTGAGAGGCAGTGGCTTCCTGTGATGAGGGATTGAGATCCCAGGACAATGTGATGGTGACTGCTATAATGTAATTTAATGCTATGTATGTTTTACAACTTGGTTGCCTCAACAATCCACTTAAAATATACTAATTAATTACAGTGGAACATATCCTGTAGTTTGCCCTGGCCATAGATCCATCATCGTCAGTAGCTGGTCTTGGTGAAATAGGTTCTATTGCAGGTTAACCTGGAAGTGCATATTGTTGAATATTTGTGGTTTCTCCTAGCCAAAAATGAGGAGGATTAGAGTGCAACTTCGGTTATAGACTCCAGAGTGCGGTTTTAGGCCCATGGCTCAATATGTTGGAGCATGGTGAACAAGCACATGGCTTCAGACGTGTGCTAAGAGAGCATGAATGCATTCATGGCTCAGAGCACAATGAACATGCTCGTGGCTCAGTTTCACTAGCGCAGATAACTATATTGAGGTGGGCTAGGCAGAGGGTAGCCTGACCCTATGGCTGAGGCCACTTAAGCATGAGATTGCGGCCCTGCTTGTTTTGCACTCGTGTACTGACCATGAGGTGGTGAGGTCATGGAGTCTGAATCTTCCATTGACCTTTTATGGCACCGACTTGGGTTTTGCAACTAAAGGTTGGATTTGAGCGGTACGACTCACTTCCTTAGGGAATAATAATACGTAATCCAACTGAATAGTATTTATTGCTTAAGGCAAAACACAGAACATTGGTTGAGGCCTTGCTTGTGTAGTTGATCTTGTTATACCTTGCAGTTACTCATATGTTCCTTATGTTATGTGGTAAGATCTTATAAATCTTATCTTTTCAATCAGGTTTCATAAAGAATATCAGGTTATATGGCTCCCAGATATCTTGGTAAGATGGATGGTAATAATAGTCTTGCTCAGTATGCTGCTCTTATTATATGTCTTTACCAGCTATCTACTTTAAACCTTCTGAGGTTTTATAGTTTTGGCGGGAGTTATGTTTCTCGCTGGGACTGTGTGTCTCACCCTGTTGGTTTACAACCTTTTTAGGTGATCGTGCTAGATGTGGTGGCGGTCGCAAAGTTGCGGTTGAGTAGCAAGAGGAAGAGCAGTAGGAGGCAAGAGATGGATATGTTGCCATTTTGGTTGTTTTGTAGTAGAATCCTAGAATCATCCTTGTACTCTCAGGTCCTCAGAGGTGTTTTGATGATTTTTTATGATGTATAGCTGTTGTAGATTTTATATCCTATAGCTGGCCTGATGTGGCCCATTATGTATGTATAAATAGGTGATGAACTCTATAAATAGGCGATGAACTCTGGTGCTGACAGGATAGTTGGTTCCATTAAGATGTGGACATTTATCAAGGATTGTAAATGTTTATATAACATGTTTCCTTACAGAATGATGATCTAGATGTAATAGTTCTCCTTTATATGTTTTCTGCAAATGGTTTTAATCATTGTTCAGGAAAGCGGTATGCGATGTACGGGCGGTGGGGGTACTGCATAGAGTATATGCGGTATGCGGGAGTATATACGGGAGTATATGCAGTTTTGGTTTTTTTTTAATAAAGTAATTACATATAAAATGGTATATTGAGATTATAAATATATATATAGTAGGCACTTATGTGTTTACATATAAAAATAGTGATATGCATATATGATATGCTTATATATGTATACATGTCTATATATGGAATGTCTTTGTAATATATGTACAAATACTAAAATGTACATGTATCAATATAGAAATATGTGTAGAGTGTGTCTGTATATGTGAATAAATAAAAATGTATATACTTATGTACAAATATGTGTTTGTATATGTATGTCTGTTGTATATGTATGTATATGTTTATATCAAAAGGTATCCATACCAATGTACAAATGTGTTTGGAAATTGTTATATGTATTACAATGTATACATATAAATCAACGATTATATATGCAAATTTTAATATATAATGAAATTTGTGTTTGTATGCATGCATGTATGTACGAAATGCATGTACATAAGTTGTGGGCTTTTAATCGGCCAAACGGGATTATATGCGACCCATGACCGCTTAGTGGACCAATTAGCAATATGCGGTGCGGTAGGGTGACTGAATAGGTATATGCGGGAGTATATGCGGTCGTGCGGACCGATTTCCTGAATAGTGGTTTTAATTAACCTGTGTTTTCAGTAATATGTGGTTTATGGTGTTTCCACACGTTTTGCGTGGCATTTCATTGTTTGTGTGATAGAAGGATGTGGCGCCACATGTTTTGGTATTAGAGCACTAGGTTATTTGAGTCTATAGGTGTGACACCCCGCCATCACCCAGACAATGAGATGACACATGAAAATGTGTGGAACCTCATCTTATCGAAAACATGACTTAATTAAAACTGATTGCGGAAAGCATACTCAAGGGAACTTTTGCATCCAGATCCTGTAGAGAAAGCATGTTATAAAAATATTTATAGGCTTTGATATATGTTCACCTCTTATCAAAGCCAGCTGTACCGTCAGCACCAGAGTTCATCACTTGTTTATATATACATAACGGGCCACATACGACCAGCAGCAGGATAAAGCAAAATTACAACAACTAGTCGTCGTGAAACGTCATGGAACACCTCCGAGGACCTGAGAGTACATGGATGACTCTAGGACTCTACTACAAAACCACCAAAATAACAGCATGTCCAGCTCTTGCCTTCTACTTCTCTTCTTGCTGCTTGACTGCAACCTCACGATCACCACCACATCTAGAGCGCTCACCTAAAAAGTGTGTAAACCAGCGGGGTGAGACACATAGTCCCTGTGAGAAACATAACTCCCCGCCGAAACTATAAAACCTTAGAAGGTTAAAGCAAATAACAAAAGATAAATGATAAAGTGTATAACACGAGCAACATACTGAGCAAGGATATTATTACCATCAAGCTTATTAAGATATCCGGGAGGCATATAACCAAGTATTTCTTTACGGAACATGATTAACAAGATAAGATTTATAAGAACTTATTACAAGATATAAGGATCGTACACACAACTACATAGTACAACTAGATCATCTATATAAGCAAGGCCTCAATCAATGTTTTGTATTTTGCTCTAAGCAAGATATACTATTCGGCTGGATTACATTTTATTATGCCCTGATGAAGTGAGCCTTCCCTGCTCAAATCCAACCATTGGCTGTGAAGCCCAATCCAGTGTCATACAAGGTCTAAGGAGATCTGGACTCCATGACCTCACCTTCTCATGGTCAATACATGAATCATCAAGAAAGACTGCAGTCTTATTCTTATAGGGCCTCAACCTCTGGGTTAGCTCCACAAGCTACCCATATATACATCCAATCCATGAACGCATCATGCATATCATCACATATCCTGAGACATGGGTCTGTTCACCATGCTCCGTATATCCTGAGTCTGCAACCACAGCTGAACTCAAATCCTCCTATTTTAGGCTAGGGAAAACCTCACATATTCAACAATATGTGCTCCAGGTAATCACTCAGGATAAACCTGTTTCACCATCACCAAATACTGACGATGATAGATCTATGGCTAGGGCAAACTACATGATATGTTCGTCTATAATTAATTAGTATATTTTAAGCCAATTGTTGAGGCAACCAAAGTATAAACATAGACTTATAGAATTACATCACTATTGCCCTCATCATACTGTCCTGGGACCTCAATCCCTCATTATATAAATCACTACCTCTCAAGGCATCATAATCATGCATCAACATTCTGGGAACGCATCTCGTATCTCATCATCATAGTATAACACGTCAACCAGGCACTCATCCTTATATCAGGTCCTCAGACCTATCAACTTGTTGTCTCATCACCACAGGGTGCTATTCAAGCACATATATCTCATACCTCTTACCCGGCTATGAATCCACATGAAATACCTGCATGGTTAGTATACACATCCATAGAGATAACTGAAGCCATCATTGATTAACAAAATTATCATGCTATCAAGTATAAAGCAACTTCCATGAGTATTTTCCACATAAGCTGTAGAAATCATCATTTTATTATCAATCATAAGCATATTTCATGCCCCATACTTGTGATCATATGCATGTGTCACATTATCATGTGTAGCAACATCATATCCTTCCAAACTTCCTAGTTCACAACCTATCATTTTATCTCATTATCATATTTACATGATTCAAGGTGATTACACCATATCACTTGTGTTATCATTATTAGCCATATACATTCTGAGTTATTAGAACCCTCACCAAGATCCTGTAACCCTCACTATAGATATGGTGGGCAGTGCCAACCCTCACAAAAAGATGTATCGGCTATGGTTTCCCAACCCTAAGTAGGCTCACCACCATGTCGACCAACCCCATCACTTCACCTATCGTGCAACAAGAACCCACCAGCTCACATGGTGTCGGGAAACCAGATCCAAGGATGAATCGTGCATCATCAGCAGGGGCTGTCGGCCAAAGGCCTCTCACGCACACGAGCAAGGGTTAGGGTTAGGGTTTCATGTTAGGCAGCCACAAACCTCATAACGCTCAAGGCCATAACGATCAAGGCCATGATGACCAAGGAGCCTATCATCCAAACACCAAACCATGTTGTCCAAAGGACCCTCATGATGGCCAAGGCAACATGTCGTCCATGGGCAAGATGACCACTAAGGTTTTACAAGACAGCCTATCGTTCAACTAGAGTTTAGGGTTTGTAATAGGCATCAACTTCCCTAGCATTCAATGCTGGTATCGGCGAGCAACATGGAACTCAAGCTCAGCCTTGTAGCGCCCACCATGCTCATGACAACAACCAATACCAAGGTACCCCGAGAAGGCTTATCACCCAACAAGATCAAACACATCATATTGGTCACCACTAAGATACTCACTAAGGTGCACCACTCACCCCATATCGTTCAAGAGACCATCCTAACCTATATCTCCTAAGGCTCTCAACCAGGGATATCCACTTAGGCACTCTATCGGCCAAGGAGAAACATCTATAAGGTCAAGGCACATCACCCAAGGTCATCATCAAGGTCAAGAGGGTCACAACGGGCACCAAAAGACTACTTCATATCAGCTAAGAGTTATCACAAGGTGTGTCATGCAGAGAGCACATCAAGGTGTATCGCCCAAGATCCAAATCCACAAAGGGTATTGGCCAAGCTCAACTAGGCATATCGGCCAAAGGTACAACCCAAGATAAGGCTATCAGGAAGCACTACTCCAAGGTCATATCGTGCAAGGCACAACCCAACATTGTCATCTTCATCCTCAAGCACAAGGGCACCAAACCCTAATTGATCAAGAAGATCGACTCACCTCTCAAAAACCAAGAGAGGGGTTTTGCACAACCTCTATCACAAATCGGGAAACCACAAGGATCAATCTCAACTTAGGTCATGACATATCCAAGAGCTCACCTCTCAAATCCATGGTGAGAGGAGGGTGTTGCCCAAGCAACTAGAATATATGCTCACCTCTCAACTTAAACGAGAGAGGGGTATTTCCCACATCACGAGAGCTCAAACTCCCTTATCAAAAACCAAGGAGAGAAAGGGGTATTGCCCCAAAAGAAACCCTAAACTATGGTTCGGCCAACTTGATCCAAAGGTATATAAACCATCAACAACATCATGCTCACTATATCCATAAGATCAATAACATGTACTAGAGCAAGAAACATAACATGCAATGGTTGATCATACACATATATGAATCATGCAACATAAAGAAGGTCGTATAGCTAGGGTTAGAAGTTATGTAACCCGCCTTAAGAAAACTCCTCAAGCTCCAAAGCTCCAAGATTCTAGTTCCTAGCTTCAAGCACACCACTTTCGGCCACCTCAAGAAAAGGAACAAGGATCATAACCACTATGGCTGAAGGGTAGGCAAGATGGAGAAGAAGATGCTAAGGAGAGAGGGAAGATGCTTACCAAAGAACAAGACCCACCTAGGGTTCGACCACCAAGCTAGAGGAAGAATAAGAGATCTCCACCAAGGGGAAAGGATTGTCCAACAAGCTCTCCTAGGAAGGTGTGTCGTACACACAAGGAGGGAAGAGCAACAAAATATATAAAGGCTTCCCAAGGAAGAGAAAGGCAAGGCATATATAGATGAGGATCAAGGTTAAACCATGGCAAGGTGTCACCTTACTAAGGGACACTTTCCCACATGTTTTGCCACCTTACAAAACACATGCATATGCCATGCCACCACTCAACCAAGGATCGGCCACATGTCCAAGCTAGGGTGACATAACCAAAGCAAGAAGGTCAACAAAGTAAAATCCTGACACACCACCACCACCTTGGCTGACACACCCATGGGCGATACCCCATGGTTGATACAATGCATGGTCGACACACTCCAAGGCCGACACAAGCTACCCTGCTCGATGCAGGTCTCAGCCAAGCAAGGCAAGGCCCAAAAAAGGAAAAACAAGGACCAAAAGAGCTCAACCAAGCCCAAGCCATCTCAAGGCATGAACCCAAACCTTCCTCTCAACCCTAGAGGAAGAAAAGAGAGAGAAAAACATCTCTCAAGGTGGAAAACTTTCTCTTCAACCCTAACTTAGGTTATTTTGCAAGTAGCACCTCCAAAAATCAACGAAACATAAGCAAACCCTAATCACCACTAAAGGTGATTAGAAAGAAACCAAGCACAGGGTTTAAGAAAAACAAACAGGGTAAGCCCAAAATGGAGGTCATGGTCCTTACAAGCCATAAACCTCTACAAAGGGATTTCATGCCTGAAATCTGAAGAGAAAAGTGAGGGATACTTCCACCTCATCTCTTCCTCAAGCTCGCATGTGGCTTCCTCAATGCCACGATGATGCCAAAGAACCTTCACAAGAACCATGTCCTTCCTCTTCATCTTCTTTACTCTTCTGTCTGGGATTGCCACCAGACGCTCGTCATAGGTCACGTCTTCATCAAGCTCAACCTCAACTGGTTGTATCACTTTCCCTGTGTATGGATGCCTTTTCTTCAACATGCTGACATGGAACATCGGATGTAACCTGTGCAGCTCTGGCGGTAGCTATAACTAGTAAGCTACCTTGCCAACACGTGCTATTATCGGGTATGGCCCCATATACATGAGTGCCAGTTTTCCTTTCTGGACAAAACTTAGTACACCTTTCCAAGGTGAGACCTTGAGATACACTTTGTCTCCCACTTGGAACTCTAAAGGTCGTCGAAGATTGTTTGCATAAGACTTCTGTCTGTCGTGTGCCGCCTTCAATTGTTGTCATATCACTCTGATCTTTTCTATTGTCTGCTGCACTAACTCAGGACCCAAAAGCTGATACTCGCCCGACTCATACCAGCATAAAGGGGATCCGCACTTCCTTCCATATAGGGCCTCATAAGGAGCCAGGTCAATGCTCCGCTGATAACTATTGTTATAAGCGAACTCTATCAAACTGAGATGCATGTCCCAACTTCCTAGGAACTACAAAACACAAGCTCGGAAAAGATATTCCAAAGTCTGAATAGTCTTTTCAGACTATCCATCAGTCTGTGGGTGGAATGCAATACTAAACCTCAACTACGTTCCCAACACTTTGTGCAACAGTTCCCAGAAATGACTTGTGAATTGAGGACCTCTGTCGGAAACTATCGTTGTCGGTACACCGTGTAGGCATACTATCTCGTCTACATACACATGAGCAAGCTTCTATACTGTATACATTGTCTTTATAGGTATGAAATGAGCAGATTTTGTCAGCCGATCCACTATTACCCAAATGGAATCATGATTCCTAGCTGTCTTCGGTAGACCAACTATGAAGTCCATGGTTATATGATCCCATTTCCATTGCGGTATCGACATGGATTGCAACGTACCTGTCATTTTCTAATGCTCAGCTTTAACTTGTTGACATACTGCACACTTAGCCACAAACTCGGCTACATCCTTCTTCAAGCCAGACCACCAATACAAATCTTTCATATTACGATACATCTTGGTGACTCCTAGATGCATAGCATACATAGATGTGTGTGCTTGCTTGAGCACTAGCTTCCTTAGATTATCAACATCGGGGACCACTATCCTACAATGATAGCAAACTAGTCCATCCTCAGACTCATGGAACCCATCACGCTTTTTGCGGCCAAGCTCTGACCTGATCAACTAAACTATATCATCCGCATGTTGTGCGTCTTTGATCTGCTATCTCAGCGTAGGCTTGATTTGCATCTATGCCAATAGTCATGCCAAAAAGGAAACTTCCAAATTCACATTCATCTGCCACAAGGAGACAAACATATCTCGCCTATTACATACCAAGGAACTCAATTGTGCCTTCTTCTTAACAAAAAGCACTGGAGCACCCCAATGCGACATGCTCGGTTGGATGAAACCTTTCTCCAACCACTCCTATAACTACTTCTTCAACTCTGCCATCTCTGCTGGAGCCATCCTATATGGTGTTTGTGCAATTGACTGTGTTCCTGGTACCAGATGGATCTCAAAATCCATCTCTCGGGGTGGGGGAACACCAGGGAACTCATCAGGAAACACATCCCCAAACTCTCAGACAACCGTCACCTCCTCAAGGCTAGGACCTTTCACCTTGGTATCCACTATGTCAGCTAAGAATGCCTTACAACATTGCCGCATCAACTTTTCTTCCACCAACGCTGACACTAGACATGTCGGAAGAATCTTCCTATCTCCTTGGAAGATCCACTTATCTCCACCGTCATCAAACGTTGCCTGCTTGGAACCACAGTCCAACACGACCTTATACTTCTCTAAGGTATCCATCCCAAGGATCACATCGAATCCATGCATATCAAGTGACATAATATCCACTTGTATATTGTGTCCTGAGAAATATAGAACACAAGATGGGCACTCCTCTCGAAGCATCAAGGAACCATCGAGAGGGGTTTCTAACAACATGCTATCTTTCTTACAACTAATAGGTAAAGTACAACTAGCAAGCTGACTATGTGCGATAAAAGAGTGTGTAGCACCTGGGTCTACCAAAACAGATATAAAGCAAGAAGAAGACAAATCCAAATGAAATAACTTCATCTGACATGTCACCACTCGTGGGTTGACTATCACCTTCGGCTGACTCATAGCATAGAATTGAGTCGTTGCTTGTTGTCCACGTCCTCTGCTTCCTTGAGCAGACGATCCTACTTGTGATGCTTGACTACGTCCTCGCTCTCTCCTACCAGTGGGCTGCTGTCTGTCTGACCCTTGTTGATTCGGCCTCGGCTGCTGTGTCACTTCAACATCTTTTCTTGGGCAATTTGACCTCAAGTGCCCAATCTGTCTACAGTGATAACATGACCTGCCTTCCAACTGTGGCCTAGACGACACTGTCACTTCCACAGAAGTTGTACTATGTGCCTTCAACAGTGAAGAAACATAACCTCTTCCCTTACTCAGAGACCACTGAGATGGTGTACGAGAATTCTTCATTACAGAAGGTGTTGAAAACCTTGGCTTCTGGAAGCCACCAGATCTTGGTCCCTGGAAATGAGCAGGCCTTTTCCTGGTCATGGACTCCCTTTTCTCCCTGAAAGATCATTCAATCCTGTGGACGGATTCCAAAAACATGGCAAACTGCTCCCGATTTTCCAAAGCAGCAACAAGTGTCGACAACTCAACACTCAAACCTTTCTCAAACTGCCTGATCCGCTCATCATTTGTCGCCGCCATGTGAGGACAAAACCTCAGTAAGTCCAGGAACTTCGCTTCATACTCGGTGATGCTCATCGATCCTTGGCGTAGATGCTCAAACGGGTTGATCTTCTCATCCAGATACGTCTTTGGGAAGTATCTGTTGACAAACTCTCACCGAAAAACCTCCCAACCGATCTCCTCACTGGGTCGTTTCTCCTCCTCGATGGCCCACCAATGGCTAGAAGTACCCTTCAAATGGTAGATAGTGTGCTTGACATTGTCCGCTTTGGGGATGTCGAGGATCCAGAAGGCCTTCTCGAGACCTATCAGCCTTAGATCTGCATCCGTTAGATCAGTCGTTCCAGCATAGTCTAAAGCTCTTACTCGGCGAAGCTGCTCAAATTTCTTCCAAATACCCGATGTTTCACCATGGAGAGCCTGTGCCCTTGGCTAAGGCACTGGCAACCTTTCCGCCATGTGATTCATCGTATCCATGAACTGCCCCATAAGATGTTGGTAGGCAGGATTTTTGAGAATGGCTGGGTCATGTTGGGGGACCTCAAGCACCCGATCTTCATGTGCTTACCCTCTTGCTCCATCAACTGATGCAACATCACTACTCTCGGTAGAATGTTCTTTATGGTTTCCATACATCTTTAAGTTTTATCTTCCGCTGAGGGTAATAGGTTTTTATAAGAAAATTTGGAAAACTCATTAGAAAAGACGAAAACCTAGTCCTAGATCCCTGTAGACTCACGAACCTAGAGCTCTGATACCAAAACAATTGTGACACCTTGCCATCACCCAGACAACGAGATGACAAGTGAAAATGTGAGGAACCTCATCTTACTGAAAACACGGGTTAATTAAAACTAATTGTGGAAAGCATACTCAAGGGAACTTTTACATCCAGATCTTGTAGAGAAAGCATGTTATAAAAATATTTACAAGCTTTGATATATGATCACCTCTTATCGGAGCCAGTTGAACCGTAAGCACCATAGTTCATTGCCTGTTTATATATACATAATGGGCCACATACGACCAACAGTGGGATAAACCAAAATTACAACAGCCTGTCATCATGAAACATCATCGAACACCTCCCAGGACCTGAGAGTACAGGGATGACTCTAGGACTCTACTACAAAACCACCAAAATAGCAACATGTCCAGCTCTTGTCTTCTACTACTCTTTTTGCTGCTCGGCTGCAACCTCACGATCACCACCACATCTAGAGTGCTCACCTAAAAAGGGTGTAAACCAGCAGGGTGAGACACACAGTCCCCGTGAGAAAAATAACTCCACGCTGAAACTATAAAACCTTAGCAGGTTAAAGCGAATAACAACATATAATTGATAAAGCGTATAATAGGAGTAGAATACTGAGCAAGGTTATTATTACCATCAGGCTTACCAAGATATCCGGGAGGCATATAACTAAGTATTTCTTTATGGAACATGATTGACAAGATAACCTTTATAAGAATTTATCACAAGATATAAGGATCATACACATAACTACTTAGTACAACTAGATCAGCTATATAAGAAAGACCTCAATCAATGTTCCATATTTTGCTCTAAGCAAGATATACTATTCGGCTAGATTACGTTTTATTATGCCCTGAGGAAGTGAACCTTCCCTGCTCAAATCCAACCATTGGTTGTGAAGCCCAATCTGGTGCCATACAAGGTCTAAGGAGATCCAGACTCCATGACCTCACCTTCTCGTGGTCAGTACATGAATCATCAAGAAAGACTGTTGTCTTATGCTTATAGGGCCTCAGCCTCAGGGTCAGCTCTGCAAGCTACCCATATATACATCCAAGCCATGAATGCATCATGCTCATCATCATGTATCCTAAGCCATGCGTCTATTCACCATGCTCCATATATCCTGAGTCTGCAACCACAGCTGCACTCAAATCCTCCTATTTTAGGCTAGGGGAAACCTCACATATTCAACAATATGTGCTCCAAGTAACCCCGTAGGATAAACCTGTTTCACCATCACCAAATATTGACAATGATGGATCTATGGTCAGGGCAAACTACATGATATGTTCATCTATAATTAATTAGTATATTTTAAGCCAATTTTTGAGGCAACCAAAGTATAAACATAGCCTTACAGAATTACATAACTATTGCCCTCATCATATTGTCCTGGGACCTCAATCCCTTATTATATCAACCACTGCCTCTCAAGGAATCATAATCATGCATCAGCATTCTGGGAATGCATCCCTTATCTGATCATCAGAGGATAACACCTCAACCAGACATTCAACCTTATATCAGGTCCTCATACCTTTCAACTTGTTGTCTCATCACCACAGGGTGCTATTCAAGCACATACATCTCATAGCTCTTACTCGTCTATGAATCCACATGAAATACCTGCATGGTTAGTATACCCATTCATAGAGATAACTAAAGCCATCATGGATTAACAAAATTATCATGCTATCAAGTATAAAGCAACATAAATGAGTATTTTACACATAAGTTGTAGAAATCAATGTTTTATTATCAATCATAAGAATATTTCATGCCCCATACTTGTTATCATATGCATGTGTCACATTATCATGTGTAGAAACATCATATCCTTCCAAACTTCCTGGTTCACAACCTATCATTTTATCTCATTATCATATTTACATGATTCAAGGTGATTACACCATATCACTTGTGTTATCATTATTAGCCATATACATTTTGAGTTATTAGAACCCTCACCAAGCTCCTGTAACCCTCACTATAGATATGACGGGCAGTGCCAACTGTCACCAAAAGATGTATCGGCTAGGGCTTCCCAACCCTAAGCAGGCTCATCACCATGTCGACCAATCCCATCACTTCACCTATCGTGCAACAAGAATCCACTATCTCACATGGTGTCAGGCAACCAGATCCAAGGATGAATTGTGCATCATCAGCAGGGGTTGTCGGCCAAAGGCCTCTCATGCAAATGACCTAAGGTTAGGGTTAGGGTTTCATGTCAGGCATCCACCAACCTCATAACGCTCAAAGCCATAACAATCAAGGTCATGACGCCCAAGGAGCCTATCGTCCAACCACCAAACCATGTCGTCCAGAGGACCCTCATGATGGCCAAGGCATCGTGTCGTCCATGGGCAAGATGACCACTAAGGTTTTACATGAGAGCTTATCATTCAACTAGAGTTTAGGGTTTGTAACGGGAAGCAACTTCCCTAGCGTTCAATGTTGGTATCGTCCAACAACATGGAAATCAAGCTCAACCTTGTAGTGCCTACCATGCTCATGAAAACAACCAATACCAAGGAACCTCGTGAAGGTTATCGCCCAATAAGATCAAACACATCATATCGGTCACCTCTAAGATACTCACTAAGGTGCACCACTCACCCCATACTGTTCAAGAGACCATCCTAACCTGTATCGCCCAAGGCTCTCAACGAGGGATATCCTCTTAGGCACTCTGTCGGCCAAGAAGCAAAATCTATAAGGTCAAGGCACATTGCCCAAGGTCATCATCAAGGTCAAGAGGGCCATAACGGGCACCACAAGACTACTTCATATCGGCTAAGAGTTATCATAAGGTGTGTCGTGCAGAGTGCACATCAAGGTGTATCACCCAAGCTCCAACTCCACAAAGGGTATTGGCCAAGCTCAACTAGGCATATTGGTCAATGGTACAACCCAAGACAAGGCTATCGGGCAGCACTACTCCAAGGTCATATCGTGCAAGGCACAACCCAACATGGTCATCTTCAACCTCAAGAACAAGGGAACCAAACCCTAATTGATTAAGAAGATTGGCCCACCTCTCAACAACTAAGAGAGAGGGGTTTTGCACAACCTCTATCAAAAATTGAACAACCACAAGGATCAATCTCAACTTAGGTCATCACATATCCAAGAGCTCACCTCTCAAATCCATGGTGAGAGGAGGGTGTTACCTAAGAAACTAGAATATAGGCTCACCTCTCAACTTAAACGAGAGAGGGGTATTGCCCACATCACTAGAGCTCAAACTCCCTTCTCAAAAACTAAGGAGAGAAAGGGGTATTGCCCCAAAAGAAACCCTAAACTATGGTTCGGCCAACTAGATCCAAAGGTATATAAACCATCAACAACATCATAATCACTATATCTATAAGATCAACAACATGTACTAGAGAAAGAAACATAACATGCAATGGCCGATCATCCACATATATGAATCATGCAACATAGAGAAGGTAGTATAGCTAGGGTTAGAATTTATGTAACCCACCTTAAGAAAACTCCTCAAGCTCCAAAGCTCCAAGCTTCTAGATCCTAACTTCAAGCACACCACTTTCGGCCACCTCAAGAAAAGGAACAAGGATCATAACCACTATTGCCGAAGGGTAGGCAAGATGGAGAAGAAGATGCTAAGGAGAGAGGGAAGATGCTTACCAAAGAACAAGAGCCACCTAGGATTCGGACACCAAGCTAGAGGAAGAAGAAGAGATCTCTACCAAGAGGAAAGGATCATCCACCAAGCTCTCCAAGGAAGGTGTGTCATGCACACAAGGAGGGAAGAGCAACAAAAGAGCTAAAGGGTTCCCAAGGAAGAGAAAGGCAAGGCATATATAGATGAGGGTGAAGGTTAAACCAAGGCAAGGTGTCACCTTACTAAGGGACACTTGCCCACATGATTTGCCACCTTGAAAAACTTATGCATATGCCATGCCACCACTCAACCAAGGATTGGCCACATGTCCAAGCTAGGGTGACATAACCAAAGCAAGAACGTTAACAAAGTCAAAGGCCGACACACCACTACCACCTTGGCTGACACACCAATGGGCCATACCCCATGGCCGATATAAGGCATGGCCGACACACACCAAGGCCGACAGAAGTTACCCTACTCGATACAAGGCTTAACCAAGCAAGGCAAGACCCAAACAAGGAAAAACAAGGCCCAAAAGAGCTCAACCAAGCCCAAGGAAACTCAAGGCACGAACCCAAACTTTCCTCTCAACCCTAGAGGAAGCAAAGAGAGAGAAAGACATCTCTCAAGGTGGCAAACTTGCTCTTCAACCCTAACTTAGGTTATTTTGCAAGAAGCACCTCCAGAACTCAACGAAACACAAGCAAACCCTAATAACCACTAAAGGTGATTAGCAAGCAACCAAGCACATGGTTTAAGCAAAACTAATAGGGTAAGCCCAAAACGGAGGTCAGGGTCCTTACAACAGGGATCTAGGATTAGGTTTGTGTTTGTTCTTGTGAGATTTCTAGATTTTCATACAATACTCTTCTTCCCTCAAAGAATAAAAAGCTAAAAGATGTCTGGAAACTATGAAGAACATGCTACCGAGAGTAGTGAGGATGCATCAGTTGATGGAGATAGAGTGCAGACACATGAAGATCGGGTGCCTGAGGTTCCCCAACTTGACCCAGCCATTCTCAAAAACCCTTCCTACCAGCAGCTTATGGGGTAGTTGATGGATACAATGAATCTCATGGTAGAGAGATTGCCAGTGCCTCTGCCGAGAGCACATGCTCCCCATGGTGAAACATCAGGTATTGGGAAGAACTTCGAGCGGCTTCGCCGAGTCAGAGCTTCAGATTACACTGGAATGGCTGATCTAGAAGATGCATATTTGTGGCTGACAGGTCTTGATAAGGCCTTCCAGATCCTCGACATCCCCAAAGCAGACAAAGTCAAGCACGTTGTCTACCTTTTGAAAGGTAGTGCTGGCCAATGGTGGGCCATCGAGGAGGAGAAGCGACCAGGTGGGGTGATTGGTTGGGAGGTTTTCCGACGAGTGTTCATCAGTAGACATTTTCCAAAGACGTATCTGGATGAGAAGATCAACTAATTCGAGCCTCTGTGCCAAGGAACGATGAACATCACCAAGTATGAAGACAAGTTCATGGACTTGCTAAGTTTTTGTCCTCACATGGCAGTGACAGATGATGAGCAAATCAGACGGTTTGAGAAGGGTCTGCGTGCAGAGTTGACGACACCTGCTGTTGCTTTGGAGAACTGAGAGTAGTTTTCCATGTTTGTGGAGTCTGTCCAGAGGATAGAGCAAATAGTCAGGGATAAGAGAGAATCCATGACTAAGAAGAGGCATGCTCAGTTTCAAGGGATGCGCTTTGGTGGCTTTTAGAAGCCAAGGTTTTCAGCACCTTCTGGGTTAAGAGGTTCTAGTGCTCCATCAAAGTGGTCCTCGAGTAAGGGAAGAGGATATGGTTATTCACCGTCAAAGGTATATAGTAAAGCATCAGTGGAAGTGACAGGGTCATCTAGGGCACAACAACGAGACCAATCATGTCATCTTTGTGGTCATATCGGGCATTGGAGGTCAAACTGTCCAACGAAAGATGTTGAAGTGATACAGTAGCCAAGGCAGAATTAGCAGGGGTCTGATAGACAACAGCCTAGTGGTAGCAGAGGGTGAGGACACAGTCAAGCGTCGCAAGCGGGATCGTCTGCTCAAGGAAGCAGAGGACGTGGACAACAAGCAACGACTCGATTCTATGCTATGAGTCAGCTAGAGGGGATAGTCAACCCGCGAGTGGTGGCAGGTCAGATGGAGTTATTTCATTATGATTTGTCTTCTTCTTGCTTTATATCTATTATGGTTGACTCGGGTGCTACACACTCTTTTACCGCATGTATTACGCTTGAAAACTGTCTTTTACCTGTTAGTTGTAAGAAAGATAGCATGTTGTTAGAAACCCCTCTTGATGGTTCCTCGATGCTTCGAGAGGAGTGTCCATCCTATGTTCTATCTTTTTCGGGACACAGTATACAAGTGGATCTTATAACACTTAATATGCATGGATTCAATGTGATCCTTGGGATGGATACCTTAGAATAGTATAAGGTTGTGTTGGAATGTGTTTCCAAGCAGGCAGTGTTTGATGATGGTGGAGAGAAGTGGATCTTCCAAGCAGATAGGAAGATTCTTTCTACATGTTTGGTGTCAACTGTGGTGGCAGAGAAGATGTTGTGGCAAGGTTGTAAGGTGTTCTTAGCTCACATTGTGGATACCAAGGCAAAAAGTCCCAGCTCTTTGGAGGTGCCTGTTGTCCGAGAGTTTGTGGACGTGTTTCCAGATGAGTTCGTCAGACCAAGCACATCACCTTGGGGTGATCCAGTCCTATTTGTAAAGAAGAAGGACAGGTCGATGCAGCTGTGTATAGATTATTGGCAATTAAACAAAGTCACAATCAAGAACAAGTACCTATTGCCAAAGATAGATGATCTGTTTGATCAGTTATGTGGTGCTACAGTGTTATCAAAGATAGATCTACGGTCTGGATATCATTGGTTGAGGATTAAGGATGAGGACATACCAAAGTCAACATTTAGGACGAGGTATGGTCACTTTGAGTTTGTGGTTATGTCGTTTGGGCTCACCAATGCACCTGCTGCTTTCATGGATCTGATGAACAGGGTGTTCCATCCATTTCTAGATCAGTTTGTTGCAGTTTTTATAGATGACATCTTGATCTACAGTCAGGACAGTCAAGAGCATGAACAACTTCTTCGATAAGCTTTGACTCTTCTTTTCCAACATCAGTTGTATGCCAAGTTTAGTAAGTGCGAGTTCTGGTTGAAAGAAGTGACTTTTTTGGGTCATGTGATATCTGCAGAAGGAGTCAGAGTGGACCCTAAGAAGGTGGAGTTAGTTATAGATTGGGAGCAACTGAAGACGCTGATAGAAGTTCATAATTTTATGGGTTTAGCATGATACTACCAGAGGTTTATAAGGAATTTTAGTGTAATCGCGTTACCATTAACAAAGTTGACCAAGAAGGATGTACCTTTTGTTTGGAATGATTTTTTTCAATAAGCTTTCCAAGGTTTGAAGGAGAAGCTGAATAGTGCTCCTGTATTGGTGATGTGAGAGTTGGGAAGGGCTATGTTTTCTGTAATGCTTCCAAGAAAGGCTTAGGATGTGTGCTGATGCAGGAAGATCATGTGGTTTCTTTTATTTCACGACAACTTAAGAAACATGAGGAGAACTATCTGACACAAGATTTGGAGTTGGCAGTGGTGGTTCATGCGTTGAAGATTTAGATACACTATCTTATGGGGAAGTGTGTCAGGTCTTTATAGAACATAAGAACTTGAAGTACATCTTCTCACAAAGTGAGTTGAACATGCGACAACGTCACTGGATGGAGCTGATCAATGATTATGATTGTACCATTGAGTTCCATCCTGGTAAGGCGGACGTGGCAGCCAATGCTCTTAGCAGGAAGTCTTCTTCTCTTCCCACAAAGAAAGCACAGTTGAGTTCTTTGGTATGCCATCGACGGGATATGTTTGTCTCCTTGCGGAAAATGAATGTGTAGATGGAAATTTCCTTGCTGGAAGAACTGTTTGCACATATACAAATAAAGCCTACGCTGAGACAACAAATCAAAGACACAAAATAGATAGATGCTTCAATTCAGTTGATCAGATTAGAGTTTGATAGCGAAAAGCGTGACGGGTTCAATGAGTCCGAGGATGGACTAGTTTGTTATCATGGTAGGATGGTGGTCCCCGATGTTGATGATCTGATAAAGCTAGTGCTCGAGGAAGCACACACATCGATGTATGCTATGCATCTAGGAGTCACCAAGATGTATCACAATCTGAAGGACCTGTATTGGTGGCCTGGCTTGAAGAGAGATGTAGCCGAGTTTTTGGCTAGGTGTGCGGTATGCCAGTAAGTTAAGGCTGAGCATCAGAAGTCGGCAAGTACGTAGCAACCCATGTCGATACCGTAGTGGAAATGGTATCATATAACCATGGATTTCATGGTTGGTCTGCCAAGGATAGCTAGGAATCATGATTCCATTTGGGTGATAGTGGACAAATTGATGAAGTACGCCCATTTCATACCTATAAAGACAATGTTTACAATAGAGAAGCTTGCTCAGGTGTATGTAGATGAGATAGTGTGTTTTGCATGGTGTGCTCACAATGATAGTCTCTGACAGAGGACCCCAATTCATGAGTCATTTCTAGAAACAATTGCACTGAGCGTTGGGAATGTAGTTGATGTTCAGCACCGCTTTCTACCCGTAGATAGATGGGAAATCTAAAGGGACTATTCAGACTTTAGAAGATCTTCTCTGAGCTTGTGTTTTGTAGTTCTTAGGCTGTTGGGATGTACATCTCAGTTTGATAGAATTTGCCTATAACAATAGTTACCAGTGGACCATAGACATGGCTCCTTATGAGGCTCTATATGGCAGGAAGTGCAGATCTCCTTTATGTTGGTATGAGTCTGGTGAGTATCAACTTTTGTGTCCTGAGTTAGTGCAGCAGACAACAAAGAAGATTAGAGTGATACAACAACAGTTGAAAGTAGCACAAGACAAACAAAAGTCTTATGCAGACAATCATTGACGACCTATAGAGTTCCAGGTGGGAGACAAGGTGTATCTTAAGTTCTCACCATGGAAAGGCATGATAAGGTTTGGCCGGAAAGGTAAGTTGGCACCCAGGAATATGGGGCCATACCCGGTAATAGCACGTGTTGGCAAGGTAGCTTATAAGATAGAATTGTCGCTAGAGTTGCACAGGTTACATCCGGTGTTCCATGTCAGCATGCTGAAGAAAAGTCATCCAGACACAGGGACAGTGATACAACCAGTTGAGGTTGAGCTCGATGAATATGTGACCTACGAGGAAGGTCCAGTGATGATCCTTGATAGAAGAATAAAGAAGTTAAAAAGGAAAGATATGGTTCTTGTGAAAGTTCTTTGGCATCATCGTGGTGTTGAGGAAGCCGTGTGGGAGCTTGAGGAAGAGATGAGGAGAAAGTATCCCTCACTTTTCTCTTCGTATTTTAGGGGAAAAATCCCTTTGTAGAGGTTTATGGCTTGTAAGGACCCTGACCTTCATTTTGGGCTTATCCTATTTGCTTTGCCTAAACCTTGTATTTAGTTGCTTGCTAATCACCTCTAATGGTGATTAGGGTTTCTTGTGATTTGTTGAGAGTTGGAGGTGCTACTTGCAAATAACCCAAGTCTAGGGTTGATGAACAATTTTGTCACCTTGATAGGTGTTTCTCTTTCTCCTTCCCTCCTTAAGAGTTGACAGGAAGGGTTGGGCTCGTTGCTTGAGTTGCCTTGGGCTTGGTTGAGCCTTGTTGGGCCTTGTTTTGCCTTGTTTGGGCCTTGCCTTGCCTAGATGGACCTAGTATCGGGCAAGGGTGTGTTTGGGAGCCTTATGTCGGCCATGGCTGAGTCGGCCATGAGGCTATGTCAGGCAAGAGAATGTATCGCCCATGAGGTGTGTCGGCCTTTGACCATCCTTGACATTTGGCTTCGTTTGTGTCACCACCCTTGTGGACACTTGGTGCATGATGCTTGCATGTGGAAATTACCTTGGACATGTGTATGGGGCGAGATAAGGAGGTGGCATTGCCCATGGACAAGTGTCTCTAGGTGGGCGACACCTTGCCTTGTTTTCTCCTACACCCTCTTCTATATATGCCTCTCCTTTCTCTTGCTTAGGATCCCTTTAGTTGGTGTTGCTTCCTTTCCTTCCTTGGTGGGCGACACATCTCCTTTGCAAGTTGGTGGCCAATCCTCCTCCTTCTCTTTGGAGTCTTCTTCTTCCTCTAGTGGTGGTCGAGCCCTAGGGTGCCTTGTTCTTCTTCTTGTGGTGAGCATCTTCCCTCTTTCCTTAGCACCTTCTTCTTCTTCTCTTTCTTGCTTGCTCTTTGGCCATGGTGTTTACACATTTTGCTTCTCTTCTTGAGGTGGCTGAAGGTGGTTCTTGAGCTTGGGAGCTTGGTGCTAGGAGATTGGAGCTTGCTTAAGGCGGGTTACATAACTCCTAACCCTAGCTATACTACTTCCTTTTCTTATTGCATGTTATGTTTCACCTTGATTGGCCATGTATCTTGTTTGATATGCTTCTTGTTAGATATGTTTCTTGCTCTAGTTGGTATCTTTGATCTTGTGGATATATGTTCATGTTATACATGTGTTCTTGACCTTGGTGGCCGAACCATATGTATAGAGTTCTTGGGTTATATGTATAGAGTTCTTGTGGATATATGTTCATGTTATACATGTGTTCTTGACCTTGGTGGCCGAACCATATGTATAGAGTTCTTGGGTAAAACTCCTTTCTCTCCATTGGTCTTGAGAAGTGAGTTCGGCTCTAGTGGTATAGGCAACACTCCTCTCACTTTGTTGTTGAGATGTGAGTGTATACTCTAGTTGCTTGGGAAACACTCTTCTCTCACCATGGATTGAGAGGTGAGCTGTAACGCCTGGGCCCACTGCCCAAGGCTGTGGTAGATTTTTAGGAATGACGACTGGCCCCACAGAACACCACTAGCCTTAACTACACGCTTTTTCTTCACTCACGCGCATGCCAGGATCAACTTCCCGACAGGTCACCCATCCCAGTACTACTCCAAGCTGAGCACGCTTAACTGTGGAGTTCTTAGTGATGGGCTCCCGGAAAAGGAGGTGCACCTTGGTGATATGGGTAGTCCAATCATTCCTTTTAAGATCATGTTATCTAAGGCCTCAAATCTTGGGATGTTACAATCTCCCCCACTTAGACTCTTGACGTCCTCGTCAAGGCTCAATTATAAGGCCTCATAATCTCTTCCCCATTTCAGTGCAGACCCACAATGGCCCATGGACACCCAGCTCCCGATCATGGAATACCAGTGCAAGGGTGGCTACGTCAACCATGGACACCCTTTCCTACATGCCTGGACCACACGGCTCAAGATTGGCATGCCATGCCCATGTGGGCCCCACCTACTAGAGGGGAATTGGCTCTAATACCATTTGTAACGCCTGGGCCCACTGCCCAAGGCTGTGGTAGAGTTTTAGGAATGATGATTGGCCCCACATACCACCACTAGCCTTAACTACACACTTTTTCCTCACTCACGTGCATGCCAGGATCAACTTCTCGACAGATCACCCATCCCAATACTACTCCAAGCTGAGCACTCTTAACTATTGAGTTCTCAGTGATGGGCTCTCGAAAAAGGAGGTGCACCTTGGTGATATGGGTAGTCCAATCATTCCTTTTAAGATCATATTATCTGCGGCCTCAAATCCTGGGATGTTACAATCTCCCCCACTTAGACTCGTGACATCCTCGTCAAGGCTCAACTATAAGGCCTCATAATCTCTTCCCCATTTCAGTGTAGACCCACAATGGACCATGGACACCCAACTCCCGATCATGAAATACCAGCGCAAGGGTGGCTACGTCAACCATGGACAACCCTTTCCTACATGCCTGGACCGCATGGCTCAAGACAGGCATGCCATGCCCATGTGGGCCCCACCTACTAGAGGGGAATTAGCTCTGATACCATCTGTAATGCCTGGGCCCACTGCCCAAGGCTCTAGTAGAGTTTCAGGAATGATGACTGGCCCCACAGACCACCACTAGCCTTAACTGCATGCTTTTTCCTCACTCACGCACATGCCAGGATCAACTTCTCGATAGGTAACCCATCCCAGTACTACTCCAAGCTGAGCATGCTTAACTGTGGAGTTCTTAGTGATGGGCTCCCGAAAAAGGAGGTGCACCTTGGTGATATGGGTAGTCCAATCATTCCTTTTAAGATCATGTTATCCGAGGCCTCAAATCCTGGGATGTTACATGAGCCTTGGTTGGATGTTGACCTAGTAGAGGTTGGGAGCTTAGCCGATATGGAAATGATCTATCATGTTGCCCGAGATGTGATGGAGGTTATGCAAAATTCCTATCTCATGATTATTGAGAGGTGAGCCAACTCTCTTGATGTATTAGGGTTTTGATGATGGTGATCTTGAGGTTAGTGATGTCTAAGCCGAGATGAAACTTTGTGCCTTCGACGATACACCTTTGTGGTGATGTTGCCCGACACCCCTCACCTTAGGTTTAGCTTGACCGATATGGTCATGTTGAGTTTGGTTGTCTTTGTGCCCGATATGACCATCTTAATCTTATTGGTGACCTTGGGCGATATGCCATGGCCGAGACAACCCTTTCTCCTAGTAGGTTTTATCACCTTGGCCGATATGGTGCTTAGTTGTTATCTCTGTAGGTATCTTTGTTTTGTGCCTTGGGCAGCACAGGTCGGTAAGGTTGTTGCCCGATATAGTGTTGAGTGGTGAAACCCTAGTACTTTCCTTAGTGGTGGTCGATATGGTGTTCTTGATCTTTTTGGAAGATAGACTTCCTTGTGGTTCCCTTGTATCATTTGGTGATATGTACATTGTGGGCGTTATAGCGTTTTCTTGGGCACTACGATCTTGGTCGTTGCAGTGGTGAGATGGTTGTCTGATACAACCCTAACCCTAGCTAGCCGATAGGGTCTTAGCTAACACAACTAATTGCCCTATGCACACATAGCTCAGCTGCACGATACACCTCCTAGCCCCAGTTGCATGAGTACCTTGGTTGCACGACATCCCATAGGCCTTGTTGACTGATACACTCTTGTGTTTGAGTTGGCCGACAACTGTGGCTAAGTGTCTTGGCTGATAGGATTTTAGATAGGGTAGTTGGTACCTTTAGTGAGGGTTATTCTTAACCTAGAAACCCTAGCTAGTGATGGGTTGTATTGTAATCACACCTATGTTGTTGATTTTATATGGATGATGGGTTGTGAACCAGTGTTATGCTTGATGCTTAAAGATAATTCTAGATCAGATAACAAGATACATGTTTATGTTTATAAGATAAATGGCATAAGTGGATGATTATGATTTGATACCCTTATTGTAATTGATACAACTGTATGCCTCATATGATTATAATCTTGACATGCACATCTGAAACCCTAATGACATGATAATCAGTAAGATCTATGTCTGGTGATTTTGAGTTATCTCTCTTGATGTGCATACTAACTATGTCAGTGTATCAGGTGAATTCATAGCCAGGTAAGATCTATGAGGTATATCTGTTTGTATAATGTTGCATGATGATTATTCATGTTGATGAGATAACATGCATCACCAGTATGATGAGATAGGTCTGAGGACCTGATGAGGGCTGAGTGCCCAGTGAGGTGTTATCCTCTTGATGATGAGATGAAGGATTGATATCCTTGGTGATGATGTAAGATGATGATTCCTTGAGAGGAAGTGGCTTCCTATGATGAGGGATTGAGATCCCAAGATAATGTGATGGTGACTGTTGTAATGTAATTTAATGCTATGTATGTTTTACAACTTGGTTGCCTCAACAATCCAGTTAAAATTTACTAATTAATTACAGTGGAACATATCCTATAGTTTGCCCTGGCCATAGATCCATCATCTCCAGTAGCTGGTGATGGTGAAATAGGTTCTCCTGTGGGTTAATCTGGAAGCACATATTCTTGAAAATGTGTGGTTTCTCCTAGCTGAAAATGAGGAGGATTACAGTGCAACTTCAGTTGTAGACTCCTGAGCGCAGTTTTAGGCCCCTGGCTCAATATGTTGGAGCATGGTGAACATGCCCATGGCTTCGGATGTGTGATAAGAGAGAATGAATTCGTTCATGGCTCACAACACGGTGAACATTCCTGTGTCTCAATTTCACTAGCGTTGATACTTGTACCGAGGTGGGCTAGGGAGAGGGTAGCCTGACCCTGTGGCTGAGGCCACTTAAGCATAAGGCTGCGGTCCTGCTTGTTTTGCACTCGTGCACTGACCACGAGGTAGTGAGGTCATGGAGTCCGGCTCTTCCATTGACCTTTTATTGCACCATCTTGCATTTTGCAACCGAAGGTTGGATTTGAGCGGTACAACTCACTTCCTTAGGGCATAATAGTATGTAAAACATGAAACATGAGTTGAGACCTTGCTTGTGTAGTTGATCTTGTTATACCTTGCAGTTACTCATACGTTCCTTATGTTATGTGGTAAGATCTTATAAATCTTATCTTGTTAATCATGTTCCATAAAGAAAATCAGGTTATATGCCTCCCAGATATCTTGGTAAGATTGATGGTAATAATAGTCTTGCTCAGTATGCTGCTCTTATTTTATGTCTTTACCAGCTATCTACTTTATATGCTTTAAACCTTCTGAGGTTTTATAGTTTCGGTGGGGAGTTATGTTTCTCACTAGGACTGTGTGTCTCACACCATTAGTTTACAACCTTTTTAGGTGATTGCGCTAGATGTGGTGGCGGTCGTGAGGTTGCGGCCGAGTAGTAAGAGGAAGAGCAACAGGAGGCAAGAGATGGATATGTTTCTGTTTGGGTTGTTTTGTAGTAGAGTCCTAGAGTCATCCCTATACTCTCAGGTCCTCAGAGGTGTTTTGATGGTGTTTTACGATGTATATCTGATGTAGTTTGTATATCCTACTACTGGCCTGATGTGGCCCATTATGTATGTATAAATAGGCAATGAACTATGGTGCTGACATGACAACTGGTTCCTTTAAGTTGTGGACATATATCAAGGCTTGTAGATGTTTATATAACATGTTTCCTTGTAGGATGAGGATATTAATGTAATATTTCTCCTTTATCTATTTTCCGCAAATGGTTTTAATTAACCCATGTTTTCGGTAATATGTGGTTTATGGTGTTTCTGCACGTTTTTCATGGTATTTCATTGTCTGTGTGATAGCAGGATGTGGCACCACAAAAACTAAGATAGAAAGTGTTCCAACAACACCCCTAAGCTTGAATATGACTATGGCCTCATAGTCAATATCCCAACTTAAGAGGTGCAACAATGATACTCGACTCAAAATGGTGGTGGTGGTGGTTTGTGGGGTCCTGAGGAGGAAACATCCCCTGAAAGGTAGGATTATATGGGGGCATGTCCGGCAGCATCAGGTAACCTTCAAAATACCCCTGGCTCCAGTAATGATGAAAGAAAGGTTGTGGATAATTCTTCATCAGTTGCAGACATTGATGCATATTCTCTTGGTTGGCCAAAAGAAGGCATTCATTTTCATAGATCGCCTGCTGGTTGCTATACAACCGACCTTGCACATCCTGAATGCCAGCAAGGAATTGGATTTGCTATTTTTGATGCGTCTGGATGTCCTGCAGCATAGTATACATACCAGCCATAGAGTACGCATCCTCTCCTTCGTGATAGGGTGGCGGGGCAGAAGTTGATGAGGCAGCGTAATGCCGAGGATGTTTCCATGGACCCACTCTATGTCTCACAGGAATGGTGGGCTGCACTTCCTCCATGTCATCTCTTCCCACATCTTCCTCCTCAACCTGATCTTCTTGTTGTCCATCATTGTCAACATCGCCTAGAGCTGGCCATTTATAGTGCCTGAATCCTCTGATGTTGAAGATGGGATCAGGAAGTCAACGCTTGTAGAAAGTATCATCGACTGAGCATGTGGTGAAGATGACATCATTGTCTACAGTGATGAGGCCGGACTGCTTGAAATGAAGGCAGTCGATGCGTAGCCTGCAGTTGAGCAGCTACAGAGTAGAGAGATCAAGGCCCAAGTGAAGAGCAATGGGGGTGATAAGTCCCCAAAAGAGAATGGGCATAGCTCGCCTGACATTGCGCCTCATCACAAGAATTTGTTGGAGAAAAAATGATCCCCAATTAAATGGCTCTCCCTCCATAAGTTGATATAGAAAATACAAGTCCAATACTTGTACCTTTGCTTGCGCTTGGGTTGACTTTGCAAATAGTGTGTTCATCAACATTCGATGGAGCACCCGAACAAAGGGATGCTCAAAGTCTTCCAATGAACTATGGTAGAAGTTAAGTATTTTACCCTCCTACGTTGTCACAAAATTCTTCCAGATGGCGTCCAAGTCAACGTTCTCGGGCTGACGGTACAACACGTGTGGCACCCATAAATATCATTGAAGGCGCGGAGAGTAAGGGTGTAGTTGGTGTTGTAAAAGTGAAAATCCACCTTTCCTTCTCTCTATTCGCCACTTAACGGGCGTGCTTGATCGGGGGTGACCAATATCTCCAAGGATGCCATGAATTCGATGATGATTTCTTTGTATGTTGGCCACCCACCAATGATTGGATTCACAGATCTTCGATCAAACTCCTGTCGTACGAGGACATACACCATGTTGTCAGAGAAGCCTATATCCTTCATTATTTTAAGATCGCCGTATCGCGTAGGTGAGAATGGCTGCTTTACAAGCTCTTCATAGACCTTCCTCACCTCCGTCGAGGGGTGGATGAGGCGTGGTCTTAGCGTAAGAGGGCCAATGGGTCCTCCTCTTCTGTCCATGATGATGGAGTGAGCGAGGATTAAGAGTAAGAGAGAAAGAGCTCAATGAAGCCTTGGGATGCTCAGTGTAGCCGCTCATGCTCGTGGGAGTCATTGTTCATCTAGTTGTGAGAAAGAAAACAAACTATACCCTCCCTTTTATAGGGCCGGTGCCGACTTGCTATGACAGAGTCGGTGGCATCGAATTCTGAGGCCAAATCTGCTCCTTCAGTGCATCGACAGTTGTCGGTGCATGATCTTCTTTTTCTGGATTGCTGGCATGTCAGTGGCACCGACTTTTAGGTGGGATCAAAACTTCAAATAATGCATGTGGACGCATCTAGGTCATAGATCGGAGTTTCCCACAGATTGGTGTTTTCTTGGGTCGGTGGTACCAACATCGAGGTCAGTGGTATTGACATGATGATCAACCCCCTTTTTTTCCATCACTGCATTGACACACCCACCGAGCCTGGGACCTCATGCTGAGTCAGTTCCACTGACTTGTGTGTTGGTGGTATTGACTCTGCTCATCAGTTAATCACATCTGAGTTTTGCACTTTCTTTAGAGATGTCAGTGGGACCGACGTAGATGTCGGTGGTACTGACTTTTATCATCCACAATACCCGTCTCTCTGACCTTGTCTCGGTGCCACCGACATTCCATTCGATGGCACCGACTCAGCCACAGACTGCAGACTCAACAAACAAATCAAGGTATCATTTTTACACAACATTTTCAAAAATTAAGTTCTAATAAAACAAATTAATGGAAACGAAAGAAACAAACATCCTAATGGGTGGGTTGCCTCCCAACAAGCAACCATGTTTAATGTCCTAGGCTAGACAACTCCCTTGTTGAGATTAATTAACAACAATGAGTTTAACCTCATACTCCTTCCTCAGAAAATCTTCTCCAAAATAATGTTTCAATCTTTGACCATTGACCAAGAAGGATCTATCTCCCTCTTTTATCCTAACCGCTCCATTTGTAAAAACCTCTTCTATGATGAATGGTCCACTCCACCTAGATCTCAATTTCCCAGGGTGCAATTGCAATCTTGAGTTAAAGAGCAACACACTCTCTCCCAGTAAAAAGACTCTCCTAGATATATGGTAGTCATGAATTTGCTTAGTTCTTTCCTTGTACAATCTTGAGTTCTCATAAGCATTTATCCAAATTTTATCAAGCTCATTCAACTCTAACATCCTTGTCTTTCCTGCTTCATCAAGATCAAAATTGAGCCTTCTCAATGCCCAATTAGCCTTATGTTCTAATGTCATAGGAAGATGACACACTCGACCATAGACTAACCTAAAGGGTGTGGTTCCTATGGGTGTCTTGTAGGCTGTCCTATAGGCCCATAGCGCATCAACTAACAAATCACTCCAATTCTTTCTACTAGACAACACCGTCTTTTCAAGGATCTTTTTAGTCTCACAATTGGAAACCTCTACTTGTCCTTGTGTTTGTGGGTGATATGGTATACCCACACGGTGCATCACTCCATACTTGGTTAAGAGTGCCCCAAATTTCCAATTAGTGAAATGAGTTCCTACATCGCTTATGATCATCCTTGGCACTCCAAAATATACAGAAAATGTGCTCTTTGACAAATTTGCATACAACCGCGACATCATTGGTGTGGGTTGGAATTTCATCCACCCACTTCGACACATAGTCAACGAACAACAAGATATAAAGGTTGGAATTAGAGGACACAAAGGGTTCCATAAAATCTATTCCCCACATATCAAAAACATATACCTCTTGGAACACATTCAAGGGCATCTCCTACCACTTGGATATGTTACCAGATCGTTAGCACACGTCACACCTCCACACATAGTCATACGCTTCTTTAAACAACGTTGGTCAATACAAACCACTTTCTAGAACCTTTGTAATTGTCCTAGAACTAGCATGGTGCCCTCCTGTAGGTAGAGTGTGACAAAGTTTCAACACACTGTCATACTCACTCTCTGGCACACATCTTCTCAAAATACCATCCCTGCATTGTCTCAACAAGATAGGACCATCCCAAAAATAATAACATAAGAGAATGGAAAAATTTCTTCTTTTCTTGATACCCCCAATCATTAGGCAACTCCTTGCAAGCAAGATAATTCACAATATGACCAAACCAAGCATCCTTATGATTAAGAGCAAATAATCTTTCATCGGGAAAGGTCTCTAGGATGGGTATGTCAAGGTATTTCTCATCTACCCTCTCTAGCCTAGATAGGTGGTCTGCCACCACATTCTCAACCCCAACCTTATGTTTCACCTCAATATCAAACTTCTGTAATAAAAGGATCCATCAGATGAGTCTAGGTTTGGCATCCTTTTTCTACAGCAAGTACATGATGGCTACATGATCTATCCACACCACCACTTTAGCTCCTACAAGGTATTGCCTAAACTTTTCAAAACCAAAAACCACATCCAAGAGTTCTTTTTCTGTGGTGGTGTAATTCAATTGTGAGTTGATAAGAGTTTTAGATGAATAATAAATGACTATAGGGACCTTGTTGAGACGTTGTCCTAACACAACCCCTACTACTTAATTTGATGCATCACACATCAACTCAAATAGTTGGCTCTATTAACTTCTCTTTGAAAATCTCAAACACACTAAAACATTTTTCATCAAACTTAAATTCCACATTCTATTCAAGAAGCTCAGATAATGGTTTAGCGATCTTTGAAAAATCCTTGATAAACTGACGATAAAACCGATGTGTCCTAGAAAACTCTAAACTATCTTCACCAAAGATGTTGGAGGAAGTTTAGAAATCATTTCTATCTTAATCAGATCTACGTCCAGTCCTTTGCTAGACACCTTGTGTCCTAGCACAATCCCCTTGCTAACCATCATGTGACATTTTTCCCAATTAAGCACTAGGTGTGTGTCCTCACACATTTGTAAAACTTTGTCCAAATTTTGTAAGCACTCATCAAAAGATGCCCCATAGATAGAAAAATCATCCATGAAAACCTCGAGGCACCTCTCCACCATATCCGAGAAAATTGCCAGCATACACCGCCGAAAAATCACGGGAGCATTGCACAATCCGAACGGCATGCGACGATAGGCAAACATGCCATAAAGGCAGGTGAAGGTAGACTTCTCCTGATCCTTAGGCTTGATAGAAATCTAATTATATCCTGAATATCCATCTAAAAAGCAAAAGTGGGAGAGACCAACGAGTCACTCCAAAATCTAATCGATAAATGGTAGTGGAACATGCTCTTTTAGTGTGGCGTGTTCAATCTCCTATAACCAACGCAAACACACCATCATATCACTAATCTAGTTGTGATTTTTTCATTAGATGAATTAATAGTGACAGTGACTCCCCCCTTCTTAGGCACTACCTGTGTCGGACTTACCCACATAGAGTCAGAAATAGCATAAATGTTACCTGCCGACAGTAGCTTGATGACTTCCTTCTTCACTACCTCTGTCATGATGGGGTTGAGGTGACATTGAGGCTGCATGACCGGCTTTGCTCCTTCCTCTGGCCAGAATTTGTACTAGCATAGCATAGGCGAGATTCCTTTGATGTCGGCTACCGTCCACCCGAATGCACTGCGGTGGCACTTAAGCACGACAATCAATTGATCTTCCTCAGACTCACTCAATGATGAAGAAATTATGATTGGTAGCTTTTCTTCAACCACTAGAAACACATACTTGAGGTGAGGGGGCAGCGGCTTGAGCTCTAGCTCCAGCGGGCTCACAAGTGAAGAGACCAATAGTTGTGGCAATGGTCCCAAGTCCTCAAAATGTCTAGAATACTAGCACAACATGACCTTCAGTAGCCTTTCACACTCCTCTAAGGACCAACTCCTCACACAATAATCCATGATGTTCATGAGGTATGCCTCTAGAGGTAACTATGGATGTATCTAGACTAGAGAATCCTCCATGTCATCCTGTGCAGCAAAAAAAATCAGCTCCTCTTGCTCATCATTTGGGTATCCCACCGCCTTGACAAGTGAGACCACCTTGGTGTTCTCCATGATGTCCACAGCTAGTGTACCCCTATCCACCTTTTTCATCACATGTGCCATATTCAAGAATAGTTGTCCCAAACATAGAGAAATGTTGCTATCCTTATGTGTCATCACATTGCATTGCTCATGATCATCTGATGACTTTGAGTTATCCAACATGTTTATCTCAAACCAGTCAACCTTGATCCCCATGGTTAAGCGACCTCTGCCCATCTCCAAGATCATATCAGCTATGTCTTGGAAAGGTCTCCCCAATAGAAGCTCATTGCCATGGTCGTCTTGCATTGCCATCACCACGAAATCTATGGGAAATGCAAATATATCTACCTTTACAAGCACATCCTCATAGATACCAAAAGGCCTTACCATAGAATTGTCTGCCAATTGGATAGTCATGCTGCTCTTCCTAGATGTATTTAGGCCAAGCTTTTTAAAAGTGGTTAAAGGCATCAAATCGATACTCACCCCCGAATCACACAGTGTGTCACCAAACTTGGTCTTCCTGATATAGCAGGTGATGTCGAAGCACTCGGGGTCCTATCTCTTAGGTGGCAACGTACCTAGAATGAAAGCATTGACTTGTTCTCTAAATACCAAAACCTTAGTGTATGGGATCTTCCTATTCTTATTGATTATGTCCTTCAAAAACCTGCCATAGGATGGGATCTGCTCAATGGCGTCTACTAACGGAATGTTCACCGAAAGCATCTGAAAACTATCTAGAAACTTCTTGAATCAATGATCCATCTTTGTAGCTTTCAGACTATTAGGATAAGGGATTGACATTGTCTGTGTCTGCTGATGAGGTGGCACATAAGTCGTCCTAATCTCCATCTCAGGCTTCTTGGTCTGCTCCTTCACTGTGGTCTCTACCTCTTTTTCTGCTTGTACTGGCTCTACCACTGGATCTACAGTGTCAGTCATCTTGATCACCTCAATAGCCGTGGGCTATGGGGTCAATGTCTTCTTCCCGCTTCTTAGCAACACTGCCTTGACTTGTTGATTCCCAGTTGGGGCATCAGTATTTCCCGAAAACCCTTACTGTGATGATTTCTTCAATGTGGCCACATCAGCTACAATCTGATGTAATGTAGTCTCAAAAGTTCTCATTTTTGCACTGTGGTTCTGGAGGTCCCGCTAAACATTATTGAGTAACATGTCATTTTGCTTCACAATTTTGTTCAAGATATCATTAGTGCTCTCTTCTGCCACTGGGCGTTGTTACTACACTGACCTATGCTGATTCTTCTGATTCGTATCCTACAAGAAGTTGTTTGGATCCTTCCATGAGAGCTTGGGGTCCTTCCTCCATTTGTAGTCATTATTGCGGTACCCCTAGTGACGCACATATTTCACATTCTCTTCCTCTTTAGAAACATGATCATCCTTCTCAAGCAACTTCTTTGCAATAAGGTCCAACTTTTCATTCAAGGATGAAATAACCGTAGACTCCCCCACACTCTTTATCTACTCTGGGCGGTCTCTATCACTGACTAATGCTTGGTTATTTTCCATGTTTAACAAGATTTCCTAACACTTTGTCGGTGAGTTGTTCAAGAAGAACCTTGTACCTACGTTGTCCAGAGTGGTCTTGTCATTCAAGTTCAGCCCAAAATAAAACATCTTGACTTGGTTCTCCAAGTCAATCCCGTGATGTGGAACCTTCTACAGCATGTTCTGAAATCTCTCCCATGCCTCAGAGTATGATTCAGCAGCCTGTTGCTTGAAGTTGTGTATCTTTCTGACCATGTCATTTGTCTTCTCAAGTGGAAAATAATGGGCAACAAAACTTCCACCATTTGGTCCCATGTCTCGACAAATTCCTTATCAAGGTTGAGAAACCACTCCTTTACATCATCATCTAGAGATGATGGAAACAACTTTAAGAATATGTCCATCTGAGGGAACCGGTCCACCTTGATCATGTCACATGTTTCTACAAAATCGCTAATGTGGGCGACAAGATCTTCATAGGCATGGTTGTGGAAAGCTTGCATCTTCACTAGTGCTATAAGCCCTGGATCGATCATATAATTTGGTATGTTGATCTCCTGCTTCTTAATCGGGCCCAGCTGTGCTATAGAGGATGATGCCTTGATTTTGTCCCATATCATATGTTCTTCAGCTGCTGCACCATCTGCCATTTCTGGTTCTGCGTGTAACATCCCTGACCTGGGTTATGAGTTAACCCTAGGTGTTTTTCTTAAACATGTAATTAAATAATTGTGATTATCCTTTGTCATGTAATTAAGTTCCTGAGGAACACACATTTTCATTTCTGTCCTTTTTAAACAATGTTGTAGTATTATTTTGTAATACATGGACCTATGTGCAAATTACCCAATAAGAGGAGTTAACTTGTTATTTACACATTTTGATATGTTCCCTTGGTGTTGAGACATCATACGAATGAATATGATGAAGTATGATGGGTTCTCCAAGCTTGGGCACCAAGATGCAGCTTGTGGAGCAATCCTTGAGCTTTAAACCCTAATTTTTGTGTAAAGTGCAATTTACCCAAAATGTGGGGTGCAACTTGTAAAATACACTTTCTAGAATATCTTTTATGACTCTTGACATCATCTAGAGTAATAATGATGAAGATCGTGCTTCTTTTGAATAATCATATAAAAAGGAATACCTTTGTAATTGAATAACCAAGTTGCAAGTAAAAAGACCCTTATATATGTGCACCTTAGTGATAAGTTGATGTGATAACCTCGATTTTAGGATTCAACATCCAATATAATATTTGAAGCCATATTGGTGTAAAATGATTTTAGTGTCGCTTGAGGTGTGATGTGATCGACTAAATTAAGTTGAACTTGTGTCGACACTTTTAGATGTCATTTAATGCATACTTGACTTCAAATCTTAGTATGGGTACCAATTGGGATTATCTTCACTGAAGGGTGAACAAACATTTATTTTGGTCTTATTATGATTACTAGTTAATGTTAGACAAAAGGTATCAATGTTTCAAATTTCAATTTATCTGAAATCATGTCTAGGGCGTTACTCAAATCCCAAAGTAAGGTTTATCATATACTTCAGGCTTCAATTTTCATGTTTGGCCATTATAAACCAGCCTGGTTGGGACGCATGTTTGGCCAAGGTTTTAGAAACCAAAGACCTGGCTTTCCTCTGAGAACATAGGAGAAGGTGACTCTTTTTTGGATCTAGTGGAATTAGTCAGTGCGAGGAGTTTGGGTTTGTTAACTAGATTGGTTGAATCCACCACAATTCTAGGATCTCACTCGGCGGATGGGGTGCCTAGTAGTACTAGGGAAACAACCGAAGTCAGATCTCTCTCTACCTCTCCAGTACATCTCATAGGAAGTGGCAGGCGATTGGTTGAGGCTTTTGATATTGCAGGCAGCATCCATGGGAGTATTCAGTCATGTCCCTCAGCAATGCTCTGAGATCATACGCAATCTGACCATCACCATTCATCCCAGGTGTAGCGCAAACCCAACCACGACATCAAGAGTAGAGGAAGACATCCTCTGCTCCACTGATATCTAGTCAGATCTAGGCTTCGTCAACGTTTGTGCACGGAGGCGTCATCAATCCAAACGTCGGCTCCAACAACCATCTGAACCGCCGATCTCGGCGGTGACCAAAGGTACAAGGAGCCAGCTTTGGAGCTCACTGTAGGTCCACCTCACAGCGGTGCCCTATCCTGCAGAATGAAGCAGTTGTAAGGTGAAGCCGGCACTGGTGCTTCGGAGAAGATGACGAGCGAGATTTATTGTAGTCGTTGAAGACGACGAAGGCCTGGCCGGATGATTAGATTCGTCTTCATGCCTTCTATCACTCATCGGAGATATCCCTCAGCATCGTCAGTCCCACATCCTGGCAATAGCGGTGAGAAGGTTGTGTTGTGGGACAGAGGAAGCCTTGGCCGACGCTCATGGAGGTGGCTGATCCCAGGTCGTCGAAGGAGGAAACAGACGGGTGTCCTGCGGGCTAGCGACGTGCTGTGCAAGATGGTGATTCACTGTAGAATGAGACGAATGGAGGTCTCGTGTGCTGGAGACCTGGCCGGCAGCAGGTCATGAGGAGGAGGCATGCACAGCGGCGGCGGCCTGGCAGGAGCGCGGGGAATAAGAGAGGAGGACCCCCAGGAGGCGGCACTCTCATGCGCGGAAAATCGGCAGAGCAGGCGCAACGCCTATGGATTATGACCTAGCAGACAAGGAGGAGAAAGAGACTCGGCAGCTGATCGCTCATTAGAGGGTGGATCCTAGGCGGCGGCGGCGCTTGTTCATGGAAGAACAGAGCCGTGAACCTAGTCGCGTGAGAAGGAAAGAAAGGAGGATCGGGTCGGTTGCCTTGAACCTGACCCAGACCAAATGTGAACCGCCGACTCAACCAAGTGAACCGGCCGCAACAAGCAAAGGAGCTGCGCCAGACTAGTGGCCACGTGGCGAGTCCCCATTGGCTGATAAAGGTAAAATCTTCAGTAAATCTGCAAATCTTCAATAAATCATAGAAAATAGCCTACTGATCAGAAAAATGTAAATAAGGTATCAAAATTCTCAGAAAAATATGTAGAACAATATGAAAACTTAATATCAGACTTTTTATGCTTTAATATTAGCAATATCATATAAGACATGTAATACTTGTTTAATGGATAATAAATATCAAAGGATGATATAAAATCATGGAAAAATATCAGTAAGTCCACAATTATGTATAGAATGCATCTGATGTCAGATATCATCATGTTGATACACAAAATTCTATAATTTGATTAATATGGCTAATTAGGGCTAATAACACTAAAGATAATGGAATCAATGCATGCATGCTCAATAAATGATGTGATTTACAGAAAACCCTCATATCTGTAACTGGAATATAATATATAGATCTTAGATCAGTTATATGCATAGAATTCATGTTATATGAAGATAACCCTTAATACATGGGTTGTAACTTTATTTTGAATAATGTATATAAACCATGGTTAATATGTGCACAAAAGGGTATGGAACCTAATATTCAAATAATGAATCATAATCTGGAAAATGACATATGTAGGATAAATATAAGACAATAATGCAAGTAAATGTTGGAATATCCTAATGAGATAATATAAACCCTAATGAACATGACTAGGGTTAAGATGATGAGAATCTGATGATAGTATGTGGTCTACTCTTAATCAGGTGATGACCAGACTTCTAGATGATCAAGGATAAGTTAAGAATCTCTGAACTCAGGTACGTGGGTTTTATTAAGTATAAGACTAGTTTTCATGAATGCATAATGATATGATGTACTTTGGATGCTTGTGTTTGCATATAAATTCTTGGATGTGTATTTGTAGTATATGCTCCGCAAAACATTACAGAACATAAAAGAATATGGATGGTTTGTAGCTACTGAGTGGATATAAGGTCGGCCCTCGGTCCCCATAGCCCAAGGGGTGGGGAAAAATGAAGTGTGACGTCTCTCTCTCTCCTCTCTGAATATAAGATCGACACTCGGTCCCCATAGCCCAAGGGGTGGGGAAAAATGAAGTGTGACACCACTTAGTAGTACAAACGCATCAAAAGGCATCTAAAAAAATGTGTTTACCTGATTATCGCTTTAAATAATGTTTTCTTTTACTCTTTCTTTCTCAAGATTATTTCAATTATGCAAGCATATTAGTATGTATCTTTCTACCCACGTGCACAACACCTTGTGTGTTGATTCGTTGTTTCACGTATGTTTAAGGTTCAAAGCTAGCTTGGGATAAAAGATGGGAAGTGAGCAGTTGTCCAGGTTGTACCTATTGTGTAGATCCTAGTTTGGCATACATGTTCTTAGACTGTAGAACTTTCATTCAATATGTAATTGTAAACCATTGTGTAATAAATTCATGTTGTATAAATTTACATGTTGAATGTTGAGAATGTTATGGTTGTATGTTCATGTATGCGTATTATGCTTCCTCATCGCTTTCTGATATGATTGGATGATGTTTTGATATTCTGACCTCTCATTCCCAATAGGGTTTGGAGAAGTCAAAATCCGGGGACGTCACAGTTGACCTTCTTTACCTTTAGTCCTTGGTTTTAGAAAGAGTTTTGCTTTATAAATAAGGAGAAAGGACGTGCAAAGAAGAAAGGAGGGACCTAGATGCGAAATGGAGAATTAGATGTCCTTATGTTGAAGTTTCACCCAAAGATATATATACAACTTTCCTTTTCAAACAAGGGAATGTTTCTCTTCTTCTATCACTTATCATCTTGCTTGGACCAACTAAGGCAGAGCTTAGGAACAGAGGAGAATGGCTAAGGATAAGCTAGGTAAGCTTGGACCATCTTCTTACTCGAATTCATGGAGGAAAGTGGATTATAAGGTTGGTTTTATGGTTATCTCACTTAGCTTTCTTGTTCTAGCCGACTTTCCCCAACCTTTTCTTGGAGAAACACCTTTGTCCGACATGTGGAGCTCAAGACGCCATTAAAGGCTTGAAGCTTGGAAGCTTGGAGCTCTAGGTACAACCATAAGGCGGGTTTTATAACTCTAAACCTCTTGCTTTCTTATGCATATCGTTATTCTTGCAAGTAGTAGTTAGTTCTTCTTCTTCCCCACTCTTCCTTGCACTTTTGCAAGCAAAAGCACGAAGTAACCGACCTGTTCCAAGGTTGAAGAAGATGGGTGTGAATTCCTAGGTTACTTTACCAAACGATCTTGGACCATTTGGTCTAAACGGTTTGCAAACCGTTTGAAATCAAACGATCTCAAGACCGTTTGATTTCATGCGGTCTTCCAAGACCGTTTAGATTCAAACGGTCTTCAAGACCATTTGGTAGAGTTGACCAAGTGAAGACCATTTACAAGTCTACTGTATACATGTTGAATTAATCATCTACAAAGAATTATGATCTAATTGCAAACCAATAATAAGTTGAAGGCATTTCAACCCTCTAAACCCTAATCGGGTTCAGTTGATGATTTCAAGGATTGATTTTGTTGAACTTAGGGTTGAGTGGACCAAACAGTCTCAAGACCATTTGGGGGTTCAATCAAATGGTCTCAAGACCGATTGGTGACAACCCAAGACCATTTGGAGGTCTAGGGTTAAGGAAATTTGATCAAATGAGGGTCCAATCACAATAGGTTGATGAATTGAGTAAAAGTGCTGATTTTAGACTTAATTAGGGTTCAACCCTTACTAAATTGACTTAGATTTTGATGTGACTTTGATAAAACGGTCTCAAGACCATTTGGAGGGTGTCCAAATGATCCTGAGACCGTTTGGGCCAAGTTGGGGCCCAATTGGAGGTCAATTGATCGGTTCAACTTCAATTAAATTCATGTTGATCAATGTTGATGGTTAACCAATTACAAACCCAAATTGAATTAGATTCAACCCTAATTGGCTACCAATTGAAGATCAATTGAGTGTCTAATTAGTTAAGGATAACCCTAATTATCTCAATTGGTAAGTGATTAACAAGGGTGTGGCCAATTGAGGGCTTCAACATAGAAAACCCTAAACGATTACAAGCTTTGATGCACCTTTGAGTTCCATGTGGTCTTGACCCATTTGGATCAAACAATCTCAAGACCGTTTGAATCCAAATGATCTCAAGACCGTTTGGGACCAAACGGTCTCAAGACCGTTTAGGGGCAAACGGTTTCAAGACTGTTTGGGACCAAATGGTTTCAAGGTCGTTTAAGATCAAACAGTTTCAAGGTCGCATATATTCAAACAGTTTGGAAGTCAACTCTGATTAAACGGTCAGCACACTCAAACGGTCTTGAGTGTCATGCGGTCTTGAAGTCAACTATATCAAATGGTCAACCCATCCAAACGGTCTCAGGACCATTTGGAGGTTGAAAGTGTGTAATCGTTTGGAGACTTTAGGTTTGTGATTACTTAGTGCTTTGAAGGTTTAAATGGGTCAATGATGGTTCAACTTAAACCTTAATCATACCCAAAGACATTAAGAGGTTAAGTGATTAACAGATTGACCCATGATTGTGATCAATGGTGTATTTTACCAATGTGCTCTTGAAGGGTTCTAGTAGACAACACCCCTTAATCAAGCAAACCCTAATGATATGATAGTGGTGATTTAACTCATGTTAATCAAGGATAACTTGACCTAACCTAATCTAGAGTGATGTAATCACCATCTATTAGTAAAGAGGAGAGAGAAGGTGCCATTTATGGTTGAAACTCAAGTAAAATACCTTCAATGTATATGAATGTGCATGATTAGGGTATGATCCACCTATGTGAGATCATGAAAAACCATAATTATGATAATTGATGAATCTTAACCTAATTTGAAGGCATCAATGATGATGTTTCTCATATATGATGATACTATGAGCTCAATTCACTATGAAGTGAATAGTAAACCCTATTTTTAGGGTAATAACATGTAATGTGAATAGTAAACCCTAATTGAGGGTGATGTGATGAAATGTATAATAAACCCTAAATTCCAAGTTATGCTTTTAAGCATGAAGGTACAACTCTTGATATGAATTGTTTATTTTTGTTAATTAAATTAACCATGTAGGTTCTTATAAGAGAATAATCATATCCAAGTAAGGATTATGATATCATATTCATTGAAACCATGTTATTAGCTTTATGAATAGTGATATGCTATGTTGCATAAGTTAAGTGACATCATATGAGATGATAGGCTGAAAGAGCCATGAGTATCATCAAGGTCATGCTAATTAGATGACTTGTGATGAGATGATTAAGAAATGATAATTGATGCGAGTTAGACTTGATACATTTAGTATTCTACTTTCATAGCTGCTGTTCTAATGATTAATGTTTGAGAACATGTATGATGTTAAAAGAATACTGATATGTACCTAACGAATCAAGTATAATCATATCATGTAGAGCCCTGATCATAAATCCATCATTGTCAGTAGTTAAATGATGGTGAAATAGGTTTTCCTAAAGGAACTCCTAGATCACATACTTTTGAGTATGTGGGGGAATATGGACACGAATATCCTTACGTCCTAGTGTAGGAGTTGATGTAGATGTATCTTAATCTATCAACACTGCACTATGTGTTTATGCCGGGATGATGTATCACTAATCACCCGAGGAATCTTTAATGCCACATCGATGAGAGATAAACATGAGATCTTTTGATGGTGAAGAGAGTACATAATGCCATTGTGACTCTAATAGCGAAGTGCCAGAATACCCTGGTGATATGTAGTAGCAGAGACACTAGATGTCCTGCATGTTGATCCTCACACTGACTGAGGAAGCTGAGGTCATAAGAATCTGGCTCTTTTGATGACCTAGGTATGATACCGATGCGACTTAATAGTGATCGGTTGGAGTATAAGCGGTATACCTCATCTCCGCAGGGCATAATAATGTTTGTAAAACATAATCAACCACATATCATATCTTCTTAGGTTGAACTACGAGACACAATGATTGAAGTTATACTGCTTAGTATACATGTTCTTCATATTCTTTAATGCAGTTGCTTTACTTAAATGTCAAATCTGTTGTTGGTTGTCTTAAAAGCTTTTATTACTTATGTTGATCTTTGATTGCTATAATAAAGCTTCTGGCGGAGAGTTATAACTCTCGCTGGGATAATTATTTAAAATTATCTCACCCTGTAGATTTCAACTTTTTAGGTGGTCGCCGAGGACGAAGGAACCAAACTACAGGTGAACAGTACCAACAGCAGCAGAACCAAGGGCAGCAGTGAATCTCAGGTGGAGATACTGACTGCTGATTCATGTAGATAGTTAGTCTTATGTCGTCTCTGTACTCTCAGGTCCTAGGAGTCAGTAGGTCTGAGATTTTGGGTTTTTAAATCTTGAGAGTTTGTATCTGAATGTATATAATCACTCAAGAAGTTATTTAACAGAGATGTAAACAGTTTACTTTGCTCATATAAAGGAAGTTTATGATTTCAAGATCATGTCTCAAAAAGTTTTAATTTTTAGTGATTTTTTTGTATTCCGCTGCTAATCGAATCGTTTCCGCTAAGTTTATATCATGTTTTAGAGATCGGAGCCCACACTGTGGTAGCAACATGAATTCCTTCAGCAAGGGGTTGAATCGTCTTGTCCTCTATGATGGGGATCTTAGAGGTAGAACCACGATATTTTGTGGTCCTGGTGGCCACCATATACTAGTACCTGAAAGATTAAAAAATTATTAGTTCTGATACTTCATCACAAAAAATAGTATGAATTTAAATTTAATGATTGAATGAGTAAAAGTAGAGAAAAAAAATTAAGGTGGCCTAGAATGGCCACCCGCAGCATTCGTAGTGTTCAACGTTGCCATCTCCCCGACAACGATGCTAAAAACTTGACACATTTTTTGTGTGTGTTTAAACACAAGTGTACATGTCGCGTAATATAGGCCAAATGAGGCCCGAGTCAAACTCAAGGAGACTTTTGTTCAGAGACTACTACTTACTACTGGAAATCATCTAGACCGATTAATTTTGAGAGAGTTGGTTTTTTAAAATAAAACAAAAGAAAATTAAATTGAAAATGGTTTGATTAAATCGAATGAAGTTGGAATTCCTTAAAAACACTAGTTTCACCACAGATCCCCATTTTATTTTATTTTTACCAATTTTAGTATAAATTGACCTCTATTTTGGATAGGAAGCCTGTAGCGAGACTTTCCTGCTCCCACGGTACAATTCACTACCTAAATCTAAGCCAACTCCACGTCTGTAGTAGTTTAAATATTAGATTAGGTTCTTTATGATCAATCTCTAGGATTCTTCTCACTAACTGCATGTCACCTTTACCAAAGGACACATAGGATGGTGTTTATGCGCGGGTTTCAGGCGTTTAATTCTCCTTTCAGATTAATTATTCGCTTATGATTTCTAATGATGGTGATCAATCAACACAAGAGAAAGAATTCACAAGCATAGATATCCAAGATTATGAGGAAAATTCCACCAAATCATGCAGAAGTCGATACAATGGTTCATCGGGCTACTCCCAGGTCCTAAGGAATTAAGGGGTTTAGCCCCACATGGTTATCAATTGAAAATACATGGAAGGAGAGAAGCAAAATGTAAGAAACATGAAAGAGATTTGTGTAACCCCTGGAAAGATGGTGCTCCAGATGATCCTTCTCGAGAAACGTGGGTTCTGCAGTCTTCCGGTAGTAGAAACGTCTGTCAGAGGTGCTCAAATCATCCAGTTGTCATCCTTTGGTTCCATACTCCTCTCCTCCTCTTCTCTGGCTATCTTGCGGTGCAAAACCTGATCCCCTTTAGGTCTGGCCGTCCTCCCTTTTTGTCCTAGGTCACTTACGGTACCACACAACGTGGACTATTGGATTTGGGCGACCAGTTTAGATTTTTGAATTCTGACAGAGTCGGTGGCACCAACTTGGTGGTCGGTGGCACCGACGGTATCGGCTTCTGGTCGGTCCCTGGCTGGGTTGGTACCATCGACTGGATTATCGGTGGCACCCAGCTACTATGAGATTTTTCCCTTCCTCTTTGATGCTATCCCATTGGCACCGACCTGGGTGGTCGGTGGCACCGACTCTTTTGGTCAACTGCGGCCTTGTCTCTGATGTCATCTCAGTGGCATCGACCTATGTGGTCAGTGGTACTGACTCCTCAAATATATGGACTTTCTTGAAATTTGACAAAGACCATGTATTAAGCCGAGAAATATATAAAATAATATAATTACGATGAAATAAGCATAGTTTGATACACAAAGAGTATGTGAGCCAATTATCAAGATTTATGCACATATAATCTACAAATTGACTAACAAATGCACAAAATGAATGTAAACTAGGCTTGTAATAAGTGACTAAAAACATGTACATCAGGATGCTAGGTGTAAGAGTTTATGTTTTGATCTAAGTGAGTGTATGAATTGATGGCTTACCTTTGGGTGTAGATTTGTAACATCAATCCAATTTACCTTGTTGGACTAACCTAAAGTAATTAAGTGATGATGGTTAAATATAGTTTTCTTCCTCTAATGATGTAATGATGAAGGGGTATTCTCATAATGATATGGTAACCCTACTATGTTACCATGTGAACATAATAGCTCTTATTTTTTGAAATCTTATGATTAAATTAGTGTACCACTAGTGTGTTGATTATTTGTAGAACCTTCTACAAGGTGTGAAAGATAATCATGTTCTTGGAAGGGAAAATGTGGATGATCTAAATGTCCTTTGGGTATGTCTTGAGACCTGGTGGTGGCATAATTCTCTTCATGATTTCGCAAAGCTTTAGTACCCTATGATGAGGTGATAAGTAATATATGTTATACATTTTATATCCTTTGGAATTGTTATATGCCAATACTTTTGTGGAAATCTTTTAGGATTTATGTGTAACTTGATTGATGTAGCCTAAACTCACCCAATTTGCAATAACTAATCAAGTGGATCCCTAATCATGTATGCCCTATTTTGTAGAGCTATTATTGTGTAAGGATTTGCTGGATAGTAAAACCAATATTCTAGGAGGGAAACTCAGAGTCATATACTATTGAGTATATGTGGGTGGAAGGAGAGTATATCCTTGTAATACTAATCCAAAGGTTATAGAGAACAGTCGGGGTCATATTTTAGGTGAATGGTTGTAGGTATATGTGATTTAATTATGGGCAAATATTGTTGCACCTCAGATGATAGGGTTAAATACCCTAGCTTTTGGTATCATGGCATGTATACCAAGGGTGGACGAGGCTGATAGTAGCTTGACTAATATGTGGTTGTGTTCAACTCATACTGACAAAGGGCAAGAGATCTCAGGATTTCAACTCTCCTAGATCTTGTAAGGAACTGATCATGACTTCACAATGGTCAGTTGGAAGTTTGACTGGTATGCCTGAAACTCCCTAGGGTTTAATAAAACATGTAACTAAGTTGTGTAGCATATTTTTTAGGGTTACACTACAGTTCACATTGGATGATAACCATTGTGTTATTTCTATTAATATTTAGTTGATATATTATGTGATAAGAGAAATCAACTTTTTAGATGGTGACGGTTTTACCTATTACTATGAATAAAATGTTAATCTCCCAGTCTATAATATTATCTTCTTTATCTATTTAATCACACAACCTTCCATAACCAATAGACTTTTTTGAGAGTTATATCTCTCTTTGCATTATGGTTCTCACCTCATGGATCACCACATCTGTATCGGTGGTTGTCGAAAGCATCATCAGGCCCATGGTAGGGAGGAAGACAGCTTGGATATCAGTAGGAGCATAAGGTTGTCTAGTGTTTAGCATATCCTAGAATCATACATGTACTCTCAGATCTGAGCAGAAATGTTTCGTAGGCTATGTATATCGACTCGAGTTTTTGGTAGCATGTTGATGTTGTGTATTTCTTGTATATCTAGAGAATTTGTTTGTATACAGGTTGTGTACGATGCTTACTTAATAGTTCTATAGATACCTGATACAATATGTGATTTTATGTTGGATGTTGGACTTATATGTAAATTTATTTGGACATGTTTATTCATATCAAATTATCCTATTTTCTTATAATTTGGTTAATTAGTGATCAATCATGTTTAGATTTTGAGTAATCTCATTTAGCGTGGGAAAGTGTCGTTGTGACATTGCATCCACCTACAACTAGACCCTTCCTGGGACATGACCCATTTTGCAATAGCATATGCAACCTTGTTGCAATTCCTTCTATTGAAGTTGAAGATAGACCCATCAAACCTACTGCTTGTCCTCTCCATCAGCTTGCACCATAGTTTGTACTTGGGTGGGACTTTTTTTTGTGTGTTAACATGTTGAACACAGTCTGATAGTTGTCGAGACAATCACCTTGATAAACCTGTCAATGCACTCTAGTAGTCCTAGTGTCGTAGCTTTTAGTTCAGCCAGAGTGATGTCCTAGCCTTGATCTTTTTTCAATCCCCCATAACATCGGTTACATTCATGATCTCTTACCACAAAACTGAGGTTCGTGGCTCTTCTCTTCTTCTTGACATATGTTGACATTTAGTTTCATCCAGTCCAGATTTGGAGGTTTCCAGGTGATTTCCTTAGAGTCGAGCACTTGGTACATGTTTTTTTCATGGCGATAGGCTGGAATAGATGCCTTAGCTTCTCTTGTTATCACCTTGTCTACCCCTTCCAGAGTGGTCATTTTGTTCTCGAAAACAAACTAGCATCAGTCACCCCAAAGTATCCAGACAGTGAATGGTAACCACACAAGCCAATCTTAATGTTGCATTTTATTACCTATTTTATATGTAACCTAATTATATCATGTTTGTGACATGCACAATGAAGAATTAGCTTTTGATTGCACCATTTCCCACACCTTGTTGGCATGCTGATAGAGTAGAAGTGTGTGAATAGTGGTTTTAGATTCCATGTTGTATCTCGGGCATCAGTCAACCCCAATGAAGCCCTTCTCATCCTATTGTAGTTTGTCATCAGAGCCTCATGCATTGCTATCCACAGATTTTTTTTGATGTATTGTGGGGTTCCCATATTCCAAATAGTTTTCCATTGACTTTGGTTCTTGGATGTGATATTAGATTTTAACATACGGTAGATGTTCCTTATTGAGAGAGTCTGTGTGAGTTTGTTTAAATAGATGAACTCATCTCTCCCCACCTAATGGCATGGTGGTAGAATGACAAGGATAATGTAGGTTGTTTCCAACTTGAACCACTCCTGTATGAAGTCCCTATGCTAGTTCTCCTCTAGGACTATCATTAGTCCAACCCTCAGATCCTGCATTTGAGGTGGTACTTCTTTGTGATCTTTTAGTTTAGGAGTTATCCATCCACCCACCCATCTCTCATGCCAACATTTTTAGTATCTCCTGATAGTATTTCTTTCCCTCACTCAAGAAGAAGATGGATGTGGACCTTCAATACAAATTTCCATAGTCTAGAGCCTATGGAGACTTCCAAATTGATCTAGTGGGAGTACTTGTCTCTCATGATGTCTTTCCATGAAGTTTTCATGTGGGAGATGAGGTCCAAACTTCCTCATGAAGGAGGGCCTTGTTTATAATTGAACCCTCTTTATATTCATACCATCATCCTTAAGGGATTATGAGACTTTATCCAAGGCCGCTAGACTGATGCCTCTAGTGGTTTTAGTTCCTTTCCACTAGAAGGTCCTGATCACAAGATTGATACTGTCACAGATAGAGACTGGATGGTGAGTTGTATGCATCATATATATATATATATATATATATATATATATATATATATATATATATATATATATATATATATATATATATATATATATATATATATATATATATATATATATATATCTGTGTGTGTGTGTGTGTGTGTGTGTGTGTGTGTGTTTGTGTGTGTGTGTGGAGTTGAGAATGGATTTTATCAATGTCACTCTCGCTACCAATGATAGAAATTTACTGACTCGGGCCAAGATCATGGTTCACTCTTCATGATGGTGTCAAGATATAACTTTGTGTTACTACTGTCATTGATAATTGGAACTCCTAGGTGTTTCCTCAGATTGTCAGTGTGGTTGATCGCTGTGATTCTTGAGACCACCTGCTTCATTCTGTTGCATGTATTGATAGAGATGAATATAGAAGATTTCTCTTTTGTCATGATCTACCATGACACTTTTTGAAAATGTTTAAGGATTTCCAATATAAATCTGGCTTTCTTATCCATGGAGTCTTGGAATAGGAACACATCATTGGTAAAGCATATGTGGGATATCAAAAGACCTCTTCTGGTTTCTTGGAATGATTTCCACCTACTAGTCATAAGATGAAGATATAGGTGACAATGGGTCGCCTTGACACACCCCTATGGTTGCTTTGAATGGGTACATGGATTCTCCTTGCCATGTGATTTTACTTTTTTTGTATCTAATTATATTCATTATCATTGTGATTATGTTGTGTGGAATTGCAATCTTCTGAAGTGTGTTCATTGAACACCCATATCATTATATCATACACTTTGGATAGATCGACCTTCATTTCCATTTCTTCTTTCTTCCTCCATCCCATTTGCATGCAGTGAACTATCTCCTAGACAAAGATAATGTTGTCAGTAATTTTCCTACCCAAGACGAAATTTCTCTAAAGCTGGGAGATCCACTAAGGTATGTAAGGCTTGATGTGTTCCACAATGAACTTTGACATCTGCTCCACGATGACATCATTGAATGCTATGGGTCTATGGTTTTTGTAGGATTCTATTGTATGTTTTTTTGGTATTAGTACAATAATTGCATTTTCTAGTGCATCATTAAAAGGATACCCAGCAAAATAGTTAGCTATCATTAGCGTTAAGGATTTATTCAGGATCTCCCAGTTCTTTTGAATGAAACTAGTGTCTACTCCATTAGATCTTGGTAGCTTGATGAATGTCATCTTCATCAATGTGGTGAAGTTTCATTTTTAGTAGGGATTTTTCCAATATGAGCATTGACCAGTGCAAGTAGACGGGGAAAGTGTCCAGTGGACTCTTGTGCATCTTCAATTCTAGCATTCACATCCTATCAGTGAAAAGCTTCAAGAATAAGTCACCCACCAGCTATTTGACTCTCCCTTTATCATCCACCCAATCACATGAGTTAGATTTTAGTTTCATGATCAAGCATTTCTACATTTTAGCTTTGACAATGGAATGGACATATCGGGTGTTGGTGTCCCCCAATCACATTTAGTCATATCTTGTCCTTTGCCTCCATTTATCCATTTCTTGAGCAAGGATTTCATTATACTACAGTTGAAGCTTGTCTACTCGATCATCCTCCCCCCCACCTAGTTTCTCACTTCAACTTGAAGATGGATGATGGTTGAAAGTATTTGATCCTTTTAGGATCATGTCCTATTTCCCTCTTCTTTGTCCCACTTAGGACTCTTCTCCAATAATAGCTTGATGATAACCCACCCCTTTCATCCCAATTTTCTTGAAAGAATAATGGGAAGTACATACGAGTATTCCATATGATAGTGGTTTTTGGATTTTAGTTCACTTTTTGTTCTTTACCCCAACCTTCACTATGATCAATAAGTGATCAGAGTTGAGTCTAGGAAGTACTTGCACTGATGTCAGAGGAAATTCCTCCACCCATTCCTGGTTAGCTATCACTCTATTTAACATCTCTTGGAGCCAACTCTGTTGAAACGTCATCTTTGGGCTAGTAGCCCCCAGGTCCTCCAACCCAATGCTTACTAGTCCCATGGTGAACCCTTACAACTTTTTAGGATAATTGGTTCACCTCCTATCTTCTCTTATGCATGAAGAAAAATGTTGAAATATCCTAGGGGCCATTCATAGAAGATTAGAGGTCGAGGTCAAATTATGGAGATGCTCCCAAAGAAAATGGAACCCTACATGTTTGGTATATGCATAAATAAAGGTCATCATGATATTTTGATTGATTTTGTAGAGAATAAACTACTTAAGGCATGCTAGAATATCTACTGAGCCTATTCTTTCCTTCAATAAGACCCAAATACCTCCCAAAAATCTGTATACCTCCACTCTATAGGAGGAGTCATATCCTAGTGTCCTGACAATGATGTCTGCTCGCTCATTACTCTACAAGGCTCTATGATAGCATAAATATCAATCTTGTGTAAATGTGTTATAGCTCTTAACATATTTTGGGTATTTTTGAGACATATAACTTGAATATTCCATGTCGAAATTATCATTTAGAAATCATCTCCTACGGTCTAGCATCTTCTTTGCCCCATATAGTACTATCCTTCTCTCTCACAATCTCCTTTCTATTCTTTTCCTTGGAACATTTTTAGTAAGGTCCTTCAAATTTATTATCTTCAGTTTTCTTAAGTGGATGCCTGTTATCGCCCCAAATGTAACTTGGGTTTTGGTCGGGCTACCAAAATGCCTAGGGTTTGAAGACCTACCTCCCATGATGGTTCCCCAGTCTCCATGGTTTTCGTCAGACTCCACCATAGTGTTCTCACCATTTATCATTGTGGCCCTATGTGTACTTGTTTGGCCTTAGGTTTTGTGGCTCTAATTGACTCCAAGTATCCTATGTTGGTCGTGTGATTTACCATTTAATCTTCTCTTCCCCTCATCAATAGCTCATTTCTTCTTGTTGATTATCTTCTACTGTCTCCATTCCCAACCCGACTAGTGTGTTTTACCTCTGACGGTTGGCGAGGGTCCTCATCGCCCTTCATCTAGGTTAAGACCACAAAATCTATTCTAGGTAGAAATCATTTCCTTGGATTGTGTTTCTATTCTTCTTGGTTTCCATTAAAAGGGTTTGCATGCATGGTCTCCAAGAACTCTCCAAGAGGTTTGGTGACCACCTCAGTTACTTCATCTTACTTACACCCAACCGGTAGGGCTTCTTGGGCCACCATTTTCACCTTGCAATCCTTTTTGGTATGGATTAATCTTCTTGAAAACATGTAGGTGGTGGTGAGGTTCTCGTATTCGAACTTGTATTTCTCTCCTTGAATGATGATCGTGGGGATATGTGGTTTTGATGTGTCTAGTTTAACAACAATCCTGACAAATTTATCTCTTTCTTCTGATTAGTGATCGAATCCACTCTAATCGTAGTGACAATGGAGTTTCCCACCTACTCTATGATTTGGGTCTAGTAAAGGAAGATCGATAGATTAGGGATACGTACCCATGCAACTATGAACCTAGGATTCGCTGTCCAAGGAGAGAAACCAGGTTCCCATGGTTGCACAATGAAATATGATTCCATGATCAGACATGGACCACTATAAATGCTTCTAGGTAGTCATCCTTCCTTGTTAGGTAAATAAGGAAGAAATTGTCTTCAATATCCATAAGCCTGAATGGGCTTTCTAGTATCCAAATGGGTCAGATTTTGTCCTACAAGTCTAGGAATCTGATTTCTCTATCGATAACTTTGTCAATCACAAAGAACATCCAAGGTTTCATAATGTTTCCATAGGCGTTGCCTTCTATTTCGAACATTGGGGTGTCGTCTTTCATGAGTGTTCTTATGTTTTCCTTTGCCATATAGGTATCCAGATTGTTAAATCATGCAAAAGGGAGCCTTCCCTAGCCGATTCCTCAAAAAGCAATGTCTTTATATGAGAATGCCAAACTTGGTTCATGGGTCAGTATATTGTCCAAGGTGGTAGTGTTGCTCTATTGGGTTCCCTTGCCCATAGCTATGAATCTTTCATCTGCTGAGTTGTTCTTCTCTACCTCCATAGACGACAGGGTATGCCCATTGCTAGGAATTTTTCATCCACTCAGTTGTTCTTCTCTACCTCCATAGACGACATGGTATTGGCAGCAACCGATCTGCTCATGGGTATGTCCTTGTACAATTTGAAGTTTAGGGAGATTCCCAATCTCTTAAAATCTCCTATTGATATCTACTTTTGTTTGGGACCCCTGTCTAGAGCGGGTTATCTTGTGTTCCCCCGAGAAGGCCCATTGCAGGTCTTCCTTTCTCCAACCTATTGCCTTCATCCATTCCATCATCCTCTCCTTTCCCTCGTCCATCACCTTTCTTAGGTTGAGGGAGGCCTTTCCCTCCTCCTTTGTCGAGTGATTGCCTTGCGCGCCACCAGATCCAGGAACACGAATATAACTAAGTCATTGGTAAATGGTTAGAATTCTTCTAATCCTTTATATCTCATGCTTACATGTGCATGACATGTCTAAAGGGATTTAATACCCCGCAATTGTGGGAGACCAAGTTGGTGACTAGTACACAAGTCAAGCAGGAGAAATCATCAGTGAATGATAAAAAATATCGAAAGCCATTATAACTTGGTTCTTTAACAGGACCCCAAACATCACTATGAACAAGCTCAAAAGGACAGAGTGTTTCACAGTGCGACTCTGAAAAGAAAGGCGATGATGCTTGCCTAATTGGCATGACTGACACTCTAACAACGTAATAGAGGCTAAGCCTGGGACAAGCTTCTAAAAACTATACGGATGGATGCCCATAGAGACAATGCCATTGCAAGGGAGAGCAGCTAAAAATGGTGGATGATGTGGAAGGAATCTGAAAAGAAGGAGAGGGGTTTACATTTAGGTTTTGGGTGATGAGGGGCTGGAGGTTGCTGATTTGAACTAGGCTAGAGCTGCAAATCGGTCAGTTGGCTAGTCGAGCCGACCAGTTGGTGTCTGGAAAGAGTACAAGTCGAGGAAGCTAATCAACAACCCTAAGTCTGAGTGGCGATGCCTTTTGACTCACTTGGCTGGAGAAGGAAAACTCTCAGTTTGGATTCCCAACTGGGCGTTTGGCATTTGAATAGTGTGTCGTTAACTAGATGTTTGAACAAGGTGGTAGTGGTTGAGGGTAGTGGTAATCGATCGTCTGGGAAGAGCGAGTCATCCGTCGAGATGCACTAACATAGTGTCTAAGGAGTGAGACATCCGACCTTGATGACCAGTCTTGTGAGCTTATTGAGTGTTGAGAAAAACATTTGGGATGAATGGGTCGACTGTCTGGGATCTAAATTGCTCAGTTAGAATACCCAACCGATCAGCTTGTGACACGAATCTGCAAGAACTGAATAGTTTTGATGAGAATATAACTTAGTTGCAATAGAAGGAGGCATATAGCATTTTGTTCAGTTTTAGTGGATAATAATGAGAAATTCCATGTAACAAAGCTTAAAGTCTATGCAAAAAAGATGTCGAAAAAGCATGCGTCAAAATACCACAGACTTAAGCTTTTGCTTGTCCTCAAGCAAATAAAATCTCAAAATAATCCAGATTCATGAAAGCAACATGTTCATCCTGTATTAATTAGGAGTACCTTCTATCCTTTTCATGGACAAGCAACCCAACTCCTAGAATCATGAAATACAAAGTTGTGTATTTCTTATAGAAACATTTTTCATAACTTTCTCTTTCAAGCTCATACTTTATATGAACAATCTTTATCCTACTTATACTTCAACACTCGATTTTGTTTTTTGATTTTATATATGGGGACGAGGAAAGGTGGGGTACCGAAGAAGGATCCCTCCTCTATTCGACTTGAGATGTGATTCATGGACTTGTGGTTACATTGACCACAATTTTTTTGTGTGCTCTTTTTTTGGCACATTTTTGGTGGTATGACCTTATTAAATTTACGAGGGGTATGGAAGAATGTAGGAAGAAGGGGCATGCCTCCCTAGACATAAGGGTTGGTGTGCGGATTATTGTCCTCGTGTTTTCATAACACTTTTTTTAAGAGTGTTGTTGCATCAGTTAGAAAAATTGTGTTCTGCATTATAAGAGAAAGATTGATTAGTTAATCTAATGATAGAGATAAGAAACATTTGCATTTGATTCAGATTGATACTATAAGGCTTGCCATCATTTCTAAGAATATTGCTAATTTAGGTCAAATGGAACTTGATATTTTAAAAAAAATGGAAATTTTGAAACAATTTTTGCAAAAAGGATTTGTCTAATTCATTTTTGAACACAAGATGTAGCAATTGGATGACTAGGTAAAGGCCAATATTTAGAGAAACAAAGAACATGAAATTAATTTAAAATACAAGAGGAAATTGTTGAAATAGGGAAGATAAAGGGGTGGATCATGTACCACCCACCCCCACCCCTGACTTAGAATTTTGCTAATATCAAGAAAACTCTTAGACTGAGATGTAGGGAAGAAGATCACTCTTGTGGTGGATTCTACATGTAGGAGGAGTAGTAGTTTCTCCAATAATGGGAGTTGGGATCTGGGTAGGCCTGCTGAGCCCCATACTCCTCATAGGATGGGAAGCTAGGGGCATAATGGCCATAGTCCACATGCCAAGACTCCTACAACTGCTGAATAAGGTATATGTGGTTGAGCTGGTGACCCTATCGCTGGTGCTCATGCTGAATCTCGTCCAACTACTGTTGAACCTCGTAGAAGTTTTAGGCCCCTACATTGGCATCTGGTCGTCACCTGGTGCGTCGACGAGGTGGTGGTGGGCCAGTGACATCATCATGTGTCGACAAGGAGACTCTCCATTTGTGGACCTGTAGCATATGGATGTTGAATGGATCTGGGGGATCCATATTGTACCTCTATATGTGTCATGGTAGATCTGTCAACTCGTAAATGAGATTTGTTGCTGTAAATCTTGCGTGTAAACAAAGTTGTAAACCCACATGTTCATCTTTGAAGAGGAGGTAGTAAATGCTGTCAACACCAAAGCAAATGAATTTCCCCCCTTCAAATAGTAACAGTCGATTAAGTGATTTGTAAGTGGGAGTGGTGGGAATGGAATGTGGGTGTAGCCAATAAAGATAGCGAGGTGAGTGACAATGTGGCTGACAACACTCATTTTATGGCTGCTAGAGCTTATATTTTACTATCAAAATAGCCTCCAAACCTAACTTCCTCTTCTTTTTATCTTATTTATTATGAAGAAATCATGCCCACTATTCCCCTGACAATATTTCCCATCTTTTGTAGGGTTTTTCTTATTTCTTCCTCAAGAAAAGGACCAATGAGCCCATTAGGCTCATCAGCAATGAAGTTCGTGTCCCATCCTTGTAGCTCGCGAGGCTGATATGCCCCTGTACCCTTCATGGCCACTGCCTGATACGATAGCTACCTGACGTAGGCGTGTCACATGGGAGTCCCTGGCCGCTGCATCTCTCTACCCGATATGGTGCCTTACTCATCATAGTTTGCCACCTGATGAGGTTGTTACACAATATGGGCACCCCTCAGTGCAACAACCCTCCGTGGCTCCACCCTTCCATAGCCGTACGCGATTCATATGCCTGGCACATTGATGGACTGGCACATGTGTCGGCCAACAACCATATCAGCCCCACCCAAAGCCTTGAGAATGGATCTGGGATGAAGGATATGTGGTCCAATAAAAGCTACAACTCCCATCAAATCACTACCTATAAATAGCAGCTACAAGCCAATGATGGGATAGGCCAGACCCTGTGAGAACTAACCCCTAGAGTAAAGGAGCTAGTGTGTCGAGTCCCAAGGAGTGTGTCAGGTGACACTAGGTGAGCACACCCCCAACCCGAGAGGGATGGGAGGAGTTCACTTCGAAACCGTTCTCATAGAAGCAAGCAGCACGATATGATCCTCAAGGCCACTTCAGCAATGTCAGGTCCCTATCTGAGCAATATTATTTGCAATATCGTCCTCAAAATTTGCAATATCATCCTCAAATTTACCAATCTAGGGTTTACATATTATATGTATGCTTACTTTTTAATATCATCATAAAGTCTCATAGAATACTTGAGATATGACCTACACGTGGTTAACTGATGATGCATCGAAGTGCACTACAATCACCAAGATATTAATCATAGAGTTTAACATTTTTTACTATCCAATTAAGGGTAGTATAGAAGGGTCTATCCCATAGAACAACATTTTTAAGAAGCTAGACTCTAATCCCAATTGCTTTTTGTTTGAACTTTTATTTCTTTTTGGTATTTTTATTTAGAGAACAAGAAAAAGAAATGAGATTTGGATTTGGGGTCTATGCTAGAACTAGAAATGCAATGAAAAAGTAAAAGTTACACTAGCAAGGAAACAAGGTTAATCTAGCACAAGTAAAAAGAAAGATTGTTAGCACAATAAAAATATTGAGAATAGAAATACTTGAAATGAGAAGAAATGGATCAAACAATATTTCTGGAATGGTTGAATTCAGACTAAAGGCATTTCAAGGCTTTTAGGGTATTTTTCACCACCTTAGCCTAGGTGAGAACGAACCAAATATTTAAATCAACAAAATAGACGAAGGTATGTGAATTAATTAAATCCACAAAAGATGAACTCCACATGAGCCCATTGGTACTGGTGCTCATGTTTCTAGTTCGTCATCTGAAAATAGATAAATCCATGGTCGTTTCAAAATCACTATGTGATTTGGTTTTATTGTTCTAAATCATGATTTCCATGGTCATTTCCATCGAGATTAACATAATATCTAATCGAGTAATCACTTCAATATATAATAGATTTCTAAACCAAAAAGCCATCTAATATGAGTCATCTTTAAAACTTAGTTCAAATCATACAATGTCTAAGGGGTTATTCCCCTTGTCTCGATAGAGAAACTACTCGCTCATGATTGTGATGTCAAGGGAGGCAGAGGAAGAAATTATTCTAGCCATAGTCTAGACATATAAATGAATTTAATCCTTAGGATAGAGACAATTAAATGGTTGAATCCTTAGTCCCTTACTCCATGCTATAGAAGGGGAAAAAGAAGAAGAACTAGATCTGATGGAAATTGAAAGTAAAAGGGAAACAAGAACAATCTAAAATGCACTTAACTTTGAGAACAAACAAAAGATCTTCATTGCTAATCTGAATGTAAGTACAAGAGAATAATCGCTCTGTATAACTCCGTACAAAAGTTGACCCTTTTGATGGGGAAGTGCCCCTCCATTTATAGAAGAAGGAGGGGGGTTTACATTTAGGTATAGGGTGAAAGAGGGGCTACAACTGCTGATTTGAACTAAGATCGAGTTGCCAACTGATTGGTTGTCTAGGCGAGCCGACCAATTGGTGTCTAAAAAGAGCAGGAGTCGAGAAAGCTAGTCAACAACCCTAAGTCTGAGTGGCGGCGCCTTTTGACTCGCTCGGATGGAGTGAGAAAACACGCAATATGGATTCCCAACTGGCGTTGGCATTTGAATAGTGTGTCGTTAACTAGATGTTTGAATAAGGTGGAGGTGGCTGAGGGTAGCGGTAATCGATTGTCTGGAAAGAGCGATTCGTTTGTTGAGACGCATTAACGGAGTGTCTAAGGAGTGAGTCGCCAGGCCTTGATGATCAGTCTTGTGGACTTATTGAGTGTTGAGACAAACGTGTGGGACGAATGGGTCAACCGTCTGGGAATTGAATTGCTCAGTTAGAACAGCGAACCGATTGTCTCGTGACACGAATATGCAAGAATTGAATAGAGAATGTCGCTTAGTTGCATTAGAAGGAGGAAAATAGCATTTTGTTTAGTTTTAGTGGATAATAATGAGAAATTCCATGCAAAAAAACATAAAGTCTGTGCAAAAAGGATGTTGAAATAACATGTGTCAAAATACCACAGACTTAAGCTTTTGCTTGTTCTCAACCAAATAAAATCTCAAAATAATCCAGATTTATGAAAGAAACATGTTCATCATGTCTTAATTAGGAGTATCTTCTATCCTTTTCATGGACAAGCAACCCATCTCCTAGAATCACAAAATACAAAGTTGTATATTTTTATAGAAACATTTTTGATAACTTTATCTTTCAAGCTCATACTTTATACGAAGAGTCTTTATCCTACATATACTTCAACACTCAATTTTTTTTTTGATTTTATACTTGGGGATGAGGAAAGGTGAGGTACGGAAGAAGGATCCCTCCTCTATTCAACTTGAGATGTGATTCAAGGACTTGTGGTTACATTGACCACAATTTTTTTGTGTGCTCTTTTTTTTGGCACATTTTTGGTGGTACACCCCTATTAAATTTATGAGGGGTATGGAAGAATGTAGAAAGAAGTAGCATGCCTCCCCGGACTTAAGGGTTGGTGTGCGGATTATTGTCCCCAATTTTTCATAGCACTGTTTTTTTAAGAGTGTTGCTGCATCCTTAAGAAAAATTATGTACTACAATATGTGATAAAGATTGATCAGTTAATCTAATGATAGAGATAAGAAACATTTGCATTTGATTCTAATTGATACTATCGGGCTTTCCATCTTTTCCAAGAATATTGCTAATTTAGGTCATATGGAACTTGTTATTTTCAAAAAAGTGGAAAGTTTGCAATAATTTTTGCAAAAAGGATTTGTCTAATTCATTTTTGAACACAAGATACATCAATTGGCCGACTAGGTAAAGGCTAATATTTAGAGAAACAAAGAACATGCAATTCATTTAAAATACAAGAGGAAACTACCAAAAAAGGGAAGATAAAGGGGTGGATCACGTACCACCCACCCTCACCCCGTACTTAGAATTTTTCTCATCCCAAGCAAACTCTTAGACCGAGATGGAGCGAAGAAGATCACTCTGGTGGTGGATTCTACAGGTAGGAGGAGTAGTAGTTTCTCCACTAAGGGGAGTTGGGATCTGGGGAGGCCTACTGAGCCCCATACTCCTCCTAGGACGGGCAGCTAGGGGCATAATGGACACAGTTCACATGCGAAGACTCATGCAAATGCTGAATAAGGTATATGTGGTTAAGCCGGTGACCCTATTGCTGGTTTTTGTGCTGAATGTCGTCCAACTACTACTGAACCTCATAGAAGTTGTAGGAGACTGCATCATCATCTGGTCGTCACCTAGTACGTTGGCAAGGTGGTGGTGGGCCATTGACATCATCAAGTGTCTCCAAGGAGACTCTCCGCCTGTGGACCTGTAGATCAGGGATGTCGAATGCATCTGGGATCTCCATAATGTACCTATGTATGTGTCATGGTAGATCTATCAACTCGTAGATGAGATTGGCCACTACAAATCTTGCATGGAAAGAAAGCTATAAAACCACATGTTCATCTTTGAGGAGGAGGTAGTAAATGTTGTCTGCACCAAAACAAATGGATTTGCTCCCCTCCAGATAGTAACTGTTGATTGAGTGATTTTTTAGTGGGAGTGGTGGGAATGGAATGTGGGTGTAGACAAGAAAGATAGTGAGGTGAGTGACAATGTGGAAAATGTAGAAAGAGGAAGTGGTGGCACGACGGGCTTGGGTACTGAAGTGGTCTAGAATGGCATTCCCCCATTTGAAGGGTTCTTCATGCAAAAGTCACCAGAGGGCATAGAGTTTGACCAGGGTAATGGCTCCCTAAGTACCACCTCTACTGAAAATAGTGTAGATAAGAATGTGGTGGAAGTAGCGGACAATAAGGTTGTGTATGCTAGAAGCTTTTGGCCCACTAGGAAGTTTGGGCCTGACACTAGTGATCTCAGCCCAGAATTTATCTCTATCATACCGGTCGTGGTAAGAATCTTGGCATCGTTCCATGAATTAATCCAACCAATAATCGTCTCCACCATCAAGTATAAAGAAGGTGAATTGTCGGGCAGAGATTTCCAGATTTTTCCCAAAAATTTGGATCTTACAACTAGAATTTCCCTAGGAGCAGTGATAGTGACGGAAGGAGGTCATGAACTCAAGGGTGAGGTTGCTATAGACAGAGGTGACGTGGTAGGGAAAAAGAAGGATATGATTTTTGTAGAGAATGTTGTCTGTGGTTTCTCAAATTCATAATGCGTCAAGGATGGTGCCTCAAGCCCATCTGGTGAGAGAAACACCTATAGAGGCCATGGCGTTGAAACATTCTAAGTGTTCGGTACTAGTGAATTGCACGTAGCTACCTAGAATGGGGGTGATGGCGGGTGTACAGGGGGGTGGTGTAATCTGGGTCATTGTTGGCTTTTCAGTTTCCCTCCATCTCGCGAAGAAGAGCCTCTGATTCCCAGATGTCATTGAGCATATCTTTACATATTTTAGGGGATGATTCACAGGTGGGTGTGTGGAAGTGAATCATGGATCTGGTTCTGGATTGGTGAGGTGGATCCCAAGAAGATGAGGCAGTGGACTTCCCCTTGTTCTAGTGAAAAGGGTTGAACATGGCTGCAGAAGGAAGTGAAACTATCGTTTGGGTTCCTAAAATGGTTGGTTGGAGTCGTGAAATAGTCAGTTGGATTTTCAGACGATCGTTTCTGTGGGGGAGAAGAGGAAATTATAGTCGCAAGCATGACGATGAATCGAAGGGAAAAAAGGGTGAGGTTAACCAGGTTACAGAGGGGAAACGAGTGGCTTGCTACCCAGATGCTCAACTAGAGCGGAAGAGGTGGTGACGACAAGGAGATAGAAGACATTGGGGGGTGGTGATTGAAAAGATCATTGTGAGAAAATCATTTGACTTGGGTGGCTTGTAAAGACAATCCTTGGTATCAAAATTATCAGTTGTTGAGGCGACCTGATCGATTCGTGCTACTTGGTTGAGCGCGATCTGTAGGGACTCTGATGTATTATTATGGCGTTTGGCCATTATAATCGACTAGCTCAATGCATTGGAAAAGAGAACCAGAACGGTTCAAAAGTATCACCGGGGGGATGAATGTTTATTTGAGATGATCGGTTGAGCCCAAAAACTATCATTTCACCTATAGAAGGGAGTTTGAACCGATCATTTAGTGTTACCAACTGATCTTTTGGTGTGGGCAGGAAAAGAAACTACAAAAAGACAAAACAACAAGGTAAGTTAAATAGCAGTGAAATGAAGATAGGGTTGGGTTGCCTCCCAACAATCACCTTGTTTTACGTCAAAGGCCCAACAGGTGAGAAACAAACTTATGTTTCAGGTTGAGGTTCTGGGGGGGTTTGAGGGTCGGTTGAATTGAGGTCTTCCAAGAATGAGTGTTTTTTGATATCTGAAGCGACAAGGTCATCAATAGTTATGTATCTTTTGAGTCGATGCCCATTTACTTTAAATTTACCTAAAATCTTATCTTAGAGGAGAAAAGTACCATGAGGATAGGCACCTTTGACGAGGTAGGGATCATACCATCTTGACTTAAGCTTTCTAGGAAAAAGCCTTAACCTAGAGTTATACACTAGAACCTGGTCACCTTCTCCAATGTCCTTGCATTTGATGTGACTGTCATGCCATAGTTTAGTTCGGTCTTTATAGATTCTCATATTCTAATAAGCACTCATTCAAAGTTCATCTAATTCATTCATTTGGAGAAGACATTTTTCTCCAGCTCCATAAGATCAAAATTTAGTCTTTTGATGGCCCAGTTGGCCTTGTGTTCCAATTCTATTGACATATGGCTTGATTTTCCATAAAGTAGTCTGAAAGGAGTAGTGCTTATGGGTGTTTTACAGGCAGTTCTGTATGCCCACAGTATGTCATTGATTTTCAAGGCCTAATGTTTTCTAGTGTGACCAACGGTGTTTTTTAAGATGGACTTGATTTGCTTATTAGATACTTCAACTTGCCCACTAGTCTAAGGATGGTAAGGGGTGGTGAATTTTTGGTAGACTTCATATTTTTTCAATAAAGCCTCAAAATTTTATACTAAGAAATGAGATCCCCCGTCAGAAATGATGGTGCATGGGACTCCGAATCTAGGAAAAATAATGTCTTTAAAGAGTTTTTAACGAGTTTGGAATCACAAGTTTTAGTGGATATAGCCTCAACCCACTTTGATACAAAATCGACGACAACTAATATGTATCTGTACCCATAAGAAGAAGGAAATGTGCCCATGTAGTTGATTCCCTAGACGTCAAAGATTTCTAATTCCTTCCAAGAAGTTAAGGGAATTTGGTCACATTTGGTGATGTTACCCGTCCTTTGACATTGGTCACATGAGAACACATATTCATAAGAGTCTTTGAAGATGGTGGGCCAAAAGAACCCACATCGTAGAACTTTCCTAGCTATTTTTGGGAACTCATGTGCCCACCGTAAGGGCTAGAATGACATTGTTCGAGAATGTTAGAACTTTCTTCTCGGGAAACACAACAAGGATACAGACCATTGGCATAAATTCTAAACAAATAAGGTTCATCCCAATAGTAATTCTTGACATCATGTAAACATTAAGCTTTAGAATGTCCCTTGTATTCAAGGTGCAGTACACAAATAGCTAAATAATTTATAAAGTCAGAAAACAAAGGATATTGGGAGTCTACCTTAAACAGTTGATCATCGGGTAGGGATTCGTTTATGGGGGTATCATCATTTTGGCTATAGTAAGTCGACTTAGGTGGTCATCCACAACATTTTCTGACCCCTTTTTATCTTTGATTTCTAGATCAAACTCCTGCAACAACATGATCCACCTTATGAGTCTAGGTTTGACATCTTTCTTAGTCATAAGGTAATGACTAGATGCATGGTCAGTGTAAATAATAACTTTGGAGCCAACCAAGTATGAGCAAATTTTTTCAAAATCATAGACAATGGCTAGCATTTTTTTGCAGTGATAGTGTAATTTTGCTGAGCTTCATCGAAGGTCTTGGATGCATAGTATATGACATGGTGTTTCTTATCAACTCACTATCCTAGGATGGCACCTATGGCGAAGTCACTAGCATTGAACATGATTTCAAAAGGCAGGGCCCAGTTTGGTGCACGGATGATTGGTATGGATGTGAGAGCATTTTTCAAACACAAAAAGATATCCATGCAGGTTTTATTAAAATTGAAGGGAATCTCCTTTTGAAGAAAGTTGGTGAGTGGTTTGGTGATCTTGGTGAAGTTGCAGATGAATTGCTGATAGAAACTGGCATGTCCCAAAAAGGCTTGAATGTCTTTGAATGAGGTTGGCGATGGAAGCTTGGTGATGACCTTGATTTTAGACTTGTCAACTTCCATGCCTTAGTTACTTACTCTATGGCCTAGAACAATTCCCTCCTGAACAATGAAGTGACACTTCTTCGAATTAAGGACTAAGTTTGACTCAAAACTTCTATTAAGAATAAGAGCTAGGTTTCTAAGGCAAGGGTTAAAACTATCTTCATAAATGGAGAAGTCATCCATGAACACCTCCATGATGGTTTCGGTTAATCCTACAAAGATGGCTGACATACGTCGTTGGAAGGTGGTTGGTGCATAGCACATATTTGAAGGGCATTTGTCTAAACGTTAAGTGTTGATATGACATATGAAATTTGTTTTCTCTGGATCTTCAGGATCGATAACAATCTGATAAAATCCTAAGTAGGAATGGAAGTGGGAAGTGGTCTATCCTAGTTGCATTGTTGAGCTTCCTAAATTCAATACACATAGTCCATCCTATAATAGTGCTAGTGGGAATGAGTTCATTTTTATCATGTGTAATGACAGTGGTCCCCCCCTTTTTGGGAACAACTTGAATACGACTGATCCATGGTGAGTCGGAGATGGGGTAGATGATTCCTGTAATTAAAAGTTTGATTACCTCTAGATGGACAACTTCCTTCATGTTTGGATTGAGTTTTTTTTTTTGCGAATCTCGGGAGTGTTTATTGTCTTCTATCATTTGGATTTTTTGAATGCAAATGGATTGATCTATCCCAACTAAATCTGTCATTTTATACCCTAAGGTAGTTTTCCTTTTTCGAATTTCCACCATAAGTTTGTTTTCTTGTTCAAGGGTAAGATCAGAATTTATGATGACATGAAACAATTGTTGTTCATGAAGAAAAACATATTTCAAACCTATGGTGTGAGTTTTCATTTATGGGGCTTTAGGTGGTTCAGGTTTTTCTTCTATGATGGAGATCATCTTAAGGTCCTCCATTTCAGCATCAGGAATTTCCTCAGAATCAATTGAATGAGCCCTACATTGGTCTAATTATTCATTATCAAGGTCACATTCAGGGGGGGCAGTGAGGGTCATGTGTTGGGGATCATCAACTAACTCCCATTCTTTCCTCATTTGGGATAGTTTATCAACATAGTCAAGGAGATAGACTTCTTCTTGGAAACTAGGGCCTTTCATGATTTCAAACACCCTAAACTCTAGGGTTTGTTTCCGTAATCTTAACATAATGGTTCCAACCTCAACAACAATCAAGGCCCAGGTAGTTTCGAGGAAGAAATGAACAAAAATGAGTGGGTAACATAAATATTCCTTTATGTCCATGATCACAAAGTCACATGGGACATACGCATCTTTACCAACCTTGACTGGAATATCTTCTATGATTCCCATGGGTTTGGTCATGGATGAGTCAGCTAATTGAATGGTCATGGTTGTAGGTAACATGTTAGTGAATCCTAATCTTATAGCAGAGTATATAAGGTATGATGGATATATTGGCTCCTAAGTTGGCTAGGTCCTTTCTACAAGCATTTTCACCTAAGTAACACCCTATTCCGAAAGAACTAGGGTCCTTCTATTTTTAGGCATTTTACTTTGGATTATGTCTGATGTGGTATGAGAAAGTTTGATAGTTTCATATTCTTTTGTGGCATACTTCCTAGTCAAGAGGGACTTCATGTATATGGACCAGGAAGGCATGTTTGATAAAGCATCAAGGAAAGGAATATCAACATGTAATTTTTTCATGGCTTCCCTAAACTTCATAAAATGGGTGTCAATCCTTGTTTGTTTTAGGCAGGCTTGGTAGGGAGGTTGTGGTTTGTATATGGGTTCTCCAACCTCTACCCGTCGGGGTTCAAGGATGGTTGGTTCAGGAGGAGTTTTTGGTTCAACAACTACCATGTCTTCATCCTCAAAATATAAATGTATGGATGAAGGTTTTTCTAGAAGAGGAGGGGAATGTACTTTTTCTGAACAAGTAGAGACAACCTTGAGTTGTTTGGGATGTTTGGGATTGTTTTCAGGCTATCAATCAAAAGTGCCAGCAGGGGGTTTCTATTGGGCAAACAGGCATGCTAATTGGGCGTTAGTTGCCATTTGGTGAGCTTGTTGGGCAAGAATGATTTGCTCCAAAGTGTCAATCCTTTCATCAATTGAGGGAGGGGGAGTAGGAACATTTTGTGGTGGTTGAGGAGGTCGTTGATTGAGATTTTGAGGAGGAAGGTTCAAGTTTTGAAATTTTTGTCCTTGGTAGGGTGGTCAGTTTTGGTGGTTGCCTTGATAGTTCCCTTGGTTCCCAAAATTTCTTTGATTGTTGTATTGAAACTAGGTGGTGTCCAATTTTTGTTTTCAAGATAGGGAGGCCTATGTTGGGATTTGAGTTGGCTTGAGTTTTCCGCACCAGAATGGTTCCCATATTGGAATCTATGATGGTTTCTAGTTGGATTGGGGTTGTAATAACCCTAGCCTGATATGGTGTGCATAGAGTTGAGGTCCTCCAATTGTTGTCCTATCTCTAGTTGCATGGGGGTTTTGTAGAGATATTGGCAATGTAAGGTGGTGTGATCATATCCTTGGAAGATTCTACAAAGAGATTTTACAACTTTTATTCATTTGGGTAGCTCTCTATAGGTACCTAGGGATGACTCTAAACGGTCTTGGTTTAGATCAATTAATTTAAGGCTTTCTGCTATGCTTTGGATGTCAGAATCAACTTCAGCTTTAGCTACCTTGAGGACCCCACTAGTTCCCTATCTAGCTTTTGTTTTAGAAGAACGTTCAACAACCTCCCACACACTAGTTAGGCTTTAGTGCATGAAATTTCCTCCAGATGAGGAATCAAGGAAAATTTTTGTGTCATTGTCAACACCACGATATAAAATTTCTATGAGTTGGGCTTGCGAAATGTCATGATGGGGGCATTTCCAAAGTAAGTCTTTGAACCTTTCCCAGGCTTCTCCTAGAGTTTCTCCTGGGGACATAGAAAAATGAGTGATTTGTCACCTGATTTCATAATTGAGGGAAGGAGGGTAAAATTTTTCATGGAATTTATTTTGTAGGACTTCCCAAGTGGTAAGATGTTCCTCACTCTATATGGTGTTGTACCAACCACTAGCTTGGCCAGTGAGAGAAAATTTGAACAATCTAAGGTGGATTGCATCTTCATAGACACCTGGTAGTTTATTCAATGAACAAAGGTCAATGAACCTTTGAAGATGATCTAGGCAACTTTCCCCATTGTTTCTAGAGAAAGGGTTAGCTTGGATCATGGTGATCCATTGGGTTTAGATTTCAAATTGTGGGGAAAGGATGTCGGGAGGCACAACTAGTTGTTTTGCATAGATGGTCTTGGGAACAGAAAAACCTTTTAATTGTTTTTCCCTTTTGGGTGCCCTCTGACTGGCCTCTAACGTTTCTTGTTCAGCCATGTAGGCTGCTCAAAATGTGGCTTCTCTAGCCTCTTGATCAGCGAAGATGTGCTCTCTTTGAGCCAGAAGAGCTTGGTTAATCCTATGAGTGACTTTTTCTTCATCCGTCCTAATCTGGTTTTGACGACATAGATGGTGAAAGATTCTATCTATCTCAGGATTAAAGTTGAACAGTGTAAACTTGACATTCGAACATCACATGCACAAATAAACAGTTAATCGTGTGCATAAAAAATAGACTACTAGAATGGAAACTCAACAGAAAGAGTATTAGCAATTCTGGAATTTTACATGGAAGGCATAAAAAATGGAAAAAATATTTTTTCAAAAATTTCTGGGGTTCTAGAGAACTATCTGTTGTCCCCGGTAATGATGCCAAATTGATAATGTGTCAAAGTGCACTACAATCACCAATATATTAATCCTAGAGTTTAACCTTTTTTATTGTCCAAATATGGCTAGTATAGAAGGGTCGATCCCATCAAACAACATTTTTAAGATGGTAGACTCTAATCCCAATTGGGTTTCATTTGAACTTTTATTTTTTTAGTATTTTAATTTGGAGAATAAGAAAAAGAAATCGAATTTAGGTTTGGGGTTTATGCTAGAAAATAAAATGAAATGCAAAAGTAAAAGTTACACTAGCAAATAAACAAGGTTACACTAGCACAATAAAAAGAGAGATTGTTAGCACAATACGATATTGAGAATGGAAAAACTAGAACTTACAAGAAATGGATCTGATCGGTTGGCATCTGGAAAGAGCGGGAGTCAAGGAAGCTAGTCAACAACCCTAAGTCTGAGTGACAACACCTTTTGACTCTCTTGACTGGAGCAAGAAAACTCCCAGTTTGGATTCCAAACTGGGCGTTTGGCATTTGGGACAAGGTGGTGGCGGCTCAGGGTAGAATCAACCAATAATTTGGGAAGAGTGAGCCAGTTGTGGATACACATTAATCGAGCATCTAAGGAGTGATACACCTTGCTTGATGATCAGTCTTAGGAGCGTATTGAGTGTCGAGATGAATGTTTGGGATGAATGGTTCAACCCTCTGGGATCTGAATTGCTTGGTTAGAACAACCAATTGATTGGCTCATGACACGAATCTACAAGAATTGAACAGTTTTGATGAGAATATACCTTAATTATGATGGAAGGAGGCAGATATCATTTTTTTCAGTTTCAGTGGATAATAACGAGAAATTCCATGTAACAAAATTTAAAGGTTGCACAAAACGGATGGTGAAATAGCATGCGTCACTAACACAATTCCATGAGAACTTCCTTAACTTGACATGATTTCATATTAGGCTGGATTTCTACTTGAGTTGATATAGTCACTCTCCTAAATGCACCCACAATGCTCATAAGGCCGGTTACAGATCACATATGTTCGGTTAAGGCCCACATAAGGCTGGTTAAGGCTCTTATAAGTCCATTTAAGGTTCACATAAGGTTGGTTAAGTCTCCCATAATGCCAACTAAGTCTTACATAAGGCATGCTAAGGCTCACTTAAAATTATTGAGAGGCTTGTATCAACATAACATGATTTCTTACATTTAAACATGTGTATCATCATAATATGATTATTTACCATGGTAGTGATTCATAGTGTCCCATTTAAAAGAATAATGGAAAACCAGTAGAGATATCAATTCATAGCATGTGCATCATCAACTCATTATCAATGTCAAATTATGTACCCATCTTATGGATGCTTGATCTTACTATGTATCTGATATGGTTTAGATGACAAATTGTCTCAAATATATAATACCAAATCTTATTTTCTTTTTCTTCTATGCATACATGTCCACAATTCATATATCTAGAGGTGACATATCATATCACACTTATCTTAGCACCTCCCTAATTCACATGTCCCATACCACATGCACTCAAAAGGGAGAGACAAGAAAGATGTTATGCACATAACATTCTCTATATAAAACCCCATCAGCCTATGTCCCTGATAACCTCCTATTTTGTGATGTTATCTTAATAGTTTTCCTCAGTTTTCCATACTCTTTCTCAGATAATTTAGATAGAATCCTTAACTTTCCTCCTTTATTGCAAATATACCATTAGACTAACTTTTCTCCTTTTTATTCTTACAGAACAACACAAAAAAATTACAAAAGTTCCAAATGGTCCTGAGACCATTTGGAGACCAACCGGTTCCGAGACCGCATGAAACCAAACAGTCTCATAGATCGAATAAAGCTAAAATGGTCCCAAGACTGTACAAAGCCAAACGGTCCCGAGATCATATGAAGCCAAACGGTCCCAAGACCAAATAGAGATCAACTGGTCCCGAGACCGCATGGAGTTAAACCGTCCCAAGACCTCATAAAGCCAAACGGTCCCAAGACTGTGCAAAGCCAAACGGTCCCAAGACCGCATGGAGTTACACGGTCCCAAGACCAAATAAAGGCAAATGGTTTCAAAACTGAGAGAGAGTCCAAATGGTCTTCACGATCATTTGGGCCCAAATCACTTAAAACCGTTTAGATTTCACTTGAAGCCTATAAATAGGACCCAAAGGGCCCTCACAAGGGGGGACTTCTCAGACGCCCAGAGGCTGCCTCTATTGCTCCAGAGCCATTCCATCCTTGATCCACTGCCCCGAGGCTTCCGGTCTGAGATCCATACTCCATCACCAAGCTACTTTCTCTCTCATCGACAAAGAAGGTAGGAAGAGGAGGATTCATCATCAACCAAGCTACAAAGTGTGAAGATCATTGCTCTCTCTCTCCAAGGGTTCGACCTTCCTCCCTCCTTCGTGGAGATGATGCTCTCTCTCTCTTCTCTCCCCCTTCTTTGTTCTTGCTATGAACAAGTAGTGTTCTACTATAGGGTGTGGGGAGTAGCCCCGCTACCCATGTTTTCATTTCATGCAATTAAATTCATAAGTTTGCGATAGAGATATCCTTTTCTTTTCAGTTCAACATCAATCGTTTAATGAATGCTTGTTGCTTGATCATCAACTTGTGTTACCTATTATCTTTTAGTATGAATTGTCTACATTTGTACTATCAGATTCGAATCTTGATTGAGTGTTGGTTCTTGATGCATGTACACGCCATGCATCTATTTCGGTGTCTAGGAGTGTTTTTCAAGAAGTGGAGTAAACTGACTTCCATCGTTGTACTTTCATACTATGAAATGGAATCAGTTGACGTATACAAGTACAAACTTGATAAGTCCAGGAACACACTTTGTGAAGGGAATGATGCAAAGTAAGTGGCCATTCATTTGGGGGTGGTTGGCATTGAAACATTTCCACACTTCTCGTAGTTAGTTCTCTGAAAGGAAACTAAATCTACAAAGACACTAACTGTTTAGACTCTTATTGTAGGTTATGTAACTGTGTTGGATGTTTTGATCCATGTGTAGTGGTGGAGAAAGCTGATAACATCCTAGTGGTTTCTTAACGCTGTTTACAACCTTAATTTTACTTTCTTTCTTTTACTTTACTTGCACTTAGTTTAAACAATCAAACCAACTCTTTGATCTAAATACCAACTGTTAAGAAGTTAAGTGGAATTCTAACGTTTTCTATCTTGTTGATCTCAACAAGACCGTTGTCCTATGGATTTGACCCTTAACTATACTACAATAAGACTTCCACATATCCTAGCATACGTGGGTGGAGTTTTAGTCTAGTATATGCAAGGCTAAACCTAAAGACTTACTATCTTTGGGATTTTTAGTGGTGCACACAACTCCACGCAAGTGGATGCTCCATCAAAAATTAGCTCCATTGTCGGGGACAACAAAATGTTTTAATTTCATTTATCATCTCACTAGTTGGTTAGGGTTTTACACTTTTTCTTTAAACATTATTCCATATTTTCTTGATTTCATCACATCTCCCGCATCATCTGAAAAGTGTGTTTCTTCCTCTACTCAGGTAGAAGACGTGTATGCAACCATCGCATAATCTCAGATTCTCCCCTGATCCAGGGTACGACTTTGAGGTAGAGAGAAGTTTCCACCACCGCATCAGACTTAACTGCCAAAGAGCTAGACAAATGGCTAAAGATCAACACCAAGCTGTACTAGTAATGGATAGGGTCAACGCCGCCATAGACTCTCAGAGAGAACAACTCATTGCTGACACTTGTGCTCAGGTCCAAGTCGAAATCTGAGCTAAAGAATAGGCCTGCATACGAGATGAAAATGAAGCAGCTAATGAAGCTGCCCAGTTAGAGCTAAGAAACAAGCAACTGTGGGACTATGCCGTCCCCAAGAACTATGAAGACAATCATCCAGTCCGGCCACCAATCATCAATATACCTAATTTCAAAATCTGGACACAGTGGATTCAAATCATGCAGCGTATCTCATTCTCCGGTTGTTCTGGAGATGACTACATGGATCATTTGAAGAGATTCAAGGCACTTTGTCGACTTGTCCCACAAGCCAGAGTTGCCTTTGACGCAATAATGCTACATATTTTTCACTTCACTCTATCCAGAAGGGCTTTGAGTTGGTACATCTCACTTGATAGGGAGCCAATCATCACCACCTGGGCTCCCTTGGAAGAAAAGTTCCTAGAAAAGTTTTTCCCTCCTTCGTTAACCTATGAAATTATGGGGCATATCAACCACTTCGCCCAACTTCCTGGAGAAACACTCACAGAAACATGGGAAAGATTCAAGGAGCTTCTAAGGAAGTACCCTCATCACGGTATCTCCCAAAATCAATTAATAGAGATGTTATATAGGGGGGTGAGTGATGATATCAAGCAATTTCTGGATTCCTCATCTGGAGGAAATTTTATGAGAAAGAACGACAATGATGCCTGGAATATTGTTACACTTGGAGCTGAGAACCAATCAATGGAAATGAAAGCTATTGCTGATGCTTTAAAGACTATAGCTCACAAACAGCAGACACGTAAAACTTCATTTGGAGAATACGATAAGAAGAAAACCCCCAAATCCAACAAGTTAAAGCTTCCAAAGGGACTTGTGAAGCCTGTCATGCATCTGATCACCCTACACTGTCATGTGGCCTACTTTATAATGTGATGATGGATATGCAACCACCACAACAATAGTATGAACCGATCATCAAACACCCTGAAGATCAGATGCCTAAACAAGTCAATTCCATTCATTCCATACTAGGACAAGCTTACTATAATCCAAATCAACCAAGAAACCACCCCGTGTTTTAATATGGGAATCCTGTGGGGACTGCTAACCCACAACATCAAACACAAGGTGGGTCTGCCAATAGATTGCCACCTGGATTTCAAAGTAACTATAACCAAAATCAAGGGAATCTTAGAAATAATTTCCCAATATCCAACTACCCATGAAATCCCTCCGCATACTATCAATATACCCATCCTCCTCTGCACCCACAATTACATCCTCAGCGGCAGTAATCACAACAACCTCAGTTAACACCACCTCCACAACAACCACCTCAAGGGCAACAACTCACTCAGTTTCAATAGAAAAATGCTCCTTCCCAACCAACAAATGAGATGACTATGATTAGGCAGATGTTACAGTCACAACAAACCATGCTTGCTAATCAGCAAGCTCAACAGAAGGCTATGGAGGCTCAACTAGCACAAATTGCTGCCCATTTGAAACCACCAGCAGGTACTTTTGTTGGTCAACCAGAGTCAAACCCAAGACATGATCAAAATAGACCAGAGCAATTGAATGTTGTCACTACAAGATCTGGTCGTATCTTTCATGAAGCTACAAGAATCGCTCATGATGATGATGATACACCTATTTTTACTCCAAACGCAAGTCCGAATCTAGGAATTGAGAAACTTACGGAGACTGCAAAAGGTAAAGAAAAGGAACAAGCTCCCAAAGAGCCAGAAGTTTCGCAATATAAACCTAGGATACCATATCGAGGAAGATTTAGAGAGACTAAAATGGACACTAGATTCCAAAAATTCAAGGAGGCAATGAAGAAACTTTATATCGATATCCTGCTCCGCGATGCCCTCTCTAAAGTACCAGCTTGGGCTAAATATCTAAAAACCTTGCTATCAAGGAAATATATTACTGAAGAGCAAGAGATGGTCAAACTGGCTCAGACCACCTCTGACATCATTCTTAATAAAATGCCAAAGAAAAAGAAGGATCTTGGTTCCTTCGGTATTCAATGTTGTATTGGAAATGCTTCGAGCAAAATGGGATTAGATGACTTAGGGGCTAGCATATCTATTATGCCCTACTCCATGTGTAAAAGATTGGGTCTTACTGACTTGTTACCCACAACGATGATAATTCAGTTAGTTGATTCCACTATCACTGCACCCCTAGGAATTATTGAAGACATTCTAGTCAGGATAGGCAAAGATTCTTATGTCCCATGTGATTTTGTCATTATGGATATCAAGGAGGAGCTAAGATACCCAATAATATTCGGCAGACCCTTCCTTGCCACAGCCAAGGTGCTCATTGATGTCGAAGCTGGCACAATCATTCTGAGACTGGGAAAAGAAGCAATTCAGTTACGGGTCCTCAACAGCATGAAAAGCCCCAACATTCAAGAGGAAGTTTTTCTCTTAGATGCAATACATCAAATGTCTCAATTGGAAATATCTGAACCATTTGATGATTTAGAGAATGTCTTACTAAATCCAGAAGTTGAATTCTCAACCAACGAATTAGTTCAACAATGCCTGCAACAATTAGAGAAAGCTGAAGAAGCACTAACAGCCACTTTTGAGGAGCTCAAATCTATCACTATTTTAGAAACAACAGAAGCACCTAAGGCTCCCGAGATGAAAACCCTACCAAAGGGACTTAAGCATGTCTTCCTGGATGATGAAGAACTATGTCCAATAATCATCAGTTCCACTCTGATGAAAGACTAGGAAGAAAGGCTTCTTGTTGAGTTAAAGAAACATAAGAAAGCCATTGGGTACAAAATAACTGACCTGACAGGTATAAACCCAACCCTATGCATACATAGACTGCCCATGGTAGAAGAATTCAAACCTTCAAGAGAGCACAAGAGAAAGTTGAACCCCAATCTTAAAGAGGTGGTTCTCCTCGAGGTCCTCAAACTTTTGAAAGCCAGTACTATCTACCCAATTTTAGATTCCCAATGGGTTAGCCCTGTCCAAGTGGTCCCCAAAAAGGGAGGAACCACTGTCGTGCTAAATGATAAAAATGAGCTAGTGCCCACAAGGACTGTCAGGGGTGTAGAATGTGTATTGACGATAGAAAACTAAACAAAGCAACAATAAAAGATCACTACCCTCTACCTTTTCTTGACGAAGTCCTCGAACGCCTAGCCCATCAAAAGTTCTTCAGTTATCTCGATGGTTATTCTGGGTACTATCAAATCCCTATACACCCGGAAGACCAAGAAAAAACAACTTTTACTTGTCCCTTTGGAACCTATGCTTTCAGAAGAATGCCCTTCGGGCTGTGCAACGCACCCGCTACCTTCCAATGATGCATGTATGCTATTTTTGTAGGGTTAACCGAGTCAATAATGGAAGTATTCATGGATGACTTTTCAGTCTACGGAAATTCTTTTGACAACTGTCTACTCAACCTTGGACAAGTCTTACAAAGATGTGAGGAAACGAACCTTATCCTAAATTGGGAAAAATACCACTTTATGGTAACTGAAGGTGTCGTCCTCGGACATAAAGTGAGTGAAATAGGAATTGAGGTAGACAAGGAAAAAATTGATGTCATCTAAAAACTGTCACCGCCAAAGGATGTAAAAGGAGTACGAGCATTCTTGGGTCATGCTGGGTTTTATCGAAGATTCATTAAACATTTCTCGAAAGTAGCAAAACCCATGACCCACTTATTGACCAAGGACACCGATTTCAATTTTGACCAAGAGTGCTTACAAAGCTTCACAACCTTAAAGAATGCTCTAGTCTTTGTGCCCATTCTGAGAGCACCTGACTGGTCACAACCATTCAAAATAATGTGTGATGCTAGCGACTATGCTATAGGAGCGGTGTTAGGGCAAAGAATTGACAAAAAGCCTTGTGTAATATACTATGTGTCCAAGACAGTTGATGAAGTGCAAAAGAACTACAACACTATAGAAAAGGAGTTCTTAGCTGTCATCTATGGGTTCGAGAAATTCCGCTCCTACCTGATCGGATCAAAGGTCATAGTCTACACTGACCACTCCCCCATACGATATCTAATTCAGAAGCAAGACGCATAACCCAAACTTATCCGTTGGGTGTTGATGCTTCAGGAATTTGATTTGGAAATCAAAGATAAAAACAGAGTGGAAAACGTCGTCGTTGATCATCTCATCCGCATTGAAGTCGAGGATGATGATAAAGTACATATCTAAGACTCCCTCCCTGATGACCACCTTATGGAAATTACCACCAGATTCCCCTAGTATGCTGACATAGTGAACTATCTAGCCATAGGAATCATTCACCCCTCTGCCTCTCACCATGACAAAAAGAAATTCCTACATGATGTTAAGCAATACTACTGGGACGAACCTTATCTCTTTCATCTATGTGCAGACGGACTTTTCCGGCATTGCATAACAGAAGAGGACATTACTCCTGTCTTAGAACATTGTCATTCCAGACCCACTGGGGGACACATGAGTTCATAAAAAACCGCTCTGAAAGTTCTACAATCGGGTTTCTTATGGCCAACAATAGTAAGAGATTCCCATGATTTTGTAAGATCATGCAATAAATGTCAACTTTTTGGCGGTATAACTAAAACGAATGAAATGCCTCTCACTATGTGGCAAGAAATCAAACTTTTTGATGTTTGGGGAATAGACTACATGGGTCCCTTCCCCTCTTCATATGGATTCTCTTACATACTGGTCGTTGTGGATTATGTCTCGAAATGGGTAGAAGCTAACCCACCATTTCCATCAATTCAAAACCAGTCATCAAGATGTTTAAAAATATCATTTTTCCCAGATTCAGAGTCCCCCAAACTATCATATCTGATGGAGGGACCCATTTTCTGGAATGAAGCTTCGAAGCCCTCCTAAAGAAATATGGAGTAAACCATAAGGTCGTCACACCTTACCATCCACAAACTAGTGGCCAAGTTGAAGTTTCAAACAGACAACTAAGAGCAATTTTGGAGAAAACAGTCAATAGACATCGTACCAATTGGACCACCAAGCTTCGTGATGCCCTTTGGGCTTACCACACAACGTATAAAACATCGATGGGAACAACTCCGTTCAGATTAGTATATGGGAAATCATGCCATCTTCCAGTTGAACTAGAACATAAGGCCTGGTGGGCCATTAAACAACTGAATTTTGATTTTAAAAGCACTGGCAAATACAGACAACTCGAGTTACAAGAACTTGAGGAGCTTTGAATGACAGCCCACCATAGTGCCAAAATCTATAAAGAAAAAACCAAGATGTGGCACGATGGCCACCTCAAGAGAAAAGACATTGCTATCAGAGATAAGGTCCTCCTCTTCAATTCCATACTTCGGATGTTTCCTGGAAATCTCCGTACGATGTGGTCTGGACCATTCACAGTTAAACACATTTACCCCACTGGAGCAGTCATCATCCTTGAAAAAAATGGGGGAGAACGGATTTTTTATGGCCACTGATTGTAGAGATACTACACACCAGTAGACAAAATACGAAGACCGACTATCGAGATCCATGATCCCTAAGAATCAACATAACCAAACTGGATTCTCGTCGGGCCAACGACGTAAAACCCAAGCGCTACTTGGGAGGCAACCCAAGATCTGAGTATCACCATTTTTATTTTTGGTTCTTTGTTTGATTTAGGTTTATTATCTTTAATCTGAAAATATAAAAATTCACACAAATCACCAAAACAAACATAAAAATATAAAAATCAAAAACCTAAACCATCTTATCCTAAACAGTCTTGAAACCGTTTGGGCATCACGGTCTTAAACTCGTTTGGACCCCTTTCGGTCTTGAAACTATTTGGAGCCCAAACAGTCTTGAAACCGTTTGGAGCTCAAACGGTCTTGAAACCATTTGACTTTGGGATTTTGTAACGCCACCCCCAAATCCTATAAATATAACCCACCCCTCCCCTTTTTCTTTCTTTAGAATCTCGAACTCTCTAAACCCTCACACGATCACTGTTTCATTTCCTCTGTTTCTTGCTCCCGCGCAACTCACGACGCCGGTTCGTTCCGCCACCATCACTGACGTCACCTTAGCTTCCGCGTGTCTTCACGACTTTTGCACCATCGTTACCGCCATTTGTTGCCTCTACATCGTCATCGTCACCCGTAGCAGCAAGGTAGACCAATGCCACTGCCATCGTTGACACCTCCGTCATCGCGCCACACTTTGTTTTTACCATCACCGACGCCTACGTCGCCAACGCGGTTCACTTTTCTGACGACGTGCGTGTCACCGTCGTCATTCTCCTTTCCCAACGATCCCGAGGTTTCACCTTCCAAATAGTCCTGAAACAATTTGGACGTGGGACCGTTTGGACCCAAACGGTCTCTAAACCGTTTGGTGCTAAACAGTCTTCAAAACCGTTTGGACGCGGGACCGTTTGGACCTAAATGGTCTCTAAACCATTTGGTACCAAACGGTCCTCAAAACTATTTGGACATGGGACCGTTTGGACCTAAACAGTTTCTAAACTGTTTGGTGCCAAACTGTTCTCAAACCGTTTGGTGCCAAACGGTCCTCAAACTGTTTGGACGTGGGACCATTCGGACCTAAACAGTCTCTAAACAGTTTGGTGCCAAATGGTCCTCAAACCGTTTGGACAAGGGACCGTTTGGACCCAAACGGTCTTAAAACAATTTGGACCCAAACGGTCTACAAACTGTTTGGACCCAAATCGTCTCCAAACCATTTGGACCCAAACGGTCTCTAAACTGTTTGGACCGAAATGGTCTCCAAACTGTTTGGACCCAATAAAACCTAAAAACATTAACACCTACATAATGCAACCTTCTTCCTTTTAATAAACTTGTTATCTATACAAATTCCAAACTTTTTCTAACACATGATTTTTTCTAATTACTTTCTAGAAATGGCCTCACCAGCAAAACAAGCCACCGGAACCGCTGATTCTCCTTTCTAGACAAAGGAGCAACTGATGGAGGATCACACAAAACTCCAGAAGATCGTTGACATCTACGACACGACCGGACAGGTCCCCCAAAAGTCAATCTGCTCGCGGTCATGCATGAAATTGACCGCATCAACAAGAGTTTAACTGAGGAGCCTGATCAAGATGTAGAAGAGATCTCCTCCAGTGATGAAGGCTCAGAATACGAGCCAAACTCTGAGGATGAATCTGCAACCACAAAGTCTAAAGGGAAGAGAAAGGCCCAGCAAGATGCAAAAGAACAACCCACAAAGAAATGGGCAAGGAAGCAGGTCCACCCCGCTACTGCTAGGGAACAAACCCAGGCAGGATACATTCCATCAACTATTACTACCACCGCCACTACCACTCTCACTACCACCACTGCCCCTATTTTATCCACCATCACCACTACATCACCACCACCAAAAAACCTATTCATCCACACTCTCCCTTCCATAGATAAAACATTAAACCCAACAAAGTATGTTTGTTCCAACGTACTAAAAAAGATGGGGATATATGATAGAATCCTCACCCTGCTCGATAACGCAAATCTCTCAAGACTATGTTTTATCCCCGAGATCTCATACGTCGAGCCCACAACAGAATTCTTTACACATCTCAACAAACAATCTGTGGACATTATTGATAGAACAAGGGACGGAGGTGACTACATGTTGGTCACCAAACGTTTTGGTAACAAAGTTGTCATAATAGAAAATTTATTGAATGAAATCTTCATAGACAACCAGGAGAAGCTAAAAAAGGCCAAAGTTGTTAGCACGGAGAGCTCCCAATTCAACAGACACAACTTTTGGAAATCCCTAACAGGGACCCCAAATTATGAGGCGAAGACCTACAAGTCCTCCAATATTCATTATGGGTTAGTACGCATGTTTCACAAAATTCTCACTGGTGCACTCTTCCCTAGAACAGAAGGGGGGAATGTTATCACCTCTGATCTTTTTATTCTCTGGTCCGTCCTACATGGGATGCCGGTCAACATTGGATGGCACATGATACAAAAGTTTTTAGCATATGCCCTAGGGAAAGAAATCTTCATGGGCGGACACATAACTTCCATTCTTAAATATCTCAAGATGGAAAGATTACTCCCCAGGTGCACGTTGATCAACGGAAACATCCTTACCAATGAACAAACCTTGAAGAAATCTTAATTATCAAAGAAAAGGATGCAAAATTGCACTACATTTTCTGCCCTACAGTAAAATTTTCCAGAATTCTGTTACCGCTTCCGGAGCTTGCAGATTATGACAAGGAAAAGCTACTCTTTATTAACAAAGAGATTACCAAAGTCCTAGCTTCGGTCAAAGTACAAGAGAAGAAAACCAAAGTGGGCCAGACAAAACTTAGTATCACTGTCCTAACATCTAGGGTAACAAAAATACCAATAAAACGACCATCTAAGGCACGTTTACAATCACAACAACTGTCGGGGACACCGACATCAAAGTTAAATCCTGAGACAGAACACCCTCATCCTGAGGAACATATCAATACCTCATCATTAGACTCATTCATCATGAGCCTAAATGTTGAGCTCGCCACCACCACCACACCCACCATACTACCATCCACTACTATCCCACCATCTACCGCCCTCCCACCTTTCTCCATAATAATCCCAACAACAATTAATTTCCCCACATCCACACCTCCACTCACATCTTCCACCTCAACCTTTTTCTCTTCAGGCATCCCATTCTCCACTCCAACACCCGACTTCACCTCCTCTGCTCCCATCTCCACCCTTTCCCCTCAACATTCTCGGTCCCACCATTCTCACTAGGAATGTCACCATTTTTTTCATCCAACACCATTGGTGACTCCATCTACAGTCACCATGCAGTTTTCGGGACCATCAACAGTGTCTCTTTCACAAGGCACTACCACCGTTCCACCCCGACCCCAGCCACCCCGCCCTTCCACATCTGGAGTCCCTTTTACAAAAGTCGGTGAAGAATTCAGACGTCAATTCGATGCTATCCAAAACCTCCTCACTAACCCTTTGGTGACTCCATCTACAGTCACCATGTAGTTTGCGGGACCCTTCCACCCCGACCCCAGCCACCCCACCCTTCCACATCTGGAGTCCCTTTTAAAAAAGTCGGTGAAGAATTCGGACGTCAATTCGACGCTATCCGAAACCTCCTCACCGACCCTTCTAATATATTACAATCTATTTTTTCTTGTGTGAAGGGTCTAACTACATAGGTCGCCAAGATTGATGAGAAAAATCATGCCTTGCCAGGCATCATCTCAAGCATCCACCAACAGTAGGAAGCAACTGCCATGAAAGTTGAATGCATCAACGGCTGCCTGCAACAACTGCCACAGTTGGTGCTTGAGGTGAAAATCCAACGAGGCGATCTGGCCAAGCAAGTCGACAGGATTTCTGTGCAAAATCAACCATTGCCAAAAACCCTGCGCAAGCTTAAGCAGCAACAAACTGCTTTAAGCATACACTTGGATGACATCAACACCACCCTCACACAACTCAATAACCGCAAGAGGAGTCATCCAACAATGAAATCAACCAATTAAGAGCCCAAGTGACGGACCTCTCTGCATGACTCCTCTCTGCCGAGGCTCGTTATTCTGATCTCAAGGAAACCCATGATGCACTGCTTCAAACACAAGAGCATGTGCAAGTGGCTTTCGACGAACTACAAGCACTCCATCGGTAGTGTAAGAAGCCTCCACCAAAGAAGACCACATATAAGGCAGCAGTCGAAGAAGATGATGAAGAAGAAGATGAAGATGAGGATTATGACTCCTAGGCTGACTCCAACAATAGAACCTCCTCAGATGACAAATCTGATGACCCAGACAATGCTGGGGAGGGCCCAATCGCAGAGCTGCACCAAAACAACAGAAAGATCACCTAGAAGGTGATAAAAATCCCAAATCCCCTACTCGCAATGACAACATTAACATGTCATATGGGGATCAATTTCTTGACTATTTTGTAATGGGATCTATGGGGGAAATTGCCAAAGAAGCAGCTTTTGCTGAGTTCCAATAATGTTTATTCGGAACCAGCACGAGTCAACCACAAGTAGACCTTCCACAACACTCTACCCTGGAGCAATCTTCACCCGTTCCCCCAGAACAAGAAGAATTAGAAAGAGTCAGTTTAGATACAGATGGATATCTCGAATCTACTTCTGATTCAGATAAAGACGAAGATCTACAACACTACATAGATGATTTGGAGCAGACTTCTTCCCACCCTCCGCAAGAGCTTCCCCCGCCGCCACCTCTACCTCACAAGATGCACGATTTAGACATGGTGGCCATCTCTACCTTAGATGCTCAAGATATCTTCATCCTAAACACTATCGTAGATGATGCCAAAAAAGGGGGAGACGTTATCTTCCATAATACAAAGACTCAGCGCAAGTTGACACGTGAAGATTTCCGCACCATCCTTCGACCACAGTCAGCGGTGAAGATGGCAATCTTCCATGTCCTCCTTGCCAATTCCAGCGAAATGTACGGAATCTCTAAATGACATCAACCAATACTTAACGCTTCACCTGCACTGGCCATGAGTCTATTATATAAAGATTTAGAAAACAAATCTATCGAGTAGTTGTAGAGGGGGATTGCCAAAAAGGCACGCTATATTACTATGCCCTTTCAAGTTTTTGGCCACTGACTGCTAATGATCGTGGACATCGCGGATCGAGACACCAAGGTGTACAATTTTTGTGCTAGTGAACTATAGGCCGGAATAATTAATTTAGTTAGTATTCATGTCAGGGAGGCCAGATGCATCCCTTTCCGGCTTTTGAAATTAATTTGGGCCGCAAGCCCATCTCTCCTCCAGGGTTGGAGCCAACCCTAGTTCAAAATTATAAACCCACAAGTACAAACTATTGAAGGATATGGGGATTGCGCTTTCTGCACTATACGCCACATACAAGCGTTGAACCAACAAATCCCTTCACCGAGCCGGCTGTAGAAGACTTCCACTCTCTACCAGGGTGTTACACCATAGAGATGATATGCGATAGGAGGTTCTTCATACACCTAACTATGGCGCCTGACGACATCCCTCACTACCTCTTCTCCGCCATCCAACGTCCTAAACAATGGCCATTCTGGCAAACTTTAAAGGAGTTGGAGAAAGAACAACCCGTCACGGTCCCTGAAAAAGAGAATGAGAACCGAACACTTTTGATTTGGTGGAAGAAAAAGGGGATTTCGACTTAGTAATAGGGGCCAACATCAACAAATCTTCATCACAAATGGTACCCCCATCTGCCAATGAACCAACTTTCCCCAATTTTGACCCTGCAGCCTGCATGAGTCATTCCGGCAATGAACTCCAACTCATCATGTCTCGGCTATATGCCGAGAAAGATGATTTTGTTTTTCTAGCCAGAGATATACTGGTCATGGAAGATACACTCTGTGAAACAGTACAATTAAAAGGGTTTATGTCCGTGAACCTGATGACCTCTTATCAATATCTCCTCATACGGAACCACCATATTGTCTACATGGTGTCAGCTTACATGAAGGATGATCTTCTAAAGATAAAGAACTTCAGAACCATAGAGGCACTTATCTCTTACCTTCATCATACAACTCCAAAGTTTATCATGCTTCCTTTCCTTCATTCAGAGCACTGGATGTTACTGGCGACAAATCTTCATGACGAAACAACAATCATATATAACAATTTTGACAGCCAGTACAATCCAGATCAGCAACAGTAAACTACAACACTAAGAACGCCCACGGAGGAGGTGGAAAAGGAGTGTGCTGACCAACTACATGACCTTCTCAGCAAGCACACACGGGAATACGATAAATAACATTTTCATCGCCCTACCTTCAACCACTAATGTCCCCAACAGGTCTGAGAATCAAATGACTGTGGCTTCCACGTCCTCTACTGGATGTACACCATCATAGTCCTTTGAAGACCAGTAGAGAACATGATGGACGTGGATTACCACACTCTACGTGGAAAGTACGCAGCTATTCTTCTACAAACGCACAGAGCTAACAAAGAATTAACATAAGCCTAATGCCCTTGTCCACGCACTTCTCAACCTATCACTTTGACACTCTGAGGACAGAGTGAGTGATAAGCTGGGGGGGGTGTACTAGACAAGGGCGAGGTGTCATTTCTTCAGCCCTTCTCTCTCTACTCTTTCTTTCACTTCAATTTTTTGTACAAATTTTTCATCTTTCTTTTCACATTTAGACTTTTTAAGTAATTTCTTTGTTAAAATAAATCCTACACATAAAAATAACATCCCTTTCTGGAAAATATCATCCCCATATAAATTTAGAATCCAAGTAGTCCTCAAAAGTAATAACAAGAATATCTTATAGACATGTAATGACGAATTAATAAATTACCTTCACACTTGATTTTCATGCCCTTGCTTCAAATCTACATCAGACTCTTCATAGGTCAAAAGCAGGGCCAAAGCATGCCAAACACTCTCAAAGACGGGAGGGAAATCAGGTGAAATCCAAATCAAGAAACCTCGCAAGTGGACCATCAAGTAGAACCAAATAAGTGCATGTCAGGAAACTCTAAGAATAGTCTTCTTCTTTTTTTTTAAAAAAAAAGAGGCTTGGCCGCCCACTCAAAAACCCAAATCCTAATACTGTGAGTCTACGAATAAAAGCTAGAGTGTTGAATAAAAACATGAGAGTTGTGCCACGCATAAGGACTTATATGAAGAACCAATAAAGATCTCGCCCCGTCGGTACTTTCAGCTGCCCTCACAAAGGCAAAGGTGTCGTGCCTGGTAGCGAGACCCTAAGGTCTCCAAATATATGAAAAGGCTGATAAAGGACTTGCCCAGTTGGTATATTCAGCTGCCCTCATAAAGGCAGATGTGTCGCGCCCGATAGTGAGATCCTAAAAGCATAGATAAACCCTCCCCCACTTGAAGGGGGAGCTACACAATAACCTTTAGCCAACCCTCATACCCATTCTAGCTCCCAGCAGGATTATCAAAAGAAGTATAAAACTGATTAGAGCAAATGAAATGCACAAAATAAGATAAAGGAAAAGGTGGTCCAAACGCGAGCTACGCGATATGGAAGAAACAGGAGATCCATGCAACTCCTAACACCTGAAAGAGTTTGAGCAAGAAGAAGCCCTAATTAGACTTTAGGATTTCTCTAGTCTAGAATTGAAGTGAGAGTATTGAAATCTTCACTAATAAAATCGCCTCACCATTACATGCCTCATCTCTATCAAGCTTGAGGACAAGCTAGACTCTAAGTAAGGGGGGTGAAAACCTCCCATTTTGTGATGTTATCTTAATAGTTTTCTTCAGTTTTCCATACTCTGTCTCAGATAATTTAGATAGAATACTTAATTTTCCTCCTTTATTGCAAATATACCATTAGAATAACTTTTCTCCATTTTAGGCTTACAGAAAAACAAAAAAAAATTACAAAAGTTCCAAACGGTCCTGAGACCGTTTGGAGACCAAACAGTTCCAAGACCGTTTGGAGACCAACCGGTCCCGAGACCGCATGAAACCAAATGGTCTCAAAGACCAAATAAAGCTAAAATGGTCCCAAGACCGTGCAAATCCAAACGGTCCTGAGACCGTATGAAGCCAAACTATCCCAAGACTGAATGGAACCGGTCCCGAGACCGCATGGAGTTACACGGTCCCGAGACTGCATAAAGGCAAACGGTCCCAAGACGGTGCAAAGCCAAACGTTCCCGAGACCGTATGAAGCCAAATGGTCCCAAGACTGCATGTAGTTACATGGTCCCGAGACTGCAACGAGTTACACGGTCCCAAGACCAAATAAAGGCAAACAATTTCGAAACCGAGAGAGAGTCCAAACAGTCTTCACGACCGTTTGGACCCAAATCACTTAAAACGATTTGGATTTCACTTGAAGCCTATAAATAAGACCCAAAGGGCCCTCACAAGGGGGGGACTTCTCAGATGCCCAGAGGTTGCCGCTGTTGCTCCATAGCCATTCCATCCTTCATACACTACCCCGAGGCTGCCGGTCTGAGATCCATACTCCATCTCCAAGCTACTTTCTCTCTCATCGACAAAGAAGGTAGGAAGAGGAGGATTCATCATCATGCAAGCAACAAATTGTGAAGATCGTTTCTCTCTCTCTCTAAGGGGTCGAACTTCCTCCCTCCTTCGTGGAGATGATGCTCTCTCTCTCTTCTCACCCCCTTCTTTGTTCTTGCTATGAGCGAGTAGTCTTATACAATAGGGTGCAGGGAGTCGCCCCGCTACCCATGTTTTCATTTCATGCAATGTAATTCATAAGTTTGCGATAGAGATATCATTTTCTTTTATGTTCAACATCAATCGTTTAATGAATGCTTGTTGCTTGATCACCAACTAGTGTTACCTATTATCTTTTAGTATGAATTGTCTATGTTTGTACTATCAGATTCGAATCTCGATTGAGTGTTGGTTCTTGATGCATGTAGCCACCATGCATCTATTTCGGTGTCTAGGAGTGTTTTTCAAGAAGTGGAGTAAACTCACTTCCATCATTGTACTTTCATACTATGAAATGGAATCAGTTGACGTATAAAAGTACAACCTTGATAAGTCGAGGAACACACTTTGCGAAGGGAATGATGCAAAGTAAGTGACCATTCATTTGGGGGTGGATGGCATTGCAATATTTCCACACCTCTTGTATTTAGTTATCTGAAAGGAAACTAAATCTACAAAGACACTAACTATTTAGACTCTTATTGCAGGTTATGTTATTGTGTTGCATGTTTTGATCTGTGTGTAGTGGTGGCGAACGCCGATAACATCCTAGTGGTTTTTACAACCTTAATTTTACTTTCTTAGTTTTTCTTTACTTTCACTTAGTTTAAACAACAAAACAAACTCTTTGATCTAAATACCAATTGTTAAGAAGTTAAGTGGAATTCTAATGTTTTATATCTTGTTGATCTCAACAAGACCGTTATCCTGTGGATTCGACCCTTAACTATACTACGATAAGACTTCCACGTATCCTAGCATATGTGGGTGGAGTTTTAATCTAGTATAAGCAAGGATAAACCTAAAGACTTACTATCATTGGGATTTTTAGCGGTGCACGCAACTCCACGTTAGTAGATGCTCCATCAGGCCCATACCACAAACATGTGTTAAAGAGAGAGAGCATGCTATATATTGTTCTAGAGTTAACACAATAGTCCAATCCATCTAGACACATAATCATATTCCTCATCTCAAATTTTGTCTATGAACTAGAACTCTACTTTGATTTTTAATATATTTTAGTTACTTCTTCTATACTAAGGGCTGGAACATATGAATTATATTTTTATTCATGGTGGTGACCTATATTTTCACCCTGATACCATTATTGTAACATCCTACCTTTTCTATAATATGAATTACTATGCAGAAGCATAATTCTGAAGGGGTATGACACAAAATCTTAAAATAATTGCATGAAAATATAATTTATTGAAAGAAAAAATGATAAAATTTTAGTTTATCACATCATAAAGTCATAACATGAAACTTACACTTAAAACTAATACATACTTCTCATAAAAATAAATGAAATCTGAAGGAATGCTTCTATTATAGTTGGTACCACACCAAGTCATTCCTTCATGGAGATCCTCAAAATAGTCCTCACACATCAAAATGATTTATCCTCTAAGTTTTCTCCTTACTTGCAGGCATCACAATCCCAACTATTCAACACATTATATCTTAAAGAGAACATGTACACTGAAAATAGACTTTAACATTAAACATTAGAGAATGACATAATTTCTTTTAGATTATTACTTTTATCTTGACTTATATATGAATCCTCAAGTTTTACACTGAAGTGACTCTTCTCTTATTCACCAAAATGTTTCACAGGTTGCACCAAAGTACCTCTTCTTTTATGCACTAAAATGTGTCTTAGTTACTCTATGAGGATACTCTTGGTGAGGATCTTATACAAGTTATATTTTATCATTATCTTTCTCTTAAAAATTGTTAACTTGCTCTTAGAACATATTCTATATTTTATTCTTAATGTGCATCATTGATGATATAATTACTATTGACAACAAAACATGACTATTAGTTCACTATAGATTTATTGACATTAAGCAATTGAAGTATTAGCTAATACATTAATAGCATTCTATGTAAATTGTACACACATACATAAAATCAAACAATGCTAATGTTCAATTAGCATGGACCACTTACCTCTCTCTAAGGGAAGATCCTAATTGCACTTAGGTTGTTTAAACCCTAATCACTTAATTGGGGTTGATTGAAACCCTAAATACCATATTAAACAATTAGCCTAAAATCTCCACACAAGAGGGACATGGGGATGTCAAAAAAGGGTATTCAATCCACATGTTCCAACCTAGGATAATAAGCTCATGAGCTCAATTTTACTTCACCGTCAAAAAATGAAAGAAGAATTCTTATCCAAGATTATCTCATATGTGGATCACTTCTTTTTTGTTGTGAAGCATTGTCAAATTAAAATTCTCAACAAGCATTAGTTCTCCTAAAAATGAGGTGATCGAACAACAATTTCTAGTTCCACTACCTTGGTACGACTTCACTCTAGTCACTATATTCAACCCAAAATTCAGGTTTCCAAGGAACTTTAAGGAATAAAAAAATTAGAGTAAAAAAGTATTTAAAATTTAATCCATTATCTATATATTGACAAATCCTTTCCAACACGCATTTACACATATGTTTTTGACATCTATTGATTTATTATGCATTTTTGGTGTACTAACCAATCATAAAAACTTCACGGTGATTTATACAACCTCTACAAATATAAAGCAGCAACCATCAGGACAAAGACCTATCTAATTGATTGATTCCACATGGAATGTGGGGACCGGAATTAAGGCTCATATAAACAAATCTAAGGACAACAATTCTGAAAACAAAATTGACTATGAGAAAGTGTATCGGGGCAAAATTGGAAACCCGCCACTAGTCATCTTCTTTGCAGGTGATTTAGAGGAAAGCTTGCTCATGTGCACTTAAATTGTAACCTAAAATAGGAACCCCCCTAATGGATGATGAATCACCATTGAATTTGTATTTTCCACCTAGTTTCACAAAGATGAAACACAATATGGGAAATACCCAGGGGCACAATAACCCGCAACTACCACTACCTCACAAGGGGAACATGTCAAAGTTTTACAATGCCAAATTAGATGGAATCAAAGCTTCTAGATTTCCATGTCGACCCACCCAATTGACTATGAAAGAACCAAAAAAGGGAAAGGATATCAACCGAGTAATTGATGAAAGTCATGAGTAAGAAAGCTCACATTTCCCTTGATCATAACTGAAGCGTCAGTGGTCCCCTGAGGTGTCTGACTTGTTATCCTCGATCACATGATTAGATGGGAGCAAGGTGGGCAGGGAAGACAATCAAGGGAGTTCTTCAAGGCAATACAATGGTAGGATGCTATTTATGTATGATTGTTGAACATTGTTGAACGTTGTTGGGGCTTGACTTATATGAGGATACCAAGGGGAGTTCAATTTACTCATGGATTCCAAAATAGGGGAAGGGTTGGGATCACTTTTACATTGGAGAATCTAGGTCACAGAGTCCCATCATGTTCCAGAGCGGGTGATATGAGGTGTTTTTGAGATGGTGGAAAGAATCTCGATATGTGGTAGCATCTAGCAAAAATAGGGGTCAGGAAGAGAGATAAGGGTTGCTTCTATTTTTTTTGGGAAAGCCAGGAGGCTATTTCTTCATCTCTCCCTCCTCTTACAAGCCAGTACAGAAATAAATTACACGGCTCTACGTTTACATGCTTCGTAAATGTGGTAGTACTACTACCATTACAGTGTTCATAATCTAGAATTGACTTAATACATTCAGGGGGTCAGGTATAATCAAAATAGCCAATATTGTTATTTTGGTGATGTTTTGCAAGCTCAACAACTTCTTTGTTGCACTCCCTTCTTCCAAATTTTATCTCCGAATCGAGATGTTAAACTATGCTCCTTTGTATTCTCTCAATATAGTTTGAGTACTTGGGGTCCTGCCCTGGTTGTCTTTGGAGCATATCCATGAGTACTTTACAGTTGGTTTCGATGATTAAGTCAGATAGACCCTCTTTTCTTACAACCCCAAAGTCCATATCTACATCTACAACTTCGGCATGAAAGGGCGAGCTAACAACTATCTATCTTGCATGGTTGTGGATCCATTTTCCTGCACAATCTGTGACAATCATGGTGATAGTGGCTTTGTTCTTTTTCCAAGAAGCATATGTATTGATTTTGATGTGTCCCTCAGCTACGCATGACCAATGGTGTACCTGAGGATACGTTGGGGATGAGTTGATACTCTCCCTTCTCCAAGCAGCATTGTTTAGATATACCTCCTTATGTATTCGTTGTTCCAAGAAGACCAAAGGTATGATTTTGCTCTCAAATATTTGCGTGTTTCTAGCGGTCCATATAATCCAGCATGTTATAAGGAATTTCTATAGTTGAGGCCCACTATACTCCACCATTTTCTTGAACCAATCTTCTTCATTAACTTGGAAGATAGAGTTTTCCAGGTCAACGTTCTGTATGGACTTCCACACATTTTTGGAGAATGGGCAGTCCCTCAGAGCATGAACAATAGATTCCTCATCCACTTTGCATCTCTCGCATAGGCTGCTTTTGTTCAGTCCTAGAGATAGTAGGAGTCACACAAAGTAGGAAGTCATCCCACATGTGGTCAATACTGCATTTACGTCCAAGTAGGACTTTGACTCAATATCACCTCATGCAACTATGTCACATATAAGCCTCTCACCCAAACTGTAGTTAGATTGGTATACATTTATTTAAGAAAACATATTTATGTTTGTTTTATTTTTTTCCCATACAAATTGGGGTAGATAGGACGGTTAAAAATTAACCAAAATTTTCATAAAACCTAATTGGATGACAAGGAATCCAAATATCTCATTAGTTTCCTAATTTGATTTACCTAGCATCTCTATTGTCCATTTCATGCTAAACTAGAATTGATTCAATGTATTTACTTAAAAATGGTTGAATGCTCGTATTTTGGGGAAATCCCAAAATTATCAAATGAAATCCATTTAAATATTACCAAGCCATAGTATGAATAATCGGGACATTTTCACCTAAAATCTTGAATGTTATTTATCAACTAATTAGGGCTAAACTTTTGGTATGAATGCACAATAGAATTTATTATTTGAAAAAATATTCAAACGTTGTTGAAGCAACATATTTGAGAGTCATCATCACATTCTTCTATGTTTTAGGCATAAATCTTGAAGGAAACAAATAAGTTTTCTAGTTAGGGGCTTCTTTATAAGGTTTAAAATTTTAATATGTTTGAATTCTACCCGCCTAGAATAAATTTTGTTCTCTAAATTTTAATGTACTACCCGCCTTAAGGGATTGCATATTCTATGTATGGTAATTTTTTAACATCATCGTAAATTGTCATTAGCATATTTTAGTGATGAACTACCATGAGATCTTGATTAACTAGACAAGATTTCATATTAGACTAAATTTTTACTTGAGTTGACATAGTCACTCTCTTGAATGCACCCACAGAGTTGATAAGGCCGATTAAAAATCACATAAGGCCAGTTAAGGCTCACACAAATCCATTGAAGGTTCAAATAAGCCTGATTAAGTCTCATATAAGGTCAGTTAAGTCTTACATAAGGCTTATTATGGATCACATAACATGATTGAGAGAACCATATCAACATAACATGATTTTGTACACTTAAATATGGTTATCAAGATAATATGTTTAATTAACATGGTAGTGATTCATAGTGTTCCTCTTACATTTATTACCATCAAATAAGTAGAGATACCAATTCATAGCTTACCATCAAATAAGTAGAGATACCAATTCATAGCATGTGCATGATCCACTCACTTATATGAGTCAAATTGCATGCTTGATCTTACTATGTATCTGATTAGGTTTAGATGACAATGTGTCTCAAACTTATAATTCCAACTCTTACTTCTTTGTCTCCTTTGGATACATGCCAACCAATCATATATCTAGAGGTGATATACCATGTCATACTTATCTTAGCACCTCCCTGGTGCATATGACCCATACCACATGCACTTAAAAGGGTGAGACATGCATGATCTTATGCACATAACATCTCTCTACAAAACCCCATAAGAATGAGTCTCATACCACAAACATGTGTGAAAAAGAGAGAGAATCCTATATACCATTATATAGTTAACCTCAAACTCCACACCATCTAGATACATAACCCTATTCCTAATCTAAACATCTATTTCCAAGATAGAACTCTACTTTTATTTCTAATATATTTCATTTACTTCTTCTATACTAAGGGATATAACATATGAATCAAATTTTTTTCTCCAGTTGCCAATTATATTTTTTCTTTGATACCATTATTGTAACACCCCACTTTTTCTAACATAACAATTGCATAAAAATATGACTTATTCAAATAACACATGATACCATTTCAATTTCTCACGTCTTCAAGTCATTATGTGAGACTTGCACTTAAAACTAATACATGTTTCTCATACCTTTAAATGAAATCTAAAGGGATCATTCTATTATAGTTGGCACCCCACCAAGTTGTTCCTTCTTGATGATCCTCAAACTAGTCCTCGCACATCAAATGGATTAATCATATAAGCTTGATCCTTACCTGCTGGTATCACACCCCCATCCATGCATCAATCAAATTGGTAAGTTGAATTAAACATAGTTTCTCTTAAGGAGTAGAGGTAAGTTGAAAAAATACTTTAAACATTAAACATTGAAAAAGGACACAATTGCTTTTAAAATATTACTTTTATCTTGACTTATATAAGAATCCTTGAGTTTTGCACCAAAGTTACTCTTCTCTTATGCTCCAAAATTCCCCTTATATTTCTCTAAAGTTCATCCTTTTTATGCACAGAAGTGCCTCTTGGTTATTCTCTAAAGTTCATCCTTTTTATGCATAGAAATGCCTCTTGGTTATTCTCTGAGGAGCCGCTTGGTGAGGATCTTATATAAGTTTTCATTTATCATTATCTTTCTCTTAAAAACATGCACTTTGATCTTATTCTTGACATTACTCTAAATGTGCATTATTGATGATATAATAAATACTGTAAAACAATGACTTTGAGTTCAGTTTAGATTCATTGAATCTAAGCAATTGAAGAAGTACATATTTCATCCATAACAGTCTATGTTCATTGTACATACATACATATACATCAAAAAAATGTTCATTGTGCATGGACCACTTACCTCTCTCTATGGGAAGATCATGGTTGTGACTCTTAGGATGTTGAAACCCTAAACAGTATAAATCTGGCCAATAAAAAAAACTATATGGTGATTTATACAAGTCCTTCTAATATATTGCTAGCATGGCCAACTGGACAAAGACATGGTCAATTGGGTTGACTCCACATGGATGGCGGGTACCTGCATATAAGGCTCGGGTAAGAAAACCAAAGGACAATAATGTGCAAAACAAAATGTGACTATGAGAAAGTCAATTGGGGAAAAATTCAAGCACACCACTAGTCATCTTCATCGCGAGTGATTTAGAGAAAAGCTCTTTCATGTGCACTTAAATTGTAACCCAAACTAAGATTTTTCCCCCTTATGGACGATGGAACCACCACTGAATCTATCATTTCCACATAGTTTTACCAAAATGAAACATGGAGAGGGAGACAACCATGGAAACTAGAACCTCCAACCACCAATGCCTCAAAAGGGGATCTTATCAGTGTTCCAAAATGCCAAAACATATGGAATCAAAGTTGTTGGAGTTCTGGGAGTTCAACAGAACTTCTTCAGTATGGACCTAGATACGTGGTATCCGTCCATAATATCAGCTGCTAGTTCCATTCCCCTATAGTCAATTGCATGCTGGCATCTCTGGAGAGTCAGAAATGAATATGTTCATACTCTAAAATCTTCCCCGACTCATGTGCATATAAAATTTATAAAGGAGAGGTCGTGTTCAATCGTTGATCTTCCAAGGCTGATTTTCAAGCATCATCAAGAATGGCCAGGAAGCATACGCTTGAAGACAAAGACTTTCTTGTTTTCATAGATGTGGCTTTCAATAGTCAATCCAGTCTTTGTGCCTCAGGCGTTTATATTATAACCACTTCTAGCGAGCTCGTGCATGGCTTGGGTAATCCAAGTCATGCATCCAGTGTGGTGGAAGCAGAAGACAAATCCATCTCTTATGATATTAGCACTCATCAAGCGAATGGTCTCACAAGACCTCTCATCCTGTGTGACTCAAAAATGGTCATCACTTTCTTCAACAATATGGAGGAAGCGCCACCCAGCCTAAAACCTTTCATTAGGCAATGGTCAGAAGACCAATTATCTACATGTGTCTTTCACTTTCTACCAAGGGAATTTACTTTGGTAGTTGATGTTATAGCCAGGCATGTGCTGCAAAATTCCTAAATAGTAGATTTCACATTCAAACCTCCATGGCACATGCCATTAGTCCAGCTATGTAATTTGACCGTGCATAATGAATAAAACAAGATTTTGTGCAAAGTTGTTGGAGTTCTGACTCGACACAAGGAATGGACTATTAAAGAATGAAAAGAAGGGAAAGGATATTTACCGAGTAATGGATGAAAGTACGACTAGGAAAGCTCAGATAAGGTCCCTTGATCACAACTGAAGCATAGGATGTCCCTTATGGTGTCTGATTTGTCATCTTTGATCATATGATCAGACAGAAGCAAGGTGAGTAGGGAAGGTAGGTGAGGGGGTTCTTTAGGGAAACTAGATGGTGTGGATTGTCTTTATTGGATGATTGTTGAACGTATTAGGGGCTTGAATTATATAGGTGGATACCCTGGGGAGTTTAGTTAACTCATGGAGTCTAAAATAGGGAATGGTAGGCAGAACTTGTTAATCAAAGACTCTATGTCATGGAGTCCCATCATGTTTGGGATCAGGTGATATGGGTTGGTTCTTAGATGGTGAAAAGCATCATGGTATGTGGTGTCATGGAGCAGAGACAGGGGTTAGGGAGGGAGATATGCACTGATCCTATAGAGTCCTAGAGACAGCAAGAGTTGAGCAAAGGAGGAAGTCCTCCCACATGTGTTCTCCTCTAGGTATGAGTCTGACCATGACTCTTACTCAAATGAGTCTCGTGCATCAATGTCACAATATGAATCCTCTCGACCGAACTCTAGTTAGATTAATATACATTCTTTTATCAAAGATATTTATGTTTGTTTTATTTTGTTTCCCATACAAATTGGGATAGTAAGGAAGGGTAAAAATTAAACATTTTTTTATAAAACCTAACTGGATGACATGGAATCCAAAAAACCATTAGTATCCTAATTTGATTAACACAAACATCTTTATTTTCCTTTTCTTTCTAACCTAGAATTAATTTAATATAATTACTTAAAATAGTTGAAGGATCATATTTTTGGGAAAGTCACACATTATCAATTAAAACACATTTAAAGATTACCAAACCATATTATGAATATTAAACAAGTCAATTTCACTTCAAATCCTTATTGTCGTTTGTCAACCAATTAGGGATAAACATCGGGTATGAAAATTTGGTTTTTTTATGTGAATGTTTTTTCAATATTTGTTAAAGTAGCATATTTGAAAGACATTGTCACATTAGTGTATGGATTAGGCATAAATACTAAAAGCAAAAAATAATAGGGTTTCTTATTAGGGACATCTTTATAAGGTTTAAATTTATGGATGTTACAATTCTACCCACCATAAATTTATTTCGTCCTCAAAATTTCATGTAGCCACCTTAGGAGTTAACATATTTTATGTATGCTGCCATTTTACTATCTTCTTCAAGTCTCATTATCATACTTAAGATATGATCTACTCATGGTTAACAAAATTACATGAGAACTTAATTAACTTGACATGATATCATATCAAACTAGATTTTTACTTGAGCTCTCTCCAAAATGCCCCCACAGTTTCACAAGGCTAGTTAAGGATAACATAAGGCCTATAAAGGCTCACATAAGGCCAGTTAAGACTCACATAAGTCATGTTAAGGATCACATAGGGTACGTTAAGTCTCACACAAGGCCAGTTAAGTCTCACATAAGGCTTGTTAAGGCCCACATAACATGATTGAGAGGACTATATCAACATAACATGCTTTCTTACACTTAATCATTGTTATCATGATAATATGATTAATTAGAATGGTAATGATTCTTATTGTTCCATTTAAGAGAATAATCACCAAATCAGTAGAGATATCAATTCATAGCATTTCAATGATCCACTCATTTATCTATGTCAAATTGTATACCCATTGTATGCATGCTTGATCTTATTATGTGTCTTACTAGGTTTAGATGACTATATGTCTCAAACATATAATGTTAATTCTTATTTCCTTTGTCTCCTTTGGATACACTAGTACATAAATGGGTTATAACGTCCCTACGTGTACCATCGGTTTTACCAAATAACCGACCTTATATGTCTAAAACAAAATGCGGGCACCACTTAAGACCTCTTGGGTCGGTTTTCTTAAAAAAACCGACCTTGTAGTGTATCTCTATAGGGTCGGTTTTCCAAATAACCGACCTTATATGTCTATAAAAAATGTGGGCACCACTTAAGACCTCTTGGGTCACTTTTCTTAAAATAACCGACCTTGTAGTGCATCTCTATAGGGTCGGTTTTCCAAATAACTGACCTTATATATCTATAAAAAATGCGGGCACCACTTAAGACCTCTTAGGTCGCTTTTCATAAAATAACCGACCTTGTAGTGCATCTCTATAGGGTCAATTTTTTATAAAATAAGCGACCTTATAGACAATTGGTTTAGAAATTCATTTACAAGTTTCCCGCGGCAAAACTTTGCTTGATTTTTGGCTTCGCGCCTCGATCTATAGGGTCGGTTTTTCCTTATAACCGACCCTAAAGGGCTCCTCGGTCGACAAATTCGTCGACCGAATAAGTGCTGGATTTCACGTATACGAGCACCTTTAGGGTCGGTTTTATCCCTATAACCGACCCTAAAGTCCTCTTCGGTTCTGCACCTCTAAGGTCAGTTTTTCCTTTAAAACTGACCCTAAAGGATCCTCGGTCGACAAATTCGTCGACTGATAGAAATTCTGGATCCAGTTTACTTCACGCATGTATAAGCACCTCTAGCGTTAGATTTGTACTTATAACCGACCTTAGAACTTTTCTCAGTCGACAAATTCAACGACCGATAAAGAGTCAGATTTCAAGTGTATAAGCAACTTTTAGGGTCTGTTTTTTGCTTATAACCGACCTTAGAAGTCTATTCGGTCAACAATATTGTCGACCGAATTGGACTTTAGGGTCGTTTATAAGCAACAAACCGACCCTAAAGGTACTTATACAATGAAATCTGGCTGTTTCTCGGTCGACGAATTTGTCGACCGAGAGAGAGCCAAATTTGTTCCTATAAGCTCTTGTAGCGTCGATTTTCCTTTATAACTGACCCTAGAGGGATTTTCGGTCGACAATATTGTCGACCGAGATAAACATAGGATCCAGTTTAGTATTTCACACATGAATAAGTTCCTCTAGGGTCGGTTTTAAGGAAAAAACAGACCCTAAAGGATCCTCGGTCGACAAATACGTCGATCGATAACAATATTGGATCTAGTTTACTTCACGCATGTATAAGCACCTATAGCGTCAGACTTGTACTTATAACCGACCTTAAAAAATTTCTCAGTCGACAAATTCAACGACCGATAAGGAGTCAGATTTCAAGTGTATAAGCAACTTTTAGGGTCGGTTTTTTGCTTATAACCGACCTTAGAAGTCTATTCGGTCGACAATTTTGTCGACTGCATTGGACTTTAGGGTCGGTTATAAGCAAAAAATCGACCCTAAAGGTACTTATACAACGAAATCTGGCTATTTCTCAGTCGACGAATTTGTCGACCGAGGGAGAGACAGATTCATTTGTATAAGCTCTTGTAGCATCGGTTTTCCTTTATAACTGACTCTAGAGGGATTTTCGGTCGACAATATTGTCGACCGAGATAAACTTAGGATCCAGTTTAGTATTTCAGACATAAATAAGTTCCTCTAGGGTCAGTTTTATGGAAAAAAACGACCCTAGAGGTACTTATACGAAGGAAATCTGGCTCTCTGTCGGTCGAAGAATTAATCGACTGAGACGACATCGGTCGACAAATAGTTCGACCGAGGCCAACCCTGTGAACCTCCATTTGCTTGAAATAAAAGGCAATATTTTGATTAAAATATAAATCGTAATGGGTATAAAATCGACCGTCGTAATGGCAGACGACCGTTGCGGGCATCGGTCGACAAATTGTGGACCGAAATGGCTAGAAAATTGACTGTCATAACGGCTAGAAAATCGATCGTCGTAACGGCTAGTTCGATCGACCGTTGGCCGACCGGGAGACGACCGTTGCGGGCGTCGGTCGACAATTTGTCGACCGAAATGGCTAGAAAATCGAACGTCATAACGGCTAGAAAATCGACAGTCGTAACGGCTAGTTCGATCGACCGTTGGCCGACAGGGAGATGATTGTTGCAGGCGTCGGTCGACGAATTGTCGATCGAAATGGGCTCTGTTTTGCTATAATTAGCACCCAAAATGATCCATTTCTTCACACCTTCACATTCTCACTTCTCTAACTCCTCTCTAGTGTATTCTTGTGAAAATCTTTAGCTTCTCTACATCCAAGTCTTGTTTGCTACTTCTCCATTTCAAAGCAACGAGATGGCTTCCTCATCAACGCGTGGAAAGAAGCAAGTTGCAGGCAGGAAAGGAAGGATGGTCTCTGATCCACTGCCATTCATCAACGACGTCCCCTTCAAAGATGCAGTTGCAGGCGACTGCTACCTCAGGCTCTCCTCAAAAACTCCTCTTCCACGACATCTAGTAGATGTCATGGACTTCCACAGCATTGTCGATTTTGAGGAACTCTTTAAGGTGCAACATTTGACTGATTTTCTGATCCCCTCCTTCCACTCCTACTCCTCCAAAGTAGTTAATGAATTCTATGCCAATTTAACCCCACATCCTGACCATGATTCCTTCTCCTCTATGGTTGGCGGGTATGGATTCCATTTTACTGAGGAGGGTATTCTTGATATGCTTGACATAGACATAGAAGAATATAAAGATTTTATTGATCTCACCAGAGGAAATCCACTCAACAAACTCTCCCAAGATGACACTACAACTAGCCTTAGTGATGACAAAAAAGCCATCTTTCAATCAAATACGACTTGTCATGAAGATAGGGGTACCTATTATGCCATAAATTTAAAACCTAAAGCTAGGATCATAAATCTCATTGTTGCCACCAATATCCATCCTAGAGCAAACAAATCTGAAGTACCCACCTTTCATATGTACCTTATCTATGCCATTCTCAAAGGTATTCCCATAAACTTTATTCGTATCATCCTTAAGAATATGTTTGAGTTTTTTGGCAATCCACCTTATGCTGACTTTGTATGCCAAATCACTCAACATTTTCTTAATAAGAATATTGAGGACGACTTAGGTTACACATGGGATAGAAAACCCCAAAATATAAGTAAAAATACGGTGGAAAAGATGGGAATCAACTTTGGTCACAAAAGGGATAGGACTGAAGGGGAGACATCCACCCAAGACATACCTCCACCACCTCCTCCTACCAACCTACCCCATGATCCTATTACAAACACCTTGACATACATTGCTGGATCCCAATACCACCTAAGTAGGCAATTGGATTATAATCACCATGGCATGAATTATTTAAACCAAAGGATGCAAGCTCTCTCTCCTAACCAACCTGATGAATATCCCTATTCCCTTAATCATGGCATGATAAATCCATACAATCCTTCCTACAACTACTATCAAATTCCACCTCCACCATCTCCTGATCTCACACATACTCAGTTTTCCCCAATTCAACTTTAAGACATTGCTGCCCACTTTCGCATTGATCGTGTTCCCACCTTTTTGGAGGCTTATGCCTTAACCAAGACAGGTGCCTTCGAGTGGTAGACACTGGTCAAATATTATGGAGCTGAGCCCTTTCTTAGAAAAGATCCAGACATTGATGTAATCATTCGGTCTTTTCAGTGAGATTATGAGATATCTTTGTAATGATTGTAATGGATATCTTTTTATAAAGAAAGTATGTCATGCTTCATCTTATAAAGTGTATGGTCATTAAATTGTTATGAATAAAAGTGTTTTCCATGGCTTCATTTGGACATATACATGTTATATAAGAATATTGTTATTTAAAATGATTGAAAAATAAATTATGGCTAAATTTGATAAAGCATCACTTGGTTTTAAAATTAAATATCTTTTTAAGGGAGAGTATAGCATAAAATTAAGAGGGAGAACTAAATAGTCATAAAAATGATTATATTGGATATCATGTAAAATCTTGTACATGTACTTAATTTAAACATCGAAATAGGGTTAATGTCGGTCGAAAAATTACTCGACCGAGACATCTCGGTCGACATATTTATCGACCGAGACAACTCGGTCGACATATTTGTCAACCGAGAATGAGAGCTTGATTTCCTTTCATGCGTGTACAAGCATCTCTAGGGTCGGTTTTTTTCTTTAAAACCGACCCTAGAAGGTCTCTCAGTCGACAATATTGTCGACCGAAATGAGTTTTGGATCCAGTTTAGTTCACGCATGTATAAGAACCTCTAGGGTCAGTTTTTTTACTTTTAACCGACCCTAGATCTCCCCTCGGTCGACACATTTGTCGACTGAGAATGAGAGCCATATTTCCTTTTTGCGTGAATAAGCACCTTTAGGGTCAGTTTTAAAAAAAAACTGACCCTAGAGAGTCTTTCGATCGACAATATTGTCGACCGAGTTTAGTTTTGGATCCAGTTTATTTCACGCATGTATAAGAACCTCTAGGGTCGGTTTTTTTATTTTTAACCGACCATAGAACTCCTTTCGGTCGACAAATTTATCGACCGGAAGAAGAGATAGATTTCCTTTCGTGTGTGTATAAGAACCTCTAAGGTCGGTTTTTTCTTTAAAACCGACCCTAGAGAGTGTCTCGGTCGACAAAGTCGTCGACTGAGAAGTCTTTGTTGTTACCTGTAGGGTCAGTTTTAACCATATAACTGACCTTGTAGGAGGCAACCTCGGTCTACAATATTGTCGGGGTCGACAATAAGCTTGTTCGGGCATCGCTTACCTGTTGGGTCAGTTGTTTGCAAATAACCGACCCTACAGGTTTCGAGTAACAAATAGTCGGGGTCTCATTTTCCCTCCATTCTTGCTGCCAAGACCTAGTTCTTTTCTCTTTTGCCTCCATTTTCACACCGCCAAAGCTCATTTCCCTCCATTCTCACTCGGCCAAAGCTTCTCTTAACCAAAAGAGCTACCGCGCCGCCAAAGCTTTGCCAAGAAGGTCGTCGTCATGTTCGAAGGGAGCTCATCGTCAAAGCATTGCCTCCTCTCTGTGAAACCCTTACCGCCTCTCTGCGCCTCCAAGCCTCCTCTCCATGAAAGGAGCTCGTCATCGCCGCCTCTCCACACTTCCACAAAGGTCACCGCCTCTTCGGGAAGGTCGTCACATCCTCCACGAAGGTCGTCGTCATTTCCAAGAAAGGCCGCCGCCTTGTTCCCTCATTCCCGAGTTCGTTCCCGCCGCCATGGAAGTCCAGGTCCAATCTCGGTCGACAATTTGTCGACCGAGAGCCCACCTGCGCACGACGTCCAGGTCCACTCTCGGTCGAGAATTTGTCGATCGAGGGTGGACCTGGACACCGTGTGCAGGTGGGCTCTCGGTCGACGAATTGTCGACCGAGATTGGACCTGGACTCCTATAACTATATAGTTATATTGTTTTTCCATTTTATATGGTTTGATAACATCCCACTTCCTTAATCAATTGCTTAACACCCAATTTTGTTAGTTGCATGCTAGCCTAGCTCTCTTCTACTTTCCTTAGTGTTAATTTCTTAAAGAATTTTCTCTAGTTAGTGTTACTTAACCTGCTTTTAGTTGTTTAGTTAGTTGATTTCCTGGTTAGTGTATGATTTCTTGGTTTAGATAATTTCTCTAGTTAGTTGATAGATCAGGGTTGCCATTATTAGATTAGTGTAGTTTCTTGTTCTTTCTAGCTTGGCCTAATTGCTTGCCATTTCCAATCTTCAACTAGTTTCTCTCTCTTGCTAGTGTATTGATCATTTCTTTCTTAGTCCATGATATCTAATTTGCCAGGGCTGGTCTAGATTTTAAAATGACATCATGACTGGAAGGAAATCTTTAGATTATTAGGAGTAAACTTTGGATACTCCCAAATTGACAGTTTAGGGTTGATGCTGTTGGGTTTTAGAGGAGGCAGAGAAGCAGCGGAAACAAAAAAAAAATCTCCCCAAACCCAGAACAAAAGGAATCGTGTCAACATCTATATAATAGGAAAGATGGTTTGTGAATCATACCTTGTCCCGGGGCTTGCATGGCGACAGTACCTCACGCCTTGTGCGGTCTTCACCTCCGGTCTTGTACGGTGTCTGTGCAGCTCCTGGTCACACCGGGACTGACGACTGCTCCTCCTACCAGACTGTCGGATGATAGTTGTCCTCCTGAGCGGCAGTGACCTCCCGCCTCTGAAGTAGTCCACACGGACCACCTAGAACTCCACACTCCGTGTCCCACAAGGAAGTGGAAGGAGTCGCACCCTACTGTTGACGTACTAGTCACCAACACACTCTCCTTCTGTCAATTGCAACTGCAGTTGTCCTTCCCTTACTGCACCTCCCTTTGCGGGAAGCACTTGCTCGGGCTCTCTCTCGGTTACCAAAACCAGAGAGAATGACAACTTTGCAGAGCAATCAACTTGCACTGAGTTGTATTCTAAGAAGCCCCCAATACCCCTATATATATAGGTGGGTCATGGGATAGGGTTCTCTGTGCTCGGCAATATGGGACTAAAAGTAGGAGTAGAAGGGTTCGAGATTTTCCACAAAAGCAACTAACTCACAACCTGAACCGATCGGTTCACAAGTGAACCGGTCGGTTGGGGACCTGAACCGATCGTTTGGGACCCTTGAACTGATCGGTTCACTCCTGAACCGGTCGGTTGGGGTTCCAGGTTGGTTCCCAATTGACTTTCCTTCTTTTGTTTCCAATTGGTATCGAATACCAATCCTTGTTCCAATCAAATTGGGCAAGTGAAACGTAAGGAAAATTCTCACCAATCCTACTTTCCCAAGTTGCTCGGTTGCGCCAGTTGAACCGATCGGTTCAACACTTGAACCGCTTATTTCACTCTGTGCATGAGCCGATCGGTTCAACAATTGAGCCGACCGGTTCAGCAACCTTAGCCGACCAGTTCATCACATGAACCGATCACTTGGGAGTGCAGGTTGTGCAGAATCAGTCAAAAGCGATTTCAATCAATCTGATACTCTAATCAATGCGTCTAACACCTTGAACACTATGATATTGAGCTATCGGTTAATTGAGTGTTTAATTGAACTACTAAACTCTTTTAGTAATCAATCTCAACATTTCTTGTGGACAAAACTCCTCTTCCAGGTTAAATCCTATGTGTGTGACCCTGTAGGTCCATTTCACGTTGGCACTGAAAGTCCATAACACTTATGACTTCACAAGCAAAGAGCGGTGCCTAGTCACACATCATTGCTACCCAAATGAAATAGAAAGTTGGAGAACAACTTTCATCCCTACAATCTGTGAATGGTGTTACAGTGAATGTATAATTCGTTTGTCACTGATATCCAGAATGAACTCAAGGCATGGAATAGTCATCCTGTCAATGTTCATTCATTTCCTTGATCTCAGAGTAGACCGAGTGAGATGTGTATGACATCAATGTCACATATTGATTCACACGTGCATGTGCATGCCTTTTCTCAATCCTACTCATCAAGTGGCCAAGGATATCAAACTCCCTCAGGAGGGACATATCCCATATCTATCACTCACCCCTCAAAAGCCCCATGTGTCAAAGCCACCCAATCATCACCTTTATAACAACCCATGTTTCAGGAGTGCATTTGATGATGTCAAAGTGTACCCAATGACATGTGTTGAGTGTAGTGATTTCAGGTCTAAGAATCACACTCACCACCATCACTGTGAGAGCTGACTGTGACTACCAAGTCATGGTTCCATGTGTCACTCTCATGGTGGGTCTGTCTGGTACCTTGTTCTCTAACAAATACCTATGTGCTTGGTTTGATATCACTATATCATGACTAATGAGATTATGCCATCAACCAACACACAATCTAGTCTTCAGTGTTATTGATGTCTATGGTTATTTCCACAATAACAACCGACTATGGACTAAACAAGAATGTATACTCTTAACATCTGTATGATCTCGTCGTTTAGGTCCTTAACCCAAAAGCATACATCATTGAGTCAAAACATTCTTTAGACATCTATCATGTTACACCATCATCTCAGAAATAGTTTAAACATAAAGATTGGAAATTGCCTTTATTATATATTCAAATCATTTACAAAGTATCCCATTACAATCATCACATGACTTGCTCTATGGGCATACATACCAACAGACTCCCACTTGCACTTAGAGCCAGTCACCAAGGAAACGCAGTCCTTGTGACCTAGCATGACCATCATGCTTCTGCTGAGAAAGGGCCTTAGTCAGTGGATCAACTATATTGTCTTCAGTTGGTACTTTGCAAATCTTCACATCTCCTCAATGTACGATTTCTCGTATGAGATGGAAGCCCCGCAGTATGTGCTTGGACCGCTGATGTGATCTGGGCTCCTTAGCTTATGCAATAGCTCCATTATTGTCACAATAAAGCTCAATTGCATCACAGCTACTGGGAACTACACCAAGTTCAGAAATGAACTTCCTGATCCACACAGCCTCCTTTGCTGCATGTGTAGCAGCAATATACTCGGCCTCTGTAGTAGAATCAGCAATTGTTTCTTGCTTGGAACTATTCCATCTCACAGCTCCATTATTAAGGCAAAACACAAATCCTTACTGCAATCTGTAATCATCTTTATCGGTTTGGAAGCTTGCATCGGTGTAACCCTTTACAACCAGCTCTTCCTCGCCGCCGTAAACAAGAAACTGATCCTTAGTCCTTCGCAAGTACTTGAGGATGTTCTTTACGGCTGTTCAGTGAGCATCCCCAGGATCTGACTGGTACCTGCTCGTCATTCTTAGAGCATACGAGACATCTAGGCGTGTGCACAAAATAGCATACATGATGGACCCGATAGCTGATGCATATGGGATCCCATTCATATGGTCCCTCTCTTCACAAGATTGGGGACATTGAGCTCTAGAGACGGTGACTCCATGTAGCATGGGGATGTTGCCTCTCTTTGAGTTCTCCATGCTGAACCGCTTCAGCACTTTCTCAATGTACACGCTCTGACTTAGTCTGAGAAGCCTTCTAGATCTATCTCTATAGATCTAAATTCCTAGGATGTAGGATGCTTCTCCTAAGTCCTTCATTGAGAAAGTATTCCCTAGCGAAGTCTTTACCTTCTCTAAGGCTAAGACATCATTCCCCATCAAAAGTATGTCATCCACATACAATATGAGGAATGTGGTCGAGCTCCCACTAACCTTCTTGCACACACAAGGTTCATCTTCATTTTGAATAAAGCCAAACACTTTGACTTCTTCATCAAATCAAAGATTCCAACTCTGAGACGCTTGCTTCAATCCATAGATTGACCTTTGTAGCTTACAGACTTTATTGAGATTCTTTGGATCTACAAAACCTTCAGGTTGTGTCATGTACACATCCTCATGTATATTCCCATTAAGGAATGCAGTTTTAACATCCATCTGCCAAATCTCATAGTCATAATAAGCTGCAATAGCAAGCATGATCCTAATGGACTTAATCATGGCAACTGGAGAAAAGGTTTCGTCATAGTCAACACCTTGAACTTGTCGAAATCCCTTTGCAACCAATCTTCCTTTATAAGTTTGCACATTGCCATCCATGTCGGTCTTTTTCTTGAAGACCCACTTGCACCCTATGGGTTTTACCCCTTCGGGTGGTTCAACCAAAGTCCATACTTTGTTGGAGTACATGGATTCCATCTCGGATCTCATGGCTTCAAGCCATTTCTCAGAATCTGGTCCCTCCATAGCCTCTACGTAGGTAGTTGGATCATCGTCTATGATCAACTCACCACCTTCCTGAGTCACAAGGTATCCAAACCTCTCAGGTTCAAGGCGGGTCCTACTAGATCTACGAGGTCCTTGTGTTACTTGAGGAGAATGATATTCCACAACACCTTGTGAATCTCCATTTTCCTCTCGTACATCTATCGGTTCAATGTTTTCTTGTTGGGCTTGAACCTCTTCAAGCTCTACTTTCCTCCCACTCTTTCCTTTGGAAATAAATTCCCTCTCTAGGAATACAGCATCCCTGGCAACAAACACTTTGTTGTCAGTAGGGTGGTATAAGTAATATCCCCTCATTTCCTTGGGGTATCCAACAAAATAAAATTTATCGGATTTGGGTCCAAGCTTATCAGGAAACATTTTACTAACGTAAGCCTCACAACCCCAAATCTTCATAAAAGACAAAACAGGACGCTTCCCATACCATATCTCATATGGTGTCTTTTGAACCGATTTAGATGGTACACAGTTAAGTGTAAACGCGGTGGTTTCAAGAGCATGACCCCAGAAGGAAATTGGAAGATCAGTAAAACTCATCATTGATCGCACCATATCCAACAATGTGTGATTCCTTCTTTCAGACACACCATTATGCTGTGGTGTTCCAGGCGGAGTCCATTGTGATACAATGCCACGGGCTCGCAGAAGGTCCTCAAACTCCTGGCTCAAGTATTCTCCACCTCGATTGGAATGAAGTGCCTTAATACTTCATTCATGAAATCCTTGAACCTTTCAAGGGTTTCTGACTTATGTTTCATCAGGTACACATAGCCATACCTATTGAAGTAATAAGTGAAGGTAATGAAGTACTGATACCCATTTCTGGCATTAGTTCTAAAAGGCCCACATACATCAGTATGTATGAGTCCCAATAAATCACTAGCTCTCTCACCTTTACCTGAAAAGGGAGTCTTGGTCATCTTGCCCATCAAACAAGATTCACATGTCTCTATTGATTCATAATCAAAAGAGTCTAGATAACCATCTTTATGGAGTCTAGAAATGCGCTTCTCATTTATGTGCCCTAGACGACAATGCCAGAGATATGTTTTGTTTGAGTCGTTGAGTTTTTGCTTTTTGGTGTTTACGTTGTATACACTTTTCTCCAAGTCTATCAAGTATAGACCATAATACATAGGGGCACTGCCATAAAAGATCCCATCTTTAGAAATGGAACACTTTCCATTCTTAATAAGAAATTCAAATCCATCTTTGCCCAAACAAGAGACAGAAATGATATTCCTATTTATGGCAGGTAAATAATAGCAGTTTTTCAACTCTATTATTATCCCACTAGGTAGAGTTAACTCATAGGTTCCTACGACACTGGAGGCAACTCTTGCCCCATTAGCAACACGTAGTTCAACCTCACCTTTCCCTAAAGGCCTACTTCTCTTAAGATCCTTCACATTTGAACAAATGTGAGATCCACATCCGGTATCAAGTACCCATGATGAAGAAGTAGTAAAGTTAATCTCTATCACGTATACACCAGAAGTAGAGATCTCTATCTCTGACTTCTTCTTCCATTGTTCCTTCCATCCTCTCCATGTAGAAGAAATTGGTTTGGCGAGAGAACACTTCTCTCCCTTACCTACTTTCTTCTTCACCAACGCATTAAGCATACATAGAGTGGACTCTAAGGCTCCTGGTATATCTAGATTGTGCAGAACACTTCTCACAGTCCTCAACCAGTTATAACATTTATTCTCAATTAATTTGCCCATTATAAAAGATGATTGTTTTGCCATTCTACAAGAGAAAATTTGCAGTTGTCAAAAACTTTTTGATTTGATTTGAATAAATTGACGATAGTTAATTAGGCCTTTAATTAATTACCGCTCCCACTATTTTGAATCAAATTGATAGCCGTCACCATTAATTCAGAAGATTGCAGCGTACAATCTTCTAGTGGGTCAAGATCCTAAAATCCTCTGAGCCATGGACCAGCTAGGGTTGTCACCCACAACTAAGATCTCTCAGGTAGGCAACTCTTGCCAATTGCATCATATGCAACTCTTGCAAGATGTCATATGCAACTCTTTTCAATGATCATCTCCATGCCTTAAGGTACTAGATCCCATCTAGATCACCTTGTTAAGTCCGACCCAAAGCCAACACGATGAATATGCAGCCTGCTAGGGCAAACCCACACATTCATCCTTCACGCTTCCACGAGATAGACGGTGCACCACACTAGGGCGTGCCCACACTTGGTCGATCAAGCTTTTCACATGTGTCACATTTGGAAGGCATCTAAAACATAATATTTAATGAGGGATTTGGTTTTTATATACATATACATATCCAAACACCACAATATATAGTATGTATCATATACATGCTATATCCCACAGAAAACATGTGAAACGATAAAATCAATGATTATGGCCATCCTATTGTGACTCCTCGAGCCAAAAGGAATCACTGTCATCTAGGTATACATCACATGCAACCTTTACAAGATGAAATATGTGCCTGCCTTTCTGGGTTTGATCAGCTCATCTCCATGACTGATCGGCTCGCCATCAGGTTGGTTGTTCGGGTGCCACCAGCCGATCGACTGGCGCCTCCAGCCGATTGGTACACCGGTCGTCGTGCATCTCCTCAGGTCGCAACCCGCTCATCTCGTTCCTCGAACCGGCCATCTGGATCACCAACCGTTCGGTTCACTCCTTGAACTGATCGTCTTCAGGTCGTCTGCCGTTCTTTGACATAACAGGAAATAAAATCTATCCTATTTACAATTGAATTGTGTAACCCCGAGTTACATTCGGGGGGAGCAAAGGTAAGAAAAAAATTCTCGAATTTTTTTGAGTTACATCAGGAATAGGAGAAGGGAATCGGTGCGCAGACCGAGATGCAAGAAACCACACAAACAACCACACACAGATATAGGGGTTTATAGGCCATATTCATGCTACACATCCACCACAAAACTCGTTTAAGGGCGACGCGTATCGAGTGCATTAATATTACATATCATATATGTATATTAGGGATTTGTGGAATGGACATGTATAAAGCCGATATTATTCACATTGCATGCAATAAATAAAGGCGACAAACCAAAATCGATCATATCGATAATCCTAAAATATAGAGCGGTTGACGTGGCTCTGATACCACTGTTGGGTTTTAGAGGAGGCAGAGAAGCAGCGGAAACAAAAAAAAATTTCTCCCCAAACCCAAAACAAAAGGAATCGTGTCAACGTCTATATAATAGGAAAGATGGTTTGTGAATCATACATTGTCCCGAGGCTTGCTCGGCGACAGTACCTCGCGCCTTGCGTGGTCTTCACCTCCGGTCTTGGACGGTGTCTGTGCAGCTCCTGGTCGCACCGGGAATGACTCCTCCTCCTCCTACTAGACTGTCGGATGATAGTTGTCCTCCTGAGCGGCAGTGACCTCCCGCCTCTAAAGTAGTCCACACGGACCACCTAGAACTCCACACTCCTTGTCCCACAAGGAAGTGGAAGGAGTCACACCCTCCTGTTGGCATACTAGTCACCAACACACTCTCCTGCTGTCAATTGCAATTGCAGTTGTCCTTCCATTGTTGCACCTCCCTTTGCTGGAAGCACTTGCTCGGGCTCTCTCTCGGTTACCAAAACCAGAGAGAACAACAACTTTGCAGAGCAATCAACTTGCACTGAGTTGTACTCTGAGAAGCCCCCAATACCCCTATATATAGGCGAGTCATGGGACAGGGTTCTCTGTGCCCGACAATATGGGACTAAAAGAAGGAGTAGAAGGGTTCAAGATTTTCCACAAAAGCAACTAACTCACAACCTGAATCGATCAGTTCACAAGTGAACCAATCGGTTGGGGACCTGAACCGATTGGTTCACCACTGAACTGATCGTTTGAGACCCTTGAACTAATTGGTTCACTCCTGAACTGGTCGGTTGGAGTTCCAGGTTGGTTCCCAATTGACTTTCCTTCTTTTGTTTCCAATTGGTATCGAATACCAACCCTTGTTCCAATCAAATTGGGCAAGTGAAACGCAAGGAAAATTCTCACCAATCCTACTTTCCCAAGTTGCTTGGCTGCGCCAGTTGAACCGATCAGTTCAACACTTGAACCGCTCATTTCACTCTGTGCATGAGCCAATCGGTTCAACAATTGAGCCGACCAGTTCATCAACCTTAGTTGACCAGTTCATCACATGAACCGATCGGTTGGGAGTGCAGGTTGTGCAGAATTAGTCAAAAGCGATTTCAATCAATCTGATACTCCAATCAATGCGTCCTACACCTTGAACACTATGATATTGAACTATCGATTAATTGAGTGTTTAATTGAACTACTAAACTCCTTTAGTAATCAATCTAAACATTGCTTGTGGACAAAACTCCTCTTCCAGGTTAAATCCTATGTGTGTGACCATGTAGGTCCATTTCACGTTGGCAGTGAAAGTCCATAACACTTATGACTTCACAAGCAAAGAGCGGTGCCTAGTCACACATCATTACTACCCAAATGAAATAGAAAGTTGGAGAACAACTTTCATCCCTACAATCCGTGAATGGTGTTACAGTGAATGTATAATTCCTTTGTCACTGATATCCAGAATGAACTCGAGGCATGGAACAGTCATCATGTCAATGTTCATTCATTTCCTTGATCTCAGAGTAGACCGAGTGAGATGTGTATGACATCAATATCACATATTGATTTACACGTGCATGCACATGCCTTTTCTCAATCCTACTCATCAAGTGGTCAAGGATATCAAACTCCCTCAGGAGGGACAAATCCCATATCTATCACTCACCCCTCAAAATCCCCATGTGTCAAAGCCACCCAATCATCACCTTTATAACAACCCATGTTTCAGGAGTGTGTTTGATGATGTCAAAGTGTACCCAATGACATGTGTTGAGTGTAGTGATTTCAGGTCTAAGAATCACACTCACCACCATCACTGTGAGAGCTGACTGTGACTACCAAGTCATGGTTCCATGTGTCACTCTTACGGTGGGTCTGTCCGGTACCTTGTTCTCTAACAAGTACCTATGTGCTTGGTTTGATATCACTATATCATGACTAATGAGATTATGTCATCAACCAACACACAATCTAGTCTTCACTGTTATTGATGTCTATGGTTATTTCCACAATAACAACCGACTAGGGACTAAGCAAGAATGTATACTCTTAACATCCGTATGATATCATCGTTTAGGTCCTTAACCTAAAAGCATACGTCATTGAGTCAAAACATTCTTTAGATATCTATCATGTTACACCATCATCTCAGAAATAGTTTAAACATATAGATTGGAAATTGCCTTTATTATATATTCAAATCATTTACAAAGTATCCCATTACAATCATTACATGACTTGCTCTATGGGCATACATACCAACAAATGCATGAAATAATGCATTTATATATTAACTTAGAAACCCGTTCAAAATTACTCATTAGGAGTACACTTTGGATAGTCCCCAGTTTGGGACTATTTTTGGATATTTTAATCTCACTTAGGATGTACCTGTATAATGTATGTTTAGTTTTGTAGATTATTTCAGTAGGGTTTCTTCATTTGTTCTCTGGGTACATATGTGAGTGGTTATTTTCCATTTACATCGGTGTACTTGGAGAACTTAGGGGAAATGTTGCTGAAATTTTCTTCAAAACTAAACATACATTATACAGTTACTAGTGAGATTAAATATTAAAAAATGGGATAGGTGGTACACTTTAGTATATAAGTAATTAACTTCCTATCAATAAAAACTTACATATTATTATAGTATCAATATTAAACTGTTAGTTTTATAATTAATTTTAATGTGATATAGAAAATGGATCGAAGTTGGATGTCTATCAAGAACTGTTGCAGTCCAGAGTTTGCCAAAGGTCTTGATGAATTTATCAGATTTGTTGAGGAACATATGAAACTACCTACAGATATGCTATATTGTCCATGTAGAAATTGTTGTAACAATTTGAAAGTTGATACTGGTGAGGAAATTAAGAATCATGTCATATGCAATGGGATCATACAAGGTTATAATGAATGGTATTGGCATGGAGTGAAATTGAATTATGGATCAGAAAATTTCGATACTAATAGTTGTGGCATAGAAGATATAGATAATGATGATAATGTTAATGATGAACCGATTCAGGATAATATGGTTGATGAGATGCTACGTAGTTGTCGGGACAATGTCATTGATCCACCTTCTTTATTTGCAAACATTGTCCATGATGCTGAAAAACCATTATATAAGGGTTGTACTAAGTTCACGAGGTTGAGTGTTGTGATGCGATTATATACTCTTAAAGCTCAAAACCGTTGGAGCGATAAGAGTTTCACTTCATTGTTGTCTTTGTTAAAGGAAATTCTTCCTAAAGGCAACGAGCTTCCAATTTCAACATATCAAGTAAAGAAAATAATGTGCCCAATGGGAATGGAGGCTAAGAAGATTCATGCATGTCCAAATGATTGTGTGTTATTTCAGAAGGACTATAGTAATTTGATAAATTGTCCAAAATGTGGTGTGTCAAGGTATAAGACTACAAATTCAGCTAAGGCTAAAAATGGCTCTCCTGCCAAGGTGATGTGGTATCTACCAATAATACCACGATTTCAACGCTTGTTTGCTAATACAGAAGATGCGCAACATTTGTCTTGGCATGGGGAGTTAAAGGTCAATGATGATGGCGTCCTACGACATGCATCTGATTCACCACAATGGAAGAAAATTGATTTATTATACCCTCAATTTGGTAAAGAACCAAGAAACCTAAGACATGGGCTCTGTACAGATGGAATGAATCCCTATGGTACATTAAGCAGCCAACATAGCACGTGGCCTGTTATGATTGTTATATACAATCTTCCTCCTTGGTTGTGTAAGTAAAATAAGTATGTGATGTTTTCAATATTGATATCAGGGCCCAAGCAACCTGGAAATGATATTGATGTTTACCTTCAACCTCTAATTGATGACCTAATGAAACTATGGGAAGAAGGTATTATGACATATGATTCTTCACGTAAAGAGATCTTCAATTTGCGTGCTATGTTATTTTGCACGATTAATGACTTTCTAGCTTATGGAAATTTGTCTGGATATAGCATAAAAGGATACAAAGCATGTCCTGTTTGTGAGGAAAATACTGATTCAATCAGACTGAAACATGGTGGTAAAATCATATATCTTAGTCATCGGAGATTTCACCCACCAGTACATCCTTATCGAAGGCAACGCAAAACCTTTAATGGGTCAACTGAGGAACGAAGTGCTCCTAAACCTATACCAGGAAATGTTGTATATGATAGGGTGAAACATATTGTTAATGAATTTGGAAAGAGTTCATGTAGTCATACACTCGCATGTGACAAATCTCTATACAAGAAGAGGTCAATATTCTGTGATCTTCCTTATTGGAGATCTTTGGCAATTAGACACTGCATTGACGTCATGCATGTTGAAAAAAATATTTGTGATAGCATCATCGGTACACTATTGAACATACCAGGAAAGACTAAAGATGGCATCAAATCTAGAAAAGATTTAGAATTAATGGGTATTAGAAAAGAATTATCAGTTGAGATCAGGGGTCGTCGCACATATTTGCCACCGGCTTGTTACACTTTTTCAAAGAAAGAGAAAAAGACTTTCTGTGAGTGCTTGTATAATATTAAGGTTCCACAAGGATACTCTTCTAATATTCGTAGATTTGTATCAATGAAGGATCTAAAACTGATAGGTCTCAAATCTCACGATTGTCACACCTTAATATAACAAATTTTACCTGTGGCTATTCAATCTATATTGCCGAAGCATGTAAGGTTGCAATCACAAGACTCTGTTTCTTCTTCAATGAAATATGCAACAAAGTGATACATCCTGATACTCTCGATAAATTATAGAAAGATGTAATTGTTACCATGTGTCAGCTTGAAATGTACTTTCCTCCTTCATTTTTTGATATCATGGTTCATCTTGTAGTACATATTACAAGGGAGGTGAAGATGTTGGGAACATATCCTGATACACTGGATGTATCCATTTGAACATATTACATATCCTGATACACTGGATGTATCCATTTGAATAGCTGTGATGTTCAGAATCGTTATCGTCCTGAAGGGAGTATTGTTGAGGGTTACGTGGCTAGGGAGGTGATGGACTTTTGTAATGATTTTTTGAATTGCAATGAAACTTGTAGCGATAAAAAAAATTCCCATCACACTGGATCTTATTGTGGCAAAGGAACTCTGGGAGGAAGAGTGAAAGGAATCAGTTATGAGTTGTGGGAACAAGCGCATTTGTATATTTTACACAACATCGATGAAGTTAGTAGCTACATCACAGAACACAATGATCTTATCAAGAGAAATCATCCGCGATCCAGTTCAATGTGGCTTGCAAGAGAGCATAATAGAACATTTATTAGGTGGTTTGAAGAGAAAGTATTTAATCAACTATCTAAATCACCAAATAATGTTGCTGAGAACATAAAATGGCTCGCCTTTAAGCGAAAAATGGATGTCATGTCATATGAAGGTTATGACATTAACATATATTCATACTACACAAAGCGTCAAGATGAAAGTAGTGTAGTTCAAAATAGTGGGGTCACTGTTAAAGCTTGTTCATTGTATTTTTCTAGTGCCAAAGATAAAAGACCACATGAAGCTGAGATGTCATATTACGACGTCATTGACGACATATGGGAAATGGACTATACAAATTTTCGAGTTCCTATGTTTAGGTGTAATTGGGTTGACAACAACAAAGGAGTTTTAGGGGATGAGTTGGGTTTCAAATTGGTGAATTTTGAAAAGATTGGTTTCAAAGATGAGCCATTCATCATGGCAGACCAAGAAAAACAAGTATTCTATATTGATGACCCGGCAAATAAAAATTGGTCTGTCGTTCTTAATGGAAAAAGACAGTTTACTGTAGATCCTATAAATGAAGAAGAATACTACGAAAAGTATGATGATTCCAGTCCATTCTCAGTTGGTTTGCCAAGTGTAAATGTTGAAGATAACACCGATGAATATTATAAATGTCAAGACCATGCTGAAGGAATTTTCCTTGACTAACAACTCAACCAATACTAAAGGCATGTATTCTTTGAAATTTTTTATTTTATTATCATGTATACATTATCACTTGTGCTTTAATTATCACTTATTTTTTTATCATGTATACTTGCAGGTTCTAAAATGGCGAGTGAAGATGAACATTCTAAGCATGAGCACCATGAGGATGGTAGTGGTGATGCTAAGAAAAGTAGAGGGCCTACATTGATGCGTAGGATGCAGGAGCTCAGGGCTAAAGGGGATAAATTGCCAGTCCAGTTTGATATGACAGGAGCACCTGTTGGGGAACATGCTAGTGCTTTGAAGCATTATGTAGGGGCGACCGCGCACAGTAAGGTGGCAATAGATATAGAAAATTGGCTTGATTTTCCTAATGCCAAAAAAGACATCATATGGAAAGATATATTTGTGAGTGGAAGTGATATTATTTTAATATGTTTTTATCTATTGATTCTAATTTAGTTTGCTTGGAATTAATTCCTTTTCAAAACAACATTATTAATTGCTTCTTTTGTATGTATAGGGTGTTTTTCATCTAAATGAAAAAGAACACATGAAAAGAGTGCTACAATGTTGTGGTGTACGATGGAGGGGTTTTAAGACATATCTTGTAAGGGAATTTATAAATAATCCTAAACAAAAGAAGAAAGCTACATATGTATATATTTTTATAGATCCTGAGGTGTGGGAAAGATTTGTTGCAGCTAGGAGATCGGAAGAGTTTCAGGTAATAAAGATTGTGATGTATTGTATGTATATTTAATTTTATACAATTAGGGAGATAGATCTTTTTATACATGTTTGCCAAGTCTAAATTGCAATACCTCATTTTAAATGATCAGGCTATTCACCAGGCTCAAAAGGAAAGACGGGCTAAAAATATGCATGACCATCGCTTGGGGCCCAGTGGTTATGCCTTCCGCCGCCAACTATAAGAGAAGCAATCCTCTTCTGGAGAAGAATCTAGTACAACTCAAGTTGAGCGACCACCCCGACACATGACATGGATTGATGCTAGAAAGAATCGAGCAAGTGAAATTGTCAACCCTGCAACTAAGGAGGTGGCACAAAAGATGGTAGGTTTATCCCAACTAAGTATTTATATCTAATTGATATTGTGATTGAATATTTTTATTAACTATGACTAGATTGATCTCCACGAGTAAAGGAAGGAAGGAAAGTTCATCCCAACTGGCTACATGGATGAACTAGCAGTTGCTCTTGGTACGAAGGAGCATCCTGGCCGTGTTAGGGGATTAGGAGTTGGCATAGGATTCAAGTCTTATTTTGTCCCTTCGCAATCTAAAAGAGGTCGTGTAGGAGGTCTTACACAAGAGGATCTTGAAGCATTAGTAGCGCAGAAAGTAAAAGAAATAATGTCTTCATTTCATCCTACTCAACCTTCTCAACCTATTCATACTGCACGTCTCTCAAGTGATGAGGTACAAGCCCATGCTCCAGTTGTAGAAGGTCATGGGAGCACTCCCGATGACCGACCACAACAATGTACAGTAAGTTTTTGTTCTATATGTTGTGTTAGTATGATAAATATATGATAATATATATAGTTGTATAATGTATATGTTCTACTGTTTCTTATATAACTTATATTATTTCAATCTAGGTTGGTATGAACTGTAAACTTGGAGTGGAGGTTCCAGAATATAATGTTGTGGCAGCGGGCAAGGTGTACAACCTTGGTGGTACATTGCATTGCCAACAAATTACTGATGACATTTGTCGTGTGTCCATCCATCTTGTGTACGACGGAATGGGGGACAAACCACTACCCATACCTAATCCTGAATATAGTATAGTTGAAGAAGCTGAGGGTGTTATGGTGGGTTGGCCTAGACACTTGGTTATCAATGACAAGGTATACCTTATTTCTACCATATTTTTCATATTTGACTGCATATATGAACTCGTGTCATATAAGTATGTAATTTAATTAACAGGTTTGTAAACCAAAAAGTAAAAATTCTACTAGTTGTCCTCCTATGCCCAAGCCATCTTTCATTCCTGAAGCTACATTCGAGGAATTGGGAAGCAAATGTAAATGTTTGTGTCAATACTTAGCCAACCAAAGCTCAGGATTACAAATGTTGGTCAATTTAACAGAAGATGTAGTTGGGAGGAATTTTGAGAATTTAATTTTTCTTGATGATATTATAGAGTTGTTCCAGTATGATTGGCTAAATACTTCGGTAATAGAAGTATGGATAAGGTAATGATCTATCAATATATATATCAAATTCCAATACACATTTTAAGCTTAGTTCTATATATGGAAATAATTACAAATGTTTTACATCCATTTATATATTGAGATCACAAACTTTGATATAAAGAATGTTGGATTCTTAGTTCCTTCAATCACTAGTCAAGTGGAGATAAATTTTGAGGATGTGAATGAGTACTTCTCTACTGTATTCAAATATTTTGCTAGTGAAGGGAAGGAAATTATCCTAATTCCTTTTAACGTACATTAAGTATTATTATTCAATATAATTTTAATAATGAATAAAATTATTTATTTTAATGTTTGTTTTATTCTTACTCAGAGGTAGACATTGGGAATTAGTGGTGATTGCCCCTAAATTGATGACTCTTTATTATCTTGACCCAATGGGTAAAACAACAAGGAGTCACAAACTGAAATTGCCAGCTATGGAGTAAGTATAAATTTAGTCAATGTTTCAACATGATATTTCTATTTAAAATTTCTATTTTACCAATTATTATATAATTGATAGGGGTATAAAGGCTTTTCATGATGCTGGAGGACAAATACCAACAAAATTAAAGACATTGACTTTGAAAAATGTCAAGGTAGCTACTTTGACAACTGCTTAGTCTTATATGTATTAATTTTCAATTCTAATATGTCAACTCTTATAGTGTTATCTCAACTGCTATTTATAGTAGTTTACTAACATTAAGTATAATTCGTTATTTGTAGTGTCCTATGCAAAATAATGACTGGGCTTGTGGCTACTATGTAATGAAATATATGCAAGCTATTGTAAAACAAGCATCACATGACATTCAGACCATAAGTCAGGTAATAAATAATAACATCATAAATTTACAAGTGATTGTAGTCATTTTATAAAATATTAGCATGTGCATTTTCTATTACAGATCTTTACAACTCAACCTTTTACCCTTGTGGACTTGAATGAATTCCGAGAAGAGTGGTCAGATTCTTTTCTAAATGAAGTCAATATAGCATTGGATTAAATATGTCAGCTCCATTTATGTATGTGGCCCTTTCATATTTACATTTGTATTTGATTGATATCATCTCAGACTTGTAATCTGTCATTTTGTAAATTTTTATGTGATTATGAATCATTTTTGTCATGAATGTGTGGTTTTGAATGGTGACGGTTGAGCATCAATGCTCCCCTCTCCCAGAATATATGAATCTTCTTGTTCTTCTGTTCTATTTCATTTTTTGCAGATTTTTTTTTAAAAAAATCAAAACTTCTAGCGTCGGTTTTTTAAATAACCGACCCTAAAGATTGAATGACCACTTCAGTGTGATCCTCGGTCGAGAACAATTTTCGACCGAAAATATTTTGGTCAACAATTTTCTTGACCGAGAGAGTTTTACAGGGTCAGTTTTTTTGGAATAACCGACCCTAAAGATTGAATAAAAGACTTCAGAGTAATCCTCGGTCGAGATTTCTCGACCGAGGATTACTCTGAAGTCTTTTATTCAATCTTTAGGGTCGGTTATTCCAAAAAAACTGACCCTGTAAAACTCTCTCGGTCGAGAAAATTGTCGACCGAAATATTTTTTGTCGAAAATTGTTCTCGATCGAGGATCACACTGAAGTGGTCATTCAATCTTTAGGGCCAGTTATTCCAAAAAAACCGACCCTATAAAACTCTCTCGGTCGAGAAAATTGTTAACCGAAAATATTTCGGTCGAAAATGTTCTCGACCGAGGATCACACTGAAGTTGTCATTCAATCTTTAGGGTCGGATATTCCAAAAAAACTGACCCTGTAAACCATATCGGTCAAGAAAATTGTCGACCGAGATCGTTACAGGGTTGGTTTTTTTGGAATAACGGACGCTATAGAGCAAATTCTTGCCAAGGTCGGTGTTTTGCGTCCGTGTTTACTCTGTAAGGTCGGTTTTATTTGGTCAAATAAACCAACGCTATAGAGCAAACTCTATAGCGACCGCCACTTAGGCGTCGGTTATAAAGTGACGCTACAGGCTTAAAAAACCGACGCTACAGACCCTTTATGTACTAGTGATACATGATGACAAGTAATATATCTAGAGGTGAAATGTTTTATGACACTTATCTTAGAACCTCCCTAGTGCATATGTCCCATACCACATGAACTCAAAAGGGCAATACAAGCATGATATTATGCACTCAATATTAGTTGAACAAAACCCCATAAGCCTGTGTCCCATAGCAAAAACTTGTGTGAATGAGAGAAAGATGCTATATACCATTCTAGAGTTGTGAATGAGAAAAAGATGCTATATACCATTCTAGTGTTAATATAAAAGTCCAAACTATCTAGACACATAACCCTATTCCTCATATACACTACTACAACCTAGCTAGAACTCTACTGTGATTTCTAATATCATTCAATTACTTCTTCTACACTAAGGGGTAGAACGTATGAAGCATAATTTTTTTACCTGTGGCCAACTACATTTTTTTTTCTCTGTTACTATTATTGTATCACACCACTTTTTCTATCATATTGATTACTACACAGAAGCGTAATTCTAAAGGAAGGATGCCAAAAAATTTATAATAATTGCATAAAAATATAATTTATTGATACAACACAATATATAATTTCAATTTATTACATATTAACGTCATAAAATGAAACTTAAACTTAAAATTAATACATTCTTCTCAAACCTTAAAATGAAATCTAAATGGATCGTTCTATTATAGTTAGCACCCCACCTGGGTGTTCCATCTTAAATACCCTCAAACTAGTCCTTGCACATGAAATGGATTTATCCTTGGAGGTTTCTCCTTATATGCAGGTATCTCACCCCCAACTGTACATGAAAAACAAATTAAGTGGAATTCAAAATATTATATCCTATAGAGCACATGTAAACTGAAAATATACTTTTAACATTAAACATTTAAAAAGGACATAGTTTCTTTTAGATTATTATTTTATCTTGACTTATATATGAATCCTCGAGTTTGCACTGAAGTACCTCTTTTTTTATGCACCAAAGTCACTCTCTAGTTGCATCGAAGTGCCACTTCTTGTATATACTGAAGTTCTTCTTATTTATGCTCTGAGGATCCTCTTGGTGAGTATCTTATATAAGTTATCTTTTATTAGTATCATTCTCTTACAAACTCTCAACATGATGTTAGATCTTATTCTGGACTTTACTCTTAATGTGCATCATTGACAATATAATAACGGTTGACAACAAAACATGATTTTAAGTTCATTATAGATTCATTGACTTTAAGCAATTGAACTAGTAGATAATACATTCATAGAATTCTATATACATTGAACATATATACATAAAATCAATTAATGCTAATGTTAAAAGTGCATAGACCACTTACATCTCTCTAGGAGAAGATCCTAGTTGTTCTTCTTATGTTGTTGAAACCCTAATCACTTGATTGGAGTTGATTGAAATCCTTAGTACCATATTAAACAATTAACCTTCAGTAAGTATTGATATTCAACCTAAAATATAGGGTTTCAAGGTTTTTTAAAACAAATAAAAAATAGATTCAAAATAGGATTTAAAACTTAATACGTCATGTAGATCTTGAAAAATCCTTTCCAAAACATATTTCACATAATTTTCTAACATGCACTTGATTTATAGTTGATTTTTGTGTACTAGCCAATAAGAAAAACTCACTGCGGATTTATACAATCCTTGCAAAAATACTGCCAGTGACGCCAACTGGGCAAAGACCTGGTCCAATGGATTGACACCACATGGGTGGTGGGGACCATCATGTAAGGCTCACATAAACAAATCTAAGGAAAATAATGCCTAAAATAGAATGTGAATAGGAGAGACTCATTTGGGGTATAATTGGAAACATGTCACTAGTCATCTTCTTCATGAGTGATTTCAAGAAAAGTTTGCTCATGTGAACTGAAACCATAATACAATCTGAGATTTGTTTCCCCCTGATGGATACAGGAACCACCATTGTCTATAATTTCTAGCTAGTTTCACCAAGACAAAACAAAGTAGGACATCCAGGGGCATTGCAACCCCCATCAACCACTACCTCACAAGGGCAGCCTATCATAGTAAAGTGATGGAATCAAAGCATTCTGAGTTCGAAGTTGACCCACATAGTCGACTATGAAAGAGCCAAAATGGGGATAGTATATTTACCTAGAAATGGATGAAATACACAAGTAGGAAATCTCATAGAAGGTCCCTTGATCACAATTGAAGTGTCTGTGGTACCCTGAGGTATTTGAATAGTCATCTTCGATCGTAGGATCAGACAAGAGTAAGTTGAGTAGGGAACGGATGCAAAGGGGTTTGTTAGGGCAATGCGTTGGTGGGATTGTGATGGAGCTTCCACTCACGTGGAATTGTGTGCACCACTAAAAATCCTAAAGATGGTGAGTCTTTAAGTTTAGCCTTGCTTATACTAGATCGAGAACTCCACCCATGTATGCTAAGATACGTGGAAGTCTTATCATAGTATAGTTAAGGGTCGAATCCACGGGACAACGGTCTTGTTGGGAGCAACAAGATGGAAAACGTTAGAATTTCACTTAGTCTTTTAATAGTTGGTATTTCAAACAAAAGGGTGGTTTGGTTGTTTTTAAACTAAGAGTAAGTAAAGTAAAGTAAGCAAGTAAGTTTAAATGTGATCGGCTTTCACCGCCACTACCAAAGAATCAAAACATGCAACATAAAACATAACCTGCAAAAAAGTTCTCAGACAGTTAGAATCTTTGTAGATTTAGCTTCCTTTCGAAGAGCTAACTACAAGGGGTGTGGGGATATTGCAATGCCAGCCATCCCCGAATGAATGGTCACCTACTTTGCATCATTCCCTTCACAAAGTGTGTTTCTCGACTTACCAAGGTTGTACTTTCATACGTCAACTGATTCCATTTCATAGTATGGAGGTACAACATTGGTAGTGAGTTTACTCCACTTCTTGAAAAACACTCCTAGATACCGAAATAGATGCGTGGTGGATACATGCATCAGGAACCAACATTCAATCGAGTTTCGAATCTAGTAGTACAAACATAGACAATTCATACTAAAAGATAAAAGGTAACACAAGTTGAAATAGAGAGAAAGCAGCTTCAGGATGGGGCATGGATCTCATACCAGCAGCCTTTGGGTGGAGGATGGAAGTTGAAATAGCTCTGGAGTAGTAGAGGCAGCCTCTGAGCATCTCAAAAAACTTTGTCCCCTTGGGTCTTATTTATAGGCCTTAAGTGAAGACCAAATGGTTTGGTCAGTTTTGGATCCAAACGGTCTTGAAGACCGTTTGGACCCCGAGACTGTTTGGACCCCATGCGGTCTTGGGACCGGTTGGCTTCATGTGGTCTTGGGACCGTGTGACTCCATGCGGTCTCGGGACCAGTTGGATTCATGCGGTCTTGGGATCGTGTGACTCCATGCGGTCTCGGGACCGGTTGGCTTCATGCAGTCTTGGGACCGTGTGAAGCTATGTGGTCTTGAGACCGGTTGGCTTCATACAGTCTTGGGATCGTATGACTCCATGCGGTCTCGGGATTGATTAGCTTCATGCGGTCTTGGGACCGTGTGAGTCCATGCAGTCTTGAGAGCGGTTGGCTTCATGCGGTCTTGGGACCGTGTGAGTCCATGCGGTCTTGAGACCGGTTGGCTTCATGCGGTCTTGGGACCGTGTGAGTCCATGCGGTCTTAAGACCGGTTGAGTCTTTTATAAATTTTTTTTGTCTTTTTCTGTTAGTAAAAAGCAGAAAAGTTAATCTAGCAGTATATTTGCAATAGAAGGAGATAGCTAGGGATTATATCTAATTTATCTAAGAAAGAGTGTGTAAAATTAAAGAAAAACACTAAGATAACATCACAAAATTGGAGGTTATCACCCCCCCTAACTTAAGAGTCTAGCTTGTCCTCAAGCTAGGTAGAGTTGAGGCATGTAATGGCGAGGCGATTTTATTTAGTTGAGATTTCCATACTCTTGCTTCAATTATAAACCCGAGCTCTCCTAAGGTCGTATCTGGTCTTATTGCTTGCTTTAACTCTTTCAGGTATTGAGAGTTGCTTGGGTCTCATGTTTCTTCTGTATCTCGTAGCCTGCATTGTGACCACTTTTTATTCTGTGCATGTTGTTGACTCTAATCAGCTTTATACCTCTCTGAAAAACCTATTGGAAGCTAGAGTGGGTATGAGGGTTGGCTAAGGCTTGATGTGTAACTCCCCCTTCAAGTGGGGGAGGGGTTGTCTATGCTTTTAGGATCTCACTACTGGGCACGACACATCTGCCTTTGTGATGGAAAATGAATGTACCGATCGGGTGAGTTCTTTATAAGCCTTTCATATATTTAGATACCTTAGGGTTCCACTACCGGGCACGACACATCTTCCTTCGTGAGGGCAGCTGAATTACCGGCTGGGTGAGACCTTCATTGGTTCTTTATATAGATCCTTATTCATGGCACAACTCTCATAGTTTTATTCAACTCTCTGGCTTTTATTCGTAAACTCACAAGCATAGGATTTGGGGTGTTTAGGGAATTTATTTTAGGCGGCCAAGCCTCTTTTTTTTGAAGAGAGGAAAGTTGTTCTTACAGTTTTTCAACATGCACATATTTGGTTTCTTTTTAATGCTCCACTAGAGAGACTTCTTGATTTGGATGTCGTCGGATGCCCCTCTCATCCTTGAGAGCTTGGCTTTTTTTTGCCTTGATATTGACCTGTGGAGAGTCAGATGTAGAAGTGAAACAAAAGCATGGAAATTAGTAGTGGAGAGACATTATTAAGTCACCATTATATGTCTAAGTGCTATTCTTGTTATTACTTTTGAGGACTAACACGATTCTAAAGTTAGCTGAGGGTGACTTTGTTCCAAAAGGGATGTTCTTCTTTATGTGCGAAGTTTATTATAACAGTGAAAATGCTTTTAAAACAAAAATTAAATGCACAAAGAAAATTGTAAAATTTTATACAGGATTGAAAGAAAATGTAGAGAGGGAAGGGTTTTGAAAATGATACCTTGCCCATGTCAATGTACTCCACCCCCTAACTTATCACTCACTCTGGCCGCAGAGTGTCAAAGTGATAGTGTGAGAAGTACAAAGATAGGGGCATCAGGCTTCTGTTAGTCCTTTATTTGTGCCATGTTTGCAGAGGAGATTAGCGGTGAACTTCCCTCGTAAAATGTGATAATCCACTTCTGTCATATCTTCTACTGGTCTTCCAAGTACCATGATGGCGTACATCCAGTAGAGGATGTGGAAGCCACAGTCATTTGATTCCCGAATCTATTGGGGACATATGTGGTTGAAGGTTGGGCGGTGAAAGTGGTCTTTGTCGTATGCCCTTGTGTGCTGACTTAAAAAATCAATTAGGTTGTTGGCACATTCCTTCGCCACCTCCTCTGTGGGCGTCTTTGGTGTCACGACATATTTCTTCTGCCGTGGATTGAACTGACAGTCGGAACTATTGTAGATGATAGTTGTTCCTTCATGTAGGTTTATTGTCAGAAGCATCCAGTGCTCTTGGTTAAGGAAGGGGAGCATGATAAATTTCAGTGTCGTATGTTGTAGGAAGGAAGATAGGGCATCGGTTGTTCCGAAGTTTTTTAGCTTTAGGAGATCGTCCTTCATGTATGCGGAAGCCATATAGGTAGTAGGGTGATTCTGTCTGAGAAGCAATTGATAGGCAGCCATCACGCTCACGGATAGAGACCCTTTGATCTGTACAGTTTCCCATAGCGCATCCGCCATGACCAAAATATCACCGGACATGAAAACGAGTTCATCTTTCTCGGCAGAAAGCCTTAACATGATGAGCCAAAGTTCATTGTCGGAGAGACTCTTGCAAGCTGCGAGGTCGAAATTTGGAAAAGTTGGTTCTATGGCAGATAGGGGCACCATTTTTGATGAGGATCTCCTGATGTTCGCCCCTGATAACAGATCTATGTCCCATTTATCCTGCTCTAGATCGAAGTTGGAAGGGTAGCATTTTCTTTCCTTGGGGACTATGGCGGGGTGTTTGTTTTTCTCCAACTCCTTTAAAGTTTGTCTGAAATGTCACTTTTGTGGATGTTGGATTGCTGAAAAGAGGTAGAGAGGGACGTCGTCTAGTGCCATTGTCAGGTCCTTGAAGAACCGTCTGTCAAAAATAAGTTCCATGGTGTAATGCCCTCGCAGGGAGTGAAAGTCTTCGGTGACCAGCTCGGTGAAAGGGATTTCTTAGTTTAGGGCTTGAATGTGACAGATAGTGCAAAAAGCACAATCCCCAGATCCCTCTGTAGTTTGGACTTGTGGGTTTATGATTTGGAACCAGGGTTGGCTCCAATCCTATCGGAGGGATGGGCGTGCAGCCCAAATTAATTTAAGAAGTCTGAAAGGTATACATCTCGCATCTCCGGCTTCTTCTCCTACAAAATTTATCGTTCTGAATGGTAACTCACTGGCGCAAAAATTGTACACCTTGGCGTCACGAGCCTCGGTGTCCATAATCATAAACAATCAATGGCCGAAAACTTGAAATGGCATGGTTAGATATCGTACCCTCCGTGCTAAACCAGCACGCAGCCGTTCTATTGACTTTGCTCGTATTTCTTTGTATAGCAAGCCTATAGATAGGGCAGGTGAGGCATTAAAAACTAGTTGTTGCCTCTTTGAGATTCTGTAAACTTCTATGCAGTTGGCGAGCAAGACACGGAAAATTGCGAGCGACATTGTTGACCATGGTCGCAGGATGTTGCGGAAATCTTCGCGTGTCAACTTGCGCTTAGTCTTTGTATTGTGGTAAATGATGTCTCCCCCCTCTTTGACATCATCGACAATAGTGTTCCGGATGAAGATGTCCTGAGCATCTAGTGTAGAGATGGCCGCCATATCTAAGTCATGCATCTTATGAGGTAGTGGTGGTGGCGGGGGAAGCTCCTACGGAGGGGGTGGAGAAGTTTGTTCCAAATCTTCTATAAAGCTTTCCAGATATTCATCTGAATCAGAAGCAGAATCGAGTTCTTCATCTGTATCTAAATGTACTCATTTTGATTCTTCCTGTTCTGGGGGAAAGGGTATTGATTGGTCAAGAGCGGAGAACAATGGAGTGGTTATAGCTGGTGGGCTTGTGCTGGTTCCTAATATACATTGATGGAACTTGGCAAAAGATGCATCTTTTGCAACCTCCCTCAAGGATCCTAGGGCAGAGTAATCGAGGAATTGATCCCCATATCATATATTCACATTTTCATTGTGGGCGGGGGACTTGGGATCATGCCCACCTTCTTGGTGGTGTTTGTTATATTCTTTCTGAGATGGTTCTGCTCCTTGGCTTAGGCTCTCCCCAGCATCGTCTGGGTCATCGGGTTTTTCATCTGAGGAGGTGGTGTCGTCGTTGGAATCTGCTGAGGAGTCAGAGTCATCTTCTTCTTCATCATCGTCATGTTTTTCAGCGGCTGCTTTGTGTGATAGTTTCTTCTGTGTTGTCTTTTTGCACTGTCGATGGGTGATTTGTAGCTCGTCAAACGCCACTTGCATATGCTCGTGTGTTTCAAGCAGTTCATCATGTGTTTCCTTGAGATCGAAGTATCGTCCCTCAGCAGAGAGGAGTCGTGTTGTAAGATCTATTACTTTAGCTCATAATTATTGGATTTCATTGTTTTCTGACTCCTCTTGGCGATTGTTGTGCTGTGTGAGAGTGTTGTTGATGTCATCCAAGCGCAAGCTAAGAGCTGTTTGTTGCTGCTTGAGCTCGCGGAGGGTCTCAGGAAGGGGTTGTGTCTGCGTAGAGATCATATCAACTTGCTTGGCCATCGCTTCTTACTGGCTTTTTACTTCAAGGACCAGCTCGGGCAAGTTGTTGCAGCGGTTGTCGATGTGATCAACCTGCTTGGCCACTACATCTTGTCGTTGCTGAAAACCATGAAGGATGCTTGGCAAGGCATGGCTCTGCTCGTCGATCATGGCGACATGTTTAGATATTCCCTGCACACAAGAAAGAATATAATACAATATGTTAGAAGGGTCGGTGAGGAGGTTTCAGATGGTGTCAAACTCACGTCTGAATTCCTCGCCGACATTTGTAAAAGGGACCCCAGTTATGGAAGGGTGGGGTGGTTGGGGTCGGAGTGGAAAGGTTGTAGTGTCTTGTGGAAGAGACACAGGTGATGGTTCCGCGAACTGCGTGGTGACTGTAGATGGGGTCCCCAGCAATGTCGGGGTGGTGGTGGATGGGAAAGGTGGTGATATTCCTGGTGAGGATGGTGGGATCGATAGTGTTGGGGGAAAAATGATGGGGATGGAGGAGAAGGTGGTGAAGTAATACGTAGGAGTGGAGAAGGGGATGCTCGAAGAGGAAAAGGGTGAAGTGGAGGATGCGGGTGGTTGTGTAGTTATAGGGAAAGAGGATGTGAAGGACATAATTGTGGAAAATGATGGAAGAGTGGTCGAGTCTGGAAAGGTGGAGGGTGGTGGGGTGGTGGTGGAAGTAAGTTCAGCATTTAGACTCATAATGAAGGAGTCTAGAGATGAGGTGGTGATTTGTTCTTCGAGGGGGGGTTCTGGCTCTGGATGTGGTTTTGATGTTGGTGTCCCCGACAACTATTGTTTCTGTGAAAGTCTTTTGGAAGGTTGTTTTTGTTATACGATCTGTCGGGGCTGTGATATTGAGCTCAGTCTGCCCCGCCTTTACTTTTTTTTGGTTTCTTTAACCGAAGCTATGAGTTTTGTAAGATCCTTGTCAGTGAAGAGGAGTTTGTCCGTGTCATAATCTGCAAGCTCTGGGAGCGGTAGCAAAGTTCTGGATGATTTGAATGTAGGGCAGAAAATGTAATATAACTTTGCATCCTTTTCTTTGATGATGTAGGAGTTTTTCAAAGTTTGTTCATTGGTAAGGATGTTGCCCTTTATCTTCTTGCATCTGGGCAGAGGTCTGTCCATTTTGAGATATTTGATAAGAGATGTGATATGCCCCCCCATGCAAATTTCCTTCCCCAGGGCGTAAGCGGATAACTTCTGGATCATGTGACGTCCAATGTTGACTGGAATCCCATGTAGGATTGACCAGAGAACAAAAAGATCTGAAATGATGACATTCCCGCCTTCTGTCCTGGGGAAAAGTGCACCGGTGAGAATTTTATGCAGTGTGCGCACTAATCTAGATTGTATGTTCGAGGCCTTGCATGTCTTTGCCTCATAGGTGGCGATCCCTGTCAGGGATTTCCAGAAGTTATGTCTGTTGAATTGGGCATTCTCTGTTCTAATAGCTTTGGGTTTCTTGAGCTGCTCTTGGTTTTCTATAAAAATTTCATTCAGCATGTTTTCCGTGATGACAACCTTGCTGCCAAAGAGCTTGGTGACCAGCCTACGGTCACTTCCATCCCTTGATCTATCCATAATGTCGACAGGTTCTTTGTTAAGATGAGTAAAGAATTCAGTTGTAGGTTCGGCGTAGGAGGTCTCAGGGATGAAACACAACCGTGAAAGATTTGCATTATCGAGAAATGTGAGGATTCTGTCGTAAATCCCCATCTTCATTAGTACGTTAGGGAAGACGTACTTTGTAGGTTTAAGGGATTGATTAATGGATGGTAGGGTGTGGATGTATAGGTTTTCTGGTGGTGGTGTTGTAGTGGTGATGATAGGAAAAATAGGAACGGTGATGGTGGCGGAAATGGTAACAGAGGCGGTGGTTGGTGGAATGTATCCTGCCAGGGTTTGTTCCCTTGCAGTGGCAGGATGAACCTGCTTCCTTGCTTGTTTCTTTGGTTGTTGAGTTGTGGTGGCTTCCTGGGCCTTCCTCTTTCCCTTACTCTTTGTCGTGGGGGATTCCGCCTCGGGAGTTGGCTCATATTCTGAGCCCTCACCACTGGAAGAGATTGCTTCCACTTCTTCGTCGGGCTCCTCGGCTAGGCATTTGTTGATGTGGTCAATATCACATAGGGCCGCTATGCTGCTGACCTTTGGTGGGGCCTTTCCAGTCTCATTGTAGTTATCGACAATCTTTTGGAGCTTGGCTTGGTCCTCTATCAGTTGCTCCCTTGTCCAGAAGGGAGCTTCAGTAGTTCTGGTTGGTTGTCTTGCTGGAGAGGCCATTTCTGAAAATGGAGAAGCATATGTTAGAGTAACAAGTTTATAGGAAAAATTGGGTATTATTTATGTTTATGTGTTTTTATGTTTTAACGAAAACAAGCGGTTTTGAAGAGCCAAACGGTTTGAGGACCGTTTGGTCCCAAACGATTTCAAGAGTGTTTGGTTCCAAACGGTTTGAGGACCATTTGGTTCCAAACGGTTGAGGACAGTTTGGTTCCAAATGATTTGAACAACGTTTCGTCCCAAATGGTTTGAGGACCGTTTGGTTCCAAACGATTTCAAGACCGTTTGGTCCCAAATGGTTTGAGGACCGTTTGGTTCCAAACGGTTTGAAGACCGTTTGGGAGGTGGAACGCTGGGGATACGGCGATAAGGATGACGACGATAAGGTCGGTTTGGGTTATATACGGTGGCAATAACGATGACAATAGCTATGGAAAAGGGAGCTGGAGTGGCACCGGAGGCGCCGGTGATGGCGAAGATGGCGGCGGTGCACAAACGGAAGCGCCGAAGGAAGCTGCGTGTTGAACTACCTTGCAGAAACGATCGGATATGACGATGTTGATGCGAAGAGAGGCGGCGACTGATGTGCGATCACCGTGAAGACACACGGGGCCGAGGAGGAGCGTGGCAGAGAGAATCTGGGTCGCGGGAATGAGAGTAGTGATGGAATAGGAAACATCGTTCACATGAGGGTTTAATAAAGGTCATGAGTCGAAAGAAAGAAGAAGGAGGGGGAGGGTTATATTTATAGGATTCGGAGGTTGACCTTGCAAAATCCCTAGGTCAAACAGGTTAGTGACCTTTTGGACTCCAAACGGTGTTGAGACCGTTTGGCTACAAATGGTTTCGAGACCGTTTGGCTCCAAACGGTTTCAAGACCGTTTGTCTTCAAATGGTTTCAAGACCGTTTGACTCCAAACGGTTTAGAGACCATTTGTCTTCAAACGGTTTTAAGACCATTTGGCTCCAAACGGTTTCAGGATCGTTTGGCTCCAAACGGTTTAAAGACCGTTTGGGAGGATTAAGGTTATTTTGATTTTTATATTTTTATGTTTTTATGATTGTTTGATATTTTTATATTTTTAGATGATAAACCTAAGACGAACAAAGGAAACAGAAAACAAAGATAGAAGATACTCAGATCTCGGGTTGCCTCCCAAGTAGCGCCTGGGTTTTACGTCGCTGGCTCGATGAGGTTTTGATGTTGTTATGGTGATGTCGTGGCGTCTCTGATCTCAATAGTCTGTCTCGGTATTTTATCTGATGGAGTGTAGTATTTTTTCAATCAATGACCATTGACTATCCTTTCTCCTCCATTGTCGTCAACAATTATGACGGCTCCAGTCGGGTATATATGTTTGATGGTGAAAGGCCCAGACCACTTTGTACGGAGTTTTCCGGGGAACAATTTGAGCTTGGAGTTGAAAAGGAGGACTTTGTCACCCATGGCGATGTCTTTCCTTTTTAGATGACCGTCGTGCCACATTTTGGTTTGTTCTTTATAAATCCTGGCACTTGATAAGCGGTCATTCTGAGCTCCTCTAGCTCTTGTAATTGGATTTGTCTATTTTCTCCGGCACTTTTGAAATCAAAATTCAGTTTTTTAATGGCCCACCAAGCCTTATGTTCCAGTTCCACTGGAAGATGACATGACTTCCCGTATACCAAACAGAATGGGGTTGTCCCGATTGGTGTTTTATAAGCTGTTCGATATGCCCAAAGGGCATCGAGAAGCTTGATGGACCAGTCAGTGCAATGTCTATTGATTGTTTTTTCTAAGATTGCCTTCAATTGTCTATTTGATACCTCGACCTGACCACTGGTCTGCGGATGGTAAGGCGTGGCAACTTTATGGGTAACTCTGTATTTCTTCAAGAGGGTTTCAAATATTCATTCCAGAAAATGGGTCCCGCCATCGGATATGACAGTTCGGGGGACTCCAAATATGGGGAAAATGATATCTTTAAACATCTTAATGACTGGTTTTGAATCGCTGGACACCGTGGGTATGGCTTCGACCCATTTAGAAACCTAATCTACCGCAACTAGAATGTAGGAGAAACCATATGAAGAAGGATAGGGGCCCATGTAGTCTGTCCCCCACACGTCGAAAAGTTCGATCTCTTGCCACATGGTGAGGGGCATTTCATTCCTTTTAGATATGTCGCCAGAAAGTTTACATTTATTGCAAGATGTTACAAAATCATAAGAATCTTTTGCTATGGTTGGCCAAAAGAAACCTGATTGCAGAACTTTCATAGCGATTTTCTTCGCACTCATGTGCCCCCCAGTGGGGCCGGAATGGCAATGCTCTAAGACGGGGGTAATCTCTTCTTCAGGTAAGCAGCGATGGAAAAGTCTGTCTACACATAGGCAAAAAAGGTAATGTCCATCCCAATAGTATTGCTTTACATCGTGGAGGAATTTCCTTTTGTCGTGATGGGAGGCGGAAGGGTGAATGATTCCTGTAGCCAGATAATTAACAATGTCAGCATACCAAGGGAATCCATTAGTAACTTTCATTAGTTGGTCATCTGGAAGGGAGTCTCGGATAGGTAGTTTATCTTCATCCTCGACTTCAATACGGCTGAGATGGTTGGCTACCAAATTTTCTACTATGCTTTTGTCTTTGATTTCCAAATCGAATTCCTAAAGCATCAACACCCAGTGGATAAGTCTGGGTTTTGCATCTTGCTTCTGAATTAGATATCGTATGGCAGAGTGGTCAATGTAGACGATGACCTTGGCTCCAATCAGGTAGGAACGAAATTTCTCGAACACATAGATGACAACTAGGAACTCGTTCTCTGTAGTAGTGTAGTTCTTCTATGATTCATCAAGCGTTTTGGATGTGTAGTAAATTACATAAGGTTTCTAGTCGATTCTCTGTCCTAAAACGGCCCCTATGGCGTAATCGCTGGCGTCACAAATGATTTCATAAGGTTGTGACCAATCTGGGGCTCTTAGTATGGGTGTGGAGATTAAAGCATTTTTCAGAGTTGAGAAACTTTGTAAACATTCTTGATTAAAATTGAACTCAGTGTCTTTGGTAAGAAGTTGGGTCATGGGTTTTGCTATTTTGGATAAATCTTTAATGAATCTTCTGTAAAACCGAACATGACCCAGGAATGCTCGTACTCCTTTTATATCTTTTGGCGGTGAAAACTTCGAGATAACATCGATTTTTGCCTTGTCGACCTCAATCCCTCTGTCACACACTCTATGTCTGAGGACGACACCTTAAATTACCATAAAATGGCATTTTTCCCAATTCAGGATGAGGTTCGTCTCCTCGCATCATTGCAAGACTTGTCCAAGGTTGAGTAAACAGTTATCGAAAGAATCTCCATAAACAGAAAAATCATCCATAAATACTTCCATTATAGATTTCGTTAATCCTGCAAAAATAGCAGACATGCACCTTTGGAAAGTAGTCGGTGCATTGCACAGCCCGAATGGCATTCTTCTGAAAGCATAGGTCCCAAAGGGGCAGGTAAAGGTAGTTTTCTCTTGGTCTTCTAGGTGTATAGGGATTTGGTAGAACCCGGAATAACCATCTAGATAACAGAAGAATTTTTGATAGGCTAAGCGTTCTAGGACTTCGTCAAGAAAGGGAAGAGGGTAGTGATCTTTTCGCGTTGATTTGTTAAGTTTCCTATAGTCGATGCATATCCTCCACCCCATCACAGTCCTTGTCAGTACTAACTCGTTCTTGTCGTTTAGAACGATAGTGGTTCCTCCCTTTTTAGGGACCACTTGGACATGGCTGACCCGTTGGGAATCTGAGATTGGGTACATTTTGCCATCTTTCAGTAGTTTAAGGACTTCAAGGCGAACTACTTCTTTTAGATTGGGGTTTAGCTTCCTCTGGTGTTCTCTTGATGGCTTGAATTCTTCGACCATAGGCAGTCTATGCATGCATAAGGCTGGGTTTATACCTGTAAGGTCAGTTATTTTGTACCCAATGGCTTTCTTGTGTTTCTTCAGCTCAACAAGAAGACTTTCTTCCTGGTTTTCTGTCAGGGTGGAACTGATGATGACTGGACATAATTTTTCTTTGTCCAAGAAGATGTGTTTAAGTCCCGATGGTAAAATCTTCATCTCGGGGTCCTTGGGTTCTTCTATTTCTTCTAAAATGGTGACGGATTTGAGCTCTTCAAAGGTGGCTGTCGGCGCTGTTTCAGCTTTCTCCAAGTGTTGCAAACATTGTTGGACCAATTCATTTGCTAAAAATTCAACTTCTGGATTAGTCAGAACATTCTCCAACTCATTAGATGGCTCAGATTTTTACAATTGGGACATTTGGTGTATTGCATCTAAGAGAAAAACCTACTCTTGAATGATGGGACCTTTCATACTGTTGAGAACTTGGAATTGAATTGCTTCTTTTCCCAGTCTTAGGATGATCGTCCCAGCTTCAACATCAATAAGCACCCTGGCTGTGGCAAGGAAATGTCTACCAAATATTATTGGGTATCTCAGATCCTCCTTGATATCCATAATGACAAAATCACATGGGACATAGGCATCTTTGCCTATCCTAACTGGAATATATTCGATAATTCCTAGAGGTGCAGTGATAGTGGAATCGGCTAACTGAATTGTCATCGTTGTAGGAAGCAAGTCAGTGAACCCTAATCGTTTACACATGGAGTAGGGAATAATTGATATGCTATCCCCTAAGTCAGCTAATCCCTTTTTGCTTGAGGCGTTTCCAATACAACACTGAATACTGAAGGAACCAGGGTCCTTCTTTTTCTTTAGTATCTTATTAAGGATGATATCGGAGGTGGTTTGAGCTAGTTTGATGGTTTCTTGTTCTTCAGTAATGTATTTCCTTGATAACAGAGTTTTTAGGTATTTAGCCCAAGCTGGTACTGTAGAGAGAGCATCGAGGAGTGGGATGTGAATATAGAGTTTCTTCATCACCTCCTTAAATCTTTGGAACCTAGTGTCCATTTTTGTTTCTCACAATATTCACGGATATGGTATCATTGGTTTATACTGCAGGATTTCTGGCTCTTTGGAAGCTTGTTCTTTTTCTTTGCCTTTCGCGTTGTCTGCGGACTTCTCAGTTCCTAGGTTCGGGCTTGCATTTGGAATAAAGACAGGAGTATCATCATTGTCATGAGTGATTCTTGTAGATTCGTGAAAGACACGACCAGATCTCATAGTGACGGCATTCAATTGCTATGGTCTATTTTGGTCATGTCTCGAGTTTGACTCAGGTTGTCCTAGAAAAGTGCCACCTGGTGGCTTTAGTTGCACATCAATTTGTGCTAATTGAGCCTCCACCGCCTTCTGCTGAGCTTGCTAATTAGTGAGCATGGTTTGTTGGGATTGTTGCATCTGGATTATCAAAGTCATCTCATCTACTGGCTGGGAGGGGGTATTTTTCTGAGCGAGTTGTTGTTGTCCTTGATGTGGTTGTAGCGGAGGCAGTGCTAACTGAGGTTTCTACAACTGAGGGTGCAGTTGTGGGTGTAGAGGAGGATGGGTATATTGATAGTAGGCAGAGGGGTTTCTAGGGTAGTTGGATCTTGGGAAGGTATTTCTGGTGTTCCCTTGATTTTGATTAAAGTTGCTTTGGAATCCAGGTGGCAACCTATTGGAGGATCTGCCTTGTGTTTGGTGTTGAGGGTTGGAAGTCCCAACAGGGTTTCCGTATTGAAAACCTGGGTGGTTTCTTTGTTGATTAGGATTATAGTAAACGTGTCCAGGTATGGAATGAATGGAGTTAACTTGTTCGGGCATCTGCTCTTCAGGGTGTTTGATGATTGGTTCATACTGCTATTGTGGTGGGTGCATATCCATCATCACATTGTAAATAAGACCGCATGACAGAGTAGGGTGATCGGATACGTGACAGGCTTCACAAGTCCCTACAGTAGCTTTAACCTATTTGACTTGAGGGTTTTTCTTCGTATCATATTCTCCAAGTGAAGTTTCGAGAGCCTGCTGTTTATGGCCTATAGTGTCACGAAACTAGAATCCTAGTCCCATGAACTAAACGTATACCAAAGGTGAAATGTGGAAGTGTAAACCTTAGCATACATGAACAGATAACAAGATAAATGCACCAACATAATCTCAACAATCAACAAGATATATTAAGAAACATCATTATATTACATGATTTCAATTACATGTTCAAGAGTCACTTTATACAAGTCTGCTCATGTATACTATATCTGGATCTTACAACAAGTACACCTAGCATAGCTCACCAAGCCCTTCATCCTTCTAGCCATCTCTGAACCTAAAAACAACATACGAGAAATGGGTCAACACACGAGGTGTTGAGTATGGGGCCGAAAGATACACATATATATAAGCTTTGCATAATTTTGAAAAGATTTCAAGACTAAATGAACAAGAATAAACATGTTAATTGTTTAACAAATGCGAAACCATATTTTATGTCATTTCACTCCATTATACCAACAATATCAAACATGTTTAAGACCTTTGACCATCTTCCCGTCGGAAGGGTCCGTAAGGGTGCTCAAGCTTAGCTACCCTTTTATACGAGAGGGACCTCAAGGTCCTAACCAAGAGCCCTTTATCAACAATATTATAATGGAGTTCCATATATATATATATATATGTGTTCAAGTTATAAAATAGACGAAGCAAACATCGAGTATGACATATCAATACTACATGGCAATATTTGAGAAAATAGACAAACAAGCATATAATATATGTCTTTTCAAGCAAGAAAACGGTAGTCATATAACTAGATAAGGCCCATACCTGATTCAGAGATTCATAACCTAACTTATCCTTCACCATCTAGCCACATGCCAAACCTGATTAAGAACAAGATTACATATATGCATTAGATTCTCATCATTAACCCTAATCAGATGCATTTTAGGGTTTGGACAAGATCGGTTCCAAGGTTGGTTATTGGTTCATTAGGTGACCTTATACTGATTTAGAGTCCATCATGTGGGTGTGGTTCAAGTTTCATGCCATTATGACGTTCCATGCTCTTTCTATAAACATACAAAGGTTTAAGGCATTTACATGCATTCTAGGGTCAAAGGACTCACAATAGAGTAATCAAGGTCAAAGATCATCCAGACATGAGATTTAGACAAGATTCAAGGTTAGACATAGATTCATGAATCATCTTCAAGAAACATAACCATTTTGATCGAAATCATGCACTAAAGTCCAAACTAGGCACTTATGTACAAAAGGGAGTCATTAATGAGCAATAGGGAGAGAAGGACCTTTGTTTGGTTCAAATATGCACAAAAATTACTGATTTGATGAGCAACATGGTACAAGTATACTAAAGATTCAAGATTTATCATAAGGATGCATTATATGTGGTCAACATCGCCAAAGATTCTATTTTAGCAAAACAGGAGAACTAGAAGGACAATCAGGTCATGAAAATATTCCTAGGTGATAGAACTTTTCGAGGCGATCAATTTGGTATATTGGATTGTTACTTTTGGCCAAAGGAACAAGATGTTACATGTTTTGGAAGTTTCAACCATAATTGTTGGGGATAGAGGAATTTACCTCATGGTTGGGCCTCCCACGCACTGGGCCTTGGACGCATCTTCCTTATCCCGTGACAGCCCAGCCCAGCCGGATCGCTGGGGTTCCTTCCTATTTGCGCGATGTCTCTGTTCCCTGCGTGGAACAGGGCACGAACAGGGGAGCTTCTTCCCCATCTCCAATCCATCATAGAACTGCAACTCCACGCGAGGGGAGTGCGGCGTCGGGGCAAACGGTGGTGCTGGGCGGTGTTGCCACAGCCCCAAAGCACCGAACGGTTCCTTCTAGCCAGGGCACGATCCTAGCTTCTTTTCCAGTCCTACAGGGTGGCACCACGGCGGGGTGAACTGTGTCCATGGCCCCTGCATCTGAGCAGCATAAACGGCGAGAGAGCCAAGGGAGGAGGTCCCGGAGGTGAGGGGTGCACGAAGGGATAATCAGACTTCGTATTGAAAACCTGGGTGGTTTCTTTGTTGATTAGGATTATAGTAAACGTGTCCAGGTATGGAATGAATGGAGTTAACTTGTTCGGGAATCTGCTCTTCAGGGTGTTTGATGATTGGTTCATACTGCTATTTTGGTGGGTGCATATCCATCATCACATTGTAAAGAAGACCGCATGACAGAGTAGGGTGATCGGATACGTGACAGGCTTCACAAGTCCCTACAGTAGCTTTAACCTATTTGAGTTGAGGGTTTTTCTTCATATCATATTCTCCAAGTGAAGTTTCGAGAGCCTGCTGTTTATGGGCTATAGTGTCACGGAACCGGAATCCCAGTCCCATGAACCAAACATATACCAAAGGCGAAATGTGGAAGCGTAAAGCTTAGCATACATGAACATATAACAAGATAAATGCACCAACATAATCTCAACAATCAACAAGATATATTAAGAAACATCATTATATTACATGATTTCAATTACATGTTCAAGAGTCACTTTATACAAGTCTGCTCATGTATACTATATCTGGATCTTACAACAAGTACACCTAGCATAGCTCACCAAGCCCTTCATCCTTCTAGCCATCTCTGAACCTAAAAACAACATACGAGAAATGGGTCAACACACGAGGTGTTGAGTATGGGGCCGAAAGATACACATATATATAAGCTTTGCATAATTTTGAAAAGATTTCAAGACTAAATGAACAAGAATAAACATGTTAATTGTTTAACAAATGCGAAACCATATTTTATGTCATTTCACTCCATTATACCAACAATATCAAACATGTTTAAGACCTTTGACCATCTTCCCGTCGGAAGGGTCCGTAAGGGTGCTCAAGCTTAGCTACCCTTTTATACGAGAGGGACCTCAAGGTCCTAACCAAGAGCCCTTTATCAACAATATTATAATGGAGTTCCATATATATATATATGTGTTCAAGTTATAAAACAGACGAAGCAAACATCGAGTATGACATATCAATACTACATGGCAATATTTGAGAAAATAGACAAACAAGCATATAATATATGTCTTTTCAAGCAAGAAAATGGTAGTCATATAACTAGATAAGGCCCATACCTGATTCATAGATTCATAACCTAACTTATCCTTCACCATCTAGCCACATGCCAAACTTGATTAAGAACAAGATTACATATATGCATTAGATTCTCATCATTAACCCTAATCAGATGCATTTTAGGGTTTGGCCAAGATGGGTTCCAAGGTTGGTTATTGGTTCATTAGGTGACCTTATACTGATTTAGAGTCCATCATGTGGGTGTGGTTCAAGTTTCATGCCATTATGACGTTCCATGCTCTTTCTATATACATACCAAGGTTTAAGGCATTTACATGCATTCTAGGGTCGAAGGACTCACAATAGAGTAATCAAGGTCAAAGATCATCCAGACATGAGATTTAGACAAGATTCAAGGTTAGACATAGATTCATGAATCATCTTCAAGAAACATAACCATTTTGATCGAAATCTTGCACTAAAGTCCAAACTAGGCACATATGTACAAAAGGGAGTCATTAATGAGCAATAGGGAGATCAGGACCTTTGTTTGGTTCAAATATGCACAAAAATTACTGATTTGATGAGCAACATGGTACAAGTATACTAAAGATTCAAGATTTATCATAAGGATGCATTATATGTGGTCAACATCGCCAAAGATTCTATTTTAGCAAAACAGGAGAACTAGAAGGACAATCAGGTCATGAAAATATTCCTAGGTGATAGAACTTTTCGAGGCGATCAATTTGGTATATTGGATTGTTACTTTTGGCCAAAGGAACAAGATGTTACATGTTTTGGAAGTTTCAACCATAATTGTTGGGGATAGAGGAATTTACCTCATGGTTGGGCGTCCCACGCACTGGGCCTTGGACGCATCTTCCTTATCCCGTGATAGCCCAGCCCAGCCGGATCGCTGGGGTTCCTTCCCGTTTGTGCGATGTCTCTATTCCCTGCGTGGAACAGGGCACGAACAGGGGAGAGAGCCAAGGGAGGAGGTCCCGGAGGTGAGGGGTGCACGAAGGGATAATCGGACTTTGAGGTTACTGCTTCGTCCCCCCCCCCTTGTTACAGAACCAGAAGCAAGGAAGCAGATCGGAAAAGGGAGAAGGTGGCTGGCGGCTCGAACAAACAAGGGAAAAAAAAAGAAGACAAGGGGGCTAGGGTTAAGACCAAAGGGGTTTATAAATCATCATGAATGCTAGGGTTTAAGCCCTAGCAAATCCAAACATCCTTCCATTGTCTGATTCTGGAAAGGAAGGGGAGCGGCGGCTCCTTGCCTTATGCTTTCAAGAAGGAGAAAAGGGGGTAGGGGTGCATAAGGGCACTGAAACAGCTGGGCTCATAGATAAGCCAGCCCAACAAGCAGCAAGGAAACAAAGCACCTTCAAGCTTTCATAATTTATGCTACAAAGGTCTGATTGGGTTGATTTTTGTGTCATTGGATTCGTAATTGAATCCACTACATTGTGGTTCATATTAGAAAGGCAAAAGATTATGATGTTGAGATTCAAAATTAAATACAAGAAGGTGACGTGATATAGCAAGATGTTTAGTTAAAAGTACAAATAAAGTTGCATATTGCAAAATTGATCATGGTAGCCGCCAAATTAGAAAAAAAATCTCACTCTCCAATTATGAAAATAATATCAAAATGAGTAAGCAAGATACTTGATGAGAGAGGAGGAGTACAATATAGGAGAGAGGAAATTGAGGTTGTCACATCCTTCCCTCCTTACAAGAAATTTCGTCCTCGAAATTCATCCCAAATCATAGTTAAGAGTCAAAGTTCATACTCATCATGCCTAGGTATCCTACCATGGTTGTCACGACATTCCCTACAATGGGATGCGTGCTAGGCTACCATATTGAGGGTGTACTCGTCTCGATATATTACTTGTTGTTCCATCATAGTATGACATCATCATGGCCTTAGGGTTTTCCCTTCCCGTAGTATCCATATATTAGGGTTTTTGTGCACATCTTCATATGAGACCAAGGTGTATCCTCAACATCTATGTTTATCAATTCTCAAGCTAACATGTGTGCGATCATGACCTAAAGAGACTATCATCGAGTGTGTATCTCATCTTTACTCTAAATTTTGTGCAGGTTTATTTTTTTTTTAATTTCCACAAAATTTCTACCAATTTTTACCCAATCATGTTCCTTATTTCTCATTTTTTTTTGGATCTGATATAAGCAATTTGTTCATCTTATTTATTAGGAATATCACCCTGAGAGAAACACATATCGAGTTGATTTGTTTTCATTTGGGTATGATTTAAGGCTTGCTACCCCTGACTATTCAAGCTAAGATCTTTAAACATCATCACATCAAGTTTACGATTTCAAAGCTACATATTTCATGTATAGTATGCTTTTGTATTAGGTCTAGATTACAAGAGTGACCATTGCACTTTTAACAAAATTTTAACTTAAGTGAGATTAGTTCATGTATCGAGCATCATTCGAGGGATAACATCATCATCATCATCGAGGTTTTGGAACTTTCTCACTTGTATCTAGAAAGAGCTCCACAAGCTCAAGCCACTCAAGCTAGGACAAATATGTGTCCAACAAGACTTGTTAACCATAACCATCTACCCATAACAAAATTTTCTACCCATCATTCGAGAAACAAAGGTAACCACTAGATTCCTTTATATGCAACTACTAACCTGAGTATGAGGCTCATCATGGATATCACACATCATATACATCATCTTGGGTCTTGGGACATCTCCCTGACCTATATATCAAGCATCAAATTTTCAATTTCCTCTTTCTCTAGGGTTAGATATTCTCATAGGACATCTAGGGTTCAACATTTTCAGGGAAACCACACGTTAGGTCACTCAACTCATATACTTAGAAGTATTCAAGCTAGGGACTCATCATCAATTATTTCATCATTCATATTATTCAACATTTCAAATACTTTGGAGTTTAGGTACTCTAACCTTTTCCCGATACGGGTCAACTCATATCAACATGTCACCCTATTCATATGTCCCATGCTAGAGGTCTTCCTTTGTAAAGAGATTGAGGCCTGTGTTGGTCTCGAACCATATATCATATCTCCACACATACAAGACTAGGTACAAGCAAGCATGTCCACCCACTAGCTATGTTTAGCACATCAACCAAGTGGTATGTATCATACAAGGTGCTAGGTTTAGCTAGGGTTGCATCATCAAACTCATCTCGTATCATCAGACATACTTAACCTTCCTCAAGCATCTTGGGTCCTATAAAACATCATCATCAATATCATAATCATCATCTTAGGTTTCTAGGTTTTTCACTTGTCTAACCTATATCATGGCTCTAGAAAACTCTAGAGATTATCACTATCATCTAAACTCTCTCATCTAGACTTGATGTTACATCTCTTTCTTCTAGGTTGCATGGAAACCCACTGCCTTTCTGAGTGTGGTAACATTTTTCATATGTACATATAATAATACTTGAAATATGTTTTCTCCAACGTTTAAACAGGCGATGACAACCACCATACCCCATTCGAATAAAACCAAAACCAAAATGAGTTACCGCACTCATTAGGAAGTCTAGTATCATGACACCTAGAGAACTAGTAAGAACATGGTGCACACTTGTGTAGACATCCTAAGCACATGTCGCGAATCATGTCTAGGGAGGTAACTTACACAAGTCTACACCTAGTTCTAGAACATCTAGGTTCTAACTTAGAGGCTAAGTCAACCTAATCCACAAAGGACATCTTATTTGGTTTCTAGGGTTGAGATGTAAAGTGAGTTTAGTTTGTGTTTCATGTGAGCAATGTTTGGTGTAGTTATTGTTCATGCTTTGATACCATCTGTCACGGAACCGGAATCCCAGTCCCATGAACCAAACATATACCAAAGGCGAAATGCGGAAGCGTAAAGCTTAGCACACATGAACAAATAACATGATAAATGCACCAACATAATCTCAACAATCAACAAGATATATTAAGAAACATCATTATATTACATGATTTCAATTACATGTTCAAGAGTCACTTTATACAAGTCTTCTCATGTATACTATATCTGGATCTTACAACAAGTACACCTAGCATAGCTCACCAAGCCCTTCATCCTTCTAGCCATCTCTGAACCTAAAAACAACATACGAGAAATGGGTCAACACACGAGGTGTTGAGTATGGGGCCGAAAGATACACATATATATAAGCTTTGCATAATTTTGAAAAGATTTCAAGACTAAATGAACAAGAATAAACATGTTAATTGTTTAACAAATGTGAAACCATATTTTATGTCATTTCACTCCATTATGCCTACAATATCAAACATGTTTAAGGCCTTTGACCATCTTCCCGTCGGAAGGGTCCGTAAGGGTGCTCAAGCTTAGCTACCCTTTTATACGAGAGGGACCTCAAGGTCATAACCAAGATCCCTTTATCAACAATATTATAATGGAGTTCCATATATATATATATATATATATATATATATATATATATATATATATATATATATATATATATATATATATATATATATATATATATATATGTGTGTGTGTGTGTGTTCAAGTTATAAAACAGACAAAGCAAACATCGAGTATGACATATCAATACTACATGGCAATATTTGAGAAAATAGACAAACAAGCATATAGTATATGTCTTTTCAAGAAAGAAAACGGTAGTCATATAACTAGATAAGGCCCATACCTGATTCAGAGATTCATAACCTAACTTATCCTTCACCATCTAGCCACATGACATACCTGATTAAGAACAAGATTACATATATGCATTAGATTCTCATCATTAACCCTAATCAGATGCATTTTAGGGTTTGGCCAAGATGGGTTACAAGGTTTGTTATTGGTTCATTAGGTGACCTTATACTGATTTAGAGTCCATCATGTGGGTGTGGTTCAAGTTTCATGCCATTATGACGTTCCATGCTCTTTCTATAAACATACCAAGGTTTAAGGCATTTACATGCATTCTAGGGTCGAAGGACTCACAATAGAGTAATCAAGGTCAAAGATCATCCAGACATGAGATTTAGACAAGATTCAAGGTTAGACATAGATTCATGAATCATCTTCAAGAAACATAACCATTTTGATCGAAATCATGCACTAAAGTCCAAACTAGGAACATATGTACAAAAGGGAGTCATTAATGAGAAATAGGGAGAGCAGGACCTTTGTTTGGTTCAAATATGCACAAAAATTTCTGATTTGATGACCAACATGGTACAAGTATACTAAAGATTCAAGATTTATCATAAGGATGCATTATATGTGGTCAACATCGCCAAAGATTCTATTTTAGCAAAACAGGAGAACTAGAAGGACAATCAGGTCATGAAAATATTCCTAGTTGATAGAACTTTTTGAGATGATCAATTTGGTATATTGGATTGTTACTTTTGGCCAAAGGAACAAGATGTTACATGTTTTGGAAGTTTCAACCATAATTGTTGGGGATTGAGGAATTTACCTCATGGTTGGGCCTCCCACGCACTGGGCCTTGGACGCATCTTCCTTATCCCGTGATAGCCCAGCCCAGCCGGATCGCTGGGGTTCCTTCCCGTTTGCGCGATGTCTCTATTCCCTGTGTGGAACAGGGCACGAACAGGGGAGCTTCTTCCCCATCTCCAATCCATCATAGAACTGCAACTCCACGCGAGGGGAGTGCGGCGTCGGGGCAAACGGTGGTGCTGGGCGGCGTTGCCACAACCCCAAAGCACCGAACGGTTCCTTCTAGTCAGGGTACGATCCTGGCTGCTTTTCCAGTCCTACAGAGTGGCACCACGGTGGGGCGAACTGTGTCCATGGCCGCTGCATCTGAGCAACATAAACGGCGAGAGAGCCAAGGGAGGAGGTCCCGGAGGTGAGGGGTGCACGAAGGGATAATCGGACTTCGAGGTTACTGCTTCGTCCCCCCCCCCCCCCTGTTACAGAACCAGAAGCAAGGAAGCAGATCGGAAAAGGGAGAAGGTGGCTGGCGGCTCGAACAAATAAGGGAAAAAAAAGAAGACAAGGGGGCTAGGGTTAAGACCAGAGGGGTTTATAAATCATCATGAATGCTAGGGTTTAAGCCCTAGCAAATCCAAGCATCCTTCCGTTGTCTGATTCTGGAAAGGAAGGAGAGCGGCGGCTCCTTGCCTTATGCTTTCAAGAAGGAGAAAAGGGGGTAGGGGCGCATAAGGGCACTGAAACAACTGGGCCCATGGATAAGCCGGCCCAACAAGCAGCAAGGAAACAAAGCACCTTCAAGCTTTCATAACTCATGCTACAAAGGTCTGATTGGGTTGATTTTTGTGTCGTTGGATTCATAATTGAATCCACTACATTGTGGTTCATATTAGAAAGGCAAAAGATTATGATGTTGAGATTCGAAATTAAATACAAGAAGGTGACGTGATATAGCAAGATGTTTAGTTAAAGTACAAATAAAGTTGCATATTGCAAAATTGATCATGGTATCCGCCAAATTAGAAAAAAAATCTCACTCTCCAATTATGAAAATAATATCAAAATGAGTAAGCAAGATACTTGATGAGAGAGGAGTTGTACAATATAGGAGAGAGAAAATTGAGGTTGTCACATATAGTCTTTAAAGCTTCAGCAATAGCCTTCATTTCCATTGATTCCTCATCTTTATAAACCTTGAGGACTCCCTTGTCAGATGATCGTCCCCAATTGGATTGGTTTTCAGCTCCAAGTGTAATGATTTTCCAAGCATCCTCGTAGTTCTTCCTCATAAAATTTCCTCCAGATGAGGAATCCAGAAATTGCTTGATGTCATCACTCACCCCCCTATAGAATGTTTCTATTAATTGATTTTGGGAGATGTCGTGGTGAGGACACTTTCTTAGAAGCTCCTTGAATCTTTCCCATGCTTCTGCGAGCGATTCTCCAGGAAGTTGGGAAAAATGGTTGATTTGCCCCTTAATATAGTAACTTAACGAAGGGGGGCGAACTTCTCTAGGAATTTTTTCCAAGGGTGCCCAGGTGGTGATGATTGGCTCCCTATCAAGCGAATTGTACCAACTCAGATCTCTTCTGGACAGAGTGAAATGGAAAAGATGTAGCATTATCGCATCAAAGGCAACTTCGGCTTGCGGGACAAGTCAACAAAGTGCCTTGAACCTCTTCAAGTGATCCATGCAGTCATCTCTAGAACCTCTAGAGAATGAGATGCCCTGCATGATCTGAATCCATTGTGTCCGGATTTCAAAATTGGGTATGTTTATAATCGGAGGCCGAACTGGGTGATTGTCTTCATAGTTCTTGGGGACGACATAGTCCCTTAATTGCTTGTTTCTGAGCTCTAGCTGGGCAGCTTGGTTAGCTGCTTCATTTTCAGCTCAGATGTAGGCATGTTCTTCAGCTCAGATCTCTGCTTGGATCTGAGCACGGGTGTCAGCAATGAGTTGTGCTCTTTGTGCGGCTATGGCGGCATTGACCCTTTCAATTACTAAAGTAGTTTGGTTTTGATCTTCAACCATTTTCCTGGCTCTTTGGCAGTTGAGTCTAATGCGACAATGGAAGCTTCTCTCTACCTCAGAGTCGTACTCTAGATCAGGGGAGAATCCGAGGTTATGCGATGATTGCATACACGTCTTCTACCTGAGTAGAGAAAGAAACACACCTTTTAGATGAAGCAGGAGATATGATGGATTCAAGAAGATATATATGGGCTTATGGTTAAAAGAAAATGTAAAACCCTAACCAACTAGCAAGATAGTTAATTGAAATTGAAATGTTCCGTTGTCCCTGGAAATGGCACCAATTTTTGATGGAGCTTCCACTCACGTGGAATTGCGTGCACCAATAAAAATCCAAAAGATGGCGAGTCTTTAAGTTTAGCCTTGCTTATACTAGATTGAGAACTCCACCCACGTATGCTAAGATACGTGGAAGTCTTATCGTAGTATAGTTAAGGGTCAAATCCACGAGACAACGGTCTTGTTGGGAGCAACAAAATGGAAAATGTTAGAATTTCACTTAATCTCTTAATAGTTGGTATTTAAAACAAAAGGGTGGTTTGGTTGTTTTTAAACTAAGAGTAAGTAAAGTAAAGCAAGCAAGTAAATTTAAGGATGTTAAACAATGATAAGGAACCACTAGGATGTGATCGGCTTTCACCGCCACTACACAAGAATCAAAACATGCAACATAAAACATAACCTGCAAAAAGTGCTCAGACAGTTAGTATCTTTGTAGATTTAGCTTCCTTTCGTAGTGCTAACTACGAGGAGTGTGGGGATATTGCAATTTTAGCCATCCCCGAACGAATGGTCACCTACTTTGCATCATTCCCTTCGCAAAGTGTGTTTCTCTACTTACCATGGTTGTACTTTCATACGTCAATTGATTCCATTACATAGTATGGAGGTACAACATTGGTAATGAGTTTACTCCACTTCTTGAAAAACACTCCTAGATTCCGAAACAGATGCATGGTGGATACATGCATCAGGAACCAACATTCAATCGAGTTTCGAATCTAGTAGTACAAACATAGACAATTCATACTAAAAGATAAAAGGTAACACAAGTTGGTGATCAAGCAACAAGCATTCATTAAACGATTGATGTTGAACTGAAAAGGAAGCATCTTTATATTGCAAACTATGGATTACATTACATGAAATGAAAACATGGGTAGCGGGGCTACTCCCCGCACACTAGTGAAAGAGACTACTCGCTCATAGCGAGGACAAAGAAGGAGGCAAGAAGAGAGAGAGATAGCATCCTACCCACAAAGGAGAGAGGAAAGTCAATCCCTTGGAAAGAGAGAGAATGACGATCTTCAAAATTCACAGGTTGCTTGATGATGAGGTCTCCTCTTCCCACCTTCTTTGGCGGAGAGAGAAAGCAGCTTCAGGATGGGGCGTGGATCTCAGACCAGCAACCTTTGGGCGGAGGATGGAAGTTGAAATAGCTCTGGAGTAGTAGAGGCAGCCTCTGGGCCTCTCAAATATACTTCGTCCCCTTGGGAGGACCCCTTGGGTCTTATTTATAGGCCTTAAGTGAAGACCAAACTGTTTGGTCAATTTTGGACCGTTTGGTCTCTTAGACCGTTTGGACCCCGAGACTGTTTGGACCCCATGCAGTCTCGGGACTGGTTGGCTTCATGCGTTCTTGGGACAGTGTGGCTCCATGAGGTCTCCGGACCGGTTGGCTTCATGCGGTCTTGGGATCGTGTGACTCCATGCTGTCTCAGGACTGGTTGGCTTCATGCGGTCTTGGGACCGTGTGAAGCTATGCGGTCTTGAGACCGGTTGGCTTCATGCGGTCTTGGGATGGTGTGACTCCATGTGGTCTCGGGACGGGTCGGCTTCATGTGGTTTTGGGACCGTGTGAGTCCATGCGGTCTTGGGACCGTGTGAGTCCATGCGGTCTTGAGATTGGTTGGCTTCATGCGGTCTTGGGACCGTGTGAGTCCATGCGGTCTTAGGACCAGTTGAATCTTTAATGATTTTTTGTTTGTCTTTTTCTGTAAGTAAAAAGGAGAAAAGTTAATCTAGCAGTATATTTGCAATAGAAGGAGATAGCTAGGGATTCTATCTAATTTATCTAAGAAAGAGTGTGGAAAATTTAAGAAAAGCACTAAGATAACATCACAAAATTGGAGGTTATCAGATGGTATTTATGGATGATCATTGAATGTCGTAGGGGATTGTCTTATATAGGTGGATTCCTAGGGGAGTACAATTTATTCTTGGAAGTTTAAAATAGGGGAAGGGTAGGGAGCTCTTGTTGACCACAAATTTTAGTTCACAAATTTCCATCATGTTTTCAATCTGGTTATACATGGTAGTGAAAAGCATCTCACTATCTAGAGGCATCAAGCAGAGACGTGTGTCAGGGAGGGAGATATGTTTCTTCTATTGAATCCTAGAGACGACATGAGTCAAGTGAAGAAGGAAGTCCTAACACATATGGTCGCCTCTGGATCTGAGTCCTACCATGACTCAAACTCAACAAAGCCTCGTGCATCAATGTCATGATATTAGGGCTCTAGCCCAAATTCTAGTTAGATTTGTAAAATATAGTTAAGAAAAATTATTAATGTTTGTTTTAGTTTCATTCCCATACAAATTGGGGTATCTATCAAGGTTAAAAATTATCAAATTTATTTGGACCACTGACCAATCCAAATATCTCATTAGTTTCCTAACTTGGTTAACAAAAACTTCTCTATTTTCCTTTTCATACTAAACTAGAATTAATTCAATATAATTCATTTAAAATAGTTGAAGGCCACCATTATTCAACTCAAACCCATTCGAAAATTACCAGACCATGATATGAACATTAATTAGGTTAGTTTCACTTCAAATCCTCAATGTTATTTATCAACTAATTACAGCTACACTTGGGGTATGAAAGAATAATTGAATTTATTATGTGAAAAAGTCTTTAAAATATGTTGAAGTAACACACTTGAGAGTCATCATCACATTAGTGTTTGGTTTAGGCATAAATCTTGATAGAAAAAATTGGGTTTTAGTCAGGGGCTTGCTTCTTTATAAGGTTTGAAATTTGGGATGTTACAATTCTATCCACCTTAAAAATTTCGTCCTAAAAAATTCCATGTAGTACCCAATTTAGGGGTTTACATATTATATATATGATAACTTTTTCATATCATCTTGAAGTCTCATTATAGTACTTAGTATATAATCTACTCATGGACATAATCAAATGAGAACTCGATTAACTTGACATGATTTCATATTAGACATGATTTTTACTTGAGTTGATATAGTCAGTCTCCTGAATGCATCCAAAGTACCAATAGGGACAGTTAAGGATCACATAAGGATGGTTACAGATCATATAAGGACATTAAGGTTCACATAAGGCCAGTTAAGTCTCACATAAGACCAATTAAGTATCACATAAGGCCAGTTAAGGCTCACATAACATGATTGAGAGGATCATATCAACATAACATGATTTCTTACACCTAAACATGGTTATTGTGATAATATGATTAATCTTAATGGAAGTGATTCAAATTGTTCCACTTAAAAGCATAACCATCAGATCAATAGAGATATCAATTTATAGCATGTGCATGCTCACATACTTATATATGTTAAATTATGTACCCATCGTATGTATGCTTGATCAAACAAAGTATCTGATTAAGTTTAGGTGAGTATATGTCTCAAAATTATAATGCCAACTCTTTTTTTTCCTTTGGATACATGTCAACGAGACATATGTCAATAGGTGACATGTCTTATCACAATTATTTTAGGACCTCCCTACTACACATGTTCCATACCACATGTACTCAAAATGGCTTGACAAGCAAGATATTATGCACATAATATTCTCTCTACAAAATCCCATAAGCTTATGTTCCATACCAAAAACATGTTTGAAAAAGAGATAACATGATATATACCATCTTAGAGTAAACATAAAAGTCTAAGACATATAGACACATAACCCTAGTCCCATGATATCAAGCATTTACATTTTTTTTCCATAATACCAAGAATACCTACAGTGTATTCATGATAGTGAAAAAACAATGAAATTCATATTATAGGATAAGGAAAGAGCTCTATGGGTGGTTACCCTATATTAGACAGTTGGCATTGGCCTAAGATTCTGAAAACTACTAGAGGGGGGGTGAATAGAGTTTTATAGAGATTTTAATAATTAATTTACTCAAACAACCACAATGAAAATATTGGACAAGGAGACACAGGGTTTAGAGTGGTTCCAACCTTAGCAAATACTAAGGAAGTCAGTCCACTACCCGGTTGCTTACCCAATCGGGATTTGAAAAGAAATTTATTTTATTACCTCGCAAGGACTTTACATAAAATACAATTTCTTTTCCCAAACCCTTCAAGCAGCCTTCACCTAGAAGTAATCACCCAACCTTGAAGCAACCTTCCCTTGAAGTAGGTGCACCAACTCCCGTTGCACCAGCCTTCTGAAGTAGCTTCCCGTGCGATAGCCTTCTTGAAGTAGCTTGAAGTCCCCTTCTCCACCTGAGAAGTCCACCCTCTCCGATCCGCAGCCTCCAACCCTAGGAGTAGCAAGGAGAGTACAAAGGATAAAAAGGAACAAGAAGGAAAATAGAAATTACAATACCGTTGTAAGCACAAGGCTTGATTTGCCTATATCAAGCGTATAGATCTCCTAACCAATGTGTATGACAATGTGATTGTAGTGGATAGGAGATGCTAGCCTATAGGACACGAAATGGGAGCAATAGGAATGAATGGCAAGTGTAGGAATTGCTCTATTGCTCTAAAACAGATTGCAAGTGAGTATTCAAGCTCAAGTATAGCACAAGTATATCTTAGATGTATTTTGGTGTCCTAAGGCATGTCCTATTTATAGGAGTGGCCTATGGATACTTAAGGACGTTCTAGACAACTTCTAGGGGCTTCTAAGTGCTTAACTAGCCGTTAGATAAAAGTTAGGTGCATTAGTAACGGCTAGTTACTTTATTCTGCAGTTGCTGTCAGAGACCATCTCGGTCGACAATTTGTCGACCGAGATACCTACTCGGTCAAAGTTTTGTCGACCGACAGGCTATCTGGATCAACGTTCATTTGCAACTGCCAACTACTTTGTCAGCTGTGTCTAACGGCTACTTGGGTCATTCTCGGTCGAGAAGTTTGTCGACCGAGAGTGTCTCGGTCGAGGAGTGTGGTCGACCGAGATTGACTCTGTTTTCAATCTTTTAATTCAACCACTAAGCATGTGTATGAGTGTGCATATGTGATCCTATTTGAAGGGGATGACCTATCTAAGTGTGGTGATTGGCTAGGAAGATCCAACGCTTGATTTACATGCAATCTAAGTACTTGTAAATTATATATTTGTACAAGTTTTTTACAATAGTGATTACATTGCATGGAAATATAAATATGTAAGCTCTTTGGATTTTCCCTAGTTGCTTTGTCATCCACCTTAATCCTGCATACTCAAGTAGCTCATTAGATCAACAAGAATGAAATGTTTGTCATCATCGAAACAAAGGGATTATAATGTCCAATTTATCCAACAATCTCCCCCTTTTTGAAGATGACAAACATTTCCTAAAATATGAAATAAGGAAATATAAAACATGTGAGTTTCATACCTGAAGATTACCTTTTGTAGCCATTCTTGTTTTACAAGTGAGTGCTGGCCATCAAGATGAAACTCATTTATATTTATATTTTTGATTTTATATTCTTTCTCCCCCTTTGTCATTTCAAAAAGATATCCAGGTTAAACATTTTATTTCTTCTCCCCCTTAATTTTATATTAAGCTCCCCCTTAAATAGATATCCTATTAGGAACATGGATTTATGTCTAATTTATCCACAATTTGTTTCTCAATCATTTGCAAAGGATGTTAAGCCTTGAAATGATATGAGATTCCCTTAAGCTTATGATGAATGTATATTTATTTCTCATCTATCAAGGGATGTTAAGCCCTAAATTTAAATGAGAGTCCTTTTAATCTTAGAGTACATAAAAAAATGTCTCCAACCAAAACAAGGGATGTTAAGCCCTGATTTGTTTAGAGAGTTCCTTTAAGAGCAAGATATATCATTTTGATAAAATTCTTTTTCATACAAATTACTTTTAAGAATCCGAAGGTCATAACAAACTCCAAATGATGTTAACAATGTTTTTGTAAGCTTCATAATCAAATTTGTTTTTATAAGCTCCCCCTTAATCTTACAATTTAAGCAATTTAAGGCTTTTAAGATCACAAATGGTAAATTTTTGATTTTGACCTTTAGCAAAAGTATACTAAGATTAAGTTCAATAAATTGATGTCCAAATAAGCATTTTGTCAGAGCTTATTTTAGGTCGCCCTTGACTACGACCATAGCGCCCCTTGGTCAATTTTAATTTTAACCAAGAGGCAAATTCTGTAGATTTCCAAGATAAACATATGTGAAGTATAATTTCTGCAAATAGCTATAAATATCAATTTGAAGCACATTAAGATGTACCCATTATAAAAACTTAATATGAGCATCATTAGTGAAGTCTTTGTCCTAGATTTTTCTAGAATGCATGTTTTACATTCATTGTAAATGATGTTTCATATGCTTATGGGTACAGAAATATCAAATCCCATTTCTTGTTATACCCTTATCATAAGATTCTTTTAGAAACATATATTTTGAAAGCAAGATTAATGTCTTTAAAGTCAAGATATTTGCTTTTGATTTCTTAGAACAATCAAATAGATAAAAATATTAATATTTTGTTCTAAGAGGTACCGTTTGGCTTGACATAGCAACATCTTCATCACAAGCTGTGTCCACAATGATTATCTATTATGTCACGATGCAATTATCTGAATCACAATGATCATTCATGATTTGTATATATGAATCAAAGCTTATTTTAAACCAATGAAACATAATGATCATGATGAAGCATGTTAAGTGATACTCAATATGAAAACATTTTCTTAACAATGAAAGCATGATTAATATCTCAAGTCTTTTTAAAGATATCAATTTGAGAAATTTTGTAACATTGTGTTCTTTGCAAGCATTTTTAATAGTCATATCACCAATAAATTATTTTGCTTGCTTATCATCAAGACTCACGCATGCAATTATCATTATCTATTACGACAGCATGCTTAATGATGAAATAGTGAAAGCATGTCCAATAGAATGATAATTTTATGAAATACAGTGATTGTAATCATTTAAACTGAATGTCATAACACATGATTTCTATCTAGATAGATGCTTTAAAGAAAATCATGTAAAACATTATAAAATAGGGATTTCTAAGCTTGATTTTCAACTTAGAGAATGATGTCATTTATATTCAAAAAGATCTTCAACTTGTTTTGTAAAACAGTCATTAACAACAGATAGATAGCCATTGATCAATCAGTTGTTCAGTAATTTCACTGCAGACTGAAATCAGTGACCAGTTCGGTCGACGATTTCTCGACCGACTGACTGCTCGGTCGACGATTTCTCGACCGACAAGGTTTCTGTTTTACCTACAGAACTATTTATTGATTTTGAGTAAAATGTAGACTATGTCTAATTCAATTATGCAGTTTAAGAATCAGTTTTAGTTGAGATAAAACATATGAATATCAAAGTAATATTTAGATCAAATCTCAACTAATCATATTAAAAAAATTAAGTTTTGACGACCTTAATTAAGATAAGTTTTTCAAGTTATAAATTTTAGTTACTTGAATCATTTTGTTATCCCTTTATGTTAAGTTGAGATAGACATAAGGATGTGCAATTTAAAGTCTTCGGTCATATCTCAACTTAGTCTAATCAATTCAATTTGGGGGTTTCGAAACCCATACTAACTCAACATTCTTTTTCTTGTATGGGCATGAAAAAGAGTAATGTCCAATACATGAGCAGTAATGGCAACATATAGAATCAACCTCAAGTCTTTTTCTATGGTTTTGTTCTAGGTTGTTCTTTGGTACAAATGTGGCTTGATGTGCTCGTGTCTTTCTCCAACTAGGTTGTTGATGAGATTTCCCTTTGGGCTTATAACCTAGTCCTCTTCTCCCAATTTGATGATAGGAATCATCCAAAATTCTATCAAGGGTTCCATTGTTGCTTAACCTACTAACTTCTTGTTGCAACTTAGCGATCTCATCCATTCTTTTCTTAATATCTAGTTTTGCTTGATCTAGATTAGATGATAAAGAATTCCTTTCTTTTACTATATTATCATAATCTAGATGTGTACACAAAACATGTTGTTTTTGAAAATCATTTAACTTTGCAAGTAATTCAACCTTTTCTTGATATAGAAGATCATAATTTGTTTCTAGAGTAAAAATCTTCACATCACTACTACTTAGAGATGATTTCAATGTACGGTTTTCAGAAACAATGCTATCTTTTTCAAAACCAAGAGTATTCAATTTAGCATATAAATCTTCATTTTCGGATGTAAGAGCAAGAAGTCTAGTATTTAACATATCGTTTGCTTTACTAGATTTCTTTAATTTCATCTTGCACTCAATATATTTATTGTGAGTTTCTTCAAGACTAGAAATTAGCTCTTCTTTTGATAAATCAAGAAGGCTTACCTCTTCTTCTTCTTCTTCATTGGTTGTAGCAATAAGATAATTTTTGTTTTCATCTTCCTTCTTTGATCTCCATGGACAGCTGGATGTTGTGTGACTTGTTCCTAAGCACCACTCGCATCTTGTTGAAGATTTGTCCATTCTTTTCTTTTTCTTGCGGTTGTAGACACCTCCACCCTTCATTCTTCAAGACCTGGTTAGGGTTCCTTCAAGCCTGCTCTGATACCAATTGAAAACTACTAGAGGGGGGGTGAATAGAGTTTTATAGAGATTTTAATAATTAATTTACTCAAACAACCACAATGAAAATATTGGACAAGGAGACACAGGGTTTAGAGTGGTTCCAACCTTAGCAAATACTAAGGAAGTCAGTCCACTACCCGGTTGCTTACCCATCCGGGATTTGAAAAGAAATTTATTTTATTACCTCGCAAGGACTTTACATAAAATACAATTTCTTTTCCCAAACCCTTCAAGCAGCCTTCACCTAGAAGTAATCGCCCAACCTTGAAGCAGCCTTCCCTTGAAGTAGGTGCACCAACTCCCGTTGCACCAGCCTTCTGAAGTAGCTTCCCGTGCGATAGCCTTCTTGAAGTAGCTTGAAGTCCCCTTCTCCACCTGAGAAGTCCACCCTCTCCGATCCGCAGCCTCCAACCCTAGGAGTAGCAAGGAGAGTACAAAGGATAAAAAGGAACAAGAAGGAAAATAGAAATTACAATACCGTTGTAAGCACAAGGCTTGATTTGCCTATATCAAGCGTATAGATCTCCTAACCAATGTGTATGACAATGTGATTGTAGTGGATAGGAGATGCTAGCCTATAGGACACGAAATGGGAGCAATAGGAATGAATGGCAAGTGTAGGAATTGCTCTATTGCTCTAAAACAGATTGCAAGTGAGTATTCAAGCTCAAGTATAGCACAAGTATAGCTTAGATGTATTTTGGTGTCCTAAGGCATGTCCTATTTATAGGAGTGGCCTATGGATACTTAAGGACGTTCTAGACAACTTCTAGGGGCTTCTAAGTGCTTAACTAGCCGTTAGATAAAAGTTAGGTGCATTAGTAACGGCTAGTTACTTTATTCTGCAGTTGCTGTCAGAGACCATCTCGGTCGACAATTTGTCGACCGAGATACCTACTCGGTCGAAGTTTTGTCGACCGACAGGCTCTCTGGATCAACGTTCATTTGCAACTACCAACTACTTTGTCAGCTGTGTCTAACGGCTACTTGGGTCATTCTCGGTCGAGAAGTTTGTCGACCGAGAGTGTCTCGGTCGAGGAGTGTGGTCGACCGAGATTGACTCTGTTTTCAATCTTTTAATTCAACCACTAAGCATGTGTATGAGTGTGCATATGTGATCCTATTTGAAGGGGATGACCTATCTAAGTGTGGTGATTGGCTAGGAAGATCCAACGCTTGATTTACATGCAATCTAAGTACTTGTACATTATATATTTGTACAAGTTTTTTACAATAGTGATTACATTGCATGGAAATATAAATATGTAAGCTCTTTGGATTTTCCCTAGTTGCTTTGTCATCCACCTTAATCCTGCATACTCAAGTAGCTCGTTAGATCAACAAGAATGAAATGTTTGTCATCATCGAAAAAAAGGGATTATAATGTCCAATTTATCCAACAGATTCTTCATTATAAATGGTGAATGCTTAGGCATGTCATTGTTCTCCAGCAGGTGGGAAAACTCTCTGATGTGCTGCAACTACCGGTTGAGCCACCACTAGTTGAGCCACCTCTCGGCCCGGGCCTCTCCGGTCAGGGAGGGGACAATAGGCAATGAGATGTACCTTTTTATAGAAACAATAACACACCCTCTTTTCAAAGCGATTTCGGTCCTCATGTCAGGGCTTCCCTTTTCATCTGCTCCTTCCGTTTCTAGTGTTACAACATTGGCCTCTTCTGTTGTCATTCCTTGGGGAAGAAGTGCCATCAGTAATCCCTAAATATCCTTTTGGTAGGTTTTTTGTAGGGACAATCATCTTTTCCATGTATAGGGTGAAGTTGAGGGCTTCAATGAAGTTTTCAAGTCTACTCATCATCACATAAGGCTTGATTAAAGGGTGTTGGTGCTCCATGAAATGTTCCACCCACCTTTCCTCAGTTAGCATGTATCCAAACCAATCCATGAGGCAAAACTTCTGAGCAAAGTCTGCCACCGCCATGTTACCTTTATAGAGGAGTGTGAATTTCTTTTCTTTCTACTTCTTGGAGGAGGTTGATTGACCTTAAAAGTGGGTCCAAAAAGACAAGGAATTAGTTGTGGGTTATCAAACTTTTACAATTTATAATACCTGAATGTTCAAGACACCCCAACTAGTATGGGGTCGGAGTAGCAGTTCGGGGTCAAACACAAGGATGAGGAGAATAAATGTTTTATGATCTAAGTCTAATTTTCCAAAGTCATCAAAATCTTGTTTGGGTAAAGGCTTGCTACGAAGCACAAATAGGTAATTAAAATAATAAAGAATAAAACAAAAACTAGCTTTAGAAGGGAGTTATCAGACGAATTAAGGATTTGGAGCTTTGGGGGTTTTAATGATTTTTAGGAAGGTTTTATATTATTTATATGGAAAAGTAGGGGATAAATCGTAACGTTTCGAGCATAACACAAAGAGAGATAATGAGCCTTGCAAACTACAATGATTTGTACCTCACACCTTTCTCTCTCAAAAATGGTGTTGGGAAAAATCAAATCTTAGACCCCTCTCTCAAGGAGACTAATCAGAAAATTCATGCGAGAAATAAATCGAGAAAATCTCTAACTTTGGGTACTCTCACACTCCAAAGTTATACCAAGTTAAAAGTGTATGTGATCTTCTGCTCTCAAAGGTGGTCAGGACAGGAATCACGATTTGGTAGCTAGTCAAATACATGAAATGAAAGAATGAATTTAGAACTCAAATGCATGGGAAATCAATCAAAAAAATAAAATTGTACATAGGAACGATGTATGGAATAATCACTTATTTGGAATAATACTAAATGTATTGGTTTGATTACAATACGTTGTTGAATAAAGGTAAATGATGCAAAAAGGGGAAGATCATCTCTGATTTAGGAAACCGATATGCATAGTAGCTGACACCCGAGACTGAGCTAGGATAGTATCTAGAACTGATATTGGTCATGGACGTCTTGGACTATAACTGTGTCACTATATAAGCATTCGTGTTATGGCCATGTTGGGAAATGATCGTGTGGGGCTTGACCATGTCGGGTCATGGTCGTGTCGGGCTATGACTGTGATGGGTTGTAGCCATATTGGGCCATGACCATACCAGACTCACACTATCTTGGTTCTTGTCATCTTCGTGTCAGGTTTCTCTATTTGAACTAGCCCTCTGAGTTAGAGGTCAAATAGAAACCCGACATGCTTAGAGAAGCTTCAAGGCAAAGATCTGACATCTCTCTCAAGGATAGTTCAATATCCTCCTGCTACTATAGAAATGATCCCTAAATGAGGCCTCCATTCCACTCAGAATATGAACATGCTCACCTAATGATCAATTGGTGGACCCTCAAAACCTTTTTGACAACGTCTCCACTTTTAGGCAAAATTTTCCAGTGATCCAGTGTGCCTTTCTTTGTGCACTGTTCGAGCTATTTATAGGCAACACAAAATTGGAGGTTCCAACTGATTGGTCCACGTGTCCCATGACCTGTGACTCTATTCTGGTGCTTGTGACAGGTTGATGTGAATCTTGATTCCTTGATTGTATCACTTTGAGACCATTATAAGTTTTGTTTATGTTGTTGATGCCCAATATGGTGGTCTCGATTTTTTCTTCAATAACCACCATGGTCATAGCCTGTATCGGGCTATGACCATACTGGGTTGTAACTTGTCACGGGCATCAACTTTTGTCGTGTTCCAATCATATCATGATGTGATCATCCCACACTTTATTCATGACGGGTTGTTATGTGTCAAGTATGTGTGTCTCGAGTTATGATCAACAACCGATGCAATCATCATGTGCTTGGGTATCAAGGTGCTTATACTGGTACCAGCTTGCTGTGTTCCGGTCTATGCTTAGGAAGGTGTATTAGATTGTTGGTGATGAGCCAAATATACTTTTTGTGTATAATATCTTTAGTTGAATAGGTGCTCTCTTTGTCATAAAGGGACATAAAATCCTTCAGAAGATAAGAGAAGTTATCAAAAAGTACAGAAAGCATGTTTTGTCTAGTTATGTGAGCATAATGAGGAGGAAATGAAAGTTTGAGACTTTTTTATATAAAATAGAAGCTCCAATATCCATTAAATTGGTGTTATCACACCCCCCCCAAACTTAGAAATTGTCTTGTCCTCAAGCTATAAAATTAGTTTTGAAAATTTCCATCAAGAATGGTGCAAAAAGGTATGTGTCATATTTGAAATGTCAATAAGAAAATCATGTCAGACCACAAGTGTATTGACCTTTCTTTGGTTTTGATAGAGAAAAATTAATCTTTTCATGAGTCTTTTGTGCATTTCATATGAAGCTAGATCTCACACCAAACTTTATATCATGGATAAGAGAAAAAAGTTGGGATTTTGGGAAGGCTTAAGACTTTTTTGAATTTTCTTGTCTTTCATTGTGTCATTCAAGTATGGGTTCGTTAACAAGTAAATGGTCCATGCAGTCCAATCCAGATGGATTTATAGTAGTAATTTAAAATCCTACGTACCATTGCCTAATATTTTCCTTACCTAAAAATTATTTCCTTTGATAGAACAACTATGTTATTTTGGGATTAACTCTCATGTTTCATTTTCTCTCAAAAGGCTTCTCCCTCTTTTCTGGAAATTTTTTTGGGTGAATATTAGGTGAAACATTCACTATTTAGGTAGCTCTTTTTTTTTCATACATGTACATCTCAAACTGTAAGATTAATTTCTTTACAATAAAGAAAAATTTATAGTCCTTGTGGTTGAGAGCAAATTAAAATATTCACTACCTTAAGTGCAGAGACATAAACCGAAAGCTATACCATGATTTTAAATAAATTTCCAAATTTAAAAGCTATGAGTAGAAGATGGTATAAGCGTCTCGTCAATTACTTATTGATGTCATTGTACAATTTTAGACATGTATAAACGCAAAGAAAAAAAGGGGAATATAAATTGGTAGGAGTACCTCCTTCACTGATGCTATAGGGACCACCACCCCAAACTTACCTCATACTCTGTATTAGAGTGGTGTGGAAGTATAATAAAGGGTCAATATAGATCAGTGAGGGTTGTTTGTCTTTGCCCTATTAGAAGAGATTAGCTCCATGACGTATTCCCCATGCAAGTTGTGATAATTGATGTCATGGAAGTATTTGGGGCGCTAGCTCAAAGCAGCGATAGAGTATATCCAGTGCAGCATGAAGAGGTCGAAGTCATTGGATAAAGGTATTTGTTGTGGATTGCGGTGACATAAATGAAGATCATGCCAAGCTATTGCAGGGTGTGCAATATATGTCTTCACAATCTCAACCACTTTACAATAGAACTTCTGTGCTAACCTTTCAAGAGGTGTCTTTAGTTCTGGGTCAAAGGCTAGCACTGCAGTCACATGAGAATCAGAATTGTTATAGAAAATGCCACAACAGATACCGATGGCGAGGATGAGAAGTGTCCAGTGGTTGTCATGTAGCATAGGTAGAAAAATGTATGGAGGTAGATGTTTTTCTAGTTGTTGTTCAAATAAGATACATGCCCCAAATTCATTGTTGAGGCAGACATTATGGAAGAGCATTGGATGTGTAATCCAGGCTTAGCCAATATTTGGTTGTAAGATAGTGATGTAAGCTGTTACGACTGTCATGGCAAGGCATCTACTAGTCTTTACCATGTCTCTAAGATCATCAATAGGAACTACTACAAAGTCTTTATCATAGATTACGTCCATACTGTTGGAATTAGCAAGATGTATCATTATATGATTTACCTGCTCTTGAGATAAAGCATTGCAAGAAGCATAGTAAAAGTTGTTGATTGCGGTTTCATAGACGCAAGCAGTTGGTTGTTCGTCTGGAACTATTGTTGAAAGGGCTATGAAAACTGAATCGAGAGGATTGTGCATGTCCCTTAGTTGCTTTCCAGATCTATTTTGGTGCTGGAAACGCAGCTTCTAGTCTTCCACCCTTGGTTGGTTTTGATACGGTCAGAATGAACGTTATTATCTAACTCCAAGAAGTTATCTGGGAGTTCTGGGTCAAGGAAGAAACACTTGTCCTTGATCAACATTATTGCTTATAATCCCATAAGCCAAAAGAAATTTGTGTCTTATAGCTAAAAGATATATATTGAGTTTTTAAGGAGCTTGATGGCACACAGAACGATAAAAGCATTGTTGCTACTCCTCGGATCTTATTGTATAGAAAAATTTTGGATTGAGAAGAATTTCAAACAACTACTATGTCGTGGGATATTTCTTTTGATGACCCGGTGGAGCTTGGGTGGAAGAAGTCATAGAGAACTATCTTTGGGGTGGAGGAAATGATGGTCTTGATGGGTAATTTCATCTCCAAAGTAGTTTTACAAGAAGATGTCACGAGAGAGTAGATCTTCTATACAAAGGAACTAGCGTTGCATGTGCTTGTGTGGGACTAGAACTAGCTTGGGATTGTGGTCTTCAATATATGTCAACATATCCTCCATAGGTGGTGATTTGTCCATCTTGGCAAGTAGTCCTCTTGCCAGAATAGGGGTGGTGTTGTAGATTAGCCATGTGCTTGTATTTAGAATTACATTTTCCAGAATATCATTCTCCAGCACTCGAAAAAGAAGTTTGCCGACTACGACTTCTGGGCGAAACATATCCTTCAATGCTTGTCTCCGTAGACAGGAGTCTCCGTTGTCTTATATGATGGTTTCTTTGCTCAACTCAGGGTGTAGAACCTTGTTCAGTAAATGCTGGTCACGAATGGTAAGGTGACCAATAGTATGTCTATCAAAGTCAGGCATGTTGAATCTGGAGATTGTTGAAGGCACAACAAACTGTTCTTCTTCTACGTTCTTCTGTCGAGGGGGTTGTGTAGATATGATGGTGTGTAGGTCATCCTCTTATCCTTTAGATGAGTTTTCTTGAATGTTGGCAAAGAGTTCATCCAACTCTTCATCATTCATAAGAAGAGAGATTGTTGTTGTAGTATCATCATTTGTTGGCTAACTCCCTATCAAAACTGACCCAATCTGCTAAGTCTGGGAGGTGGCTCCATTCGTGGGTCGTTTAACTGGACCAACAATATTGTCTCTGGTTGCTTCATCATGAGGTGTGGATGAGATATGGGATGGCCTGCTCAAGCTAGAGGAAGATGAAGGTGAATGTGTCGAACACCGAGCTTAATGGTGCTTGCTCCTTTCTTCGTGTCTTCATTCGATTGCATCAAGATACTGGAGCATGGTTTGCATTTTGTAATTGAGTGCTTCCAGCTAGTTTGGAAGGCCAATCAAGCTCAGGATCTCGTGCTCTTATGTTCCCACCTGCTTATGAAATGCCTAAAATTGATGAGTTAGCGAGTTAAGGGTATCACGGTGTTCGTATATTACCTCCCTGAGATGCTCAGATTTGAGACTGAAGTCGTTCCCTAAAGGGGGAAGGCAAGCTGGTGAGTGGCTGTGTCTAGCGGTTCCACTCCTGGTTGGTGTCATAGTAATGTGGATTGATGACCTTTCACTTTAATGAGGGGGGGGGTCCAGAATAAGAGTTGGCTCCCTATCAATTTCCTCTCAAGGTAGGGGTGCGTTATCAGATGTGGCGCCCTCCTCTGTATTGATATGTGGAGAGGAAGACACAACATGTTTGAGATCTGCTGCATTGATTGCTGCTTCAATAGTTGCTGGCGGGGTCTTTTGAGCGACCTACTGGACAAAGTCTTGGTCGCTGGCATCAAGTACTTGATCCAGGAGATGGACAAAATTCATGTAAATTTCATGAGGGGTTTCTCCTGTTGGCTAAATGGACATCTATAAATCCCTTTGTTTTGATTATGACAAACATTTCATTCTTATTGATCTAACGAGCTACTTGAGTGTGCAGGATTAAGGTGGATGCCAAAGAATCTAGGGAAATCCATATGCTTACACATTTATGTTTTCATGCAATGTAATCTATTTGTAAAAACTTGTACAAACATATAATGTACAAGTACTTAGATTGCATGTAAATCAAGCGTTAGATTCTCCCTAGCTAAACACCACATTTAGATAAGTCATCCCCTTCAAATAGGATCACATATGCACACTCATACATATAATTAGTGCCTAAATTGAAACATTGAAACAAGATCAATCTCGGTCGACAAACTCCTCGACCGAGACACTCTCGGTCGACAATCTTCTCGACCGAGAAAGATCCAAAGTAGCTGTTAGACACAACAGACAAGTTAGTTGGCAGTTGGAGAAAGACGTTGCAAATCACTTGTTCCAGAGTGTCTGTCGGTCGACAATTGTTCCACCGAGTAGGTGTCTCGGTCGACCATTCCTCGACCAAGATGGTCTCTGACAGCAACTGCAGAATTAATTAATTAGCCGTTGTTAAAGCAACAACTTTGTACCTAACAGCTAGTTAAGCACTTAGAAACCCCTAGAAGTTGTCTAGAACGTCCTTAAGCATCCTTAGGCCATTCCTATAAATAGGACAAGCCATAGGACACTCAAATAAACTTGCTACACTTGAGAAATCCTTGAGCATACTTTGAGCAATCTGTTTGTGAGCAAATTGAGCTTTGTGAACATTGGCTACTTCCTTCTTTAGCTCATAATTCATGTCCTATAGGCTAGTATCTCCTACCCACTACAATCACAAGTCCACACACTTGGTTAGGAGATCTATACGCTTGATCTAGGCAAATCAAGCCTTGGGCTACAAAGGATAAGTTGTAATTTCCTTTTTCTTTCTTGTTCTCTATTACCGTTTGTACTCTCCTTGCTACTCCTAGGTTGGAGGCTGCTGATTGGAGAGGGTGGAGTTCTTCTTGGTGAAGAAGGTGACTTTGAGCTACTTCAGAAGGCTGGTGCAACAGGAGGTTACTTTTAGAGAGGAAGGCTACTTCAAGGGGGAGCTTGGAGTTACTTCAAGAAGGCTACCTCAAAGTTGGTGCACCTACTTCAAGTGAAGGTTGTTCAAAGGGTGTAAAGGAAAGTATTGTATTTTGTATAAATCCTTGGGAAGGAAATAAAATAAATACTTTCAAAATCCCGGTTGGGTAAGCAACCGGGTAGTGGACTGACAACTTTAGTAGTTGCTAAAGTTGGAACCACTCTAAACACCTGTCTCCTTCTTATAATTTTTAATTGAGGTTGTTTGAGTTAAATAAATTGTTAAAATTATTTAAAAACTCTATTCACCCCCCTCTAGTGTTTTTCAATTGGTATCAGAGCAGGCTTCAAGGAACCCTAATTAGGTCTTGAAGAATGGAGGGTAATGGTGATTACAATCACAACAAAAGGTGCTGCTTGGACAAAACTATAACATGTTGCAATTGGTGCTTAGGAACAAGCCACACAACAACTAGATGTCCATGGAGATCAAAGGAGGAAGATGAGAACAAAGATTGCTTCATTGCTACAACTAGCGAGGAAGAAGAAGAAGAGGTAAGCCTTTTTGATTTATCCAAAGAAGAACTAGTTGCTAGCCTTGAAGAAACACATATTAAGTATGTTGAATGCAAGAAGAAATTAAAGAAATCAAATAAAGCAAATGATGAATTACATGCTAAGCTTCTTGCTATTACATCTGAAAACGAAGATCTCAAAAAGATCATTGAAGATCATGATATTGAGATAAAATCTATAGAGGCAAATTGTAATCTACTTTCTTTAGAGAAGAATAATTTGCAAACTCAGGTGAATGATCTTCAAAAACAACCCATTTTATGCAACCATCTAGATTATGATTCTATTGTCAAAGAAAGAAATTCATTGTCATCTAATCTAGATCAAGAAAAACTAGATATCAAGAAAAGAATGGAAGAGATTGCTAAGTTACAACAAAAAGTTAGTAATTTAAATAATAATGGCATTCTTGATCAAATCTTAGATAATTCCTATCATCAAATTGGGAGAAGAGTACTAGGTTACAAGCCTAAAGGGAAATCCTATCAAAAACCTAGTTGGAGAAAGTCACAAACCCATCAATCTATATATGTACCTAAAGGAACATCTTCACCCAAGGACAACACATAACACAATAATAGAAAAAGATATGAGGTTGACTCGATATGCTGTCATTATTGTTTGCGCCTTAGTCACTATTCTTTTTCATGCCCTTACAAAAGAAAAGATGTCGAGTTAGTTTGGGTTCCAAAACCTCCAAACTAAATTAACAGAATCAAGTTGAGATATGACCAAGGACCTTAGTTGCATATTTCTACGTCTATCTCAACTCAACATAATGGGATAACCAATAAATTTAAGTATCTAAATATTTAACTTGCATATGTTTTATTTGGAAGCAATTAACAGTTTCAGAAATATTGTCGGTCGAGAGACTGTTGACCGAGACACTGTCGGTCGAGAAATAGTCGACCGAGCACGTCACTGATTTCCAGTCTGTTGTAAAAAAAAATTGCTAAATTTCTTTGAAATTGATGAAATTGCTATCTATTCATGATCAATGATTGGATATTTTGGAAATCATCCAAATTTAAATTAATATTAGTTTATTCCCTAAATGATTTAAACCAAATTATGCTTAGAAAATTTCTATCATTATTTCCTTATTTTCTGGTCTATCCATATAGAAATCATGTGATTAAAATCATGCGATTATTTACCGTTATTATTACATCATGGATATGTTTTCACCATTTGGTACTGAGATTAGCTTGATAGATAATTGTCTACATGGATCCATGATAGGCAAGAAAATGCTTTATTGGTAATATGTTATGCTTGCAACACATAAGATAAAATCTCTCAAAAAGACTTGAGATATTTAGTGCTTTTCAATTGAGATACTTAGTGTTTTTCAATTGATATTTAGTGTGCCTTCAGTAAAGAATTTTATGAGGATACTAAACGACGTGAAATTTGATATTCATATTACTACAGCAAAGCCTATATTTTAAAGGACAAATGTTTTCATATTAAGTATTATGCTTCAAGTTAATACTTAATCAAATCTTATGCAGATGTTATACTTCATAATGTTCAAATTGAAAAATCTACAAATCTACCTCTTGGTTAAAATGAAATTTGACCAAGGGGCGCTGTGGTCGTAGTCAAAATCGACCTAAAATAAGTTTTGACACAATAATTATTTGAATATCATTTTATTGTGATTAAAAGCAAAATCAATTTATGATCACAAAATTGTTTCAATATTACTCCCTTAGAAAATATATATGCTCTACAAATTCAGTTTATCATTTGCATTAAAAATAAGCTTAAAAAATTCATACCCAGTAAGTCTGTCGGTCGACAAATCTTCGACCGAAAACCTCTCGGTCTGCCCACCTCTCTCGACCGACAAAATCTAGACAGACCTAGCATTGGACACACTTTCGGTCGACAATTGTTCGACCGAGACAGTGTCGGTCGACGATTGCTCGACCGAGGAAGAGCCGTTGGAAAATGACCGTTGCAATCCGACCGTTACCGTTAATGGCCGACCGTTGCAAGTCGACCGTTGGACGGCCGAAGTGGCGCGTCTGGAATATGACCGTTGTGGACGCTCGATCGACAAATTGTCGACCGACCCGGTCACTAGATTGCTATAAAAGGAGCAAAAACAGGTCATTTCTTCACACCTTCTTATTCTTGTTTCCATAGGCTCTTCCTAGTGAATTCTTGTGCAAATCTTTAGCATCCTCATCCCCAAGACTTCCTTGCTTCTTCTCCACCTTCAAGCAATACAATGGCATCATCCTCTGCTCGTGGAAAGAAGAAGGTCACTGGCAGGAAACAAAGGGAGGCTACTCCACCATTGACGATCATCAATGACATTGCCTTCATCGATGTCGATGCTGGTGATCGGTACCTACGGCTCTCCTCCAAAGCTCCTCTCCCACGACGACCAGTTGAAGTAATGGACTTCCTCAACATCGTCGACTTGGAGGACCTTTTCGAGGTGCAAAAGTTAAAAGAATTCATCAACCCTTCTTTTCCTTCCTATTCCATCAAGGTAGTGAATGAATTCTATGCTAACCTCATCTCCCACTCTGAAAATGAAACCATCTTCTTCTATACTATGGTCAACGGGCATAGCTTCCGATTTACTGAAGGGGATATTCTTGACATGCTAGATATTGACATAGATGAATATCAAGACACCATTGACCTTACTTCTGGAAACCCACTTAATCAATTTGCCCAAGATGACCATACCGTTAGTCTTAGTGACATCAAAAGGACCATTTTTCAATCCAATACAACCTGTCACGAAGATAGAGGCACATACTTTGCTATAAATCTCAAACCAGCTGCTAGGATTGTAAACCTTATTGTTTCAACAAACATACATCCTAGAGCCAATAAATCTGAAGTTCCTATTTTTCGTATGTGTCTAATATATGCCATTATCCAACGCATTCCCACAAATTTTATCCGCATCATTCTTAAAAACATGCTTGAGTTTTCTGGAAATCCTCCATATGCTGATTTCGTATGACAAATTACTCAACATTTCCTTAAGACCCAACTTGAGGATATGGGATATACATGGGAGCGTAGACCACAAAAAATAAGTAAGAATACTGTAGAAAAAATGGGAATTGATTTCGGTCATAAGAGGGCTAGGGTAGAAGGAGAGACATCCACCCAAGATATACCACCCCCACCTCCTCCTACCAGCCTACCCTATGACCCCATCCAAAACACTCTAACCTATGTTGCTGGGTCACAATATCATCTTAGTAAACAATTAGATTATAAACATCATGCCATGACTTATCTAAACCAAAGAATGCAAACTCTTTCTCCAAACCAACCAGATGAATATCCCTACTCTTTAAATCCTAGCATGCTTAATCCATATAACCCATCTTACAACTACTATCAACCTCCACCTCCACCTTCTACAGATCTCACGCATACTCAGTTTTCATCAATGCAACTACAAGATATTGCTGCTCATTTCCGATTTGATCGTGTTCCAACCTTCTTGGAGGCATATGCCTTAACCAAGACAGGTGCTCTGGAGTGGCAAACTTTGGTCCAGTATTATGGAGCTGAGCCTTTTCTTGGGAAAGACCCTAATGTTGATGTAATTCTTAAGTCTTTCTAGTGAGATGTGGAGTTGTATTAGTTGTAATGAAATCTTTGCAAAATTGTATTAAATGGGTTATCTTTACATGATTTGGCTATCTTTTCATGCTTGTAATGAAATTAGTTATCTTTATAATGGATTTTCTTGGCATCATTTGAATTTGGTTTATGAGACTATTGTAGAGCATACAAAATAAGGGGAGTAATAAATACAAGTAAATAAAAAAGGATGAACATCTTTGCAAATACCTAAAAGTTCAAGTTATGGCTAAAATGGCATCTATAACAAAATACTTATATCTTGGGGGAGCATAATATAAGATTAAGGGGGAGCTCATAGAAACAAATTTGATTATTTGATTGAGAAGCTTACAATAACATTGCAAACATCATTTGGAGCTTGTTACGTCCTTAGTATTTTTACTCTTGGTTATGAAGAAATCTATGAATTTCATAAAAATGATATATCTTGTTCTTAAAGGGACTCTCTAAACAAATCAGGGCTTAACATCCCAGGCATTTAGTTAAGAGACATTTTTATGCACTCTAAAACTAAAGGATTCTCATTTCATTTTTTTTAAGGCTTAACATCCCTTGTAAAATGGGTGAGAAATCAATACACATAGGCCATAAACTTAAAAGAAACTCATATCATTTCAAGGCTTAACATCCTTTGCAAATGATTGAGAAACAAATTATGGCTAAATTATTGACAATAAAAATCCCTTGATTTTAATTGGATATCTCTTTAAGGGGGAGCAAAGCTTAAAAAGGAAGACACAAAGTCATACTACATGCTTATATTGGATATCTTTTTGAAATGACAAAGGGGGAGAAATAATATAAAATCACAAACATAAAATTAAAATGAGTTTTATAAATCTTGGCCAGCAGTCACTTGCAAAATCAACGATGGCTACAAAGGTAAATTTTTAGGTATGAAACGCATATGGTTTATATTTCCTTTATTTTTATATTTAGGAAATGTTTGTCATCTTCAAAAAGGGGGAGATTGTTGGCTAAATGGACATCTATAAATCCCTTTGTTTTGATTATGACAAACATTTCATTCTTATTGATCTAACGAGCTACTTGAGTGTGCAGGATTAAGGTGGATGCCAAAGAATCTAGGGAAATCCATATGCTTACACATTTATGTTTTAATGCAATGTAATCGCTTTGTAAAAACTTGTACAAATATATAATGTACAAGTACTTAGATTGCATGTAAATCAAGCGTTAGATTCTCCCTAGCTAAACACCACATTTAGATAAGTCATCCCCTTCAAATAGGATCACATATGCACACTCATACATATAATTAGTGCCTAAATTGAAACATTGAAATAGGATCAGTCTCGGTCGACAAACTCCTCGACCGAGACACTCTCGGTCGACAATCTTCTCGACCGAGAAAGTTCCAAAGTAGCTGTTAGACACAACAGACAAGTTAGTTGGCAGTTGGAGAAAGACGTTGCAAATCACTTGTTCCAGAGTGCCTGTCGGTCGACAATTGTTCCACCGAGTAGGTGTCTCGGTCGACCATTCCTCGACCGAGATGGTCTCTGACAGCAACTGCAGAATTAATTAATTAGCCGTTGTTAAAGCAACAACTTTGTACCTAACGGCTAGTTAAGCACTTAGAAACCCCTAGAAGTTGTCTAGAACGTCCTTAAGCATCCTTAGGCCATTCCTATAAATAGGACAAGCCATAGGACACTCAAATTAACTTGCTACACTTGAGAAATCCTTGAGCATACTTTGAGCAATCTGTTTGTGAGCGAATTGAGCTTTGTGAACATTGGCTACTTCCTTCTTTAGCTCATAATTTGTGTTCTATAGGCTAGTATCTCCTACCCACTGTAATCACAAGTCCACACACTTGGTTAGGAGATCTATACGCTTGATCTAGGAAAATCAAGCCTTGGGCTACAAAGGATAAGTTGTAATTTCCTTTTTCTTTCTTGTTCTCTATTACCGTTTGTACTCTCCTTGCTACTCCTAGGTTGGAGGCTGCTGATTGGAGAGGGTGGAGTTCTTCTTGGTGAAGAAGGTGACTTTGAGCTACTTCAGAAGGCTGGTGCAACAGGAGGTTACTTCTAGAGAGGAAGGCTACTTCAAGGGGGAGCTTGGAGTTACTTCAAGAAGGCTACCTCAAAGTTGGTGCACCTACTTCAAGTGAAGGCTGTTCAAAGGGTGTAAAGGAAAGTATTGTATTTTGTATAAATCCTTGGGAAGGTAATAAAATAAATACTTTCAAAATCCCGGTTGGGTAAGCAACTGGGTAGTGGACTGACAACTTTAGTAGTTGCTAAAGTTGGAACCACTCTAAACACCTGTCTCCTTCTTCTAATTTTTAATTGTGGTTGTTTGGGTTAAATAAATTGTTAAAATTATTTAAAAACTCTATTCATCCCACCTCTAGTGTTTTTCATCTCCATGCGCTCTGGGTTGATCCACTTGTACTACCACCATAACTTGTGCGACCTCCATTTTGGGGATTTTATCGATGCCAGACATTGGTGACTCATGTCGTTGAGCTAACATAGGTATCACTCACCTTTTAGTAGTTGTCTTTTTGTGAGTAGAATAAGGTGGCATAATGATACTCTGGGTAGTCAATGATGGTAGTTCAATTGTCGTGAAGACCAATTTTTCTGTGTCATAGGGGGCACATTCTGGCTTAGGAAGAAATATGTCGGTCTTAGTGAACCTTTAGAATAGTTATTGCTTGTTTGTTTCCAAAATGTTGGCTCCAGTCAAAATACTTATGTCAATCTTGTCATCTCATTAGTATTCTTTTGTTGCCTCCCCGATCGAATGCAATCTACTTATCAAGAAGTACCCCAAATTTATCAGCTTCCCAACCATGATACTCCACATGACCTACAACTCTTCAGTATAGATGTTGTTGTTCTCGTACTTTGTGAAGAGGACACTGACAATGATCTTGTGGATTATCCTCCAGAAGTAGGAGTGTACAATTGCAACCTTACATCCTAGCTTGAAGGTGGGCTTGCATGTCAACTTCTTGTGCAGTTGGACTTGATCACAATCCTCCTATTCGCCCATCCTCACCCCTCACCTAGTGCTTTTGATCTTCTTCATTGTCGTTGAAGATCTGTTTGATCATCCTTTCAGATATCTCGTCATCAGAGTTGTAGAGGTAGGATATCAGTCAGTCTTCTCCGCCAAACTCGTTGCTTTCCTCAGGGGTGTTAGGCACCTTTTGGAGAGAGAGGAAATGAACTCCTTTGTCATCTCTATGTAGGAGTGTGAGAAGGTGAAGCATATCTTGTAGAGCTTGGTTGTTGTGAGTAGGTCCTTCGGTCTTTCATAGATGTCGATCTGATGGAAGGAAGGTTCATGACAAAACTTCATTGGTCAGAACAACTTCTTTGACAGTTCTACGTATCTACGTTGGTGCTCCTCATCCCTTGCCCTGAAATGGCCCGAGGAGTGAGATAGGACTTCGGGGCCTGCCTCTAAATCTTGAGCAGCTGTTGTTTCTTTCTCATGATGGGGCCTCTTACATGTCGTGGAGGGATCAACTATAAATGGGTGTTGCCTCTTCTGCCCTATGGTAGACCTAGAAACATGTTCCTCTACTCCTTTAGTGAGGTTTCCCAGCCCTTGTCCAACCTGACCCACTAGGATCAAATTTTTCTTGGTGCATGCCATCGGTGAAAAACAAATGTTTGATATGCAATTAGTTTGCTGGTTATCAAGGAATATATATATATATATATATATATATATATATATATATATATATATATATACATATATATATATATATATATATATATATATATGAAAGGCTATGCCATTATGGCATATAAACCGATAAGTGAGAAACCTCAATGACCTCATATGGCGTACCCCGATATGAGAAAAGCCAAGGTCGATACTCTAGCTAACACAAAACATGGGATAGCTCGATATGATATCGTGTCGGCCTACACGGGTACTGGATGACCCGGGTTTGTAAACCTGGCATGAGAGATATTCCGATACAATCTTTAAACCGATACATAAAAACCAAGGTCGATATCGGGTAAGGTTTCCAAGAAAGTTGGTATCGGTTTCGTACCTTATGTTTTCTAGAAATAAGTTTACAAATTATGGTGACACACTCTGAAATCCAGACATAGTTTGTAATCTGACAGGAGTTCACTGCGATACGAGAACTAATGTTTGGCACGACAGCGAAAGAGTTTGTAGCCCGATACGGTTAAGTCTAAGGGGTATTTATAGTTCACCCGCTAAAGACGGTGTAATAGTTGCCTTGGGTACGTATCGTTCATGAGTGAAAAATGCCTTCCTTAAGAAGCCAAAAATAGTCTAATCATGTCGCTTCAAAAGACTAAATGATGTTCACGTGGACCCATTAGGATTTTCATGATGTGTCGGGCTATGTTTTATGGAAAACTTTGAATGCGGGGATGCTTAAAATGGATACTGGAGTTGGCTTGACACGAGTAGCATCCGGAAATGATCAGCTAAGCCGTCATCCGAAAATGATCAGCTAAGCCGTCATTTGCAACAATTGAAACTATTTTTCAGAGAAATGCGATCTGCCATCACTGATCACTATGCCAAGAACTCTAAACCTTGGAAAGATGATTTTCGTGAAGAGCATTATCACCGACTTAGCATCACAGGTGGTGGTGGCTACAACTTCGACCCATTTTGATACATAGTCGACAACTACCAAAATATACTAAAAGTCAAAAGAGGATGGGAATGTACCCATATAGTTGATCCCACAAACGTCAAAAATCTCCACCTCGATCTAATTAGACATTGTCATTTCTTGCCTTTTTGAGATATTTCTAGTGCGCTGGCATTCACTGCATGCCCTGACGAATGCATTAGTGTCCTTGAATAAAGAAGGCTAGTAGAAACCTGATTGGAGGACCTTAGCTGTTGTTGTTTATGCTTCGAGATTCCCTTCGTAAGGGGAGGAGTGGCATTCATATAAGATTTTTAGAAATTATCTTTAGGGATACATATTCTGTAATGATTATCAATGCATCGTCTGAACAATAAGGGATCATGCCAATAGTAGTTCTTTAAATCTGAGAAAAAATTCTTCTTCAGATTGTAAGTTATTTCTGGCAGAAGTTGTTTGCAGGTGAGATAGTTATGGATGTCTTCATACCACAACCCTTCTATTTCAACTTCTTGTGCAAAGCAGATGGCTCCATCAACATAACTTATATTTACGGGGAAAGGGTAATCATTCTCTACCCTGATTCTTGAGAGATAATCTGCAATGACATTTTTCGTACCCTTTCTGTCGAAAATTTTGTGGTTGAATTCTTATAATAACAACTCCCAATGCAACATTCTAGGCTTGACGTCCTTTTTCTGCATTAGATATTTCATTGCTCCATGATCTGTATATACTATGACCTTAGAACCATCCAAATAAGAGCAAAATTTGTCAAAGGCATGTATAATGGCTAGCATCTCCTTCTCAGTAATGGTGTAATTTATTTGTGCCTCATCAGATGTTTATTGGCATAGTAAATCACATGATGTCGTTTGTCCTTCTTTTTTCCTAATATTGCTCCAATTGCAAAGTCATTGGCATCTACATCAACTCAAAAGGAATGCTTCAATCAGGTGACTGAATGATAGGGGTAGAAATTAAGGCTTTTTTTAGAGTTGCAAATGCGTTATAACATTCACTAGAGAAATTGAACTTGTCATCCTTCATCAGCTGATTTGACAATGTCTTTGATATCTTAGGAAATTCTTTAATAAATCTTTTGTAATATCATACATTCCCTAGAAAACTTTGAACTCCTATCACTGACGTAGGTAGGGGAATCTTTGCGATCACATCAATCTTTGATTGATCGACTTAAATACCTTTATTTGATACCTTATGCCCGAGCACAATGCCTTCCTGCACCATGAAGTGGAGTTTTTTCCAGTTTAGAACAAGACTTTACTCTTCACACCTTTTCATTAACAGACACAGATTCTTAAGACAATCATCAAAGGAGCTTCCATAGATGTTGAAATCATCCCAGAATACTTCCATCTTGTCTTCAAGGAAGTCTAAAAAAATTGAGTTCAAGCACGTCTAAAAGGTTGTGGGCGCATTACATCAAGGGCATTCTTCTGAAAGCGTAGGTTCCATAAATACATGTGAATGACATCTTCTCCTGGTCATCTATGTGGATAGGGATTTGGTAGAATCCTTACTACTCGTCTAAACAACAAAATTATGAATGGTGGGAAAGACGTTCAAATATCTGATCAATGAATGGAAGTGGAAAATGGTCTTTGCAAGTGGCACTGTTTAACTTTCTATAGTCGATGCACATGTGCTATCTTGTCATTGTTCTTGTTGTGACCTCATTCCCATTATCTCCTTTGACAATAGTCATACCTCCCTTCATTGGAACTACATGTACTGGGCTAACCCACATGATATCACTGATGGAATAGATGATCCCAGCATCGTGAAGTTTGATGATTTCTTTACTGACCACTTCTCTAAGATTCTCATTCAGTTAATGTTGTGGTTGTGCGTATTGTCTGGCATTCTTCTTAAGATGTATCTTGTGCATACAGATGGAAGGGCTTACTCCCCTCAAATCTTCAATAGAATAACACAATGCCTTGTGTCGCAGTGTTAATTCATCAATCTAGTGCTCCTTCTATGCTTTTATCAGCTCAAAGTTTATAATAACAAGATTCATCTTCTTAGCATTGAGAAACTGGTATTCTGATCCTCCTAGAAGAACTTTTAACTCAGGTGGCAGCCTTGTTGCTGGTTCTTTGGTAGGGTCTTACTTGTGTGAGGCATATTTCACTACCTCAAAGGGACTACCTAATTCTGGTGATTGTTCTTGGTTTAGAAGGTTTAGGAGACCTTCCACCTTAGGATCTTCTATTATGTTTGTGTTTCTAGTCAATGTATGCATCAAAGGATCAACCATAACTATTTCTTCTTTTACCTCCTGACAGAACTATTGGTAGCTTTCGATAAAGTAGGATGTCTCGAAGAAGGAAGGAGTTTTCATACTATCATAGATGTTAAAATCAATATAGTTGTAATGACCCCACCTCCCGGTAACCCCCAATTAAGGGAGACCAGAAGGTTAGAGCCATTATCCCAATTAATAGGATTAAAAGTTCAACAAATAATCAATAACAATTATTAAATTCTACCAACTATATTGAAATATGGTAACAATAAAAAAACTTTGCATACCTTATGAAAACTTGGGTCTCTAAACTTCTATCCACTTATGAATTCTACTCTAACTAATCCTCCTTGTATTTTAATTCATGTTGTAAGGACCCTGACCTTCGTTTAGGGTTTACCATGTTTGCTTTGCTTAACCCCGATGCTTTGTTGCTTGCTAATCACCTTTGGTGGTGATTAGGGTTTGTTGGCACTTTTTTGAGAGTTGGAGGTGCTACTTGCAATTAACCCAAGTCTAGGGTTTGTGAGCAAGTTCGCCACCTTGTGAGGTGTTCCTCCCTCTCCTTGCTTCCTCTAGGGTTGAGGGGAAGGTTTGGGCTCATTGCTTAAGTTCCTTTGGGCTTGGTTGAGCTTGTTGGGCCTTGAGGTGCCTTGCTTTTGCTTGGTTGAACCTTTTGTCGGGCAAGGGGATGCTTATGTCGCCCAGGCTGTGTCGCCCATGGTTGTGTCACCCATGGTGGTGGTGGTGGTGGTGTATCGTCCAAGTGTGTCGCCCATAGATCTTTGACCTTCTTTGACCTTGTTTGTGTCACCACTAGTGGACATTTGGTGCTTGGTGCTTGCATGTGGCAATGGCCGTGGACATGTATTTAGGGCATGTTAGGGTGGTGGCATTGCCCATGAACAAGTGTCCCTAGGTGGGCGACACCTTTCTTTTCTCTAACTTGTTTTCTACTCCATTCCCTTCTATATATGTGTTTCCCTTCTCTTGCTAAGGATCCCTTTAGTTCCTTAGTTTTCCTCTCCTTGGTGCACGATATACTCTCTCCTCTTGCTAACTTCGTGGCCGATCCTTGCCTTGGAGTCTCCTTCTTCCTCTAGTGGTGGCCGAACCCTAGAGTGCCTTGCTCTCCTTCCTCCTTGGTGGTGCATGGAGCTTGGAGCTAGGAGCTTGGAGCTTGCTTAAGGTGGGTTACATAACTCCTAACCCTAACTACGTTACCTTCTCTCTATGTTCTTATATGTTGCTATGATCATGTCGGCTATATGATTCGCTAGTTAGTTCCTTTCTTAAGTTGTTCTTGTTGGCCAAACCATGTGTTCTAGGGTTTCTTAGTGAGCAATACTCCCTTCTCTCCTAAGTCTTGAGGAGTGAGCTGGAGTTCTAGTATCATGAGAAACACTCCTCTCTCATTTAAGTTGAGAGGTGAGCTTGTATTCTAGTAGCTTAAGCAACACCCTCCTCTCACCATGGACTTGAAGGGTGAGCTTGGTGGTAGTTGTGGACATCATTTAGGGTTGTCCTTGTGCTTGAAGTTGATGATGATCTTGTGGAGTTGCTTCTTAGCTGTTATGATCTTGGGAAGGTGATGCCTGATATCTCTTGACCTAGAACCTTGGATGAAATGTTGGGGTGGCTGTGGTGAATGATAGCCTTGGTCCTTGACCTTGTGACGGGCGTCACACTACCACCCTTTTTTTGTGACGGCCGATAGGCCATGGATGGGTTGGTTGAACGACAAGTTCCCCGATAGCTGTTTGAGTTACACCCCTAGGCGTTGCCTCTTGCTGAGCACCCTGCCTGACACACATGACTTGGATATGGCTTGGTGTAGTTGGCTTGAGGTGTGGAGGTGTTAGTTAGCTCTGTGATGTGGTGACGGGCATCATACCAGTCCTGTGTGTGTCGGCCTATAGCCCTACCCTGATGGGCGTTGCACAATACTCTAGTGCCCGATATGTGCGGTTGGCCGATGTGTCTTGGGTGCCCGTTAGCAGGTAGTTGCACGACATACCTTGCTGCAGAAGCTTTGCCTGAGACACATGTATAACACGACACCGCGTTGCGCGTTATACCCCAGGTGTTGCCCATTAGCTTGGTGGTTTGTTTGACCGTTATAAGACTGAAGTGGTTGGACGATATGAGGAGTAACCTGCCCGATACCACCTTTAGTGAGGGTGCCCTACCCGTCACACTTCTTGTGAGGGTAGTGGACACTTCTAGTGAGGGTTTTGATCCTCATATGAAGCATATGTACTAGATCTTGTTTCATGCTATCACGTTTAGTTATGTTGGTGAACCTTAAGATGCTCGATGGTATTTGTTATGGTAGAGCTTGTCCATGTAACTTAGCATGACTTTACCTAAATATGTGATCATCTTGATATTATTAATAATGCTCAAGAAATGATAAGAATATAGAATGCTTTGCTTAATGATGTAACATATGCTTATGATCACAAGTTGAAGCACGATTGATAAAGTGTATAATTATCAATGTCACCCTATATTGATAGCATGGTCTTTCTGTTAAGCCTATGATTATTATGTATACTAACCATGCAGGTGATGCATAGCCAAGTGAAAGGCTATGAGGTATATATGATGAGTAACATTGCTTTGATAGTTACTCTTGATGGTGAGATAATGATGTGCTTGACTAAAGTACTTGGGATTGCTATCCCATGATGATGATGTAAGCCTTGAGAGGCAGTGGCAATATGTGATAAGGGACTGAGATCCCATGGCAATAAGATGATCCTTGAGATGGATCTAGATGATTGGCCAGTGGTCAAGTGATAACATGTGATGTTGGATCCTTGTTCTGGATCAGGATGATGTTGATTACAATAAAAGCATAATAATGAGTTTCATGTTGTTTATTCTTGTTATAGTTTGCATGTTATACAACTTGGTTGAATCTTGCAATCCACTTAAAATATATTAATTAATCACATTGGGACATATCATGTACTTTGCCCTGGCCATAGATCCATCATCGTTAGGAGTTGTTGATGGTGAAACGGGTTCTCCTGTGGGTTAACCTGGAGCGCATATTGTTGAATATACGAGGTTTCTCCTAGCCTAAAATAGAGAGGGAATCGAGTGTAGCTATGGCTGCATACTCAGATATATATATATATATATATATATATATATATATATATATATATATATATATATATATATATAGCATGGTGAAGAGGCCCATGTCTTAGTGTGATGGAGCATGAATGCGTTCATGGCTCAAAGCATGGTGAATAGGCCCGTGGCTCAGAGATACTAGCACCGAGACCTGTACCAAGGCGGGCTAGGTAGAGGGTAGCCTGTGGGAGCTGACCCTGTCGCTGAGGCCACTTAAGCATGAGACTGCGGTCCTGCTTGTGTTTTACTCATGCACTGACCACGAGGCGGAGAGGTCGTGTAGTCCATCTCTTCCATTGACCTTGTATGGCACCGGCTCCGGGTTTCATAGTCGTCGGTTGGATTTGAGCGGTACGGCTCACTTCCTCAGGGCATAATAATATGTAATCCAGCCGCTTAGTATTTACTGCTTAAAGACAAACACGAAACATTGGTTGAGGCCTTACTTATGTAATTAATTCTGTTATATCTTGCAGATTGCTTATATGTTACTCATGTTATGTGGTAAGACCTTATAATTCTCATCTTGTTAATCATGTTCCATAAAGAAATAATTGGATATATGCCTTCCGTACATCTGGTAAGCTTGACAGTATGAACAAACTTACTTTATAAACTGCTCTACTTATACTTCTTATCAGTTATCTGTTTTATCTTTCTGAGGTTTTGTAGTTTCGGTGGGGAGTTATGTTTCTCGCTGGGACTGTGTGTCTCACCCCACTGGTTTACACCCTTTTTAGGTGGTCGAGCTAGGCATGGTGGTGGTCACGGAGTTGTAGCCGAGCAACAAGACGAGCAGTAGAAGGCAAGCAATGGATATGTTGTTGTTTTGGATGTTTTGTAGTAGAGTCTAGAGTCATCCCTGTACTCTCAGGTCCTTGGAGGAGTTTTGACATTGTTCCACGATGCATAGTTGTTGATCCTTTATATATCCTGCTACTAGCCGGATGTGGGCCTTTATGTACATATAAATAGGTGATGAACTCATGTGATGACAAGACAACTATTCTTCTAAGCTTTGGACATGTATCAAGGCTTGTATATGTTATAACCAGTTTCCTTGCAGGATGTCGACTGGAATGTAATAGTTTCTAAGTTTATCCGCTTTCCGCAATCAGTTTTAATTAACTCGTATTTTGGTAATCTGTGGTCATGGTGATTTCTGCACGTTTTCATGTAACACCTCGCTGTCTGTGTGATAGTAAGATGTATTGCCACAAGTTTTGGTATCAGAGCTCTAGGTTCGCTGAGTCTACAGGGATTTAGGACTAGGTTGTGTCTGTTCTTGTGAGTTTTCCAGATTTTCTCACAATCATCTTCTGCCCTCAGCGGAAGAAAATCCAAGATGTCTGGAAACCATGAAGAACATGCTCCCGAGCACAACGATGTTGCATATGTTGATGGAGCTATATGACAGACACATGAAGATCGGGTGCCTTAGGTCCCCCAACCTAACCCAGCCATTCTTGAACACCCTGCCTATCAACACCTTATGGGGCAGATAATGGCTATGATGAATCTCATGGTAGAGAGATTGCCAGTGCCTCCACCGAGAGCACAGGATCCCCATGGTGAAACATCAGGTATTGGGAAGACCTTTGAGCGGCTTCGCCGAGTCGGAGCTTCGGATTATGCTGGAACGGCTGATCCAGCGGATGTAGATCTGTGGCTGACCAGTCTTGAGAAGGCTTTCTGAATCCTCGACATCCCCGAAGCAGACAAAGTAAAGCACACCGTCTACCTTCTGAAGGGTAGTGTTGGTCACTGGTGGACCATCGAGGAAGAGAAGCAACCTGGTGAGGTGATAGGTTGGGAGGTTTTCCGACACGAGTTCATTGGCAGATACTTCCCGAAGATGTATCTGGATGAGAAGATCAGTCAGTTTGAGAGCCTGCGACAAGGAATGATGAACATCACCGAGTACGAAGCCAAGTTCATGCATTTGCTGAGGTTTTGTCCTCACATGGCGATGATAGATGAGGAGCAGATCAGACGTTTTGGGAAAGGTCTGAGTTCTGAGCTGACAACACCTATTTCTGCATTGGAGAATAGAGAACAGTTTGCTACGTTTGTGGAATCCGTCTGAAGGATCGAACAATCAGTAAGGGAGAAAAGAGAGTCTATGTATAAGAAGAGACCTGCCCAGTTTCAAGGACAGGGGTATGGTGGCTTTAAGAAGCCAAGGTTTTCAACAACGTCAGTGATGAGAGGTTCCAGTGCACCATCACAATGGTCCCCAAGTAAGGGAAGAGATTATGTTTCTTCACCGTCAAAAGCACATAGTACAACTTCTGTGGCAGTGACAGGGCCATCTAGGCCACGGTTTGAGGTTAAGACATGCTATATCTGCGGACAGACGTGGCATTTTAAGTCGAGTTGCCCAAGTAGAGATGTTGAAGTGATGCAGCAACTGAGGCAGAATCCTCTAGGGTCAGATAGACAGCAGCCCAGTGGTAGAAAAGGGAGAGGACGTGGTCAAGCATCGCAAGAAGGATCATTTGCTCAAGGAAGTAGAGGACATGGACAGCAAGCCATGACTCGATTCTATGCTATGAGTCAGCCAGAGGCGATAGTCAACCCGCGAGTGGTGACAGGTCAGATGGAGTTATTTCATTCTGATATGTCTTCTTCTTGCTTTATATCTGTTCTGGTTGACCCGGGTGCCACACACTCTTTTATCACCTATAGTATGCTTGAGAACTATCGTTTACCTGTTAGTTGTAAGAAAGATAGTTTGTTGTTAGAAACCCCTCTTGATGGTTCCTCCATGCTTCGAGAAGAGTGTCCATCTTGTGTCTTATCTTTCTCGGGACACAGTATACAAGTGGATCTTATACCACTTGATATGCATGGTTTCGATATTATCCTTGGGATGGATACTTTAGAGAAGTATAAAGTTGTTTTGGACTGTGGTTCCAAGCAAGCTGTGTTTAATGATGCTGGAGAGAAGTGGATCTTCCAGGGAGATAATCTGACATGTTTGGTATCAGCTATAGTGGCAGAGAAGTTGTTATGACAAGGATGTGATGCGTTCTTAGTTCACATTGTGGATATCGTTGTGGATACCAAAGTGAAAGGTCCTAGTCTTGAGGAGGTGTCGGTTGTTTGAGAGTTCTTAGATGTGTTTCCCGAAGAGTTCCCTAGTGTTCCACCACCACGAGAGATTGATTTTGAGATCAATCTGGTTCTAGGAACACAGTCAGTTGCACAGACACCGTATAGGATGGCTCCAGTAGAGATGGCAGAGCTTAAGAAGCAGTTGCAAGAGTTGTTGGAGAAAGGTTTCATCTGACCGAGTATGTCGTCTTGGGGTGCTCCAGTATTGTTTGTTAAGAAGAAGGATGGATCGATGTGGTTGTGTATAGACTACCGGCAGTTGAATAAGGTCACGATCAAGAACAAGTACCCGTTACCGAGGATAGATGATCTGTTCGATCAGTTGTTGGGTGCTACAGTGTTTTCAAAGATCGATCTACGATCCGGATATCATTAGTTGAGGATTAAGGTGGATGACATACCGAAGTCAGTTTTTAGGACGAGGTATGGTCACTTTGAGTTTGTGGTTATGCCGTTTGGGCTGACCAATGCACCTACTGCCTTCATGGACTTGACGAACAGAGTGTTCCGTCTGTTCCTAGATCAGTTTGTTGTAGTCTTTATAGATGACATCTTGATCTATTGTCAGGACAAGCAAGAGCATGAGCGACATCTTCGACTAGCGTTGACTCTTCTTTGCCAACATTAGTTATACGCCAAGTTCAGTAAGTGTGAGTTTTGGTTAGAAGAAGTAACTTTCTTGGGTCATGTGATATCTGTAGAAGGAGTCAAAGTAGACCCGAAGAAGGTGGAGTCCGTTGCAGAGTTGGAACAACCAAAGACGCCGACAGAAGTTTGTAGTTTTTTGGTTTTAGTAGGATACTACCGGAGGTTTATCAAGGATTTCAGATTCAGTGTGATTGCGTTGCCAATGACAAAGTTGACTAGAAAGGATGTACCTTTTGTCTGGGATGATCGTTGTCAACAAGCTTTCCAAAGTTTGAAGGAGAAGCTGACCAGTGCTCCAGTGTTAATCTTGCCAGAGCCTGGAAAGGGCTATGTTGTTTTCTGCGATGCTTCCAAGAAAGGTTTAGGTTGTGTGCTCATGCAAGAAGATCATGTAGTTTCTTTTCTTCGCGACAACTTAAGAAACATGAGGAGAACTATCCGACTCATGATTTGGATTGGCAGCAGTGGTTCATGCGTTAAAGATTTAGAGACACTATCTTTACGGGGAAGTGTGTCAGATCTTTACAGATCATAAGAATCTGAAGTACATCATCTCGCAGAATGAGTTAAACATGCGACAACGTCGATGGATGGAGTTGATCAACGATTATGACTACACTATCGAGTATCATCCTGGTAAGGCGAATGTGGTGGCTGATGTGCTTAGCCGAAAATCTTCTTCTCTTTCTTCAAAGAAGGCACAGTTGAGTTCCCTGGTATGCCACAAGCGGGATATGCTTGTCTCCCTACGGCAGATGAATGTGCAGATGGAAGTTTACTTGTTAGCTGGACTTTTAACACAGATGCAAGTCAAGCCTACACTGATACAACAGATCAAAGATGCACAACAAGCAGATGATACAGTACAGTTGATCAAATCAGAGTTCGACAGCAAAAAGCGTGATAGGTTCCATGAGTCCGAGGATGGACTAATTTGCTATCGTAATAGGATGGTGGTTCCCGATGTTGATGATCTAAGGAAGTTATTGCTTGAGGAAGCACATATGTCGATGTATGCTATGCATCTAGGTGTCACCAAGATGTACCATAGTCTGAAGGACTAATATTGGTGGCCCGACTTGAAGAAAGATGTAGCTGAGTTCGTGGCTAGGTGTGCGGTATGTCAACAAGTCAAGGCTGAGCATCAAAAGTCGGCAGGTACATTGCAACCTCTGCCGATACCATAGTGGAAATGGGATCATATAACCATGTATTTCGTAGTTGGTCTACCCAGGACAACTAGGAATCATGATTCCATTTGGGTAATAGTGGACAGATTGACGAAGTCTACCCATTTCATACCAGTAAAGACAACATATACAGCCGAGAAGCTCGCTCGAGTATATGTGGATGAGATAGTATGTTTGCACGGTGTACCAGTGACGATAGTTTCTGACAGAGGTCCTCAATTCATGAGTCATTTCTAGGAATAGTTGCACAGAGCGTTGGGAACGCAGTTGAGGTTCAGTACCGCCTTCCACCCACAGACAGATGGACAGTTTGAGAGGACTATTTAGATTCTAGATGATCTCCTTCGAGCTTGTGTTTTGTAGTTCCTAGGCAGTTGGGACGTACACCTCATTTTGATAGAGTTTACTTATAACAACAGTTATCAGTGTAGCATTGACATGGCTCCTTATGAGGCCTTATATGACAGGAAGTGTAGATCTCCTTTGTGTTGGTATGAGTCTGGTGAATATCAGCTTTTGGGTCCTGAGTTAGTACAGCAGATGACAGAAAAGATCAAAGTGATAAAGCAACAGTTGAAAGCAGCACATGACATGCAAAAGTCTTACGTAGACAATCGCTGACGACCTTTGGAGTTCCAGGTAGGAGACAAGGTGTATGTTAAAGTCTCGCCGTGGAAATGTGTGCTAAGGTTTGGCTGGAAGGGTAAGTTGGCACCCAGGTATATGGGGCCATACCTGGTCTTAGCACATGTTGGCAAGGTAGCTTACGAGTTAGAGCGGTCGTCAGAGTTGCACAGGTTACATCCATTATTCCATGTCAGTATGCTGAAGAAAAGTCATTCGGATACAGGAACAATGATACAGCCAGACAAAGTTGAGCTTGATGAAGATGTGACCTACGAGGAAGGTCCTGTGGCGATCCTTGACAGAAGGGTTAAGAAGATGAAGAGGAAAGACCTGGATCTTGTGAAGGTTCTTTGGCATCATCATGGCATTGAGGAAGCCACGTGGGAGCTTGAGGAAGAGATGAGGAGGAAGTATCCCTCACTTTTCTCTTCAGATTTCGTGGACGAAATCCCTCTGTAGGGGGTTAGTTTGTAAGGACCCTGACCTCCGTTTAGGTTTACCCTGTTTGCTTTGCTTAACTGTGATGCTTTGTTGCTTGCTAATCACCTTTGGTGGTGAATAGGGTTTTTGGCACTTTGTTGAGAGTTGGAGGTGCTACTTGCAATTAAACCAAGTCTAGGGTTTGTGAGAAAGTTGTCCACCTTGTGAGGTGTTCCTCCCTCTCCTTGCTTCCTCTAGGGTTGAGGGGAAGGTTTGGGCTCGTTGCTTGAGTTCCTTTGGGCTTGGTTGAGCTTTTTGGGCCTTGAGGTGCCTTGCTTTTGCTTGGTTGAACCTTGTGTCAGGCAAGGGGATGCTTGTGTCGCCCAGGATGTGTCGCCCAGGGTTGTGTCGCCCATGGTGGTGGTAGTGGTGTATCATCCAAGTGTGTCTCCCATAGATCTTTAACCATCTTTGACCTTGTTTGTGTCACCACTAGTGGACACTTGGTGCTTGGTGCTTGCATGTGGCAATGGTCGTGGACATGTGTTTAGGGCATGTTAGGGTGGTGGCATTACCCATGAACAAGTGTCCCTAGGCGGGTGACACCTTGCTTTGCTCTACCTTGTTTTCTCCTCCATTCCCTTCTATATATGTGTTTCCCTTCTCTTGCTAAGGATCCCTTTAGTTCCTTAGTCTTCCTCTCCTTTGTGCACAACAAACTCTCTCCTCTTGCTAGCTTGGTGGCCGATCCTTGCCTTGGAGTTTCCTTCTTCCTCTAGTGGTGGTCGAACCCTAGAGTGCCTTGCTCTCCTTCCTCCTTGGTGGTGCGTGGAGCTTGGAGCTTGCTTAAGGCGGGTTACATAACTCCTAACCCTAACTACATTACCTTCTCTCTATGTTCTTATATGTTGCAATGATCATGTCAGCTATATGATTTGCTAGTTAGTTCCTTGCTTAATTTGTTCTTGTTAGACAAACCATGTGTTCTAGGGTTTCTTGGTGAGCAATACTCCCTTCTCTCCTAAGTTTTGAGGAGTAAGCTTGAGTTCTAGTATCATGAGCAACACTCCTCTCTTGTTTAAGTTGAGAGGTGAGCTTGTATTCTAGTAGCTTGACCAACACCCTCCTCTCACCATGGACTTGAAGGGTGAGCTTGGTGGTAGTTGTGGACCTCGTTTAGGGTTGCCCTTGTGCTTGAAGTTGATGACGATCTTGTGGAGTTGCTTCTTAGCTGTTATGATCTTGGGAAGGTGCTGCCCGATATCTCTTGACCTAGAACCTTGGACGACATGTTGGGGTGGCTGTGGTGAACGATATCCTTGGTCCCTGACCTTGTGATGGGCGTCACACTACCACCCTTTCTTTGTGACGGCAGATAGGCCATGGATGGGTTGGCTGAACGAAAGGTTCCCTAATAGTTGTTTGAGTTACACCCCTAGGCATTGCCTCTTGCTGAGAACCATGCCCGACACACATGACTTGGATATGGCTTGGTGTAGTAGGCTTGAGGTGTGGAGGTGTTAGTTAGATCTGTGATGTGGTGATGGGCATCATACCAGTCCTGTGTGTGTCGGCCGACATCCCTACCCTGACGAGCATTGCATGATACTCTAGTGCCTGATATGTGTGGTTGGCCGATGTGTCTTGCGTTCCCGTTAGCAGGTGGTTGCACGACAGACCTTGCTGCACAAGCGTTGCCCAAGACGCATGTAGAACACGACACCGCGTTGAACATTACTCCCCAGGTGTTTCCCGTCAGCTTGGTGGTTTGTTTGACCGTTATAAGATTGAAGTGGTTGGACAATATGAGGAGTAACCTGTCTGATACCCCCTTTAGTGAGGGTTCCGACCCGTCACACTTCTTGTGAGGGTAGTGGGCACTTCTAGTGAGGGTTTTGATCCTCATAAAAATAATCTGTACTAGATCTTGTTTCATGCTATCACGTTTAGTTATGTTGGTGAACCTTGAGATGCTCGATGGTATTTTTTATGGTAGAGCTTAACCATGTAACTTAGCATGACTTTACCTAAATATGTGATCATCTTGATATTATTAATAATGGTGAGGAAATGATAAGCTTATAGAATGCTTTGCTTAATGATGTAACATATGCTTATGATCACAAGTTGAAGCACGATTGATAAAGCTTATAATTATCAATGTCACCCTATATTGATAGCATGGTCTTTCTGTTAAGCCTATGATTATTGTGTATACTAACCATGCAGGTGATGCATAGACAAGTGAAAGGCTTTGAGGTATATATGATGAGTAACATTGCTTTGATAGTTACTCTTGATGGTGAGATAATGATGTGCTTGACTAAAGTACTTGGGATTGCTATCCCATGATGATGATGTAAGCCTTGAGAGGCAGTGGCACTATGTGATAAGGGACTGAGATCCCATGGTAATATGATGATCCTTGAGATGGATCTAGATGATTGGCCAGAGGCCAAGTGATAACATGTGATGTTGGATCCTTGTGATGGATCAGGATGATGTTGATTACAATAAAAGCATAATAATCAGTTTCATTTTGTTTATTCTTATTATAGTTTGCATGTTATACAACTTGGTTGAATCTTGCATTCCACTTAAAATATATTAATTAATCACAGTGGGACATATCATGTAGTTTGCCCTGGCCATAGATCCATCATCGTCAGGAGTTGGTGATGGTGAAACGGGTTCTCCTGCGGGTTAACCTGGAGGGCATATTGTTGAATATGCGAGGTTTCTCCTAGCCTAAAATAGAGAGGGAATCGAGTGCAGCTTCGGTTGCAGACTCACATATATATATATATATATATATAGAGAGAGAGAGAGAGAGAGAATGGTGAACAGGCCCATGGCTCAGTGTGATGGAGCATGAATGCATTCATGGCTCAGAGCACGGTGAACAGGCCCGTGGCTCATAGATACTAGCGCTGAGACCTGTACCAAGGCGGGCTAGGCAGAGGGTAGCCTGCGGGAGCTGACCCTGTGGTTGAGGCCACTTAAGCATGAGACTACGGTCCTGCTTGTTTTTTACTCATGCACTGACCACGAGGCAGAGAGGTTGTGGAGTCCGGGTCTTCCATTGACCTTGTATGGTACTGGCTCCGGGTTTCACAGCTGTCGGTTGGATTTGAGCGGTATGTCTCCCTCCCTCAGGGCATAATAATACGTAATCCAGCCGTTTAGTATTTACTGCTTAAAGACAAACACGAAACATTGGTTGAGGCCTTGCTTGTGTAGCTAATCCCGTTATATCTTGCATATTGCTTATATGTTCCTCATGTTATGCGGTAATACCTTATAAATCTCATCTTGTTAATCATGTTCCATAAAGAAATAATTGGATGTATGCCTTCCGTACATCTGGTAAGCTTGACAGTATGAACAACCTTACTTTATAAACTGATGTGGTTATACTTCTTATCAGTTTTCTATTTTATCTTTCTGAGGTTTTGTAGTTTTGGCGGGGAGTTATTTTTCTCGCTGGGACTGTGTGTCTCACCCCGCTGGTTTACACCCTTTTTAGGTGGTCGAGCTAGGCGTGGTGGTGGTCGCGGAGTTGCAGCCGAGCAGCAAGACGAGCAGTAGAAGGCAAGTGATGGATATGTTGTTGTTTTGGATGTTTTGTAGTAGAGTCTAGAGTCATCCATGTACTCTTAGGTCCTTGGAGGTGTTTTGACGTTGTTCCATGATGCATAGTTGTTGATCCTTTGTATATCCTACTGTTGGCCGGATGTGGGCCTTTATGTACATATAAACAGGTGATGAACTCATGTGATGACAAGAGAACTATTCTTCTAAGTTGTAGACACGTATCAAGGCTTGTATATGTTTATATAACTGGTTTCCTTGCAGGATGTGGACTGGAATGTAATAGTTTCTAAGTTTATCCGCTTTCAGCAATTGGTTTTAATTAACTCGTATTTTGGTAATCTGTGGTAATGGTGATTTCTGCACGTTTTCACGTAACACCTCGCTGTCTGTGTGATAGTGGGATGTGTTTCCACACATGTATTTCACAATATGATGATTTACTGTTTGTCCTTTTGGCTTTGTACCTAAAACGCCGACAAACAAAATGTCGGTCAACATAAATCTAGTATGTGGCGGAAACATTAATAATGCAATTATCCATAACAACATATAGCAGTCAATTACAGTTTAACAAACAACTTTATGTTTTAAATTTAACTATGTGATCCACTCATACCATATCCTCTGTGTTGTCCCTGCAGTGGACCTGGATGCTACCTTCATTATGGTAGATCCCCATTAAACACCTCATGATCCCACCAAACAGGTGAATCAGTTTCTAGGGTTGAGTCACATGGCATTACCCATAGGTATCCCACTCCTTAACTCATGGCGTGCTAAAGAGTCTCATGGCACTACACGTGGGTAGCCCAATTTCTAACTCATGATAGCCTATACCTTTCTCTAGGTCACCCTTTTTAGCCTTTTCAAAGCCACAGAGGAGGACCCAGATCTAAGCCAGTTATATATGTATTTATAGTGATAATCATAGTCACTCTATAGTTGCATGTAATAAAAGGCATCCAACAGTTAGTTTCAAGCAATTGATAAAATCATTCCGAAATCTCCGTGAAACTTAAGTGATTATTCATAAGCGTAACCACATACCTGTCAGGATGATTTGAGATAGAATAATCCATGCAAGTAAGAAATCCAAGAAAGCACACATAACAAGATCCTGAAATAGTCATACAATTTCCTTTTATTACTCATGTCATCAAGATCTATTAAACCTAGATCGCTTCCTAGGGTTTGTAGTTTACTTTTAAGGTTTCCATTTCAATTAGGGTTTCCCTTCATCTTTTACTATTTTAAACCCTAATTTTATACAATTACTCATAAACCCTAATTATCTCATCTATTCTTCACAAAAGATATTAAGGTTATCCTTTTACAACATTTAACCTTAATTTCGGATTAACGGTACAATTAAACATCAATTAAGTCCATTAAGCCTCTTTTACATTAAAGCTACTATTTTTATCCTTTTAACCCATGACAAGATCATTATTATCATTTATCATCAATTCATAGTTCATTACGGTCTAGATCACATATGAACTCTATTTATCATTAGTTCTACCTTTATCCATTAGAAAATCCTAATTACTACATTAAGGGTATTTATCCACAATTAGGAACTTTTATACTCGAAATAGCTAAGAATTGTCTTCTCTCAACTTTAATCATGAAATTGATCAATTAAAGCCATTAAGAGTCTCATTTACTAATATTAGGATTTCAAAGCCCCTTAAAGCATATTTATGCACATGAAATTCAAAATTAAACCAATTACCTGCAAAGTTCATCATTTTTGTTCTTAATGTACCTTTTTACAATTAACAGGTGAATATCAACTTTAATCATCGATTAAACCCTACTAAAAGCATTAATCATCTCTAAATAGGGTTTCTTAATCTTTAATTCATTAAAGTTAATAACTTACACTACTTTTCGAATTTCAAGAGGAATTACCCTCTAAAACCATTTTTAATGAATTCCTCTCATTTTTCTGAGCAAAATGCATATATTATGCGTATCCATCCGAGCTGTGGTTAATTAGATACAAATTTTGCAAAATTAACTTACTTTGGGCCAATCAGGGGGTGCCACGTCTCCTCTATCATGCAACGTTGCTTTACAGCTAGAAAACATTTCGAAAAGACCCTTTCAACCTTGGTTACGTTGGTTGTCTCTTCAGCCCACGGAGGGCAAAACCATCCAACGCATATCTACTCTTCTTCAACCTCGAGTAGGTTGATTGCAGCCGCCCTAGCCACCAATCTGTAGCCTTGGTGCGACTCTCCTTGCTTCCTTGGGCCTCAAAACGCATCACCAACCATTGACCTAAATCCGCCGCCCCCTTGCGCACATGGAGCACCGCCTGGTCACAGCCAGTGCGGTTGTTCTCTTGTTCATTAGGCCAAGCACTTGCGATTGTCGCTGCAGCCTAGGTGTGCTACTACGCAAGCTCTAGGGCACGGATTTGATGGCGAAGCTTCTCCTTGGCACTGTGGCACACTAGGCCCTCACCACACTCCTCTGGTTCCCCCTTTTTGCATCATGCTCACGGTAATACTTGGGGTTAGGGTTTGATGATGAAAACAAGGAAGAACAGCGATGTGTGGGATCCTATGGACTTGGCCCAGGGTCGTACCCCTTATATAGGGGAGGGTAGATAGGCCCTAGGTTACTTATCCATGAGATCGAAGAGGAAACAAGTCCCACTCTTAAAGGAAACCTATTCCTTCATTAAGAAGCTAGTTCCTCTCTCTCTCATATTTCTTTATTATTCCTTCTTCTTTTGATATTAGGATTTTGACAATCATCCCTCTTATTATCTTTGTTCTTGCTTTTTAATCCATTGGCACAAAATTCTAATTTCCTTTAGTAGAAAATACTTTCTTTTTTGCAATGCCACCAAAATTCATTAATAATACTCTCTTATTTTTCTCTATTGGTATTTTGTCTTTCTTTCTTCTTCATTGGGGTTCCTTTTAACATTAGGAATCCTTTGGATACAGAAATCCATCAAGGTTAACTCAATTATACCTCTTTTCACTTATTTTCCACATTTTATCATTGTTTTCAATTTCTTTCTTAATAAAGAAATACTTAATTGATCTTTTCTTTTCTTTTTGCATTTTCTTTGCAACTTTGGACTCCTTGGGACAGCAAGGAACCCAAAAGGCACAAAATCCATATTTGGATTTAATTCTTTTGCCTTCTAGAGGTTTCTTCATTTTTATTTTCTCCATTTCTTATTTATAATGGAGTTTCTTTTGTATTTTCCTTGTTATTGGGCCCAATAGGCAATAAAGCGCACAAAACAATCATCAAGGCTATTGTAAACAAAACTCATTTATTCAAGATAAATTATATCATACTTGTTCACATATCTTTAATATAAGAAATTACATTTCTCACCCAAAGAACCCAAAAGATGGGGTTGTAACATCCTTCCCCTCTTATAAAAATTTTGTCCTCAAAATTCCATCAAGCAAACAAACAATTCAGGATAAGACGTTTACATGTCCATCATTGGCCCCTATGTGGCTTTGCCCTGTCCATTCCACTTCCAAAGAACCTTTATAATCACATATTATTTTCTCTGAGTTCTTTCACCTTGGCATCTATAGACCTCATAGGTGACTCAGGTCATTTCAGCCTCCCTTGGGCTCACCACATTCATTGCTCCGCACATGGTCCGAGTACCTCACATAGTACTCTAAATTGGACACCTGGAACTCATCACAAATTACATTATCCTGAGGGGTAAGGGTAAAACTTAACCTTCTCCACCAAACCATGTCAAAAGAACCCATGCATCGGGGACTCATCTCTCTTAGCTATAACTTAGAGGGGTCGGATTTTCATGTCACATATTCCCCCACAGTGAACTGCATGTCAGTCTACTTTGCATCAGCTTATGACTCATGTCATCCCTGGGCTCCTTTCAACCATTGCACGATCAAAGGGACTTCATCTGCACATACTATGGTCCTTCCTTGACCTTCGCGAGGTCCCTTCACCAACATCATCTTAGTGAAGTGGTGACCAACACAACCTCCCTTACAGAGTTTCCTTACAACCTGATACTGGCTATGGTAGTTATCGTCATATTTTACCGAAGACAAGAATTGTCTCCATGTATCACCCTGAACGAGCGCACATGCTCTCATCACACCCTCTAGTTTGGATCATACTAACCATTAGTTAGGGGTGATAAGTGTTACTAACATCGAGTTCTTCATGTACCTACTCCAACCTTATGGAAGTGAACCTTTAGGTCATACTCAAGAACTTTTGAATTCATATTATGGTGTATTTGAACCATCTCTTCTCATATGTAGTTCAACTGGATTTGTACCTTGACAACACTCTTTCTTTCTCATGTCATCTAGGTAAGGCAATCTACCATAACCCATATTGCATCTTGACCTTCCTTTGTCTAGGGGAGACTTACCACGACATCCATAGTGATGAACTCCCATTCCCTCTCAGGGACTCTTTTATCCTCTATATCGATACACTGGTGATGCGATGATTTTGAGTCGCATTTATAGACCTGTTTCATATGTGTTTTGTGCCTTAATTACTCATTTTCATGGATATTATTGCATAATTCACTTTATTTGGTCTTTGCCATCATTTTTATATCAAATCCCCTTTGTTTTACTATTTTGAGCATTAATTATCATTTCATTATAAACTGTGTGGATTTACTTGGTCTTGTTGTGAAATTTCAGGAAAAACAAGTATCTGCTTCCGTCGATACCATCGACGGAAGTCGATACCATCGACCAAGCCACAGGTTGTCAGCCGCGAAAAGCAATACAGAGTCGATACCATCGACACCTAAGTCGATGGTATCGAGATCCCTTCAAGTTGCTGGCGATGAAGCTGTCGATACCATCGACCCAAGTCGATGCCATCGACACAAGGGGGGCTACAACGTCGCTAAACGACAACAACCGACGCTAAAGGAGTTGATACCATCGACACAAAAGTCGATGGTATCGAGATCACCACAGGCGCTCAGAATAAAAGAAAGGAAAGCTGCCGCTAATCCGCCGGGTCGATACCATCGACCCGCGTCGATGGTATCGACGCCGACAGATATGCGTTGGATTTGTTTTGATCTCGATCGGACGGCTGTTGTTATTTGACGACCTAATTAGGGACTTATACCTAATGACGGCCGCCCAGACGGGGGAATGATCTCATTTTTGGATTGCACGAGTGCCGAGGAGGAGAGAAAGGAGAACGGAGGCCGAGAAGCTAATCCCGGGTGATTCGGACGCTGTCGAAGATGATTTCCACCACCGACAGGCGGGGGAAGCTCGTGTTCTACGCCAAGGATCCACTGGTTCTTCTCCGTTCAGGGGTTTTCCCATTTATTTCCCGTTTTTCTTATGAATTCCCCAATTTCTACCATGTATTCGTGTGAGATGAACATGAGAGGCTAAAACCCTCAATCTTTAGGACCGGGAGTAGCCCGGGAATGCATTGTATGACATTTTTATATCAATAATTTATATTTTTCTCTCAAATCTGTGGTATAGATTCGTTTTCTCCATTTCTATTGTTATGCTTGATCACCATAATAATAACTTAATGCCCTTAATCACTTCGAAAGAAGGATTAACGGTTGAAAAGAGATGAATTCTACATTAATTAATAAAACCCTTGACAAAGGAGTTGTAAAATTAATGGTGGGAACTGAGAGACCGTTTTTAATGCACTTAGTTTAGGGGAATGATTACTACGACGGTGGAATCAACCTAAATCTAAGTAGTGAATTACACCACGATAGTGGGTAATTCTATTTTCAGGCCACTACCCGGATAGAGAGAGAAGTGTGAAGAATGATATGAAACTTAATACAATGTTGACCCGCGGTGAAACCGCCATCCTAAAGATATCCCTTTTAATTGAATAAATTAACCTTTAATCGATTGTTTTCTTTGTTTGATTTTTATTTTCTTTTAATTTGAACAACAAAACCCTACTTTGTTAATCGGTCTAGCTGATTGCGATTAGTTAGTAGAAGTCTCCAATAATTCACGTATCCCTGAGTTCGACTCGGGCCTCACAAGGCCTATATTACTCGATGCGTACACTTGCGTTTTTAGCGCGTAGTAAAATACACGTCAAGTTTTTGGCGCCGTTGCCGGGGATACGGCGAATTATTGGCACTTTGAGTGCTAAGAGTGGCCATTCTAGGCCACATTTTTTTTATTTATTTTTAGAACAATTTCAAAAATTCCTTTATTTCTCTATAATAGTGTTGACTCGTTCAAGGCATTGTACTGAACCACTACTTCCATATTTCAGGTACTTTGTATGGTGCACACACGTAGTCGAGACTACGTGAATCGCACACCTGAGGTTCCATCTGCGGGACCAGAGGACGAGGACTACTATGAGGAGGAACACCACAGTGATATAAATTCTGAATCTGAGCAAGAACAAGAAGAAGTAATGGCTGAAGCACAGACAATATGGGAGAAGATCAAGGCATCTTCTTCCTCGGCATCAAAGGGGCCTATAAAGAAACAGGGGCTAAACATACCTACATACAAGTTCGACCCAGCACTGATTAACTTGGTCAAATCCAACGCATTTCACGGACTGAAAAATGAAGATCCAGTGGCACACATTAGTCAGTTTGTGGAGAACTGCGATATGGTGAAGATAGATTGATTTCCGCAGGATGTTCTCTATCTCAAGTTATTCCCGAGTTCCTTGGCTGGAGTGGCAAGAGAGTGGCTTCATAACCTCGACGACGAGTTTGTTGAATCATGGGATCACATGGTGGGGGTTTTCTTCGAGAGGTTCTTTCCTCCTGAGAAGACCAATGATATGATCCGGAAGATCCACAATTTCACCCAACAGGCGGGTGAAACCTATTCTGAGACTTGGGAGCGATTTCAAGTCATGTTGAGGAGATGTCCACACCATGGACTGGACAAGGAAACCCAAGTGAAGATCTTCTACTTTGCTCTCTCCGAGCATGATAGAAGCAATTTGGACTCAGCTGGCTCCGGATTTTTCTTAAATAACACTGATACAAGATGCTGGGAAATACTGAAGAATATGGCACGAAAGCAATCTTGGGGAGAAAGAGAAAGAGGCCCAGTTGAGCAAGCAAGAGTTGCCAGTGAGTCAAAGGCAATGAGAGAGATGAATGAGAAGATGGATCTTCTCGCAAAGAAGTTGCTGCAGAAGGAAGACAATGAGTCCAAGGATGAGGCTCAGGTCAAGTACATGAGGCAACAGCAGGGGTACAGGAATAACGATTATTCATGGCGGAAAGACAAGAAATTTTCATGGAAGGATCCAAATAACTTTCTGCAGGATCCGGACGCCAAACTTGCACCGGTCACGGAGGACAAGAGCACGGAGTTGCTCAATCAAGTCATAAAGCAAAATCAAGAGTTGATGAACACTTTTGGGCAGCAAATAAAGCAGCAGGGTGAATTTATGAACCAGTTCGGGCAGACTTTGCAGATCCACGGGGCTCAAATGAGAACTATAGAGACTTCCATGGCGCAGGTGGCAGCCGAGATTGCAAGCTTGAAGAAGCCGGCACATCCGGGTTTTCCGGGAAACACCAATGTTCCCGGGGGAAACCAACAGGCCAAGGCCATCTTATTGAGGAGCGGTAAGAAAGTGTTAAATCCAAGGGCGGATGACACAAGCACACCTCAGGACACAGTTGAAGAAGCAACAGTCAAAGAGCAGCCCCCACCTATCATAGAGCAAACTGAGGACATAGCTGAAGATAGTAAGGAAGAACAAGCCACTGAGGAGGAACCACAGAAATTAACTCCCTATGTGCCACCTCATCAAAGGGCACATACCGTTCCGATTCCCTATCCCAATAGTGCAAAAGCAAGAAAGGTGGATGCACAGTTTAAGAAATTTCTGGACAGCTTTAGGAAGTTATCAGTGAATATTCCTTTGCTAGAGGCGATCGAACAAATCCCGTCTTATAGGAAGTTTCTCAAAGATGTAATCACCAAGAAGAGAAAGATACCCGACACTGAGGTCGTAGTATTGAAGGAGCAAGTGAGTGCTTTTATTATGGGCACTTTGCCACCAAAGAGACAGGATCCCGGTTGTTTCAATATTTCTTTCTTTATCGGGAAGTTCAAATTTGGCGAAGCACTTTGTGATTCTGGGGCAAGCATCAATCTGATGCCCCTTTCTACGTTCAAGAAACTTGGATTGAAGGAGTCGAGACCAAGTAACATGACCATCCAATTGGCCGATAATTCTGTGGTGAAACCGTATGGAATCTGTGAGGATGTTTTGGTAAAGGTAGACTGCTTTGTTTTTCCGGCTGATTTTGTCGTTATGGAAATGCAGGACGAGCACGGCAATGAGTTACTACTTGGTCACCCATTCCAAGCTACAACTGATATGATCTTGGAGATGGGGAGAGGTCGCTTGACCTTGGGCATTGCGGATGATCGCTTTGAGATGGTCATGCCCAATGGTAATGCATCAAATAAAGCAAAAGCACATTGCAATATGGTGAAGCATGTGGAACAAAATATCTCACTTTGTCTTGGGAAGCCATTTTTGGATATGGCTCATGTTATGAGTAGGATAGATAATGGGACCCTAGAAGTGGACCTTATGGAGCAAACTAAAGTTGTCTCTTTATGCAAGGCTGTTGGGTTTCCAAATGATGAGAATGAGGACATTCCACCTCCATGGGATGATGATGTGATTATTAATTCCGTCTTTGATGCATATCCGGAATTGCCTTTGGAGGCGTGTTTGTTAAATGTCACTTATGATTGGATGCAGAGTACTTCACTCAAGGAGTGCGCCAAAATGCTTCAAATGCTTCCATGTTTCTACACGAGGCACTATGAAGATTTGGGTACACTTCCCCCACCGCTACAATCATCTCTTATTTGCCCACCTAATCTGGAGTTGAAGCCATCGCCCCCGCATTTGAAGTACGTCTTTCTAGCTGAGGAGGACAAGTTACCAGTGATTGTTTCTGCATACTTGAGTGCGGATGAGGAGGAGCAACTACTGATAGTGCTCAAGAACCACCGTGGAGCTTTTGGGTGGTCTATGGCGGACATCAAGGGGATCTCCCCTACACATTGCCAACACAAGATTCGGCTTAAGGAGGGAGCCAAGCCAGTCATACAGCCTCAAAGACGTCTAAATCCAAGCACGATGGAGGTTGTCAAGAAGGAAGTCATAAAGCTTCTTGCTGCAGGGATCATTTATGCCATATTCAATTCAACGTGGGTGAGTCCCACACAGGTAGTCCCCAAAAAGGGGCGAATCACTGTCACTACAAATCTTTTGAATGAACCTGTCACCACCCGATTGGTAACCGGGTGGCGTGTTTGCATTGACTACCGCCGATTGAATGCCGCAACTCTTAAAGATCATTTTCCATTGCCATTTATCGATCAGATTTTGGAACGTCTAGCTGGTCGGTCGCATTTTTGTTTTCTAGATGGCTATTCGGGGTACAACCAGATTTCTATTGATCCTTTGGATCAAGAGAAGTCTATGTTTACATGTCCCTATTGGACGTTTGCTTACCGCCGTATGCCGTTCGGTTTATGCAATGCGCCGGCAACTTTTCAACGCTGCATGCTCGCCATATTCTCTGACATGGTAGAGCGGTGTCTTGAAGTTTTCATGGACGACTTCTCGGTGTATGGAGCGTCTTTTGATGAATGCCTTTATAACTTAGATAAGGTGTTGCAGCGGTGCGAGGACACACACTTGGTCCTCAATTGGGAGAAATGTCACATGATGGTGATGGAAGGAATTGTGCTAGGACACAAGGTGTCTAGCAAGGGTCTTGAGGTAGACCCCGTAAGAATTGAGGTGATTTCTAAGTTACCCCCACCAAATTCTGTAAAAGGGGTGAGAAGTATTTTAGGACACGCCGGGTTTTATCGGCGATTTATTAAGGATTTTTCGAAAATCGCAAAGCCATTATCGGAATTGTTGGAAAAAGACGCAGTTTTTGATTTCAATGAGAAATGTCTTCACGCATTCGAGGTTTTGAAGGAAAAGTTGATTTCAGCTCCGGTTGTTCAAACGCCGGATTGGGCAAAGCCATTCGAGTTGATGTGTGATGCGTCCGATTATGCGGTGGGAGCTGTTTTGGGGCAAAGGGTAGATAACAAGCCTGCTGTGATTTTCTACGCCTCAAAAACGCTTAATGATGCTCAATTGAACTACACAACTACGGAAAAGGAGTTACTGGCCGTCATGTTCGCCTTTGAAAAATTTCGGCAGTACTTAGTGGGTTCTAAGGTGGTTGTGTGGACTGATCACACTGCAATAAAGTATTTGATGGAGAAGAAGGATGTGAAGCCTAGACTAATTAGGTGGATTTTGCTCCTACAAGAATTCGATATTGAAATTAAGGACAAGTCGGGAACTGAAAATGTGGTGGCTGACCACTTGTCTAGGTTAGAGAGGGTTGATGAACAAGGTTTGCACATACCCATTACCGAGACCTTTCCCGATGAGCAACTTTTAAAAATTGATTCTAAAGAACCATGGTTTGCGGAAATTGTGAATTATTTGGCTTGCGGGATCATCCCGGAGGATTGGTCCTATCAAGAGAAGAAGAAATTCTTTCATTCATTGAGATATTATTTTTGGGATGACCCGATTCTCTTGAAGCAGTGCAGGGATGGTATTCTTCGCAGGTGCGTGCCGGAGGTGGAGTACGAGAGTGTTCTCCACCACTGTCATGCGTCGCCTACAGGAGGACACCATGCTAGCTCACGGACAGCAGCTAAGGTGTTGGAGAGCGGCCTTTATTGGCCCACTTTGTTCCGGGATGCCTATGATTTTGTTAGGCAATGTGACCCGTGCCAGCGCACAGGTAACATCTCAAGGAGACAGGAAATGCCCCTGAATGTATTTCAAGAAGTTGAGGTATTTGATTTATGGGGCATTGACTTCATGGGACCCTTTGTGTCCTCAAATTCAAATCTTTATATCTTACTTGCTGTAGATTATGTGTCGAAGTGGGTGGAGGCAATCCCCACAAGAACTAATGATTCGAACGTAGTGTGCATGTTTGTCAAAGAGAACATTTTCTGCAGGTTCGGGATTCCCCGAATGATCATAAGTGACAGAGGCACACATTTTCGAAATCAGAAATTTGTGACACTTTTAAAGAAATATGGGGTCAAGCACAACATTGGCACCCCATATCATCCACAGACGCAAGTACAAGTGGAGGTATCAAATAGAGAAATCAAGAAGATTTTAGAAAGGACCGTAGCATCCACAAGGAAGAATTGAAGTGTATTGCTACCGGACGCACTTTGGGCTTATCGAACGGCGTACAAAACACCTATAGGCACCACGCCTTTTAGGTTGGCGTATGGCCGGGCTTGCCATCTTCCTGTGGAATTAGAGCACAAGGCCCATTGGGCGCTAAGAAGGCTGAACTTGCGCTATGATGAGGCCGGGAGAAAAAGGATGTTTGAATTGAATGAATTGGATGAGCTACGCATGACGGCATATGAGAATGCCCACATCTACAAAGAGCGCACAAAACTGATACACGATCGCCATATTGAGATGCGCACGTTCAAGAAGGGAGACAACGTTCTATTGTTTAACTCCCGTCTCAAACTGCATCCCGGGAAGTTGAAATCCCGGTGGAGTGGACCCTTCATTGTGGAGGAGGTGAAACCGCACGGAGCGATTCTCGTGCGTGATGGAGATGCCACGTTCTTGGTGAACGGGAAACGCTTAAAGCTGTATTTTGGTGAGAACTACAAGAGGAAAGTGAATGAGGTCAAACTCATTTCACTTGTGTAAGAATGAGATGGAGGGAAGGCGTCTCGCCTAAGACGCTAAACAAGGGCGCTTGTTGGGAGGCAACCCAACCATCGGTACACTAGGATAGTTTAATTTTAGTCATAGATTGCTTTTATTTCGTTTGAATTTTAGTTTAAAAATGATACCTTGATCCGTTTGTTGAATGTGCAGGCACAGGCAGGGTCGATACCATCGACACATCCGTCGATGGTATCGACATGGGTTCAGGTTGACACCAGTAGAAATCGCACTGCGTCGATACTATCGACACCTCTGTCGATGGTATCGACATGGTCACAGACAGTTCGCAATAAAAGTGTCGATGGTATCGACACCCCAGTCGATACCATCGAGATCTCTGGAGATATTCAGACGGATTTTGCTCAGTCAACTCGATACCATCGACGGCCTCGTCGATGGTATCGACATCATCATAGGATGAATGCAACACAACGGCGGTGTCACAATAAAAGCAAGTCGATACCATCGACATCCGTCGATGGTATCGACGGACATGTCACCGATCTGAACACAGACATCGACAACGATCGCAACAGCCACATCAGCGATCCGGGTGCTGCGTCGATACCATCGACTTCCGTCGATGGTATCGACACGTCAGCAATCCGGGTTTCTCGATCCAGCAAACGTCAGCCGTCGATACTCGCGAGGGAGGCGGATACCCGCGAGATGGGTCGATACCATTGACCCGCGTCGATGGTATCGACGGGCCAACAGGGACGCCGATCAAGCCTATTTAAGGGGACTTGCAACATCACTTGACGTCACACCTTCAGAGCAAGTATCCTCCTTTGCGCCGAGCACTCCCCCGAGCCCTCCAAGACTGCAGAGAAGCGTCATCGAGCGGAGATCTTCATCAAGCGGAGAATTCTCTTCTCCATCTTCACCGAGCTCTGTTCTTCTAATCCCTTCTTTTCTCGCAACCATGGTGCACACCGCCAGAGCGTCGTCCTCAAGCGCTCACCCTATGGAGATCGAGGAGTTTGTTCCTCCCCCACCAGCTTCCATCCCTCGTCCACGCCTAATTCATGCCAACATGGATGTGAGGAAGGTCTACGAGGATATTATGAAGCGAAAGTTCGAGCCCACCCGGTATGTGGACCGGGGAATGATCCAGGAGCTGGGGTTCGAGGCCAAGTTGGCCTATGTGTTGGCCGGGCAAGCGCGGCACACCAATCGCCTTTATGAGATCGACTGTCATGCGGATGGGCAGCCGTTTTTCGGCGAATGGCCCACATACAAGGAACTGGTGGCCGAGTTCATGGCGTCTCTTGATATCTGCGTCGTACCAAATGACGTGGTACCATCGGACCAGACGTGGATCCGGGGAAGGGTGTCCTTCCGACTCTTCAACAACAATTACAACATCACGTTGAAGCAGTTCAACGACATCTTCAACTGGAACCACAGCCGCAATGATCACCGACGCCCCGACGCCCGCACCGACTACGACTTCACCGAGCTAGTTACAGTGCCGACAGGGAAGACTGTGAGCTACCATAATGCAGCGGTAGCGGATTTTGAGCACCCGTTCGTCCGGGTCCTGCACAGGATGTTGAGCTTGACTTTCTTCGCTCGAAGCGATCTTGCTTTGAGCAAGTTTCAGGAGAGTGACCTATTCTTTCTCTACGCACTCCTGAAACGTCAAGAGTGCAACTGGGGGGCGTTCTGGCTACAGCGCGACCTGGCGGTGAAGAGGAGCACAAGGAAGGCTCCAATCCATTTTGGTGGTCTTGTCACCAAGTTGGCGCTTTACTTGGGGCTGAACCTTCAGTCCATGACTCAGATCTTTACGAGGAGCAAGGTGAACGTGCAACATTTGCACCGTTCAAACCATATTCTTCTCCGAGACGGGTTGGCGTATGCTCATTGCCACGTCAACCAAGCTTATCAGGAGAGCTCCCTACCGGACGACGTATTCAACATTGAGGGCAAGCAGCACTTCCGGTGGCCAATCATAGCCATTGAGTCCTCCGAGGAAGACGACGGTGGTGACGAGCAAGAAGGCGAGGCTGTAGAGGAAGAGGAGGCTTTCACACCTCTTCGAGCACGTGTGGCACCACGGAAGCGTCCTAGGATGCATCCGGGTGCATCTTCATCATCTCAGCCCCCGCCGCCATCACCACAGTACGAGCAGCCAGCTGCGGATCCCTATTCCATGCAGGGGATGTACACCATGCTGCAGGACATACAACAGACTCAGCTGCAGCACATGGGTATGTATACCGGCATTCATGACACTACGAGCCGGGTACTTGACAACCAACGGGCTATGTTCGAGAACGAGCGGCTCATCCTCGCCAACCAAGAGCAAATGCACACCCGGTTGCAGCGGATAGAGACGCAACAGGAGCCCTTCTTTGACCATTACTAGAGTCAAGACTACTTTGGAGGCTATCCACAGCCTCCGCCGAGGACCCAATATGATCCAAGCTTCCAGGGGGAGTACCCGTCGTGGGATCCTACGGCACCGCAATACCCACCACCGCCTCCGCAAGATTGATCAGGGTATCACTGTTCCACCCTTAAGTTAGTTTTTGACTATGAGGCCATAGTCGAATTCAAGCTTAGGGGGGTGGCTGGAACAACTCTATCTTTTATCTTTTCTTTAGTTGTTTTTAGTTTCGTTTTTAGTTTCTGCTTTGTTATTTGTTCTTGCAATTTTAGTGTTTGCTTAGGATCCACATCTATCTAGTGTAATTGTGGATGTCGTACATATTGTCATCTCGATTTTTCAGGGGAAATTTAAGGGAATTTCAAAATTTTTGTGTCTTTTGGATAGCTTAACTTGGTTGTCCTTGGGAAACTTGTCCTATGAAAATGATTGATTATGTCAACTTTGAAGCAATATGTCACACCCACAACCCCTTTGACTCATGAAAAGTGGATAGTAACGGTTGTTTGAGCCTAACCTAATCAAATGGTAGTGAGACCTTAATTGGATATACGAGAAAGAACCCTTTAAACGACCACACATGTCAGTAAGGAGGGACACATGATATTTTTCTAAGGTTCAGTAACTTAATCTTGTGATCATTCCACTTCATATTTTTCCATAATCCACCCATGAATTGGAAGTAAAGTACAGTTTTAACTTCTTTTGCGTGCATAGCATGTAGATATGATTTGCATTGTTATTTTCATATTTTTGCATAAAATGAAAAAAAATGTATAGTGATTCATGCACATTACCTTTAGGGGCATGTCATGTAGTTGCACTCATAACTTTCATGATTTTCATGTATAAGTACACCATGTACCTCAGTTTGTCTTGAAAAGTAATCTAAATTGTTCCATACCCTCGAAATAGTACAAAGATTTCCAATCATGAAGAAAAATAGCCTAACACATGTATCTCTGAGCAATTATGGATATGTGGGCTAAGAAAAAAAATTTCTGAAAATCTGAAAAAATTGAAAAAAAAAAGAAAAAAAAACAAAAGAGAGAATTTAGAAGGAAATGGAATAAGAGGGAGAAAGGAGCATGATATCACTTGCATAACAAGGAAACTGAGTACATGATGTGGCTTAATTAGATTTCTATCTCTTTTTGAGGTGGAATGTTAGTGCATGCATCATTCCACCCAATTTTAAGCATTAGGGCATTTTCAATGTGCATTTGCATCATTTAGGGCATTTTGTTGTATGCATTTTGAAACTGTGTAATACTTCCAAATTCTTCCATGAACCACCCATTCCATCCACCCGTTGCTCGGATTGGTAGGCCACCGTGATTTTCTCCTCACTCATGTTTATCAGGAGAACTGCTTCCATGTAAATGGTAGTTAGGGCGAGCAACGTAGTGTAGGCGATCACAAGATGCACTAATGCTGAATCGGCAAATTTTATTATGTTAACTGCCTTATGTGATAGTGTTCATCGGTTTGAAGGATAATTTCTTTTATTGATGATTATTGTCACTTGTAGGGTAATTACTGTTTTGTGATTAGGAAAGGCCGGTTTGAGAACGTTCAGTGGGAGTCATATGGAATGTGGGGTGTTGTGTTGATTTTTAGTTGACATTTGCAATCTTACTCTAAGGATTAGTTGCTCGAGGGTGAGCAATGTTTAAGCTTAGGGGAGTTTGATGCGATCATTTTGAGTCACATTTATAGACCTGTTTCATATGTGTTTTGTGCCTTAATTACTCATTTTCATGGATATTATTGCATAATTCACTTTATTTGGTCTTTGCCATCATTTTTATATCAAATCCCCTTTGTTTTACTATTTTGAGCATTATTTATCATCTCATTATAAATTGTGTGGATTTACTTGGTCTTGTTGTGAAATTTCAGGAAAAACAAGTATCTACTTCCGTCGATACCATCGACGGAAGTCGATACCATCGACGGAAGTCGATACCATCGACCAAGCCATAGGTTGTCAGCCGAGAAAAGCAATACATAGTCGATACCATCGACACCTAAGTCGATGGTATCGAGATCCCTTCAAGTTGTTGGCGAGGAAGCTGTCGATATCATCGACCCAAGTCGATGCCATCGACACAAGGGGGGCTACAGCGTCGCTAAACGACAACAACCGACGCTAAAGGAGTCGATACCATCGACACACAAGTCGATGGTATCGAGATCACCACAGGCGCTCAGAATAAAAGAAAGGAAAGCTGCCGCTAATCCGCCGGGTCAATACCATCGACCCGCGTCGATGGTATCGACACCGGCAGATATGCATTGGATTTGTTTTGATCTCGATCGGACGGCTGTTGTTATTTGACGACCTAATTAGGGACTTATACCTAATGACGGCCGCCCAGACGGGGGAATGATCTCATTTTTGGATTGCACGAGTGCCGAGGAGGAGAGAAAGGAGAACGGAGGCTGAGAAGCTAATCACGGGTGATTCGGATGCTGCCGAAGATGATTTCCACCACCGACAGGCGGGGGAAGCTCGTGTTCTACGCCAAGGATCCACCGGTTCGTCTCCGTTCAGGGGTTTTCCCATTTATTTCCCATTTTTCTTATGAATTCCCGAATTTCTACCATGTATTCGTGTGAGATGAACATGAGAGGCTAAAACCCTCAATCTTTAGGACCGGGAGTAGCCCGGGAATGCATTGTATGACATTTTTATATCAATAATTTATATTTTTCTCTCAAATCCGTGGTATAGATTCGTTTTCTCCATTTCTATTGTTATGCTTGATCACCATAATAATAACTTAATGCCCTTAATCACTTCGACAGAAGGATTAACGGTTGAAAAGAGACGAATTCTACATTAATTAATAAAACCCTTGACAAAGGAGTTGTAAAATTAATGGTGGGAACTGAGAGACCGTTTTTAATGCACTTAGTTTAGGGGAATGATTACTACGACGGTGGAATCAACCTAAATCTAAGTAGTAAATTACACCACGACAGTGGGTAATTCTGTTTTCAGGCCACTACCCGGATAGAGAGAGAAGTGTGAAGAATGATATGAAACTTAATACAATGTTGACCCGCGGTGAAACCGCCATCCTAAAGATATCCCTTTTAATTGATTAAATTAACCTTTAATCGATTGTTTTCTTTGTTTGATTTTTATTTTCTTTTAATTTGAACAACAAAACCCTACTTTGTTAATCGGTCTAGCTGATTGCGATTAGTTAGTAGAAGTCTCCAATAATTCACGTATCCCTGAGTTCGACTCGGGCCTCACAAGGCCTATATTACTCGACGCGTACACTTGCATTTTTAGCGCGTAGTAAAATACACGTCAACTAGCTTACTGGTGTTCGTCCTTTACCTCCTGGCTTGCATGGCGACAAGCTAATTGCATCTTTGTACACTTCATATTAGGCATCAAAGTATGTCTACCACTTGTATCTAGGTAGTACCATGGTGTATGGTGATCTTAAATCATGATCTCCCATATTGTCATGATTCCTTAAGATCGATTCCACGAAAACCCTAAACCATTCTAATCGAGGTTTCCACACCTTGCCTTCCAGAGAAGGGCATCTGAGATACTACAACCATCCTTGCATTGCATCAAAGCCTAGGCTGGCCAAACAACTCCTAACTTGATCAACTAGTATCGTTGCATCTGAGGGTTAGCCAAACCTATCTTCTAGTCTCTAGCCAAACTAGGCAACTATATCTCCACCAGAGCATCCATTACTACTTCACATATTTAGGTATAAGGGAATGTTGAAGACATACTTCTTCACTCAGCTCAAACTCTAAGTCTATCTTCATCAGAACACTCTGAACTCATCCTCTTGGTTATCAAACTCAACCTTATATCACTTGCAAATTCCACATAGCTCATGATAAAACATTCTCACAAGATGATTACCTGAATACTCTTATCATTTGTACTATAATAGAATCCTAGTTATATTGTTTGTACATATCATTCACTACGCATGCAAATTCCAACTCACATCATCTTTAGCCTTGGTGTAGGGCATGCATACTGTCCAATCTATCACTCCGATAATAAGAGGAAATAAGCATTTGGCCGCCATCCAAACACAAAGTTCTTCGTGTTCTAAGAGTAGAGATAGTACATCCCACCTTTCCAATACACCTTCAAAACTAAGTTGAAACATGCAACTTATGTCTCTACATCACAAACATCATGATATCAAAATTACTTCCATGGAAAACTAGTCTCGAACCTACTGGGGTTTACATAAAATCCTTGGCCATCTCCTCTAGATCTGTAGGGTGCCGACACTTTTTGGGTCATCCCTCTTCCCTTATGCATCTAGAGAGTTCCCTACTCATCTGTCCTTTGGGTCCCATGAGTTCATGAAGGTGATCAATCTCCTAACCCATGACCCTCAGACAATGATAGTTGTTACCTCCCGACCCTACGGTCACGTGTAACTAGGGAATTAGGTAACTCCTACTTGCATCAGTCTCATCCCTACCTGGCCCTAGGATAGAACTAGGATTCTATTATAGTATATGTCCAACTTAGAACCTTACCCAAGCCTTCATCATCTCTTTCTCTGTATTCATGGTTGACTTCCATCCTTTCATAGGGGTCATGGCTACCTGCCTACGTTGGCCAGTCCTCATACCAGTTATCTCCATGGTAACACATCCACATGCTCTTCGAGATGGTGATCTTTGGGTCTACAGGTTCATTCTCATACCATGTAATTTTCACTTAGCTTCTCAAGATCCTATGAGACCTCTTTAGGTTTCCTCAAAACCAACAAAAATTGGTGTACATCTTACAAAAGGGTCCCTCTCCCAGGATGGGAGGAAACTACACCTCTTGATAACAAAGGTCACAAACATCCTTAGGGTTTATATCCACATGAGCATGCTTAACCCTAGCAAGCCACTAAGGCACAAGTAGACCACCTACTAAACCATGCTAGGTCATACTTGTTTTCATTCCTCAGCATTAGATCAAGATCATACCTTCCCTTGTCATCAACTTAGCTATGAGAGGTTCATAAAGCATACCTTAACTTAAGGGGTTTCCCCTTTCCTCAAAACACGAGGAGTACCATGCTCGAATCTATAGAATCTCAAATCTCATCATGATTATCGGGTACACCACTTCCCCTCTTAGGCCTAGGAACCCTAGGTCCACTTCTCTGATGTCCAACTGTCTGCTCAACCTCTTAACCCCAAACTAAACATGTACAAGGTATGACATGCACTTCCTGTCATCCTTCTACTCAAGAAACACTTCAAAGGTGAGTCCTCCTCAACGACAAACAACAAGGTACAAGGCCTCACAAACTGTTACTAAACCACTCCAGGTCTAAAGAACTCTTCTTCCTATCTCAGAAGTTAACCACCTACACCATGGGCACCTAGGTTCTAGAAGCCTCATTCTCTCTCTAGGGTTTGGTTCCTCTAATGGCAACCAAGATATCATCAGCCTCCAAGGATCAAGCATGAGGCAACCACAAACATCCACTTAGGTCACATCATCCTCAACTCCCCACTTTTCCTCATATCTCAGAGTCTAGGTTTCTGACCTTCTTGCATGGTTCCTGCTCTCTCTCTCTAGAGCTAACCCTACAAAAGCCTCACTAAAATAGGTCCTCTCTCCATGAAGGTGGATCAAACTCACAAACCTACCCCTACATAGGTGATACTTATGTTCAAACTTATGTTTGATCAAGGTTATCCCTAGCCCTTTATGCTTATCTCATCAGCTATCCAACCTACTCTCCTGGTCAGGGTTTTACCCTACTATCAGCACTACTGACGCACTATGTGTATACTAAGCCATGCTCATATAAGCCCATAGGGTTTCTGTAGGTTCTTCTCTAACCTCATCATTGAAGGAGCTATTAATGAATGCATATGCATCTGAGTCTAATCGCCTCGTTTATCCTAGTTTTTCCCTGATTATTTGCTCTTACTAGCTCTATCTTCTTATATGCAAGATGAATTGGCTTAACTGCTTTATTAATCTTTTATTGGCCATATCTTCTTATATTCAACTTATCTTGGTTCAATCAAATATTCACAAATTTAATTGTATTTTTACATCATTTTTTACAGGTAAATTTGGGCATTGGGCCCAAGTTCTAGTCCATTTCTCTATTTTGGGCTTTGTTTAGCCTGGTCAATAGCGGGTCAATGCAGGCTCTATTTTCTTTTTTCTCCCACAACCTTTCCTTTCTCCCCATCCGCTGCGCCCCACCCTTCCACTAACAAATTGCGACCGGTACTCTTCTCTCTCCCACGATCGCGATCTATGCAAACCTAAACAATCGTGACCTGGCTGTGACTAATTGCGGTCACGATTTTTGCCCACGATCAGCTGCCAAAAAAGCCGTGGCCTATTACCTCCAGACTCCCACCTGTTGCACCCTCTCTCCACCTGCGCTCGAGGCAACGACTCCCATAAACAACACCGTGATCGTAGTGTCTTCTTCTCCATGACCTGCTCTCTCTTTCAAACCTTCGACCTTCACCTTCAGTTCACCCGTGGTGATACGCCAGCAGTCATCTCCAGTAGCAACACAATACACCGCGACCCCTTTGCAACTCGCTTCAGCGACAAACACCAACTTGTCTGTGATCTGTAGGCCGGGAAAGCAAAGAATCGCGACCTCTTGAAGATCGAGACCGAGCCTGCCCGTGGCTCTCCTCTTCCCACGATCGCAATTCCATTAATCTCGACCTACAATGAACTTGCCCCCGTGGTCTGCATACATCGTGACCTGGGCCTCCTCCAACCACAACTATGGTCGCAGCACGCCCCAACTAATCGCGACCTTCCTACCACCGATCTACGATTGCCAAAGATCACGACTGCCTCAAAACTATGACCTACAGTTCCTCAAGGATCGCGGACAGATGTCTGAGGTTACTGGATCATGACCTTGCAATCAACAGAGGGAACCACGACCTCCCTGTTGTGAATCGCGACCACACAACTCAATATCGTGACCTACAATAAAGGGAACAAACAAGCCAAAAGCCACGACCCAACAATTCAAAGGCACCCACGGTCAGTGCATAAGACCTCAACTGAGGCATAATCACAGGCATTGATCATGACCCACTATTCACAGCAATCGCGACCGCAATTCCCAAAGTCACGATCGTGCAAAAAGCCGCAACATTCTTTAAAATTACTAAGGTCACGAATCTGAGTCGGTGCCCAGCCTGCCTATAAATAGAACGTGATTCCATCCCGTCGAAGGAGGATCTCCAGACGCCGTTAGGCTGCAGGACTGTCCTGGGCCTAAGGAGACGATGTCCATAGCCAAGAACCTGCCCCCGTGGTGGTTTTGCGGCCTGTTCACCAAGATCTGGAGTGAAGACTCAGATCTACAAGCCACCTCGTTTAGATCTGGATCTAGATCTAGATTCAGATCTAGATCTGTTGTGTCTCCGCCATTTCTACGCTGCCATCTCGTCCACGAGATGCTCCTCCTGCTGCGAGCGAGGACTATGAGAAGAAGAAGAAGGTGGAGAGAGGAGATCTGCCCCGTCTGTCGTGGTGTTCTTCTCTCTTCCTCTAGATCTGCTCCGACGTTGTGTAGAAGACCGTTTATCGATAGAGTTGTGATCATCTTCTTCAACATGCTCATGGCAGAAACTTCTCTCTCTCTTGTTAATCTTGTTTCTCTCTCCATGAGTGAGTAGTTCTTTTTCGCTGGGGTGCGGGGACTAGCCCCGCTGCCCATGCTTACATGTTCAAATACTAAACATTCCATGGAATGTATATAACTTTTAATTTTGTTGTTAATCGTCGATGTGTGCTTGTGGATTGATCACCTGCTTGCATTTATCTTGTCTGTATCCTATGTGGCGAGAACTTCAATATGTAGGATTTGAATGTTGATTAACGCGTTGACTCCTTGATGAGAAATCAGATGGGATTCCCTGAAGTAGCAAGTGTGTGATCCGTGAGGTGACAAGACATCTGGCCCACAATGACGCTTCTGTGTGCCTAATGCCTGTATAGGGGGCTTGCAACTTCAGTTGGATATCTGTATCTTTGGAGCATTAAGTATGTGATCCGGATGGTGACGATACATATGATACCTAAGGTTATGATTACGCGAACCTAACACCCGTATGGGGGTTTTGTAGTAGCTCTATTTGGATGATTATATCTTGCCTGGATGTTTGATGTTTGAATGTGATTGCATGTGTAGTGGCGGCAAAACCCAGGACCATCCCAATGATTCCCATAATTAATCTTTAATCAACCTTTAATCCTGCTCTTTTACTTTCCTTGCTTTTAGTTTAATTAAACTCAAATCAACCAACCTTGTTCTAAATATTAGTCTTGATTCAACTAGATTCGACTAGAGAAAGATTCTTAAAAATGTTATCCCTTGGGATTCGATCCTCAACTATACTTCGATAAGACCCGTCTGCTTGCAGGTGGTATTATTGCACATTGTTTTGGTTAAAAACTTAGGGATTTCAACCCTAAGTGAGTTTGTTAGTGCGATAATATTAGCCATGTCAAATTCTGGTGCCGTTGCTGGGGAAAATGGAATCGTCTAGTTAAATCTAGTTCTTTTGAGACTAATTTAGGTTTCTCTTTTACTTTTGATACTATCAATCATATATACTTGAATTCGGTTCTACTCCATCCATCTTATTAGCAAAAGATATTTCCGTCTTAGGTACCCACAAAGTCTAGTGTATGTGCCACTCGGACAGTCCCAGACTCTCTGCTGGCTTTGACCCTGAGATAGACAGAACCTTTTGCCTTTAGGGCTAGTTTGGTTGGGTGTAGTAGGGTGCAGTTGTGTGAGTTCGCAATGTAAAAATGTACATTAAATACACACTTTGTCATCCGGCTACACCCTACCAAACAGGCCCTTAGTACAAAGAGAACCAAGCAAGAATGGCTCAGGAGGAGGAAATTTCTCGAAGGGTAGCTCAAGCCCTTAATGCACAAAGAGAAAGACTTATGCAAGAAGCCCGAGCTGTAGTTCAAGAAGAAATCCAAGCAACCCAAGAAGCAGCTCAACAAGCAGAGTTACAAAAAGACCTTAGGGAGTTCTCAATCCCTAAAGCTGCTGACGTTCATCACCCAGTGCAACCTCCTCCCATCAACGCTCCCAACTTTGAGATACAAGCACATTGGATCATGTTGCTTCAAAACAGTCCTTTCTATGGTAAGCAAGGAGAAGATAGTCAAGAACATCTTCTGAGGTTTATAGATCTATGTGTCATGACAAAGCAATATGGAGTCAGGAATGATGCCATCAGACTCCATCTCTTCAAATACTCTCTTGCTGATAGAGCCATGAGTTGGTATAACTCCTTGCAATGCGAACCCATCATCACTTGGGAACAACTTAAAAATGTTTTTCTGGAAAAGTTTTATCTACCTTCTCTCACCTATGAAATCAAGGGCCGAATAATGCAATTCACCCAGGTCCCTAGAGAATCCGTAGCAGAAGCTTGGGAAAGATACAAAGAGCTCATGTGCAAGTGCCCACACCACGACATTCCTAAAAATCAACTCATCGAAATCTTCTATAGGGGTGTGGATGATGACATCAAAAGTTTTTGGATTCATCATCTGGAGGAAACTTCATGCGTCAAAGCTATGATAACGCATGGAAGGTTGTCACCCTTGGACCTGAAAATCAAGCCAATTGGGGTAGACCCGTAGGTAAAGGAGTGCTGAAGGTTGCTATGGCAGAAGCTACTCCTGAGTACAAGTCTATTGCTGAGTCTCTTAAGCTTCTACTCGTCAAGCAAGACCAACTTGAATCATCTTTTGCCGCCTATGAAAGAAGACCCTCACCACCTCGACAACAAGAAAAACTTAAGTTAGCTTCACTATTTTGTGAAGCATGTAAAGGCACTGATCATTCTACTCTACCCTATAACATTCTCTATGATGTTGTTCTGGGAAATACTTGTGCCCAAGGAGATAATGGTCAAATGGAAAATCTGAATGTTGTCAACACCATCCCTGGTCAAGGGTACTATAATCCAAATCAGAATAGAAACCATCTAGGTTTTCAATCTGGAAATCCTTTGGGAGCGGAAAACTCACGACAACTTGGTTCAAATACTCAACAACGAGGCCTACCAGGATTCCAGTATAACCAACAACCAAATTTCGGGAATCAAGGGAACTTTAGAGGAAACTACCAGAATAGAAACAACAACAATTATCCAAACAATTCTCAGTTTCAGAACCCCAACCAAGTTCCCTATAAACAGCAACAACAAGGGCAACAAGTTGATCCCATCTCTCCTGATGACAAATTGTCAGCTATTGAGAAGATGATGCAGTCACAACAGACTATGATAGCTAACCAGCAATCCCATCAGAAGGCTATTGAATCTCAACTAGCTCAACTTGCAGCTAGCATGAACCACCTGCTGGAGCCTTTATTGGACAACCCAAAAACAATCCTAAACATCTAGAGCAACTGAAGGCTGTCACCACCAGGTCCGGGAAAGACTATTCTGACTCCCCTTCTAAGATACCAAAAGTGGAAACAAATAATGATGACTTTGTGAATGTCCAAGTTTCTATAATACCAGAGTCTCAACAGAAGGATCAACCAACTGCTGATAAGATAGGCAAAGAAAGATTGGAGGAACCATTGGCTACAGAGGCAGAAGACACACCTGAGTCGGATGTGCCAGTATACAAGCCTCGTCCTCCTTTCCCAGCTCATTTGAAGTAGACAAAGCTTGATACTCGTTTCAATAAGTTCAAGGAAGCCATGAAGAAGCTTCATGTTGATATACCCTTCCTTGATGCTCTGGATGAGATACCAGCCTATACGAAGTACTTGAAGTCACTTCTTAGAAGGAAATATATAACTGAAGAATATGAGACGGTGAAGTTAGCAACGACCACCTCTGATATGATTCAGAGCTAGATGACCAAGAAGTGGAAAGACCCGAGATCCTTTGGGATTTCATGCCATATCGGTGACTCTTCATGTAAGAAGGGATTGGCCAATCTCAGTGCTAGAATCTCTATCATGCCACTTAGCCTTTGTAAGAGGCTAGGGTTTTCAGAACTTCTCCCAACGGGAATGACCATACAACTTGCAGATAACTCTATGACCCTTCACTTAGGAATCATTGAAGATGTCCCTGTCAAGGTTGGAAAAGACTCTTATGTCCCATGTGACTTTGTTATCATGGATATAAAGGAAGACACCAGATACCCTCTTATCTTTAGCCGTCCATTCCTCTCCACTGCAAGAGCTTTGATTGATGTTGAAGCAGGGACCTTGCTTCTCAGACTGGGGAAATAAACCCTCGAGTTCAAAGTTTTTGAAAGCATGCAAAGACCGAGCATGCATGAAGAAGTCTATTTGATTGATTGCATTGAACAAATGTCGCTCCTCACACAAGAGGAATGTGAACAAGACGATCCTTTAGAAGTGGCTCTAACCAACCTATCTGTTGATAATTTCATCAATGAACAAGTTAAGGATTGTGTCCTTCACCTTGACTCTGTAGAAGAAGATCCTGAAGCTAGGTTCGAGGAACTCAAAGCTGTGAATGTAACTGAAGAGCCATGCAAGAAGCTAGAAGCCCCTGAAATGAAGCCCCATGCCCGAGGGACTGAAGTACGTGTTTTTGGATGATCTCAGGGTTTGTCCAGTTATTATAAATTCCGATCTAATGACCGAACAAGAAGATAAACTCCTGAAAGAATTAAAGGAAAGAAAGAATTCTATCGGCTACAAGATGAGCAATCTCACTGTAAGTTAGTCAAGCGCTTTGCATGCACAAAATCCCTATGGTGGAAGACCATAAGCTGACTATTGAGCATCAACGGAAGTTGAATCCTAATATGAAGGAAGTAGTCCATTGTGAAGTTATCAAGTTGCCCACTACCAGAATCATCTATTCGATATCTGACTCATCGTGGGTGAGTCCTATGCATGTCGTTCCAAAGAAAGGTGGCACAACTATGATACAGAATGAAGATAATGAACTCATCCCCACTCGAACAGTAACCGGGTGGAGGATGTGCATCGATTACAAGAAGTTGAACAAGGCCACACATAAGGATCATTTCCCGATACCTTTCCTAGATCAAGTCTTAGAGCGATTGGCTCACCAGGAATATTTCTGCTATCTCGATGGTTATTCTAGATTCTATCAAATTCCTATACATCCAGATGATCAACAGAAAACTATGTTTACCTACCCCTTTGGAACATACACCTTTAAAAGGATGCCATTCAGGCTCTATAATGCGCCTGCAACCTTCCAACGTTGCATGGCAGCCATATTTGCTAATTTAACCGAAACCATTATGGATGATTTCTCTTTATATGGGGATTGATGCGACTCATGTCTGAAGAACCTCTCCCTGGTCCTCAAATGATGTGAAGAAGCACATCTTGTGCTAAATTGGGAGAAATGTCACTTTATGGTAAAAGAAGGCATTGTCCTTGGCCATAGGGTCAGTAACTGAGGAATCAAAGTGGACAAGGCCAAGATCGAAGTGATCTCCAAACTATCTTTCCCTACCAATGTAAGAGAAGTCCACACATTCCTTGGTCATGTAGGCTTCTACAGAAGGTTTATCAAGGATTTCTCCAAGATAACCAAGCCCATGACAAACTTGTTGCTGAAGGACACTGACTTCTATTTTGATAAAGAATGTATCAAGAGTTTCAACAATTGAAAGCATGCCCTTAAAACAACACCCATCATTCGAGCCCCAGATTGGGATCACCCATTCGAAATTATGTGTGATGCTAGTGATTACATTGTGGGTGTCGTCCTGGGCCAATGTATAGAGAAGAAACATCATTTCATCTATTATGCATCGAAGACCCTTGACGAAGCTTAGAGGAACTATGCAACTACTGAGAAGGAACTCCTAGCAGTCGTATATGCCTTTGATAAGTTTAGATCCTACCTCATTGGTTCAAAGGTGATTGTCTACGCTGATCACGTTGTTATTCATTATCTCCTAAAAAAGAAAGATGCAAAACCAAGGCTAATAAGATGGATTTTCCTATTGCAAGAATTGGATCTTGAGATTAGAGATAAGAGAGGCACAAAAAATGTTATAGCAGACCACTTAAGTCGTATCCACACTCTGGAAATTGAGAAGATCCCGATTAACGACACTCTTCCAGATGACCAACTTATGAAAGTCTCAGAAGCTACTCCTTGGTACTCGGACTAGGTGAACTACCTTGCCGCTGGTGTCATCCACCATGAGTGTACTAGCAATGCTATAAAGAAATTCATGAATGATGTGAGGCAATATCACTGGGATGATCCATACCTCTTCATGCTCTGTGTTGATGGTCTCTACAGACGTTGTATCGCTAAGGAAGAAGCACAACTTATTTTAGAGCAATTCCACTCAGGCCCAGTCGGAGGCCATATGAGCTCTAAGAAAACTTCTTTGAAGGTTTTGCAATGCGGTTTCTTTTGGACAACCATATCCAGAGATGCTTATAACTTTGTGTTGTCATGTGACGAGTGTCAGAGAACGGGAAACATTACGAAAAGAGATGAGATGCCACTTAAGCTATGTCAAGAAGTGGAGATTTTTGATGTTTGGGGAGTGGACTACATGGGCCCATTCCCATCCTCAAATGGATTTTCCGACATCCTATTTGTTGTGGATTATGTCTCTAAATGGGTAGAGGCCATACCAACCGTCATTAGTGATTCAAAACCCATTATTAAAAAGTTCAAAGATATTATTTTCCCCCGTTTTGGAATCCCATGAACTGTGATATCCGACGGAGGTTCTCATTTTCTAGAAAGAAGCTTCGAAGCATTGTTGAGAAGATATGGTGTAACGCACAAGGTAGCTTCCCCCTACCACCCACAAACAAGTGGGGAGGTAGAGGATTCAAACCGTCAACTCAAGGCTATCCTGGAAAAGACAGTAGGACACAACTGAAAGGATTGGTCAGTGAAAATCAATGACACTTTATGGGCCTACCGAACCGCGTTTAAAAGTCCTCTTGGAACAACACCCTTCAGACTTATCTATGGAAAATCATGTCACTTTCCCGTGGAACTAGAACATAAAGCATGGTGGGAAACAAAACAACTGAATTTTGACATTAAGAAAGCTGGAGAAGCTAGGATTCTGCAACTTCAAGACCTAGAAGAACTCCAGATGATGGCTTATGAGAATGCACAAATCTACAAGGAACGCATGAAACTTTGGCATGATGGTCATCTGAAGAGGAAGGACATTCAAGTGGGAGACCAAGTTCTGATGTTCAACTCAAGATTGAGGTTATTCCCAGGGAAACTCCATTCTCGCTGGTCGGGACCATGCATTATCTAAAGCATCTATGCACATGATGCATTCACCTTATGGAGTGACAAGTCAGGCAATTTTGTGGCAAATGGCCAATGCTTGAAAAGATATTTCACCACAGCTGAAACTAGCACTAATGAATTGATGAATTTGTCCAAACCAACATACCTACCAGAAAGATGAAGAAATCACATCAAGCCATCGACGTAAAACAAAGGCACTTGTCGGGAGGCAACCCGATCTTTAACTTAGCTTTTACTTTTTGTTTTTAGAAAATTTCACACCTGGTAGACAATGCATCGCAAGATGTAGTCTTAAGTTCTGATAGTTTCCATTTTTGAGATTTCCGATGGAGGACGCATTGCCAAAAGGAATGCAACCACATTTGGTGGACCAACTGGCACGAGTTTTCCCCTCCATCTCGGATTTAGAGTTTGCTCGGGATGAGCAAAATTCTATGTTCTGGGTGGAGGGTGGGTGATACGTACTTTACTTTCCACCCTCTCCTATCCGTTTCAGACTTAAGATCTCATCGTTGAAATTTTGTTGCAATTTTGAGCAAATTTTTCAAAAAAAATAAAAAAATTTCAAAAGTTTTCATAGCAGTTTGTATAGAAACTTGATGAAGTTTTGACGCTTTTGTTTCAATCAAAACCTTTACCTAGCCAGCTATCCTATTTTTCCATGCAATTTTGAATCATTATACCCTCCTTATTCGAAACGAAGCCTCAAGGAGAACAATTTATGAAACTAGCCAATGGTTAGAAATCACCGTGTGAAGCTTATGAATCCTAACATCATGATCAGTAAAAATGGCAAGCTCATGTTGAACTGAGAGGGATCAAACACATTATGCTTCCTAACTGACTAGTGGAACAATAGCATGGAATCTCCACCAAATCCTCATCAAGTCATTATTTGAGCAGAGTATGATAAGGAGAATGACCCGGTGCATTGAATTGTAAATCAAGTTACACTCTGATCTAAACTCTCTTCTACACTTCTTCCATCATCTTCTTATCCCTCCGTCCATCAAAAAGAAATAAAAATAATCAAAATAGTGCCAAACCCTAAGTTTGGGGTGGCAATCTATCTCTCTTTTTGCTTCTTCCATACCCCTCACTACAAAATAGGGGCATATCACCAAGAAAAGATGCCTTAGCGCACACAAAACGAAATGCAATCTCGAGTCGAATAGAGGAGAGATTCGCACAAAAAATGCAATCAATGAAATTGCAAATCATAAAAATCTCGAGTCGAATAGAGGAGAGATTTATTTCTTCCTTCCATACCACCCTTCACTCCCTTTTCCACCTACTGGCACAATGAATGCCTACACTCACCAACATCCTAAAAACACCAGTGTCAGATCAGGTGCACACTTGTTGTTCTGCGGGTATCTCTAGACTCTTACAAAACTCTCTCACATGCTTGACTTTGGAAAAAGTAGAGAGGAAGTGATACTGGGAAGTGAACTCAGGAACAAAGATATGGTAAAATGTGTTCTGTGATCTCAGGATGTTGAGACACTTAGTCATACCGAGCAGAAAAGAAATAATCGTGATGTGAAGATGAAGCAATCACACGAGTTGAAAGTATTCATCTGGTGAGTGTTTTAGATTTTGTGTTACTCGAGGACGAGCAACGTTTAAGTTCACGATATTTTGATGAATGCATATTCATATGAGTCTAATCACCTCATTTGGCCCAGTTTTGCCCTAATTATTTGCTTTTACTAGCTCTATCTTCTTATATCTGAGACGACTTGTCTTAACTGCTTTATTAAGCTTTTATTAGCCATATCTTCTTATATGCAACTTATCTTGGTTCAATCAAATATTCACGAATTTAATTGTATTTTTACATCATTTTTGACAGGTCAATTTGGGCATTGGGCCCAAGTTCTTGTCCATTTCTCTATTTTGGGCTTTGTTTAGCCTGGTCAACAGCTGGTCAATGCAGGCTCTCCTTTCTTTTCCCTCCCACGGCCTTTCCTTTCTCCCCAGCCGCTGGGCCCCACCCTTCCACTAACAAATCGCGACCGGTACTCTTCTCTCTCCCATGATCGTGATCTCTGCAAACCTAAACAATCGTGACCTGGTCATGACTAACCGCGGTTGCGGTTTGTTGTCGGCAATCAGCCGCCTAAAAAGCCACGACCTATTACCTACAGACTCCCACCTATTGCACCCTCTCTCCACCTGCACTTGAGGCAACAACTCCCATCAACAGTACCGTGATCGCAGTGTCTTATTCTCCGTGACCTACTCTCTCTTCCAAACCTACGATCTTCACCTTCAGTTCACCCACGGTGATACACCAACATTCATCGCCAGTAGCAACACAACACACCGCGACCCCTTTGTAACTCACAACAGTGAAAAATTCCAACCTGTCCCTGATCTGTAGGCCGGGAAAGCAAAGAATCGCGACCTCTTGAAGATCATGGTCTGGCCTGCCCGTGGCTCTCCTCTTCCCATGACCGCAATTCCATTAATCCCGACCTGCAACAAACTTGCCCCCATGGTCTGCAAATATCGTGACCTGGGCCTCCTCCAACCACAACCGCGGTCGCGGCATGCCCAAACTAATTGCGACCTTCCTGCCACCTGTCCATGACTGCCAAAGATCGCGACTGCCTCAAAACTGCAACCTGTAGTTCCTCAAGGATCACGGACACCTATCTGAGGTTACTGGATCGTGACCTTGCAATCAACAGATGGAACCACGACCTCCCTATTGTGAATCGCGACCGCACAACTCAATACCGTGATCTGCAATAAAGGGAACAACCAAGCCAAAAGACACGACCCAGCAATTCAAAGGCACCCGCGGTCAGTGCATACGACCTTGACTGAGGCACAATCACAGGCACTAATCGCGACCCGCTATTCACAGCAATCGCAACCGCGATTCCCAAAATCACGACCATGCAAAAAGCTGCGACCTGGTGCAAAATTACTAAGGTGGTGAATCTAATTCGGTGCCCAGCCTACGTATAAATAGAACACGATTCCATCCCGTCAAAGGAGGATCTCCAGACACCGTTAGGCTACAGGACTATCATGGGCCTAAGGAGACGATCTTCATAGCCAAGAACCTGCCCCCATGGTGGTTTTGCGGCCTATTCACCCAGATCTGGAGTGAAGACTCAGATCTGCAAGCCACCTCGTTCAGATCTGGATCTAGATCTAGATTCAGATCTAGATCTGTTGTGTCTACGCCATTTCTACGTCGCCATCTCATCCACGAGCTGCTCCTCCTACTATGAGCGAGGACTATGAGAAGAAGAAGAAGGTGGAGAGAGGAGATCTGCCTCGTCTGTCATGGTGTTCTTCTCTCTTCTTCCAGATCTGCTCTGACGTTGTGTAGAAGACCGTTTCTCGACAGAGCTGTGATCATCTTCTTCACCATGCTCATGGCAGAAACTTCTCTCTCTCTTATTATTCTTGTTTCTATCACCATGAGCGAGTAGTTCCTTTTCACTGGGGTGCGGGGACTAGCCCCGCTACCCATGCTTACATGTTCAAATACTAAACATTTCATGGCATGTATATAACTTTTCAGTTCATTGTTAATCGTCGATGTGTGCTTGTCGATTGATCATCTGCTTGCATTTATCTTGTTCGTATCCTATGTTGCGAGAACTTCAATATGTAGGATTTGAATGTCGATTAACGCGGTTGACTCCTTGATGAGAAATCGGATGGGATTCCTTGAAGTGGTAAGTGTGTGATCTCTCAGGTGACGAGAAATCTAGCCCATGATGACGCTTCTGTGTGCCTAATGCCTATATAGGGGGCCTGCAACTTCAGTTGGATATTGTATCTTCGGAGCAGTAAGTATGTGATCTGGATGGTGACGAGACATCTGATACCTAAGGTGATTCTTACTCGAACATGATGCCCGTATGGGGGGTTTTGCAGTAGCTCTATTTAGATGATTATAGCTTGCCTGGATGTTTGATGTTTGTATGTGATTGCATGTGTAGTGGTAGCGAAACCTGGGACCATCCCAGCGATTCCCATCATTAATCTTTAATCAACCTTTAATCCTGCTCTTTTACTTTCCTTGATTTTAGTTTAATTAAACTCAAATCAACCAACCTTGTTCTAAATAGTTGTCTTGATTCAACTAGATTGGACTAGAGAAAGATTCTTAAAAACATTGTCCCTTGGGATTCGATCCTCAACTATACTACGATAAGACCCATACACTTGCAGGTGGTATTATTGCACGTTGTTTTGGTTAAAAACGTAGGGATTTCAACCCTAAGTGAGTTTGTTAGTGCGATAATATTAGTCATGTCAGTTATCCTTCACTCAAACATGCACGACCCTTCCCAGGGTTAGGTCGCCAAAGGTACTCGGTCATCCAACCTCTCATGGCTCATATGGCATCCAAGGCATGTCTATCTAAATACCCGGTCTACCATGACATCCGACTCATCATGTCATCTCTCTCTCTAACCTTCACTTTAGGGTTAGGGTTAACATCATCCTCAGAGGGTGTGCCAGGTCTCTACTTGTAATGGAGATCTCTACCTCCAAGACTAATTGTCATTACTTATCCTCCTGACAAGAAGGTCTAGACTCTGGTCTCTCCTGAGGGAATGAAAACATATGTCATACGACCTAAGTATGTATCTATTCTTTTACGCTTAATCTATTATGCTTATGTCCTTGACATCTTATTTACATGCTTTTTATTAATTTGGTGGAGGATTCCTTAAACCTTATCAACCTTACCCATACCTCAAGAGGGTGAGGAAAAGAGAGAAAACCCTAATCCTTAAGGTCCTTAACAACATTGGATTTGAGAAGGGATGAACAAGATGAGAGAGTCCTAAAGGTATCTTATTTAGAGTCAAATCCTAAGACTTTGGCCAGGTAGTCACACAGATCTGGGAGTCCCTGTATTCCAACTAGCGGTGTGGAGGAAAATCTTGCCATCCCCCGGGCGTGATCCTTTTCTAGACACCTCTACCTTTCAAAAAATCCTCTAATAACTCCCTTGAGTTCTACAGAGTTTATAAAATTTAATAATTATTACAAATTAAATGAGGAACCTATGCTCTTATACTAAATGTAATGACCCCGCCTCCTGGTAACCCCCAATTAAGGGAGACCATAAGGTTAGAGCCATTATCCCAATTAATAGAATAATCAATAACAATTATTAAATTCTACCATCTATATTGAAATATGGTAAAAATAAAAAAAACTTTGCATACCTTTTGAAAACTTGGATCTCTAAACTTCTATCCACTTATGAATTCTATTCTAACTAATCCTCCTTATATTTTAATTCATGTATTTCACAATATGATGATTTACTTTTTGTCCTTTTGGCTTTGTACCTAAAACGCCGACAAACAAAATGTCAGTAACATAAAGTTGGTATGTGGGGGAAACATTAATCATGAAATTATCGATAACATCGTATAACAGTCAATTACAGTTTAACAAACAACTTTATATTTTAAATATAACTATGTGATCCATTCATACCCTATCCTCTGCACTATCCCTGAGTGGACCTGGATGCTACCTTCATAATGGTAGATCCCCATTAAACCCCTCATGATCCCACCTAACAGATGAATCAGTTTCTAAGGTTGTGTCACATGGCACTACTCGTAGGTAGCCCACTCCTTAACTCATGGCGTTCTAAAGAGTCTCATGGAACTACACATGGGTAGCCCAATTTCTAACTCATGATAGCCTAGACCTTTCTCTAGGTTACCCTTTTTATCCTTTTCAAATCCACAGAGGAGGACCCAGATCTAAGCCAGTTATATATGTATTTATAGTGATTATCATAGTCACTCTATAGTTGCATGTAATAAAAGGCATCCAACAGTTAGTTTCAAGCAACCGATAAAATCGTTTGGAAATCGTCGTGAAACTTAAGCGATTATTCATAAGCATAACCACATACCTGTCAGGCTGATTTGAGACAGAATAATCCATGCAAGTAAGAAATCCAAGCAAGCACACATAACAAGATACTGAAATAATCATACAATTTCCTTTTATTACTCATGTCATCAAGATCTATTAAACCTAGCTCGCTTCCTAGGGTTTCTAGTTTACTTTTAAGGTTTCCATTTCAATTAGGGTTTCCCTTCATCTTTTACTATTTTAAACCCTAATTTTGTACAGTTACTCATAAACCCTAATTATCTCATCTATTCTTCGCAAAAGATATTAAGGTTATCCTTTTACAACATTTAACCTTAATTTCATATTAAAGGCACAATTAAACATCAATTAAGTCCATTAAGCCTCTTTTACATTAAAGCTACTATTTTTATCCTTTTAATCCATGACAAGATCATTATTCTCATTTATCATTAATTCATAGTTCATTACGGTCTAGATCACATATGAACTCTATTTGTCATTAGTTCTACCTTTATCCATTAGAAAGCCCTAATTACTACATTAAGGGTATTTATCTACAATTAGGAACTTTTATACTCAAAATAGCTTAGAATTATCTTCTCTCAACTTTAATCATGAAATTGATCAATTAAAGCCATTAAGAGTCTCATTTACTAATATTAGGGTTTCAAAGCCCCTTAAAGCATATTTATGCACATGAAATTCTAAATTAAACCAATTACGTGCAAAGTTCATCATTTTTGTTCTTAAAGTACCTTTTTACAATTAATAGGTGAATATCAACTTTAATCATCCATTAAACCCTACTAAAAGCATTAATCATCTCTAAATAGCGTTTCTCAATCTTTAATTCATTAAAGTTAATAACTTACATTGCTTTTCGAATTGCAAGAGGAATGAGCCTATAAAACCATTTTTAATGACTTCCTCTCATTTTTCTGAGCAAAACACATATATTATGCGTATCCATCCGAGCTGCGGTTAATTGGATATGAATTATGCAAAATTAACTTACTTTGGGCCAATCAAGGGGCGCCACATCTCCTCTATCATGCAATGTTACTTTGTAGCTAGAAAACATTTCGAAAAGACCCTTTCACCCTTGTTTAAGTTGGCCGACTCTTCACCCCGTGGAGGGAAAAACCATCTAATGCATCTCTACTCTTCTTCAACCTCGAGCAGGTTGATTGCAGCCACCCTAGTCGCTGATCTGTAGCCTTGGCGCGGCTCACCTTGCTTCCTTGGGCCTCGAAACTCACCACCAACCCTTGCCCTAAGTCTGCCGCCCCCTTGCGTACATGCAGCACTTCCTGGTCGCAGCCAACTTGGTTGTTCTCTTATTCGTTAGGCCAGAAACTTGCGACAGTCGCTGCATCCAAGGCACTGCTACTGTGCAAGCTCTAGGGCATGAATTCAATGGTGAAGCTTCTCCTTGGCACCATGGCACACCAGGCCCTCACAACACCCCTCTGGTTGCCCCTTTTTGCATCAAGCTCACAGTGACACTTGGGGTTAGGGTTTGAAGATGAAAACAAGGAAGAAGAGCGATGTGTGGAATCCTCAGGACTTGGCCTAGGGTCGTACCCCTTATATAAGTGTGGGTAGATAGGCCCTAGGTTGCTTATCCATGCGATCCAAGAGGAAACAAGTCCCACACTTAAAGGAAACCTTTTTTTCTGAGGTCAAACACCAGCTTCCTATTACTCTGAGCTCAAAGATGTCTCAACCCAGTTTGTTACAGACTGAGGGAAAGACAACGATAAAAAGAAAGGGCTAGAACTAACAACGGCTTCACGAGCTAGCAGGTGTGCTAGTACATTTTCCTGTCTTCTACAGAAAACAAAACTAATTGACTGAAAGAAAGACTTTAAACTATGAATGTCTGCAAGCAGGGTTCCAAGTAGATTCGACCTTTTATCTTCTGACTTTATGAAGTGGATGATGGCTTCCAAATCTGATTCCACCACTAGCCTTGATATGTGATGTTCCTTAGACTGTCGGATGCCCTCCCTAATGGCCCATGCTTCAGCTGCCGACACGTTGTGGAGAGTGGGTTGTCTGCTTCTTGCTATGTGGAGCACCTTTCCAGCATGATCTCTCCACACAAGACCTGCTCCGTCAAATCCCCGTATATGTACTGCTGCGTCACAATTAATTTTGGTTATCCCTTCTTCGGGTGCCTCCCATACGACCCTCCTCTTCTCCTTTGCAGTCGGTCGGTCAGCAGTTGATTGTTGTGCATCGTGATATCCGGAAATCAGCACTAATAGATGACGCTGGGTGATGAGTGGTGACTTCGGCTGCTCATTGAAGATGATAGCGTTTCTCCTGGTCCATACCATCCAAAGAGAAGCTATCATGACATGGTTGTCATCTTCACTTTGTTGGGTAATGAGCCTCGTGATTCCGCTGTCCACACTGATCTCACCAGCTTCCCAGATCCTCACTTGCACTACTCTCAGGCTTTCTTTCCAGAGCTCCCACTCCTGAGGACATCTGAACAACATGTGCCTAATATCTTCTTTCTCTCTTCCACAGATGCTACAAATACTGTCTGGATGACAGTGTCGATCGTATAGACGTCCCAAAGTGCTTAACACCCTTCTCATGCATCTCCATAAGAAATGTGCTGCCTTCGGGATGAGATTCTTCCTCCATACTAGCCTCCTCTTTATTTTTATGTACTTCCCTTTCTTCCAGGCTTTGGGCTGCCATCCAGTATGCCGATTTAGCTGTGAATTCTCCTCTCCTATCTGGTTTCCAATAAATGTCGTCCTCCTACTTGTTGATATTAAGAGGTATTGCCAAAATATTTTGTGTTATTTCTTGGGTGAAGAGGGTGTAGATGACTTCCTTGTTCCAAGCGGTAGAGTCTTTCGTCAAAAGCTGGTTCACACTTTGGACATTGGAGCTTGAGAATCTGTAAGAATTTTCTATGCTTCCTCTTATTCCCGGGATCCAGGGATCCTCCCATATGTTGATATTTGACCCGTCTCCCACTCTCCACTGCATCCCTTCAAGAATTATAACCTTTTCATTCCATTTACTCCTCCAGGTGAAGCTTGGGTCGTTTCCCCTTCTGGAATTAAGGGTTGTCCCCCTAGGGAAATATCTTGCTTTTAACACACGGTAGACTAAGGTATCTCATCTGTGAAAGAGCCTCCATATTTACTTTGCCAGTAGCGCTTGGTTGAAAATGTGTATGTTTCTGAACCCCAAACCGCCTTGGTTCTTTGGTTTACACATGTTGTCCCAACTGACCCACGCCATCTTCCTCTCCCCGTCTTTTGCCCCCCACCAAAAGCTCGCTATAGTGTTGTTTATGAAATCAAGAAGGTACCCCAGTAGCTGGAAGATGCTCATGATATACAATGGTATGGCTTGAACCACTGCTTAGATGAGGACTTCTTTTCCTGCTTTAGACAACAACTTCTCTTTCCAACCTTGTAGCTTTTTCCATATCCACTCCTGTATATAGGAAAAGACTTGTTTCTTTGATCTTCCTACAACCGTTGGCAGCCCAAGATATCTCCCATGCTTGTCTACTTGTTTGACCTGTAAGAGCTGTGTTATCTCTTCTCTCTTCTCCCGCTCCACCCCTCTACTGAAAGCAACCTCAGTTTTGGATAAGTTAATTTTTTGTCCGGATGCCCGCTCATATTGGCTGATAATCTCAACTAACTTCAAGCATTCTTCTTTGGTTGCTCTCGCAAACAAGATGGAATCAACTGCAAAGAAAAGATGAGAAACCTGAGGGCCATGACGACTTGCTCGAATTCCTTGAATAATCTTTTGTTGTGATGCCAAGGTTAGAGAAGTAGAAAAAGCTTCGACACATAAAATGAAAAGGTATGGAGAGAGAGGTTCACACTTGCGAAGTCCTCGGGTTGGTTGAATCTTCCTGGTCCGCTCCCCGTTGATGGGAAATGAATGTGATACAGTTGACATACAATCATAGACCTTGCTCCTCCATTTCTCCCCAAACCCCATTTTTTCTTGCACATAGTCAACAAACTTCCATTCCACTCTGTCATAGGCCTTGGACATGTCCACACTTAAAGGAAACCTATTCCTTCATTAAGAAGCTAGTTCCTCTCTCTCTCATATTTCTTTAATATTCCTTCTTCTTTTGATATTAGGATTTTGAAAATCATCCCTCTTGTTCTCTTTGTTCTTTCTTTTTAATCCATTGGCACAAAATTCTACTTTCCTTTCGTAGAAAATACTTTCTTTTTAGCAATGCCACAAAAATTCATTAATATTGTATTACATTACTCTCTTATTTTGTTTTATTGGTATTTTCTTTTTCTTTCTACTTCATTGGGGTTTCTTTTAACATTAAGAATCCTTTGGATACAAAAATCCATCAAGGGTAACTCAATTATACCTCTTTTCACTTATTTTCCACATTTTATCATTGTTTTCAATTTCTTTCTTAATAAAGAAATACTTAATTGAGATTTTCTTTTCTTTTTGCATTTTCTTTGCAACTTTGGACTCCTTGGGACCCAAGGAACCCAAAAGGCACAAAATCCATCTTTGGATTAAATTATTTTGCCTTCTAGAGGTTTCTACATTTTTATATTCTCCATTTCTTATTTATAATGGAGTTTCTTTTGTATTTTCCTTATTATTGGGCCCAATAGCCAATAAAGCCCACAAAACAATCATCAAGGCTATTGTAAATGAAACTCATTTATTCCAGACAAATTATATCTTACTTGTTCACATATCTTTAATATGAGAAATTACATTTCTCACCAAAAGAACCCAAAAGTTCGGGTTGTAACAATAGTCCTCTTTGACCTTGATAGTTATCATGCATGCTGCGACGTCAATGAGGGCCCTTTCTGTGGCAAGAAAAGGTCACCCAAAGATCATTAGACAAGTAGCATCCTACAATGTGTCGATACAAACAATTTCACAAGGAATGAAAAAGTCTCCCACTCTTATTGGCACATCATCCACTACACCCACATGTTTTGTGAAAGTATGATCAGCTAGTTGGATCCTCATGTTGGTGTTCACAATGTCAGTGAGCCCAAACGTCTGGGAAGAGATAGAGGCATATAACTAATGATTACCCCATATCAGCTAATCCTCTTCGGATCACATTGTCTCCGACTTGAAAAGGAATTACGAAGGCACCGGGGTCATCTTTATTTGTTGGCATGCTTGCCTTCACAAAATAATTAGAAATCTAGTCCAACTTACTATTTACACATCTTCTCCTCTTTTCACTTTTGAAATCATGTCTTTAAAGAACTTTGCATAGGTGGGTATTTGATCTATTGCATCAAGAAAAGGTATATCTAGATGGAGCTTCTTTACTACTTCTATAAACTTCTCATACCTCTTCTCCAATTGGGATTCATCCAATTTGTAGGGGAATGGTATGTGTGGCACATACTTGTCAGGATGCACTTCTGTAACTATATCGTTGCTCTTCTGTTCTGTAGTCCTCTTTTGCTTGTAAACAACTTCAATAGATTCTTCTGTCATTATGTTTCTTTTTGGCACAAATTCTTCATCAGTTGTGGTCCTCTATTCAACAATAGGATGCAACATTGTTCTTGATCTCATAGTGGCCATCAGAATGGTTTCATTTCCTCACGAATTTGACTTATTATTGGATGGAAGTCACCCCATTGGGTTGTTTATACTTCGGGCTAAACTTGCCAATTATTGGTCGATCAATTTATTGTAATGCTTAATTTCACCAATCTGGTTTCAGAAGTTCCCCATACATTGTTGCATTACAATGAGAAGATTAGTGTTGTCTACCGAGCTCTTGTGTAGTTTCTCATTTATATCATTTTGTATCTTTGTGAATGGCATGAGCTCAGTCACCATAGAAGGCCTTTGCTGAGTATTTTAGAATTTTCTCCCTTGTTGGAAGTTTGACGAGCGATGTTGAATTTGTGGGATTCCTGAAGAGTTTCCACTGACTAGTTGATGGACATTTTCTACAACACTCATGTTCCCATAAGAGTATCTAGGGTGGTCAAGACTTTTGAATTGGACATACATCACATTCTCGGTACTTTCGCACTCATGCCCGCCTTTCTCAGAAGTGTATGGTCAATAGTCTGTAGGGTGGTTTGTTTCACCACACGTGACACAACTTCTGACTCTTTCTTGTCACATCTTGTTCTTGTAACGTTTCTCCTTGAAGATTGAGTGTCAGTCACTATCTTATCTATTTTGGATGAAAGGGCCTCCTTAAATTTTGACTCTTCCACAGGCGTTGTTGATCATGCGTGATTTTTAGACCTCTTTCTTATTCGCCATATTTCTTGTTGGTCACCATATTGTCAATTATCTATCTGGTGTGTTGAGCACTGACTCCCAGAAAGTCCTTACCTATTTTAGCATTTAAATATTTCCTTTTCCCATCCGACAAACCATTGTAGAAGGTGGTAATTAACCATGGTTTAGAAAAGCCATGGTGTGGGCATTCACATTGGTAGCTTTGGAAGCATTCCATGTCTCGTGCAAATTTTTAGAAACTTTTTGAGAGAAACTACTGATTTTGTTCTGGCACTTAATAGTTCTTTCAATAGGAAAGAACTTTGTGATGAAAGTGTTGACCAGATACTCCCAGTTCAAAATAATCCCATCTTGAAGGATGGAGTACCATTCTAGCGCCCTGTCCTTTAGATAGAATGGAAAACATTTATTGTTGATGAATGTTATTGACACACGGTTGATTTTGAAAGATTTTTAGGTCATGTTGAAAGTTACCAGGTGGTTGTAGGAATTTTATTTAACATTGATTCCCCCAAACATATTATGTTGTCATAGTTTAAGAAAACCAAACTTTAGCTCAAAGTTAGCCATGTTAAGCAGTTGTTCCACAATATGATTTCTCTCCTCATTGGCCCTGACTTCAACAAATGATAGCAGAGAACTGGCTTTGAGGTCTTGGTGTTCCATAGGTACTAAAGTACCTGAAATGTAATAACGTGAAACGTGAGTTTAGTAGATAAGGAAGTTTTAGGTAAGATAATCAATATACATTTTTTTACTAAGTGCAAGTAAATTCAAATTAATGAAATGGTATTGGTTGCCTCTTCCCCGATAACAGTGCGAAAAAGTTGATAGGCCTTAAACATGGGTCCAAAAAGTCAAGGAATGAGTTCTTGGTTATCAAACTTTTACAATTTATAATAGCTGAATGTTCAAGATGCCCGCAACTAGTACAGGGTAGGAGTATCAGTTTGGGGTCAAACACAATGACGAGGAGAATAAATGTTTCAGGATCTAAGTATGATTTGGCAAAGTCATCATAATATTTATTGGGTAAAGGCTTGCTGCCAAGCAAGCATAAGTAACTAAGAGAATAAAGAATGAAACTAAAACTATCTCTAAAAGAAAGTTACTAGAAGAATTAAGGTTTTGGTGCTTTAGTGGGTTTAACATATTTTAGTAAGGTTTATATTCTTTATATGGAAAACTAGGGGATTAATCCTAAAATTTCAAGCATAACACGAAGAAAGATAATGGGCCTTGCAAACAACAACAATTTATACCTAACACCTTTATCTCTCGAAAACGGTGTTGGGAAAAATAAAATCTTAAACCCCTCTCTAAAGGAGACTAATCAGACATTTCATCTGAGAAATAAATTGAGAAAATCTCTACCTCTAAGTACTCTCACACTCTAGAGTTATACCAAGTTCAATTTGTACGTGACCTTCTTCTCTCAAAGGTGGCCAGGGTAGGAATCACGATTTGGTAGCTAGTCAAATATGTGAAACGAAAGTGGGAATTTAGAACTCGGATGGAAGGGAAATCAATAAATGGAATAAAGTTAACCAGAGGAACAATGTAAGGAATAATCAATAATTTGTAATAATACTAAATGTACTAGTTTGATAATGATGCGTTGCTGAATAAAGATAAATGATGCAAAATGGGGAGGATAGGTATCAGTCTCTCTATTTTAGGAAACTGATATGCATAGTAGTTGAGAGTCGAGATTGGTTTAGGCCGATATTGGGAACTGATATAGGTCATGGTCATGTCAGGCTATGACTGTGTCGGGCTATGACCATGTCGGGTAATGGTCGTGCCAGGCTATCACTGTATCAGGCTATAACTGTGACGGGTTGTAGCCATATCGGGCCATGACCATAACGGACTAGCACTGACCCAATTCTTGTCATCTTTGTGTCGAGTTGTTTTATCTGGACCAACCGTCTCAGGTTAGAGGTCAAATAGAAACCCAACATGCTCAGAGAAAGCTTCAAGGCAAAGAACTGACATCTCTCTCGAGGATAGTTCAATGTCCACCTACTACTATGGAAATGATCCCAAAATCAGCCCTCGATCCTTCTCAGAATATGAGCATGCTCACATAATGATCACATGGTGGACCCTCAAAACCTTACTGACAACGTCTCTACTTTTAGGAAAAATTCCCAGTGATCCAGCGCCTTTCTCTGTGCACTGTTCGAGCTATTTATAGGTAGTGCAAATTTGGAAGTTCCATCTAATTGGTCCATGTATCCTGCGACCCATGACTTAGTTATGGTTCCCATGATGGGTTGATGTGAATCCTGATTCTTGGATTGTATCAATTTGTGACTTTTGTCGATTTTGTTTATTTTTTTGATGCCCGATACAATGGTCTCATCTTCTACTTTAATAATCGACATGGTCGTAGACGCATCAGGCTATGACCATATTGGGATGTAACTTGTCCCAAGCATCAATTATTATTGTATTCAGATAATCTCACGATGCAATCATCCTATGTTGTAGTCATGTCTAGTTTTCATGTGTCAGGTTATGTGTGTCCTATGTTATGATCAACAACTAATGCAATCATGCCGGACTTGGGTATCGAGGCACTTTGTCATCTTGCTTTTTTCCAGTCTATGCTTAGGAAGGTGTATCAGGTTGTTGTTGATGCATTCAATATATTTTCTATATATAGTATCTTTAGTTGGATGGACACTCTCTTTGTCATAAAGGGATGGAAAATCCTTTAAAAGATTAGAAAAGTTATCAAAATGTATAGAAAGATGTTCTGTCAAGTTATCTGAGCATAATTAGGATGAAATGAAAGTTTGAGACTATTTTTAATATAAAATAGAAGCTCTAACATCCATAAAATGGGTGCTATCAAAGGTGGGTATGAATCTTACAGAGAAGATCGTTCAAATGTATATTCATGTCATCGGTTCTTCATTTTGGTCTTAACCCATGATATGATTTCCTACCAAATCTTAGCTCTCCTTCAAGAAGGTGGGTAACAGAATGAACTTTCTTGTTCAGTTGCACCTCTAAAATGCAAAAGACATTCTCCACGGCCAGAAGTCTGGAATTCACTTTCTCAACCACCATGGTTTTATCTTCACCCCAAAAATTTTCTCTATTCAACTTGACAAAGTCCAGTATGATGGCTCCAAGATGAGGGCAGACAGGTAGAGGTTCACCATTGTACTAATGTCCAGTGTACTAATGTCCTCAGTTAGATTCTCATGTTGTTCCATCCAAAGAGATTTAGGATTGTGGACGACCACTTGTCCCACTTACGGTCTAGAGTCAACTGCATGGGTGGGGTCTTCCTTAGGCACATCTACTGTGATATGTTCTTCTTTGGGGTCAAGACCATCTTTAGGGTTTGGCATGTCAAAGGGGACAACCTCATGTTCAAGGCCTCTCTCAGAAAAGGCCTCACCTTCCCTCTTTGTCTTTTGGAGGACTCCCTCTCCATGTGCCTCCACTTCTTGTTTGAGGTGGGTTCCTTATTGCGGGAGGGCCTTGGTCTGGGGTATTACCTAGAGTTGTCAGGGGTGACAATATCCTTGACACGGGTTGTGCTAGTTCACATAAGTTAACATTATTAACCACATTTTCATACTTAGGATAACAAAGCATCAAAAAATTATGTCCATGACATCATCTTTACAAGCATTTTATTATTTGGTGGAGCATGCCTTAGTCCTTAATTTCCATAACCCAAGTTCTCAGAAAGGCTAGAGGAAAGAACTTTATTTAATCCCAGGGTTTTAGTGAGTGAAGGGGGGTAGATAAGGGATGAAATTAGATTAGAAGAGATCCTAGAGGTATTTTATTTCCAGTAAAATTTCCAAAATTTGGACAAGTAGGATTTACGGGTCTGGAAGTCTTCGTAAGATGACTAGTGGTGCAGAGGAAAGTTATTCCCACCCCCGGATTATGGTCCCTTTAAACATCATCATTTATGAAAAGTACTCTAATTATTCCCTTGGGGTCTACAAAACTCGTAAATTTTATAATTATTAAAGGTTAACTGGTGAACCAGGCTTTGATACCAAATATAATGACCCCATCCCCAAGATATCCCCATTTAAGTTGGATCAAGATGGAAAGGGCCATTACCATAATACACGATCGATGGTATAAAAACTAACAAAAAATACTTAATAAATTTCACTAAATAGTAAGAGTTTGGTAATAAGATAAAAGACAAACTATCCACACATGAGTTACATGATATGAGAAAACTATTGTTTGTAACTAGAATTAAAACTATCTATCTATATCCTCTATGATTACATTAAATCTTTTCTTTTGTTGTCATCTTATCTGGAAGTCCATATTTTAGAATATTAGCAGTTTAGCCTTAAATTTCATAAAACAAAACACAATTAGTATAACAAGTTATACTGATATGTGAGGGAACAAAATATTTTCATTTAGTTGTAATAGCATATTCATCCATAGCAAAAAATATGATTACAAATTTGAACATGCATTTTCTTTCTAACTTCTCAACTTAATCTATGTTGTACACTCCCTCTCTGGAGTAATTATATAGGGAACCATCTCATTAGGGTTTAGTCCCTACAATGGACTTCTCATACCCTCCAATTCCTCAACTTAATTGTTATGGCCTTCCATTACCGGCTAGGCCTCATAGTGGCCATCCTATCCCATCTTGGCCTCAGAATGACCATCCTATCCCAACTTAGTCTTATTGTTAATCATCCTATCATGACTTGATCATTTTTCACCTTAGTGACATTTCATACATCCCACATGTATCACTTAAATCAACCAAAGATAGTTGAGAAAGTTATACTTATATAAAATGATACTCATATAGGGTTTAAAAACTGCATGAACTAAATAAACAACCGAAAGTTTATTTGCAATAAATACTGAAAACCTCAAAAATCCAAGGAAGTGATTTAAAATGAGTAGTCATGGGTGTAACCACATACCTTTATTAGAAGTGGTCAATGGTCCAAGCAATAAATGCATATCTTGAGCAATCAAGCAATAATGCTAAAATTAGTGCAGAACACCCAAGTATTATTACTTTATCCAAAATCTATTATTAGAACTGACGTGGGTTCCAAGTTATGGTTTTAGGGTCAATCTTAGGGTTCCATTAGGGTTTTGGATTCCCAAACCCCGATTATTACTTTTAATGCCTTTTTTTAACTTACAACCCTAAACTTGTTGTTTTATGCATCATTAAACCCTAATTATGTCTAAGATGTCTCTTTTATCTAATAAGACCCAACTTTATCCGTTTAAGTCATTTCAGAAAGATATGATCATTAAAGTCAAGAACTTAGGGTTTTAATGCATTTAACATCTTAAAGATTGCATGTTTGAGCACTTTTTCAATTAGATATAGAATAAGGTCTTCAAACTATTTTTATTACATTCCTTCCATTTTTCGGATCAATTTTCATATATTATTTTCTATCATCATACCATCATACTAATTAGTGTGATTTTTAGAACATTATTTCACTTTTAGCCAATCAGAAGCTTCCACTTAAGCAACACGTCTGGATCCTAGTCTTGTCAACTCAGCTGGGTTGAGCCAATGGGCTCACGCCACCCAACATTTTGTGCTTGCATGCACTTATCTATTCTGAAGAGAAGGGTAGATCTGAATTTTCACTGAGTGTCGTCTTCTACCTCTACTCAACCCTTCTTCACAAGTCAGTGGACAAGTGAAGGATTGACTTTGCGAGCTAAGCTTACTTCACAACAAGTGTGAAGGAAATCACCTTCTCTTTGCTCTGGCAAACTCAGTGAGGACCTCAATTCCTCAGGGGGTGCCCAGAGTTGATGGGACATAGGAAAGGTTCTCCAGTGAGATGAGAGGGAAAGGCAAGGGTGAATAATGAGATGGGAAGAGTAATTGAAGGTAGAGGCATGCTTGGGGAGTCAAGTGTAATCTTTGTGAATGCTTGGGTAGATTGTAGAGGGATCTTACCTCCTTTTATAGCTCTAAGGTTGGGTTTTTCTGACTCTATGAATTGGGAAAACCCTATATAGTCCTTCATAGGAGGAAAATCCTCGGTTAAGTAAGTTTACCTTGACCTCACAAAGCCAATGGACTTATCTCTAAATCACTCGATCATTGATGATCAAGAGGTAAGCAAAGGAAAAAGTCGGGTCATTGTTACAACTTGCCGGTTGTGGCATGAGGAAGGTGATGATTAGGTCATTGTTGGATCTAGATCTAATGACTATTGAGCCACATGATAAATCCAAATATCTTGATCTCATTCTATTGTGAATAGGATTTCGTGACACTAATTGTATATTTACATTAATCCACTCACTTTAGGAATTCTGGAAAATTCCATAACTCTCACTACTTTAAACATTTTATTCCCAAATTTTGAGGGAAAGTTTTTAATGAAATTATTTAAATGTGAACAAGATTGGAGAGAAAAATATCAATTTTAAAGATACTTTCCTTAATCGCCAAGTCTCCCTATTTATCTTATTATTTAAGGCATCAAATTTATTCTTCGGTCTTTCTAGTTTTCCATATCTTTTATATTGATTACTTTTCTCATTAGAAATAATGTGAAAATGAAGCCAATCTATTAGTGGCCTCCAATGCCAATTTTTTATAGAATTCCACACAATTCCATATGTATATCATTGATATCCCATTACCTTTTGTATTTCACATATTATAGGATTTTCTTTCTTCCTTTTTCCCCATATTAATTATTGGATTGATGGAATCAGTAAAAACCATGAGATTCATAGAAAAGGGAAATTTGCATAAGAAACCATGTTTCTAAAATAAAGCACACCAGGTTTCCACTATATCCTTATTATTCAGATAAGTGCATTTTAGATATATAAATACATGTGAAAAACCATCTTATAACATCCTTTCCCTCTTATAGAAATTTTGTCCTCAAAATTTGACATAATTCAGACCGGATGAACTTCTCATCTTTTCGAGTGAGCTTGGTCAATGTCAAAGTAGTCTTCTAAAAATCCTTGATGAATTACCAGTGATATCATGTCAATCCCTAGAAGCTGTGAATCTCGGATGCTGTCTTCGGGGCTGGCCATTCTTGAAAAGTCACTACATTGGCACGGTCCACCAAAATGATTCCTCGAGATATAATGTGACTGACGAATATAACTCGGTTTATCTAGAACTCACATTTTCATAATTTCCTGTAATACTTCTGCTTTCGCACAATATCAATGACCTTAGCTAGGTGCTCACAGTGTTGGTCTAGGTTATCAGAGTAAGGCAGGATGTCATCTATAAACATTATGACAAATGTATCAAGGAAGGGTTGGAACACACTATTTATGAGGTTCATGAACACACTTGGGGCATGGATAACCCAAAAGTCATAACAAAAAAATCATAGTGTCCAGATCGGGTTCAAAAAGTGATCTTTGTTTCTGGTCATGTCAAAAACCTTATTTATATGATTTAGTGCATCAAGTTATTCTTACAAATTTACTGCACCTAGATAATTATATGATAAGAGGATACATGGTAATTAGATGGATATGAAACACTAATCAATAGGAAGAACATCATTTTGATCCCTATTCATTTTTCTAACACATGGCATCCTTTCTAGATAGCATGATGTTATTATGCATTCATAGAAATAACTATTGGTGTGCTATTAGAAATATTGTTAAGATTAAAAGTTAACTTCAAAGAAGGGAGTTTATAGAAAGATTAGAAACGTAAATATGATTTAAAGTAATGACTAAATAATTTCTTCTATTAATATTTTAATGCAATATGAAAATATATAATCCACCTTATGTATAAAATAATAACGTTTAGATCAAAATGCAAAAATACAAAAAAGGATATGTGTGGGTGGAAAGAAGTACATACTACTCAACCTAAACCACATGATTAGAAGTTTTCTCATCCTCAAGCAAACATTAAACCCAAAATGGAGTGGAAGAACATCTTGATTCTTATTTATGTAGCCTAGGACATACAAAGAAGGTCCAACTGAAAGGAATATGTGCTAAGGTGGTTTTTGTAACTCAAAGTTACTATAACAATGATTGAAGTATTATTTCCTTTCATCCCGCAAGCCATCCATATGATCAACGAATACTCCCCTGTTAGTATAGGTTGTTTAGTAGTTGTGTGTGAATCCATAAGTAGTGGAAAACACTAGGAGTGGTTCAAATAGGTTACCCTAAGGAACTCCTCATTTGAGAAGTCAAGAGACGGACAACCTTCTTACTTGGCTAAGTTAGTATGTGATGAATCTTCCACAGGTGGTGTCAACCATGCTAAATCTGGTGGAGTGTCAATCTCTATCATTTTGTGAACACTTGGATCTACATGTAGAAGGCTTGGGTATGGTTCTAGAGTAAGGGGAACCATCTCATATGTTGAATCATCTTGGGGAACAAAATTATATGTTTTTGTATCCTTCTCCTTATATGATGTGGTTGGATAAACAACAAAGTCTATATATGGTGGAGTGTAGACCCCATGATGAAGTGGTACATATTCATGAGAACAACTCGACATACACTAGAAAATGGTTTTCCATTATACCAGACAGAGTCAAACAAAGTTGGTTAATCATTTGATATGTCTAAATATGGGCATGCAATAGGGAAATGTGGGAGAGCCTGGAGTCATATTATCATGCAATGGTTACTCTCTTGTTGGTTTTAAATTGATGTATCAAATCCTATAATGCGGAGAAGGACATAAATTTTTTTGGTGGCACTTATGTTGTTGTTCCTTCCACTATTTCATTATTATTGTATTTGTTATCATTGTCACTAGGAAAGACTCAATATAATACTCTATAGTGATCACTATCATCGGCTGCTCTAGCTTCCCTGATTGACACTCTAGTAGACCCTCCATTTCCCCTATTGAAGGGGAGAGATCTTCCACTACATGAGTCATAAACTACTCCAATATTTTATTTTGAACATCTTGGTCAGCTAAAATATTTTTTATGGTGTCCAATTTTCTCACTTATCTTGGGTGAATTATTATTTAGATAATAAACCTCTTCATTATAACTTATAGAACATTATTTATTAAGATCCAATTCAATATCATATGGATTTGCATGACAAGAATCTTATAGTAGTATATGTAGTATTAATTGTTTCGGTCCACTTTATATCTACAATGAAGGGAGTCAACATTATGCTCAACAACAATCCTACATGGTGATACTTTGGATTGAGTAGATAGGTCAGGCAAGAACCAATATCATGATTGTATTTCTTCATATTTTCTACTTTTTATTTTGTATAGTCACACGCTACATTTTTGTAAATGCATGAAAAATAGAAAAATTGTCTATTGGTCTACTTGAAAGAGAAAATAACACCAATGACTACATGTATAGAATTGGTGGATATTTTAAAATGAATGGAAAACATTAAATTCTAAAAATATAATAACAACAACAATATAATTCCTATAATCATGTAAGAGTAACACAATGGTGTTAGGATTTCCACACGGTGGTGTCCGTTGGGTGGGATCAGTGGTGGTCATAGTCGCAGTCACCAGGATCATCCTCCAGATCTATACCAGGGCACTTAGATCAATACAGACTCAACTCAGGGGCACTCAAGTTCCATTAATGACACTGAGTCTAAAGTCATCCTTGAGAATGATACTGAGATGGCATCACCATATGTTAATTACATCTCAAAAAAATCCTCTGCAGATACTGTTATGCATAAAGACAGTAGGGTCTCTAACCTATGAATGTTCAATATCGTCTGATGTCTTGAAGGATTCTGACATCAGTGTTGATCTCAGAGTTGTCCTTCCATCATTCTCGATTCATAATGAAGCTTTTAAACCTCTCTTTGACCCATTGAAGTTCATTGTCTTTGTCAAAGTAGTAGGGATCAACTTGGGATTCAAAGTGCTGGTAAAAAAAATCAAGACCATCTGGGAACCAAAGAATGATTTCTGCATCATCCATGTCAAGGACGGATATTACATAACCCAATTCACATGACATGATAATGATATAACTTCAATTCTTGGCGGTCCCTAGATGATGTCCGAAAACTATTTTTCTGTTCAGTTGTGGTCATCTTGCTTTTGTCCATCAGATCCTATTCCAAGGAAGCTAGCTTGTTGTCTAGGTGAGAGTTCTTGATCTCCCCATGTTTCTCTTTAAAACTCAACTTTTGAGCAGTATTGGAAATATTATAGGGAAAAGAATCAAGGTTGATGCACATGCACTTTAAGGAAATAGGGGGAAATTTGCATGTATTGCAGTGGAAATAGAAACCTCCAAACACATGTTTCCTTCCATCTTTATATGTGCGAGCATTTCAGGCTCGAGTACAAGAACCTTCCAAAAGTATGTACAAAATGTGATCACCTTGTCCATGCTAAAGCAAACTGCAAGTAGGCAAAAATTTGGCAAACTGCGATGCAACATCATCTTTAATAGCCATCCCTCTACCTACAATTACTTATACCATGATGATCCATGAAAGTAAGTGCCAAAGAAACCAAATCCCAAGAAGAATTCTAAGATGTAGTATGAGAATCTGATATAAGTTTCATGCACAAAAGATGAAGTGGATGAAGATAAATTCACCAAGTTCGTTAGTAGGAAATAAAAAAGAAGAACAAAAATCAAGGGGTTCCCACATAGAATCCCCTGAATCCCAAGCAAACCATCAACTCCTCCATGGATGACACTTATTTGATACAAATCATACTCTTAGGCATACAAATTATATCATGCTCATGTCATCCACGCAAACCATATGTCATCAAAAATATTCATTGGATATTACTACATTTATTAATAATATGAATATTGAAACAAACATAACAAATATATTTGTGCTTTATGAATAGCAAAGTCGTATACAATGTATCCATGTTATAATCATCACATCATGGATCTTAGATCTTTGAGAATAATAGAAATCAATCAACAATGGATCTTATTTCAGGTTCAATGAATTGGATACTTTTATGTAGCTTTCAAGTTTTGAGATGTAAAGTTTAATTACGTCCCCTTTAAACTTTGTGTATTGTTGACGAAAGTTGGAAGTTTCTTATTTCGGGTAGTATTTGGTTGATTAGGTTAATCTTCTCATCCATCAGGTGTAGTATATGTTACCAAAATAAGTAGTTCATATCTCTTTAGAGGGTTATCAAGGGTCAATTAATAAAGCATATTATATGGATAAATAATATGGAAATTAGGAAGCTTATATGAAAATATTCAGAGGACATTTTAGCAAACTGTTGACATAGATGGGATATATGATGACCTATAGGTAGTGAAAGAGTTTGTATGTCAAATGATAAATATATAGTTATCCTTTTTATTTACATCTTTTAGATATATTTTTAGGATTGTTTTGTAATTTATTTTCTTGGTTTTATTATTAATTGTATTAACTTCATTTTTTCTCTTTATTTGGAGTCTTGATTATATTTGGTTGGTTTTTTGTAGGGAAATGACCCAATCACTTCATGATTAATTTACCTTGGAATATGTTTTTCACAAGCTATACCACACATCAAATTTTCCATAACTCTTGCATCACAAGGAGGATATTAATGAGAAAGTATGTGTTGGAAAAGGAATTCAATTATCTAATGGTAAACATATTTTTTGACCACTTTTGAACTTATGACTAGTACGAAACTACATTTGAAGCATAATTGTGTGAATCTATAGCAAAAAGAATGTGAATTGTCAACATTATTAAAATCAATCAACTATTTTATCTATTGACTAGATATGGAAAGTTTTTAGTTGTTGGATAGGAGTCCTCTAGAGAGTCATGTATATAGGGTTTCTAGCCATCCTTACCATATAAATGGAGGGGGGGACTCCACAAAGAAAAGGCATTCAGATTTTTCCCTCCTATTCTATAGAAAACCAGTTCTTTCATTCTCGTATTGTAACCTTTGTTGATTTTCAATAAAGCAAAGGTTTATTTCAGGATTCAGATTCTTGTTCTTCTTCTTTTCTATTCTTTATCATTCTTGGAGCAAGGAACAAAGGGGATAGCCATTTAATTATCCCTAGATAAGGATCGTCCTAAGGGATTCTACTTATTCTACTAAGCTATGGCTTATCCCCTTTCTACCTTTGTTCTCCCTTTAATTTTCATGGCTAGTGAGTAGTTTTTTGTTCAAGGAAAGGGGAGTATCCTCGTAGTCATGTGTTAACATAGATTAAAGTTTTATTGTTTACATTAGATAGATGGTTTTTCATTTGGATATCCATCGATTTTAATGAAGCAATCTCTCATTTTTGTCATATATTAATATTGGCGGATGCGACCATGGAAACCAAGATTTAGAATGACTAAACTAATCCCATGGGAATTTGAATGATACCTTAGAAAAATCCCTATTAGGATGATGGACTAGGATCTGTGAATGCCAAGACCAATAGGTTCACATGGAGTTCGTATTTTTTGAATCATTTATGAATGTTTTGCATTCCTTCTTCTATATTGCTTATTGTATGATTTCTTCAATCTTGCTTTCACATTGGCTATGGTGGTGAAACCCATATGCCTTGATACCTTTCCCATCAGATTCAAACCACACTTTCTTCGATCTAATATTTCCATCCCTTTCTTCACTTCTTGTAATTAGATTTTGTTCTAAGAATAAATTTCTTTTATTGTTCTTAGTCTAACCTTCTATTGATTGTTCTTAGAGTAACTTTAATTTTTTTTCTTTTATCATAAATTTATTTCATTGCACATTATTTCCTTGCTTCAGTGTAATCATCAACCACCAACTTTGGAATTTACTTTTTGCATTCTTTTATTTAAAAGATTTGGGATAAAAGAAATAAATCTTAAGAAGTTGTCCTATGGGATCAATCCTTCTATATTAATAAACCACCTTAATTGTTAATTTTTCTATAAACAAGGTTAAACTCTCAAATAAAATTATTGTTAGGTTTTAGGGGAATCAGAGAAGGCAGTGGAAACAAAAATTTTATTCTCCCCAAACCCAGTACGAAGGAATCACATCAACGTCTATACAGTAGGAAAGATGGTTTGTAGAGTTATACCTTATCCCGAGGCTTGCTCAGTGACGTTACCTCGTGGCTTGCGCGATCTTCACCTCCTGCCTTAGACAATGTCTGTGCAACTCCTGGTCACCGGGCCTGTCAGGATTGACAGCTATCCTCCGAGCGGCAGAAGTCTCCTGCCTCTGCAGTCGTCCACATGGACTACCTAGAACTCCAATCTCCTTGTCCCATAAGGCATCAGGAGGAGTCGTACCTTCTTGTCAGCGTACTAGTTACCGATACACTCTCCTTCCACTAGTCACCTTTCTGTAGTTGTATTTCCTCTATTGTGCCTCCCTTGTCGGGTAGCACTTGCTCGGTCTCTCCTGATTACCACAACTAGAGAGGACGACAACTTTGTAGAGCAATTGGTGTTCTGAGTTGTTGTACCTTAGAAGCCCCCAAAACCCCTATATATATAGGATTGTCATGGGACAAGGTTCTATACTCTGGGCAATGTGGGATTAAAGAAGGAGTAGAAGGGTTCGATATTTTCCACAAATTCTGACAAATTGCTCCAGTTGAACTAATTAGTTCAACCCTAAACTAATCAGTTTAGCCCTGAACCGATCGTCTGGGCCCTTGAGTCGATCGATTCAAGCATGAGTTGATCGGTTCGTTATCCTGGTCCAACTCAAATTGACTTTCCATGTTTGTTTCCAACTAATCAAATATTAGTCCTTGTCCAAATCAAATTTTTATAAGTGAAATAAATATGCATTTGCAAAAAGAGTCTTCTGACTTTCCAAAGGATCTCAGTTGGTCACACGAATCGACTGGTTCAACAATTGAGTCGCTCATTTCATTGACACATGAACCGATCGACTCACCACTTTGAGTCGGTCGGTTCACCAACCTGATCTGATCAGTTCAACCGTATGAGCCGATCAGTTGGGGTAGTAGACTGTGCAAATTAGGCAATTGCAGTTCCAATCAATCCAATACTCTTAATCATCTGGTCCAACACCTTGAAAACTATGATTTTGAGCTATCAATTAACTGAGTGTTTAATTGAACTACTAAACTCCTTTAGCAATCAATCTAAACATTGTTTGTGGATAAACTCCTCTTCCAGGTTAAATCCTATGTGTGTGACCCTACATGCCCATTTCACATTGGTAGTGAAAGTCCACAACACTTATGACTTCAAAAGCAAATAACGGTGCCTAGTCACACATCAGTGCTACCCAAGTGAAATAGAAAGTTGGCGAACAACTTTCAATTCTACAAATTGTGAATGGTGTTTCATTGAATGTATAATTCCTTTGTCACTGATATCCCGAATGAACTCAAGGCATGGAACAGTCATCCTATCAATGTTCATTCACTTTCTTGATCTCAGAGTAGACTATAGGAGATATGTATGACATCAATATCACATACTAATTCACACATGTTGGCACACACCTATCTCAATCCTACTCATCAAGTGGACATGGATATCAAACTCCCTCAGGAGGGACAAATCCCATATCTATCACTCACCCCTCAAAAGCCCCATGTATCAAATCCACCCAATCATCACCTTTATCAAAACCCATGTTTCAGGACTGCGTTTGATGATGTCAAAGTGTACCCAACGACATGTGTTGAGTGTAGTGATTTCAGGTCAAAGAATCACACTCACCACCATCACTGTGAGAACTGACTGTGACTACCATGTCATGGTTCAATGTGTCAAACTCACGGCGGGTCTGTCTGGTACACTTGTTCTCTAACAAGTACATGTGTGTTTGGTTTGATATCTCCATATCATGACTAATGAGATTCTATCATCAACCAATACCACAATCTAGTCTTGTGTGTCATTGTTTTCTATCTACCTTCCACAATGACATCTGACAAGGGACATAATAGGAATGTACAAATTCTTAGCATTCATATGATCTCATCGTTTAGGTCCTCAACCTGAAAGCATACATCATTGAGTATTGTCATTCTCTAAACATTCAATCTGTTCTATCATTATCGCATATGACTGAACCAGAAAGAATTGGAAGCTTGCCTTTGATGCATATCAAATCAATCTTAATGTATCCCACCAATCATCCCCTAATTCGCTCTCAGGGCATACATACCAATAGACTCCCACTTGTACTGCGAGCCAATCACCCTTGAATCATATTCTTAGTGATCTTCAAACATGTCCCACATGTTACTATGCTCTAGTGCTAACATAGTGAGTTATCTCAACACCTTGCCAAAGTCAGTATTAACTATATGTCTCTCATCTCTTCATTGTATGTCACACGTATGAGATGGAGTTCCCGTGGTATGCAATCCAGTATTCCTTTGCTAACCTTTAGCCACATTGCATGACCAAGCACTCCTAACTTGTCATCAATGACTGGAATATCTATAAGTTCATCTCATGAATTTCCAGATCCATATAGTATCCACTAATGTTATCTAACACATGGATACACAACTTTTCCTTTTAAATGACTCTATTGTAACATTTCCATTTATCAACAAAGATTCACTTTTATATATCCCATATATATATCTTGCGATTAATTTTATGTCCTTTTCAGAAGTTTGCATCAGTGTAACTCTTTACATTGAACCCTTCCTTATTTCCACAGAACTAGTACTTCTCAAGTAATTATCAAGTTCTTATGGTATTCTAGTAACACTTACTAGAACTAGACAGACATCCACTCGTCATGTCCCACATACGAGTTATCAGGATGAGAACATCATATTGTCATGTCCTACATACAAGATGATGAATGCATTTTATTCTTTCTATGTCCATACATGCAAGATAATGGGATAATTACATACATGATAGATTCATATCCATTCTTAGTGTTCCATTCTTCATAAGAATTGGATACTTGGCCTTGGGATACTAACTCCATGTAACACGAACAAGTTTTCTCCCATTGAATCTATGTACATTGAACCCTTCAATATAGATTGCCAATGTATGCTATCTCTTTTCAGGATAAGAGGTTTTCAAGAACTGTCTCTATAGATCTCTATTCCGATCACATAGGAAACGTCTCTATCTTCCTTAAAGATAATTTTCACAAAGGATTCCATTCTAGAACATATCATTCCTCATCGACATGTGGAATGCAAATACGCTTCCAATAAATCACAGATCCCTTCTTTATATTTGTCATATCAGTCAAACTCTTTGACTATATTATCAAAGTAAAGATCCCAGCTCTGAGTTGCTTTTACTCAATCAATCACATTGATTAGTCCATAGACATTATTTGCATTAATGGATTCATAAACATTATAGGCTGTGTCACATACACATCCTTGTTTTATTCCTCATAGGAATGCAATTTTAGTATCTGTATGCCAAATATCTTAGTCATTAAGTTGCAATCAACAAGCGTCGTCCATGTGTATTAACGCTTAAGACTCATTTACACTTATGGATTTCATCCCAATGGGTGCTACCATCAAGGTCTTACCTTATGGTTCACATGGAAGTCATTTAGGATGTAATGGTCATAAATCATAACTCAAAATCTGGTTCCTCAATATCAGCTAGATTGTTGACTCATCATATGACCAACTCATCATATAGATATTTGAGGTGTATCTGTTAAGGAATTTGAGAACTCACAACACATTGTGATTCTTAATATCCTTTATTAGTGTAGGGTATTCTTTATTTAAGAAGAACTTAGTTATTTTATAATCATCCTCTAACTCCTTAGAGCATGACTCCTTTTGATTTAGACATCACCATGCCTTAATCACGAGCTCACTATGATACACTATCATAATCACTCATAAGGATCTCAAACATTTGGTTCAAGTATTTCATTCATTGATCACATCAAGAATAATCACTTTACCAAATCCATACTTCATCTATGATATTCTTGAACACTTCAAGATATTCATATTGGTATTTTTCTAAACATCGTTTGAAGTATTAGCATTTGCTCCAATAGTTATGTAAATACATCACATGTATTTTATCTAATAGGATAATCATTCTCCCACTACTACTAGTGAAGATCGATTTATCATGATCAAGAGATTCATGTCTCATACTGGTTCTCTAACCAAAAGAGTCTAGATTTATCCATCATATGGAAACTAGAAATGAATTTCTCGTGATGATGCTAATTCTTTGTTTGAGTTATCAATAACTTTTAGATATCATTTTATCTTATGCATACCAAGTACCACAAGATAAAAAAGGCAATGCTACAAAGATCATATCTTTGAAACATCAACTATATTGATAGTCATCTTGTCACTACAAGACGCAACAATAAAGTGTTTCTATTGGCAAATAGAAACAACAATTCTCAACTCTATTTCATGCACTTTAGGCTGAAATGAACTGAAAGGTACTCCTATCTATGGCAGAAACACTTGCTCCAATGATGGGTACTCCTTTCTTGGTCATTTCGTAAAGGCCATCACTTCTTTGTAGATCTTACATATCATATATGTTAGACCTCTATCTCGGTATCATATACCTCAGAAGCAGTTTATTTCATGATACTTTAGGTGGAGATATCCATCCCCTCCTTCTTCTTCTTTTGTTCTTCTTGATATAGAGGGCAATTCCCTCATTCACCCTCCCATGTGCCTTGAGGCTGAAGACAACTTGGGCTACTAGCTAGCATCAGAACCCTTTTTAGCTTTGCCCTTGCCCTTGCCCTTGCCCTTGGAGCTGGCTTTCTTTCTATTGATCAACATCTTATACTTAGGCTTGTCCTTCTTCATCTGTGCCTCGAGGCTAAAGACGACTTGGATTGCTAACTAGCATCAGAATGCTTCTTTGATTTGGCCTTGTCCTTGCGTTTGAGACTTACCCTTCATCGATCACATTAAAGATTACGGTTTCTCTTTTCTTCATCTTTGCCTCTACTGTCCTCAACATGTCTAACAACTCTTTCAATACTTGTCAAAGTTGTTCATGTTGTAGTTCATCATGAACTATTTGATTCTCCAAACATTTGCAGTATCATACCAGTAGCCAACTGTTGGCTCAGAGGAAATCCCATCCTACTCATACCCAATCACATTGAGTGTGTGAATACCTGTTGGGTCTTCTTATATCATGACATACTAGGATAGTGTCATAGAGACATTATAAGTCTCATGTTGTCTCTACAACTCATAATTAACATAACACAACATTAAGCACTCCACATCAATGTCATCTTCGATATGCTTCCATAAGCATCCTTTAAGCCCTTAGTGTGGTGGGATCGAGTTCATCTGGTTCTGGTATAACTAGGACTTAGAGATTTCACTCTTCGATTGAGAACACTTCTCAATGTCCTAACCAGCCGTGGAATTATTCCCATTTAATTTGTCCATCTTAAGGACCGATCGCAAATAAAGTGATTATTGTTGATTAACAATTTATTGTACAAAAGGAAATATATGAAATTTAGTCCAAAACTCAAATTTGACTTATTTGATTGATTTGAAAGGATGACGATATAATTAAGACTTTAATTAATTATTGCTCTCACTATTTTTGGTCAAATTGAAAGCCCTCACCATCAATTTCGAAGATTGCAGTGTACAATCTTCTATGGGTCAAGATCCTGAAATCCTCTGAGTCATGGACCAGCTAGGGCTGTCACCCACAACTTAGATCTTCCAGGTAGGCAACTTTTTCCAATTGCATCCTATGCAACTCTTGAAATATGTCATATGAAACTCCTTGCCATGATCACCTCCAAGCCTCAAGGTGTTAGATCCTATCTAGGACACCTTGTTAAGTCCGACCCAAAGACAACACGATGAATATACACTCGTCTAGGGAAGACCCACATATCCATCCTTCATGCTTGTACGAGATAGACGGTGCACCACGCTAGGGAGTGCCCACACTTGGTCGATCAAGCTTTTCACATGTTTCGCATTTGGAAGGCTTCTAAAACTTTAATATTTAATGAGGGATTTGGTTTTATAGGTACATATACATATCCAATAACCACAATATATAGTACGTGTCATACACATGCTATATCGCACAAAAAACATGTGAAATGATAAAAGCGATGATTATGGCCATCCAAATGTGATTCCTCAAGCCAAGAGGAATCACGATCATCTAGATCTACATCACATGCAACCTGTACAAGATGAACTATGTGCTTTTCCATTCTAGGTTTGATCAACTCATCTCCATGATTGATCGGCTCGCCATTAGGCCGATCGTTTGGGTGCCACCAACCGATTGATTGGCTCCTCCAACCGATAGGTTCACTGGTCATCGTGCATCTCCCCAGGTCGCCACCCACTCGTATCACTCCTCGAACTGGTCATGTAGAATGCCAATCGATCGATTCATTTCATGAACTGATCGTCTCAGTCGTCGTCTGGTTGTCCGTCATTCTTTGACATACAGGAAATAAAAATTCTATGCTATTTGCATTTGAATTGAGAAACCCCGAGTTACATTCGGGGGGAGCAAAGGTAGGAATGAGATCTCGAGTTATCTCGATTTACATTAAGAATACGAGATAGGGAATCGGTGTGTAGACCGAGATGCAAGCAACCACATTCAACCAAGTACACATACATAGGGTTTATTGGCCATAACCACGCTATACATCCATCACTAAACTCATTTAAGGGTGACGCGTATCGAGTGCATTCATATTACATATCATATATGTATATTGGGATTTGTGGATTTAGGATTCGACATGCATAAAGCCAATTTTATTCGCATCGTATGCAATAAAGGTGACAAACTAAAATTGATCATATTGATAATCCTAAAGTATAAAGCAGTTGATGTGTCTCTGACACCACTGTTGGGTTTTAGGGGAATCAGAAAAGGCAGTGGAAACAAAAAATTTATTCTCACCAAACCCAGTACGAAAGAATCATGTCAACGTCTATACAGTAGGAAAGATGGTTTGTAGAGATATACCTTGTCCTGAGGCTTGCTCGGCGACGTTACCTTGCGGCTTGCATGGTCTTCACCTCCGGTCTTGGACGGTGTCTGTACAGATCCTGGTCACTGGGACTGTCGGGATTGACAACTGTCCTCTGAGTGGAAGAAGTATCCCGCCTCTGTAGTCGTCTACGCAGACTACTTGGAACTCCGATCAGCTTGTCCCACAAGGCACCAGAAGGAGTCGTACCCTCCTGTTGACGTACTAGTCACCGACACACTCTCTTGCCACCAATTACCTTTCTACAGTTGTCTTTCCCTTGATGTGCCTCCCTTGTCGAGTAGTACTTGCTCAGGCTCTCCTGGTTACCACAACCAGAGAGAATGACAACTTTGCAGAGCAACTAGTGTTCTGAGTTGTTGTACCTGAGAAGCCCCCAATACCCCTATATATAGGATGGTCATGGGATAGGGTACTCTACCCTGGGCAATGCGGGATTAAAGTAGGAGTAGAAGGGTTCGAGATTTTCAACAAAATCTGACAAACTTTGATAGTTGAACCGATCAATTCAGCCCTGAACATATCGTCTGGGCCCTTGAGCCGATCGGTTCAAGCATGAGTCAATCAGTTTGTGGTCCTGGTCCAACTCAAATTGACTTTCCAGGTTTTTTTCCAACTAATCAAATATTAGTCCTTGTCTAAATCAAATTTTTATAAATGAAACAAATATGTATTTGCAAAAAGAGTCTTCTGACTTTCCAAACGATCTCGATTGGTCACATGAATCAACTACTTCAACAATTGAGCCGATCATTTCATTCACACATGAACTGATCGACACACCACTTTGAGCCGGTCGATTCACCAACCTGAGTCGATCGGTTCAACCCTATGAGCCAATCGGTTGGGGCAATAGACTGTGCAGATCAATCAATTGCAGTTCCAATCAATCTGATACTCTTAATCATCAGGTCCAACACCTTGAGCACTACGATTTTGAGCTATCAATTAACTGAGTGTTTAATTGAACTATTAAACTCCTTTACTAATTAATCTAAACATTGTTTGTGGATAAACTCGTCTTCTAGGTTAAATCCTATGTGTGTGACCCTGTAGGCCCATTTCACATTGGCAGTGAAAGTCCATAACACTTATGATTTCACAAGCAAAGAGTGGTGCCTAGTCGCTCATCCGTGAAACCCAAGTAAAATAGAAAGTTGGAGAACAACTTTCAATCCTACAATCCATGAATGGTGTTATATTGAATGTATAATTCCTTTGTCACTGATATCCCGAATAAATTCAAGGCATCAAACAGTCATCCTGTCAACATTTATTCACTTTCTTGATCTCAGAGTAGACTGGAGGAGATATGTATGACATCAATATCACATACTGATTCACACATGCGTGCGCACGTCTATCTCAATCCTACTCATCAAGTGGCCATGGATATCAAACTCCCTCAGGAGGTACAAATCCCATATCTATCACTCACCCCTCAAAAGCCCCATGTGTCAAAGCCACCCAATCATCACCTTTATAACAACCCATGTTTCAGGATTGCGTTTGATGATGTCGAAGTGTACCCAACGACATGTGTTGAGTGTAGTGATTTTATGTCCAAGAATCACACTCACCATCATCAATGTGAGAACAGACGGTGACTACCATGTCATGGTTCCATGTGTCAAACTCACGGTGGGTCTGTCTGGTATACTTGTTCTCTAACAAGTACCTATGTGTTTGGTTTTATATCTCCATATCATGACTATTGAGATTCTATCATCAACCAACACCACAATCTAGTCGTGTGTGTCATTGTTGTGTATGTACCTTCCATAATGTCGTATGACTAGGGACATAATAAGAATGTACAAAATCTTAGCATTTGTATGATCTCATCTTTCAGGTCCTAAACCTGAAAGCATACATCATTGAGTATTGTCATTCTCTAGACATTCAATTTGTTCTATCATTATCTCGTATGACTGAACCAGAAAGAATTGGAAGCTTGCCTTTGATGCTTATCAAATCAATCTTAATGTATCCCACCAACCATCCCATGATTGGCTCTCAGGGCATACATACCAACAATTATCATTAGTGAATTAGTGTGCTAAATGATGTGTATCATCTATCATCCCATGTTTGTAAGAGTTTTTATGTATTCCTTTGCAACTGTAATCATTTCATATTTAAAATGGTTTCCTGTCACATCCCAATCTTCATAAATACTAACATGGAAGATTAATTATGTTATGAAAAGTCCTATTTTCAAACAAGATTGGCAAATATACCAAGCTACATACTTTTTAGCAAATTTTGAAATCCAACTATGCAGTTCTAAGACCCAAGGACATTTAGGTATTTTGACCATCCTTGAATGCGTTATGGGTCTCAATAAATTTAGGAGTTGATTGATATGGTGGGAGTAAAGTTAGTTTTGATTGGGATGACAATCTATTAATCAAAGGACAAGTTATGTTAGGCTAGGGTTTTTTTGGGCCTTTTGCTAAACTATGCCCTCAGATGCATGTTTTGATGAAATTAGGATTGGTACTATATTATTCATGAAATGTCAAAGAGATTATAAGATTTTGGTGAATTTTAAAGTTGGATTGATGATTCGGTTTGTTGATCTAGTCTGGGACAAGTCAATCAAAAAATTTATTCTATACTAATTTACGTAGTAAATTGGGTTTTGAGGATTTGTTACATGAAGATATTATGCATATAAGTTGTTGGCAAAACTTTTGGACCAATCAAGACTAAGGAGTAGCATATAAAGTATTTAGAGGAATATTTGTATGGCCTATTTGAGTAATGAATCAAAGGAATGGGGGATGAACCATGGGTTTATGACAAGTTTCCAACTCTTTTGAACATGGTCCACTTCACCGGGGGATGGTCACTTTAAGAGAGAGAGAAAGAGAGAGAGAGATAGAGAGAGATAGAGAAAAAAATATAGAGTCCTTTGAGCCATCATATTGGAAAATTCAGTCTCACACTAGAGACCAGATTGGGGCAGATTTCATTGCGAGATCAAGAAGGATTGGGCATTAAAGCCTTGGATGGTGGATCATTATTTGGTCATAGTCAATTATGGATAGTAGGAACAACAGAGAAGAATAGGAAGATAGCACAAGGAGGATTGAATTTGAGTTTTCCATGAACAATGGAGCCTGACAACCAGTGACTTAGCTAAAGCATCTTATCAGAAGGGTTTGGGATGCTCAAATTTCTACAAGTAGGTCAGATCACCCAGGTGGAAGGGAGAAGGAGAGGAGGATGGAAAGGAGAAGGAGTTCTCCTGACCAAGGTGGCTAGGACAATCCTAGGCTTGAATCTTTGAACAATGAAGGGATAGGAGGAGAGGATGATGGAAGGGAGAAGGAGTTCTTTGGTAAAGAGATCATGGTAGGATAGAAGATATTTAGGTTCTGTCAAAATAGCCTTCCTTGGGTAGGTTTGCAACCTTCTTTTATAGAGCACACCCCATGTACGGAGGCCCAACACTACTCTGTTCTTACGGTAAAATAGGGGATCCCATCATGTGTGACCTAGAACACAAAGAGGTATATAGTGGGCTAATGGGATCACACCTAAGATGGATCATGTCCCATATTTAGTTACCCAAATAAGATAATTAATTTTTTTATTTACTCAAATAATGTTTCTACATTATAGAAATCATAGCCAATTGGAAGGTCAAATGGGCTCAAGTTATACACGAATTTTGAAATGTTTTATAGATGTAGCAAATGGACTAGGCTATGAGTCATGATTTTGACTTTGGTTTCTTAGATTCCAAAATTTGACTTAATTAGGGTTGATAATAGTTTAATTAAGGTTTGAGTTATAATGACATGAAGAAATTAATGATTAGACATCAAGATCTAAGGAGTGATTGTTCCTACTAATTTAGGTAAGTAGTTCATTCCCATCATCATTCGTACTTACTAAGAACTGATAAATTTATATGTTTCTTAAATAAACTTGTATGTTATATGTGATCCAATTTTCTAATATTTTAAGTTAAGATATGCAAGTAAGATTTTCATACTTTCATGGTTATTCCCTTATATGTTCCTAGTATCTCAAGTGGATATACGTTGTAAATATTTCTTATATGATTAATTTTTAAGAATTAACTACATGATAAGATTATAAGAGCTTAATACATTAAGTTTGAAAGATATGATTTTATAAGATTAATGTTTTAGGATTGATGATCTAATCTCATGATAAGAGCATGATATCAAAATGCATTAAGGTTCATTTAAGATCACATAAAATAAGATGACATTAGATTATGGAGTTAGACCAAGGCCCAAGTGTAATTCAACTCAAGAAAGACATATCTCAGGCCCTTTGTGTGAGTCATTTGTTGGCTAAATGGACATCTAAAAATCCCTTTGTTTCGATGATGACAAACATTTCATTCTTATTAATCTAAGGAGCTACTTGAGTGTGTAGGATGACAAAGTAGCAAGGGAAAATCCAAGAGCTTACTTAGTTATATTTTCATGCAATGTAATCAATGTTGTAAAACTTGTACAAATATATAATGTACAAGTACTTAGATTTGCATGTAAATCAAGCGTTAGATTTTCCCTAGCCAAACATCATAGTTAGACATGTCATCCCATTTAATTAGGATCACCTTTGCACAGTCACACATATAATTAATGCTTAAATTGAAACCTTGAAACAGGATCATTCTCGGTCGACAAACTCCTCGACCGAGACACTCTCGGTCGACCATCTTCTCGACCGAGAAAGATCCAAAGTAGCCGTTAGACACAACAGACAAGTTAGTTGGTAGTTGAAGAAAGACGTTGCAAATCACTTGTTCCAGAGAGCCTGTCAGTCGACAAAAGTTCGACCGAGTAGGTGTCTCAGTCGACCATTTGTCGACCGAGATGGTCTCTGACAGCAACTGCAGAATAAAGTAATTAGCCGTTGTTAAAGCAACAACTTTGTACCTAACGGCTAGTTAAGCACTTAGAAACCCCTAGAAGTTGTCTAGAACGTCCTTAAGAATACTTAGGCCATTCCTATAAATAGGACAAGCCATAGGACACTAGAATTCACTTGTTACACTTGAGAATACACTTGAGCATACTTGAGCAATCTTTTGCAAGCAATTTGAGCACTGTGATCATTGGCCTACATTCTCCTTAGCTCAATCTCGTGTCCTATAGGCTAGATTCTCCTACCCACAGCAATCACAAGTTCACATACTTGGCTAGGAGATCTTACGCTTGATCTAGGCATATCAAGCCTTGGGCTTAAAGGATAAGTTGTAATTTCCTTTTTCTTTCTTGTTCCTGTTTATCTTTTGTACTCTCCTTGCTACTCCTAGGGTTGGAGGCTGCGGATTGGAGAGGGTTGACTTCTTAGGTGGAGAAGGGGACTTCAAGCTACTTCAAGAAGGCTATCGCAAGGGAAGCTACTTTAGAAGGCTGGTGCAATGGGAATTGGTGCATCTACTTCAAGGGAAGGTTGCTTCAAGGTTGGCGATTACTTCTAGGTGAAGGCTGCTTGAAGGGTTTGGGAAAAGAGATTGTATTTTATGTAAATTCCTTGATAGGTAATAAAATAAATTTCTTTTCAAATCCCGGTTGGGTAAGCAACCGGGTAGTGGACTGACGGCTATAGTATTTGCTATAGTTGGAACCACTCTAAACCGTGTGTCTCCTTGTCCAATATTTTCACTGTGGTTGTTTGAGTTCAATAATTGTTAAATTATCTATAAAACTCTATTCACCCCCCCCTCTAGTAGTTTTCAATTGGTATCAGAGCAAGGCTTCAAGGAACCCTAACAAGGTCTTGAAGAAATGGGTGATGGAATGCTCAACAACCTCAACATTGAAGGGACTCTTGTTGCTAGGCCACCGGCGTTCGATGGAACAAACTACCAATACTGGAAGAGAAGGATGCAGTTTTACTTCCAAGGTGTCAACTGGGATCTATGGAGAATGGTATCTACTCCTTATCAATTCCCTCAAATTGACTTTGTGGAATGGGATGCAAACACGGTAAAACAGGCCCAAATGAACGCAAAAGCCGTAAGCATTTTATATTGTTCTATTTCTGTAGGAGAATTTAATAGGATTTCAAATTGTGATACAGCGTATGATATTTGGCATAGATTGTCTATTACTTATGAGGGTACAGCCCAAGTTAAAAATTCCAAAATTAGCCTGCTTAAAACAAAGCTTGAACATTTTCGTATGGATCCAAATGAAACTATTAGTGAAATGTATTCAAAATTCTCTACTATTGTTAATGGTTTGAGTGCCTTAGGAAAACCTGTTCTTGAGGAAGATCAAGTATCAAAAATTCTTCGATCACTTCCTCCAAAATACAAGCCAAAGGTGACAGCCATTGTAGAGGCAAACGACCTCACTCGCCTCAAAATGGAACAACTCATCGGTAATTTAGAAGCTCATGAGGCAGATCTAGAAGAAGAAGAAAGAAGAGAACGTGAACATCAAAGTGGGAAGAAGAAAGATGTGGCTCTCAAAGCCTCAAAAGTCATCTCACAAGAAAGTGAGGAGTCAAGTGAAGAAGAAGAAGAAGCCTTAATCGTAAACGGTAAGAAGTACAAAAGGTTTAAATCTAACAAAATTTCTAGTTCCTCTACTCCCAGGTGCTTTGAATGTGGGAAGAAAGGGCATTTCAAAAATGAATGTCCCAAAGCAAAGAAAGGAAAGAAAAGCTCACATAAGAAGAAAGGAGAAAAAGCCTATAAAGCTGCCTGGGATGAGTCAAGTGACAGTGAAAGCGGAGAAGAGGTGGAATGTCTAATGGCAAGAGAAGAAAATGAAGACTCTCAAGAGGTAAGCCTTGTTGATCTTTCTAAAGAAGAGTTAGTTACTAGTTTACAAGAAACTCATGATAAGTATGTTGATGCCAAGAGGAAACTAAAGAAAGCTATAAAATCAAATAATGAGCTCATTGCCAAATTAGATGAACTTTCTTATGAAAAGAACAACATTGATCTTGAAAATGTATCTTTAAAAACATCTTTAGATGATTGCACTAGAAAGCTACTCAATTTGGAAACCAATGTTGATCTTCTATCAAAAGAAAAGACTGATTTGCTAGCTAAACTACAAGATTATCAAACTCAACCTATCTTGTGCAACCATTCGGATTATGATAATATTGTAAAAGAAAAGGATTCATTGTTTTCTGATTTAGACCAAGCAAGAAAAGATATACATAAGAAGATGAATGACATTGCTACGTTGCAAAGAGAACTTTATAAGTTAAGAAGAAAAGATATTCTTGATAACATATTGAAAGTTGGTAATGTTTTCAATGGAAGAAAAGGTTTGGGATATGTTCCAAAGAAAAACCAACCCAAAAAGACCCAAACTATGTTTGTACCCAAGAACACAATGACTAGAAAGAGAAATGAAATTGACTCCATTACTTGTCAGTTCTGCTTACGTCTTGGACATTATTGTTTCTCATGCCCCAACAAGACTAAGGAGTCTGACTTAGTTTGGATCCCAAAACCCCAAACTTAGAAGAATGGAATGTAGTTGAGATATGACCAAATGCTTAATTTTGCTATTTATATTGTCTTATCTCAACAAAAGGTGCTATGCTTATTGTTATTATTTTTCTGCATTGCTGAAACAGAAATTCTGTCGGTCGAAGTATTGTCGACCGAGCTCTGGGTCGGTCGAAGTATTGTCGACCGACTGGATGTCTTTAACAAATAAAAATTTTACAGCACCTATTTCGATCGAAAATTGGTCAACCGAGAAATTTTCTGTGTTTTTGATTGTGATACAGTAACCTGCTCGATCGACAAATTGTCGACCGAGACAAATATCGGTCGAACAATTGTCGACCGACTGGTTTTCTGTATCAGAACTTTTATATACATAAGCACTTAAAAGGTTTCTAACCATATCGGACCATCACATGGGTACCAAAATCTACATTCTAATGCAGGGATGGGTAGTTGACAGTGGCTGTTCCAAACACATGACCGGGAACAAGGACGCATTTCAAACTTTTGAAGAAAAGAAAAGTGGAACGGTCACCTTTGGAGACAATGGTAAGGGAAAAATCATTGGAATAGGTAATGTTGGAACAAATCTCGAAATTAAAAATGTTCTACTTGTTGATGGACTGCATCATAATCTAATAAGTGTAAGTCAACTATGTGATAGTGGTTATGATGTGTTATTTAACAAAACCTGCTGCAAACTATTGATAGAAAACACTACAAATGTCGTTTATGAAGGAAATAGAGTTGGAAATATTTATATCCTTAAACCAAACTCTATGAAATCAGTAGTAGGTAAATGCTTGCTTGCAAATGAAAATACCTTACAACTATGGCATAAAAAACTAGGACATGCTAGTTCACATGCTATTAAAAAGTTAGTAAAATATGATCTTGTTCGTGGATTACCTACTTTGTCTTTTGATCAAGTTGAAAACTGTGAACCCTGCACAATGGGAAAGCAAACCAAAACATCTTTTAAATCAAAACATGTACTTAGCACCAGTAGATCCTTAGAATTAATTCATATGGACTTATTTGGACCAATGAGGACACAATCTATTGGTGGTAAATGATACTGTTTTGTTATTGTTGATGATTATAGTAGATATACATGGGTACATTTTATTGCAACTAAAGATGATACTATTCATGTCTTTATGCAATTTTATTCCAAGATTGAAAGTCTTTTACAACATAAAATATGTACCATTAGAAGTGATCATGGTGGTGAATTTGAGAATCATACATTTGAGACCTTTTGTACATCTCAAGGGTATACTCATAATTTTTCTACTCCACGTACCCCACAACAAAATGGTATAGTTGAACGGAAAAATCGATCTCTACAGGAAATGGCTAGGACCATGATGCTTGAACACAACACACCTAAAACCTTTTGGGCTGAAGCTGTAAACACTGCTTGTTATGTGCTTAATAGAGTAACTGTTCACTCTCATTTGAAGAAAACTCCATATGAAATATTACACTCTAAGAAACCTAGAGTTGACTATTTTCATACTTTTGGCTCCACATGTTACATTTTAAATACCAAAGATGATAGAGACAAGTTTGATTCTAAATCACACAAAGCATTTTTCTTGGGATATTCCACTTCTAGCAAAGCCTTTAGAGTATATAACACTATCTCTAGAAAGGTTGAGGAATCCATTCATGTTTCTTTTCATGAAGAATCGAAGTCTGAAAATCTAGATATCATTGATCTCACCAATCAATTCGACAATATAACCATTTCAAATGATAATGAGAAAATTCCTATATCCGATTCCCAAGTTGAAACACAACCTACACCTAGGCTTATCAAGGATCATCCCCAAGAACTAATTATTGGAGATCCAAATGATAAAGTCAAAACTCGGTCATCCTTCAAAGATGTTGCAAACATGGCTTTTGTTTCTATCATTGAACCTAAGAAGATATCCGAAGCTCTTAAGGATGATTACTGGATAATTGCCATGCAAGAGGAGTTAAATCAATTTACTAAAAATGATGTATGGGATTTAGTTCCTAAACCACAAGATAAAACTATCATAGGAACTAAATGGGTATTTAGGAACAAGCTCAATGAGGCAGGAGAAGTAATAAGGAATAAAGCTCGGTTAGTAGCACAAGGATATAATCAACAAGAAGGAATAGATTTTGATGAAACATATGCACCCGTAGCTAGACTTGAAGCTATTAGGATGTTACTAGCTATTACTGCCCATAAAAACATTAAGCTATATCAAATGGATGTCAAAAGTGCATTTCTAAATGGCATCATACAAGAAGAAGTTTATGTTGCTCAACCACCTGGCTTTGAAATACCAGAAAAAGGTGACCATGATTATAAACTTAAAAAGGCACTTTATGGTCTAAAACAAGCACCTAGGAATTGGTATGAACGGCTCAAGACATATCTTTTTGATAATGGTTTTTCTATTGGAAATTCAGATTCTACTTTATTTTTCCAAACATATGCATCTGATTTCCTAGTTGTGCAAATTTATGTTGATGACATTATTTTTGGAGCTTCTAATGATTCATTATGCACACAATTCAGTGACATTATGCAAAAAGAATTTGAAATGAGTCTCATGGGTGAACTAACATTCTTTCTTGGTTTTCAAATTAAGCAAACACCTGCAGGAATTTTCATAAGCCAAGAAAAATATACTAAAGAACTTTTAAAACGTTTTGGGATGGATCAATGCAAACATGCTACTACTCCTATGGCTACCTCTATCAAAATTGATAAGGATGAAAATGGGGAACCTATTGATGATTCCTTATATAGAGCCATGATTGGTAGTTTGCTATACTTAACTGCTTCTCGACCGGACATTATGTTTTCCGTTGGTCTTTGTGCTCGATTTCAATCCCAACCTATGCAATCTCATTTTCTAGCGGTTAAAAGAATTCTTCGATATCTAGCTGGTACTACTTGTCTTGGTTTATGGTATCCAAAAGGACAATCCCTGGATTTTAAAGCATATACTGATGCGGATTATGCTGGTTGTCGACTTGATCGCAAAAGTACTAGTGGTGGATGTTTCTTATTAGGGAGAGCCTTAGTATCTTGGTTTAGCAAGAAACAAAATACGGTTGCCCTATCTACAACTGAAGCTGAATATATGGCAGCCGGGTCTTGTTGTGCTCAAGTGCTTTATATGCAACAAGTATTAAGCGATTATGGTTTTAATCTTTCATCTACACCTATTTTTTGTGACAACACGAGCGCCATAAACTTAGCACACAATCCAATTTTACACAGCCGGGCAAAACACATTGAAATCCGTCATCACTTCTTAAGGGATCACATCTCAAAGAATCATGTTTCCCTTCATCATGTTGATACGGAAAATCAATTGGCTGATATTTTTACAAAACCGCTTCCACTAGATCAATTCAATAACATTAGGAAGCAATTGCTTATTACTCCTTTGGAAGATGTTTTCTTTGATATCTGCGGTTCTTAAAACAAATACGTTTACTTGTTTCATTTTGGCTTTTCAATGGACATCTTTTAGATTTGACGGGATATCTAATTAAGGGGGAGTTTTTATCAAAACGGATATCTACTTAAGGGGAAGTTTTTCTTAAAACGGTTATCTTTTTGAAATGACAAAGGGGGAGAGATATATAAAACTATAACTTAGTATTTATGAAAAACTCAATCAAAGAGTTTCATAAATATACTCTTGGCTTTACATTGAAAGTTTCTACATTCCCAAATGAACTGGACTTTATGTTCCATAATTCATTGGGAATAATAAGCACACATTTTATAAACAAGAGGAAAAGATACATAAGACAATTTAAAGGTATGAAATTCATATGTTTTATATTTATTTTGGAAATGTTTGTCATCTTCAAAAAGGGGGAGATTGTTGGATAAATGGACATCTAAAAATCCCTTTGTTTCGATGATGACAAACATTTCATTCTTATTAATCTAACGAGCTACTTGAGTGTGCAAGATGACAAAGTAGCAAGGGAAAATCCAAGAGCTTACTTAGTTATATTTTCATGCAATGTAATCAATGTTGTAAAACTTGTACAAATATATAATGTACAAGTACTTAGATTTGCATGTAAATCAAGCGTTAGATTTTCCCTAGCCAAACACAATAGTTAGACATGTCATCCCATTTAATTAGGATCACCTTTGCACACTCACACATATAATTAATGCTTAAATTGAAACCTTGAAACAGGATCATTCTCGGTCGACAAACTCCTCGACTGAGACACTCTCGGTCGACCATCTTCTCGACCGAGAAAGATCCAAAGTAGTCGTTAGACACAACAGACAAGTTAGTTGGTAGTTGAAGAAAGACGTTGCAAATCACTTGTTCCAGAGAACCTATCGGTCGACAAAAGTTCGACCGAGTAGGTGTCTCGGTCGACCATTTGTCGACCGAGATGGTCTCTGACAGCAACTGCAGAATAAAGTAATTAGCCATTGTTAAAGCAACAACTTTGTACCTAACGGCTAGTTAAGCACTTAGAAACCCCTAGAAGTTGTCTAGAACGTCCTTAAGCATACTTAAGCCATTCCTATAAATAGGACAAGCCATAGGACACTAGAATTCACTTGTTACACTTGAGAATACACTTGAGCATACTTGAGCAATCTTTTGCAAGCAATTTGAGCATTGTGATCATTGGCCTACATTCTCCTTAGCTCAATCTCGTGTCCTATAGGCTAGATTCTCCTACCCACAGCAATCACAAGTTCACATACTTGGCTAGGAGATCTTACGCTTGATCTAGGCATATCAAGCCTTGGGCTTAAATGATAAGTTGTAATTTCCTTTTTCTTTCTTGTTCCTGTTTATCTTTTGTACTCTCCTTGCTACTCCTAGGGTTGGAGGCTGCGGATTGGAGAGGGTTGACTTCTCAGGTGAAGAAGGGGACTTCAAGCTACTTCAAGAAGGCTATCGCAAGGGAAGCTACTTCAGAAGGCTGGTGCAACGGGAGTTGGTGCATCTACTTCAAGGGAAGGCTGCTTCAAGGTTGGCGATTACTTCTAGGTGAAGGCTGCTTGAAGGGTTTGGGAAAAGAGATTGTATTTTATGTAAATTCCTTGAGTGGTAATAAAATAAATTTCTTTTCAAATCCCGGTTGGGTAAGCAACCGGGTAGTGGACTGACGGCTATAGTATTTGCTATAGTTGGAACCACTCTAAACCTTGTGTCTCCTTGTCCAATATTTTCACTGTGGTTGTTTGAGTTCAATAATTGTTAAATTATCTATAAAACTCTATTCACCCCCCCTCTAGTAGTTTTCATCATTTACAATAGGTGTCCTAGTGCATAGCTATATAAGAGAGACATGACCCATGCCTGACATACAATTCATGAGGTCCATGCACGCTAGTCCATGGCAATTTACATACAAAACCCTGACCCATAGTGTAGGTTATGTGACCGAGGAACCATAGTGCAGGTCATGAGATCCATGTATCAAAGTACATGTATCCATAGAATGATAAGTAAAAAGACAAGAAATAAGTTTAACAAAGAAGAGCTACTTATGTTCCATATTTTGTAAAAAGTTTAATATAGTCCATGTGTGTCATTTATAAGAATAGTTTGTAGTATTTTATACACTAGTTTTGCATATACAAGTATACTCATGCCACTTATTCTAACAAATGTTTTTCTAATGCATAGTTGGGGATGAGATGTGTGGAGGAGAGGACCATCAAAAGAAATAGCACCCACAGGATTGGAGAACAAGGATAGAGCAAGATAATTTATGATGGGCTGCCAACTATAAGATGATCCTCATATTTATAGACATAGCTATATTTTTCCATGTTTAGAACTTTATAGTAGAGACATAAGATATTATATAAGTTCTCAATGTGATTTAATTTATGTTCCCTTTTCTAAGAACAATAATGAGAAAATTTATCTTTTAAATTTGTGTCAATTGATTATATTGTTGTTATGAATGGTAGTTGTATGTAATGTGCCGCTTAGGTACACCAATTATTGATAACTCTGTGTGTTTTCTGCTACGTGAATGTGTGTACTTATGCAGGGCATTACAATATGGTACCAAAGCATCATCATAATCAGCCACCTAAAAGATTCTTTGCATATGACTTTGAAAGTCAAGTGAGATTAGATTACATATGTAGAAAAGATGATTAGTTTCCCAAGGTATAGAAGAAGTAAGTGAAAGATATCGGAAACCAAAGTTGAGGTCTAGTCGGGTAATGGAAGTTTAAATGAGGATTGGAGTTTTGTGACTAGATTTTTTGGAATTTTGTGTTAACCTAGAATTGCATATAGCATTCTCATTCTCTCTCTTACCCACATGTTTTTGGTATGGGACACAAGATTATGGTGTTTTGTAGATAGGATGTTATGTACATATAAATTTACTATCACACTTATCATGTCCTTTAGAGTGAATGTGGTATGGGACATGTTCTCTAGGGAGATTGTAAGATATGCGAAATAAAACATGTCACCTTTAGTTATATGACCGGGAAAAATGTAACGAGAGGAAACAAAAAGGGGAGAGTTTACCACTAAATGGTTGAGGCATATAGTCACCTAACCTAATTAAATAATTAATATGAATGAGAATGCATTTAAAGGGTTGATAATTTGATAGGGATAAGAAAATTAAATTTAGGGTATAACTAATGACCTAATCCAGCTACCCAAAAAGAGGCAAGATAGGATTTTTCCAATGATAGATGATGAAGATATGATTTAGATTTCAACTTTGTTAGAAACATATACATAAGATAGCATTGATAATTGTATTAGATATAAAAGTTTATCCATTAGAATATTACACTTTCTATATGCTAATGATCCTAACAAATAAGATTAGAAACATAGTTTGCATAGAATATGTACAACACAAAGGTGTGTAGTATATGGAAATTTCAAGGATGAAATTTATTTATGGTCTGTAGGCTCTACGAGTTGAACCAAATTTTGAGGATGAAATTCCTTAAATGGTGGGTAAAATTTCTGCACCCTATACTTCATAACTACTAACAAGGAAGATTAATTATTTTAAGAGAAGTCGTATTTCTAAACAAGATTGACAAATATGGCACTATATACTTTTTAGTTGATTTTGGGGTCCAACTATGAAATTCAAAGACTCAAAGTCATTTTGATATTTTGGCCATCATTGCATGCTTAATGGCTCACAAGAATCTTTACAAGTTGGTAAGTAGATGAGAGTAAGAAATTTTTGGAGTGTGATGACAATCTAATAATTAGATGACAAGCTATTTCAAGATAGGGTTTTTATTGGGCCTATTTATAAACTAGGCCATCAGATTCATGTGGTAATGAACTTAGAATTGTACAACATTATTTTTGAAATGTATACAGGTTGCATGATTTGGGTAAATTTTAGGTTGGATTGATGATTCAATTTGTTAATTTAGTTGTGGGAAAAGACAAATAAAAAACATTATTTTAATGTAATTTAGGTAGTGAATTGGGTTTTGAGGATTTGTTACAACAAAATAATGTGTATATGAAGTGTTGGCCAAATTTTGGGACCAATCCAGATTAAGGAGTAACCTATAGAGTAATTAGAGGAATATATCTTTTTGTGGCCAATTTGTGCAATGAACTAAAGGAATGGCACAAGAACCATGGGTTTATATCCAAATTGATGAATCATTTTATTAAGGTCCAACTCACTAAAAGATGCTTGCTTAAAGAGAGAGAGAATCTCCCAGGATCCCTTATCCAAAAATATCAGATACTCAAACCAGAGACCATATTGGGGAAGATCTCATTGAAGGATTAGGAAATATTGAGGGTATAAATCCTATGAAGGAAAATCATTAGTTGGTCAATGTCAATTGGGGGTAGAACAAACAACTGACATATAGAGGCAGAATACACATCGTGTATTGAAGTTGAGTCTGATGGAGCTAGAACTTACACCAAAAGATTACTCTTCCAATGGAGGTCCTAATATGCACCAAAAACCCTAGAGAGTTGAAGTCCTCTCTAGGTTTACCTACAACTGGTGCTAGATAAATGCTCCAACCCCACAAGAGTGTGGAAGCCTTATCATAGTACAAATTTAGGATCGAACCCAAAGGACAACGTTAAGAATCTGAGTGTCTTTTTCTTGTTTCGTATCAATCTAAGTTAATCATCTAAGAACAGAAGTTTGATTTGAGTTATTTAACCTAAACATGCAAAAGTAAAGGCAAGAATAAAAACTAATTTAATGATTAAAATCTAAGATTAGTAAATGATGATGGATCACTGTGATGATGCGGGTATTCACCACCACTACACATGAATTGTACTTGTACCAAACATAGCGAGACTTGTAAGCAAGATACATGGATGTTGTACAAAACCGATGTCTTATAGGACAAGAGTAATGCATACATCCTTCACGGGTTGAGTAACTCTCATCCGGTACATATCTATGTGTCAATGAAGATATGTAGTCTCCGAAGAGAAAATCTTACTCAACCTCGTGAAACGTGCATCGGAAAACTAACAAGCGAGCGATAATTACCAAATCGATTAGTATCCTTATAGACTATCCCTCTTTCGAGGATATAGCTACGAGAAATGTGAGAGTGTTGCAACGTCAGCCATTCCCGAACGAATGGTCAAGTACTTTGCACCACTCTCTCCTCAGAGTGTGTTCCTCAACCTGTCAAGGTTGCACTTTTGTACGTCAACTGATTCCATTTCATAGTACAAAAGTACAACGATGGAGGTGAGTTTACTCCACTCCTTAGAAAGCGTCCCTAGATACCAAAACGGATGTGCGGTGGATACACACACCAGAAACCAAAACTAAATCGGTATTCGAGTCTTAAGAGCGGTCATAGACAAACCACAACGAAAGACAATAGATGCATACAAGAACGCGGCCAACATTCAAGCATGTATGAAATGATTTAGTATTGAATCAGAATGATAACATCTTTTTAGTACAAGTTACAAAACACAGGCAGCAGGGCTAATCCCTGCACCCCAGTGAATGGAAATACTCGCTCCTCATAGAGGGAGCAACAAAGAAAGAGAAGAGAGAGAAAGAAAGCATCGTCGGAGCAGAAGAGTAGATCTGTGACAACCCGGTGTAGATCGTCACAATCTCCGGGACTGCTCCATTGTGGTCGATGACGCCTGTCTCTCCGCCTCGATCGTCGTGTCTACCTCTGGGATTGCACAGGTAGAATGAGGTAGAACAATGGTAGAACAAAGGTGGTAGCAAGATGGCAGTGGAACAGCCTTCTGGATCTGTCCCCAGTCTGGCAGCATACCAGATCTGGACTCAGGCTGGGATCCTGGGGCTGTGGGTGAAATTTGGTCAAAAATGGTGCTCGGGCAGTCTGGCGGCGTCCCGTCACTGGTCCCAGTCCGGCAGCCTTGGGCCGTAGTGAGATGGATGTCAAAGAGAGGACCCTTGGGGTCCTATTTATAGGCACAAATATGTCCCTCATGCTATTAGTATGAGTCCAAATGGTCTTTCTTATGCGGTTTTGCTCCATGCATGTGCAAACGATCTGGCTTTGCACTTACTTTTCCATGGTTTGGTTACTTGCACTTTTCCATGTGGTCTTTGATATTAAACGGTTTGGGAAACTGATCCCTTCTAAACGGTTTTGTTTTTTGAGTGAAGCAAACGGTCTGCTGCATGCCTATCCGATTTTCATGCTATTCACGTGAATAGTGAGGCGTGTTCATCCGACTCCAAACGATCTGCTGTAAAGTGCTTTATTTAAACGTTTGCTTTGATAGCTTTTCCATTCGGTTTCATACAAACCTCCAAACGGCTTCACGTGGGCTGAGCAAACAGTCTTCATGCATTCTATTGATCATGCGTTCTTCAGCCTCACGTGGACTTAAACGGTCTTGGCAGCAACGCAGCGCTCCGTCACGTGGAGCCATGCGGTTTCGCATCAAAGCAGCAAACGATCTCATGCACTCCAGCAAGACCGCATGAGAAACCAAGCAAACCGCATGAGCATGCAGCTATGAAACCGCATGAGAAGCCGTCGGCGTTGCTGCTGTCTTAGGAGGATGGTGCCGGCGGTTGTGGCGGGCAGGTCTTCGTGGACATCGGTGGTGTCGGTGAGCAGTCTGTGGGTGCTGCTGAGCATTGATATGCGGTGGTTGCCGGTGTATGTTGCGTGCTTCAAACGGTTTGCATGCGTGGTTGGCGAGGGCGGCGTGGTTCTCAGAGAAGGTGATGAAGATGATGATGTCGGAGATCATGTGTAGGTGGGCGTCGACGTTGTTGGTGACGGTAAGGAAGACGACGCCGGAGATCATGTGTAGGTGGGCGTCGACGTTGTTGCTGATAGTAAGGAAGACGACGCCACCGCTTGTGGCAAGCCAGCCATCGTGGGCACCTTCGTTACTACTGACGGTGACACTGGTGCTTGTGGCAAGAAGGCCGTCGTGGTAGCGGTGGTGTCAGCGAGCAGGTCACAACACCGGAGGAGGTGCTAGTTGCTGCTGTGATCTTGATCCTCCACTAGCCAAACGGTCTTTACAGCAGCCAAACGGTCTTGAGACCGCATGAGCTCAAATGGTCTTGAGACCGCATGGGCTCAAGCGGTCTTGAGACCGCATGGGCTCAAGCGGTCTTGAGACCGCATGGGCTAAAATGGTCTTGAGACCGCATGGGCTCAAACAGTCTTGAGACCGCATGGGCTCAAGCGGTCTTGAGACCGCATGGGCTCAAACGGTCTTGAGACCGCATGGGCTCAAACAGTCTTGAGACCCCTATAGTTAGTGTTATAGGGGTCATGGCCGTTGGTGATAGTTGAGGGTGATCTGCAGAGGAGAGAGAATGTGAGTAGGGGAAAATGAGATCAAATAAGCTAGAAACTAGGGTTATTTGAGCTAGTAATGCACTATTTACACAAGACTGAAAGGATACTTAAAGTAAACCCAAAGCGAGGGTAGATCAGTCAATATGTGCCACAAAATCCTTAGAATTGGTGACTGAGAGGGTGAATCTGGAGGATTCATCAGAGTCTTTTGTCTAAATCCTGGAGCAATAGCAGTCGTTGAGTTTGCTAAATCATCATGGTCTAATGTGTTGGGATGCTTGAGTTGTTGTGAGTAGGTCTAATCATCGAGCATTATCCTGTTAACTAGGGTGTCTAGGATGATGCCATGATTGAGTCTTTGAACAAAGAAGGGACAAAGGAGAGGAGGTCAAAAGGGAGAAGGATTTCTCTAGGCAAGAGAGAATGAGGGCATAGAAGATCTTCAGGTACCGTCAATATAGCATTTCTCAGCTATGTTTCCAGCCTTACTTGTTGGAGAACATCCCATGGACGGCGACAAAATGCTACTTTGTTCTCATGACAATATAGGGGAGTCATCGTGCATGACTTGGAAGACAAGGAAGAATGTAGGGGCCAAGGGGATCATGCCTAAGAAGGATTCCACCTAGGTCCATTTACCCAAAAAAGGTAATTAATTTTTTGATTTACTAAAATAATGTTTACACCTTGTATATCCTAGAAATTAATTAGTAATTCCAGTGGGGTCCAATTATATACGAATTTTGACTAATTTTTGGATATATAGCCAATGGACTAGGTTATAAGCCATGATTTTGACTGTGGTTACTCAAACATCAATATTTGACTTAATTAGGGATGATAAGAGATTAGTTGAGGTTTGGGTTATGATGATAGGAAAAAAATAAAAAATAAAATTATATTCCTATTATAGGAGTGATCGTTCCTACTAAATTAGGTAGGGGGTTTATGCCCATGATTATTCAAACTTAATAAGCTTAGTATATTTACATGTTTCTTAAACAAGACTTTTATGATTAATGTGATCCAAAATTCTAAACTTTTAAGATGTGATATGCAAGTTATATTTTCATACTTTCATGGTTATGTCCCAACATGTTCCTAGTATCTTAAGTAGAGATACATTATTAGGATTTCTAGACTATTGAGATCTTCACAATTATATCCACAATCAGATTATAGAGTAGAATGCATTCAGTTATGATTTAGTTTGAAATATATGATTTATAATATTTTTTTAAATTTTATCATTTAAGATCATGGTAAGACCAAGAGATCATAATGCATTAAGATTTATGTTAAGATTAGATTTAATAAACACACATCATATTATGGACTTAGACCCAGGCCCAAGTGTAGGTCAACTCAAGAAAGACAAGTCCTAAGCCCTATGCGCGAGTCGAGTGGCCTAGGAATCCTAGTGTAGGCTAATATAAGAGAGACATGACCGAAGCCCTATGTGCAATACATGAATCCCAGACACTAGAATGCAAGATGATTCAAATACATAACCCAAGCCCATAGTGGAGGTAATGTGATACAAGAACCATAATGTATATTATGAGGTCATGGTATCAAAGTACAAGTCTCTAGAGAAAGATAAGTAAAAAGATAAGAACTAAGTTAAACTAATAAGAGTTGTCTATGTTCTAGATTTTATACGGAGCTTAATGTATTCCATATGTATCATGTTTAAGAATATTTCTGTATATCTATTAGTTTAGTTTCACATATACAAGAATACTCATGCGACTTACTCTAATGACTTTTTTCCAATGTATGGTTGGGGATGAGATGTCTGAAGGTGATGATAAGGAGCACAAGTAGCACCAAGTGGCATGGAGTACAAGGACATAGTAGGATTGTTGACCTTGAGGTTATACAATGTCCATGTTTTGATAATGACTTAACCATTCCACTCATATGTATCTAATATGTGTATTAAAGATTGATTTCAGGTATCAGGTACATGAAATGGATCCAAAATCAAAAGCCCTAGAATGGCTCAAGTTCAAGTCAAAGAGCTACAAGTGTGTATTTGTGGAAATCTATGTAAATGACTTTAGAACATTTTTGTAATCACTTGTAATGATGAATTGAGTTGTAACTTAGATGAGAAAAATGATTGGGATAGGTTGTCGATCGGTCGAGTTTTCCCCAGGACAAACTCGACCGATTCATCTTGGTCAATTTTCTTGAGATAACATCAGTCGAGTTGTGTTTTCACAGAACTCAACCGATCCAATACCTGACCAAAATGATTTTTAGTGATCGGTCGAGTTTCCCCAGGACAAACTCGATCGACAGTTTGAATATCGGTTGTCTTCTACTTGATCGGTCGAGTTAACCTTATTGAAACTCGACCGATTGCACTGTACGGAATTTTGCATAAAAAGCGATGTGACCGTTGGTGTGTGTTTTGAGCGAAAATAGAGTCGTTGCTTTGAGCAAAAATGGCTATTTTTGTATCTAAGTGTCCCACAATTTAAAGGGGCTCCCTCAACTATAAATAGGACCGCTTAGAGTTCATTCCAAGGCTGCTCGTTCATTGCAAACTTAGTTCTAACATAGTTGAGAGTGTTCTAACCCTTTGACCCCCTTTCTCTCTCTACCTTCAAGTCAAATTCGTGAGTATGAGTGAGAATGGTTCTTTTGTAAGAGAGCTACTCCCTGAATTGATGTAAAGCTCTCCTCCTCCATCTTCCTACCTCAATTCCCATTGAAGATAAAGTTCAAGATCTTATCCTAGTGAAGGAGAACGAGGTGTTGTTCATTAAGGTTGAAGAAAGCAAGGTGCTCCAGATCTCTAGGTGAAGGAGATAGGTGCTCGAGATCTCCAAGTGAAGGAGATACTCAAGGCGATGCTCAAGGAAGATAGGTAATCCCTTGAAGGAAGAAGACTTGACGGAAGGAGTGGGTAAGTCCATGTTGATGGTTGAAGACTCCATGGTTCAAGTGGGTAGGCTCCTTCTATAGGTTGAAGATCTTTGCTTGAGGTACTAAGCCCTTGAGTGTGTGGTTGGTGTGTCTTATAATCTTGTTGTGGAATATAAGAGTACCATGATTTCAAATCCTAGAGACTAACCCACTCTAGGTAGTGGAATGACATTTCTCCTAAACGTTTAGGACATGGAACCACTCTAAATCACCTGTCCAAATGCTTGTTTATCCTTGTCTGTCATCATTTCTATGCATGTTAGATTAAGATATCAATTTTCTACTTGTCTAAGCTTTTACTCGTTACATAATTTTGTGGTCTAATTTGTCTTGTGAGAATTGTGAAGCTCTATTCATCCCCCCCTCTAAAGCCCATTGATCCACCAAGGATAAGATCTAGTGGGGTTCCAGCTATAAGATGATCCTCAACTATATAGATTTAGCTCTATGTTTCCATGTTTTAAAGTTTAGAGTAAAGAATCAAGACATTATATGAGTATTACATATGATATAATTTATGTTCCCTTTTCTAATAACAATGATGAAAATATTTATCTTTTAAATTTTTGTGGATTTATTATATTGGTTTTATTAATTTATATTTATGTTACCCCTCCTCAGGTGCATCTGTTATACATAAATTTGTGTTTCTTCCTATACATGCATGTTTTTTTTAGGGAGGGTGTTATATTTCAATAAATAGATAACAAAATATGATTAAGAACTTATATCGTTTAAGAAATTTTACAAATATAAAAGATAATCATTCCACCCTTATCCCAATTATTTTTGTGATTACGCACCACTCAAATATGCAATCTTTATAAGTTGGAAGAAATCACACTTATGTTGTGATGATAGAATCCAATTTTGATGGGTCAATATTTAATGCTCTAGAAGTGTTTACTACTCTCGATACACCTCATGATTGTGATAAAAGTATTTAGTAACTAAGGTTAGTGTAGAGGATGCCCAAATAGCCTTCAGACCTACATCATTTGACTATGATTCCACTTTACCAACAATGATGATTCTAATCTAAGGATCCACCTTTTTTGTTTGAACTCATTATATTGAAACATGACAATTTAGGTAGTGTGTGGAAGTAGTAAATTAAAACCAATTCCCTTTTTCATCAATGTATGAAAATATATAATAGTTTATGAACAAAATAGTTGCTAGAAGACTTATGCGGAGATTTAGTTTTTATCATCTCCATTTTCCTAAATGAAAAACCTAGCGTTCATTGTAATGTGTTATTAATAAAAAATAATGTGTAGTTTATTTTATAACTTGCATGGAATGAAGGAGATTGCTTCATGACTTATCTAGTGATCAATGATCAAAATAAGAGTAACTTAATGATGTTTGTATTGGAGACATAAAGATAGGAGAAGAAATGTCAACATATGAGAGAACATTTTTTAGGAAGATTATTTTTTCATCCTCCTTTAGTTCCTCTTTCCTTTTATATCTCCTTCTGTCTTTTTATTTTTGAACCCCCTACTTTTAATAATATTATATATATATTGAAAAAAATATATAAAAATAAAAGAATAGATCAAGGGAGAGAGATCAGTTAATAGGGAAATAGATAACACACAATAGGAATTAGGAAGTGTTTCCCAACTTTATATTTCTTTATTTTTTTAAACTTTTACCTTTCCCATTTTTCTTATTTTTCATGATTTACTATTCTTTGTATAGAAAAAGAAAAGAGATGAAAATGTTAGGAGAGTTACAATAGGAGAGGTGAGAGACAAGAAATAAAAGGATTTTGGCTAGTGGTTCCCACATTCATGTTTTTATTTATTTATTTTCTTTTTATTGTACACTTTCCTTTTGTTATTATTTTCAAGCACATCATAGAACAAAAATATAAAAAAGAAAATCTTTTGTCAAATCATCAAAGAAACCCTACAAAACATGATAAACATCTCATGTTCAAAGAAAAACTCTAAATTGGAGAGATGGTTTTTCAGTGGTTGATGTAAAAGTAAAGTACAAAGTAAAATCAAACATATCGAGATTATGGAATGTCCACAATGAACATGTAGGAGATAAGGAAAAGCATATCTTGCATTTAAATTAGAGGAAATGTGAGAAGGACTGGAATGACTTCACTCGTTGGCCATGGCATTGGGTAGTAAAACCATATTATTACATGTGAAGGTATGACTAACAAATGTGTTTCACAATGTAACACATATCACACTAATATAGTAAGGTAGTGAAAAGTATTTTTAGTTTGGGTTTGGGTTTGGGTATTTAGTTAAGTAGAAAAAGATGTTAAAATTAAATTAGAGTGGGTGAATGTTATAGGCTTCAAGATGATTATGGACTTTATATCACGAGACTTAAAACATCTAGTGTACCCAATTTTTTAATTATTTCCTATTTTAGAGATTGAATAATGATGGTTGCGATGACATTACATGTTTTGTAATGAGACCATTTCACCAAAATCAGGAGTCTCATCAAAGAAGCAACTTCTAATTCAAGATTGCATTGATTTAAATTTAATTGGTTAGATCACATACTAAATTGCATGATAAATCCCAAGATAAGATAATTTTAGACATCAATTTTGAAATAAATCAAATAGAAAACATAATATAATTAATTAACCCAAAGTGGTCTATTTTCGAGAAATCAAAATTTGATAGTTAAAAAGGAACTAATCCCCTTAATGATAGTCAAGATTATAGTTCAATATTATACATAAAGTAATTGGGATCAATAATTAGAACATTAGAATGTAAAACTAGTTCTCTAAGATGACCTATATCTATAGGAATGTAAAACCAAAATTTAGATAATTGGTATTTTTATATAGTAAGATAAGATAAAGTAGAGAAAAAAATTCTTGAGGTCAAGTTTTACCTCCCTGCTAGTTATACAACTTCCCAACATGTCTTAAATTCAGTTATAGAAGTATGATCATTTTGAGAGAGATTTGTTAGGAGTTTGGAGTAGAGGGGTAGTTCATCTCATGGATTACAAGGAGTACAAGTGTAATGGGGTGATTGGGGTATATGTAATTTGTGAGGTATCCTAGGTTAAGAAAGTATTATGATTTTGGAGTAGAGGTGAAATTTTATGACATCTATTTGTATTTGGGCGTAGGGATAGGGAGTTTTGGTTAATATGGTGCATCACTGAATCAATTGGCTCATTGACCATAGTATTCTTCCTAGTGGTGACCTTAGAGGACTACCTTATTCTTTGATCTTGCATTCTAGAGGAATGTAATAATTTTTCTTTGTTGGATTCCTATTTCATATATTTTTTGTCATAGAAGCTTATGGGTTTCGAGTTGAAGTTCCAACTAATGCTTTTTGTCTTGAATTCTTTTTGGAAAGCTAGAGAAAGAAGAGAAATTGGAAGAGGGAAGGAAACTTGGCAAGTAAGTCTTTCCCAACTCCCTTTCCTTTTACATCATAAAAAAATAAGTAAAGAATAACTCTAAAAATTAATCTATTTGATTTAGAGTTCAATATTTATGTAATGGAATACCCACTAGAAATTATTACAAAAAGTTTATGCAATGCCCAAATAAAAACTGAGTTGCACAAAATTCAAGTAGAGCTGACCTTTAATTATGAACCCCTAATAGACTAAAAATGTATAAATGAATGCAATATAAATTGGAAAATAAAGATAGGCATGGTATATAGGAGGAATATTCAGTTAGTAGGTAGAAGAAAATTTTAATGTAGAATGGTGGTGAAAGTCTAAAAATTAGATATCAACTTGTAAAATTTTCATATTCCTTAAAATTGATTTTTTCACACAAGCAATTAGTAAATTTGTTCAAGCCAGTAGCTTTGGCTATTGCGATTAACCTATGGATGATGGTCAAATTTTGTTGACCTAGCCAATGTACTATTGTAAAACAATCAATTTGTATATTTATATCAGCAAAATCATATCATGATTTTTTGTTTATTTTTGTTTTCCATGAGAGTGACATGAAACCTTCACATTATTTCAATATTTCTTCTAATCTATTAAAATCCATATAAGATCACTCCAAACTATATAACTTTCCATAACATATAATATTTTATTAATTTGGATAAATTTTACATACATACTACTTTTCCCAACACATACAAAATGAACTTAATGAAAAGTGGAAATGAAAATCAAATAACTAAAAAGTTATCTAATCAAACAATACAAATATTTTGCTAAATTTTATTCGATTGCAAGTTATGAGTAACAATAACCATAGACTTCATCATGTTAGTTGGTCTCCATTATCTTGTCATATATTGATTGTAGAACTATATGTTAAACACATTAAAAAAAAATTGCAATACCATTTTAATATGTATACAACTTTTACAACTTGTAGTTTAAATTTGAAGTATGCAAAAATATAACTTGTCAAAGAAAATTCATTTTTGTATATAATAATGAAGTTCATTAATTTAATAATCACAATCATTTATTTGATTGTTATATGTTTAGTGAATAGTATAAATGCCTTCTGAAGAAAATATAGAACTATGGGTAACGTGATAAATGCAACAAAAAGAATGACACAGAGAAAAATAACACTAGGCCCATCATACAAACTCATCAAATAATTGGGTATACCATTTTACAACAAAAAGGAACAAAGGATAGAATTGACTAATAAACATTTGTTAAGAATATTTCTTAAGAGCACACAATTTTTTAAAAAGCATCAAACGATAAGATAAATGGATCGTGATCTGTAGCATGACTCCTTATTTAATAGTATTATCCTCTTTATTACATATATTGTTAAACATATTGCTTGATAATAGGAACTTCATGAACAAGGTCATTGGTAACGTGATATATTGGCATTTTCATTTTATTGTGATTGTCTTGGAGTATAATATTTTAAAGATAACGAATTGTAGTTTTGAGTAGTCACATTATCAAAAACCTATACTCAATTGCTTTTCGAAATTTTTGCAAAAGCTACATTATAAAAGGGAAAACATGTTGAAGAGACAACCAGTAGATAAATCAACTATAAAGAAAATATATTTTTTATAATAAACCAACTCCAAAAATATATTTTTTTTATCAATATATTTTGGGGGGAGAACAACAAGATCTTGTGCGGAGAAATCATGCATCATGATTCTACTAGGGACTGGCAAAGTAGTCTTAACCACTCCATGCACAATGGGATTCTACTATGTGATGTAGCCACATAATCACAATAGTAACTGTAATGACACTCTCCCCCTGTTATACCCTATTCAGACAGACCAAAAGGGCAAGCGCCATTACTCTAATACAGGACTGAAGATTTAGCAAATAATTAGAATTATTAATAAATTTCACTAAATCAAAAGAAGTTTGGTACAAGATAACTTTCCATAAAGAAATTACATTCTAGAGTTTGCAACAAGAAAATAAGATTATCTATAACCTTCATGATTACATTAATTTTTATTCTTCTTGGCGCCTTCTTTCTTGAATGTTTGTTTCCATCATAGTTGTAGAATAACGACAAATTATCCTAAAACGTCGACAAACAAATAATGTGATCAATATAACAAGTCATATTGGTATGTGGGGGAAAAATATTGGATCTAGGTGTAACAACATAATCACAATAGTTATTGCTACAGAATAAAAATTATGCTTTTCTTCATAACCTCCCAACCTATTTTTACTCAACTTCTAAGATACCCTCTCTTAGGATTTTTTCCCTATATAGGAAATTAGGGCACCTCTCAATGTGGATCTAGGTGTCATGTTTCTCTTCCCAATCTAGGACGACCTCATATAACCTTCCAATTTTGGGCTTGGTCTAACCTTCCCAATTTAGAGCCAGTTTCTTAGTCATCATCATGACTTTTCATTTCTTTCCATTCTCAAATTTTCAGAGTTGGTATAAAGGGTTCGAGAAAGTTTCAATCATATAATGTGATAGTGATATTAGATTGAATACGACTAAATGGCACATATCAGATAATAGGTTTTTAATCTATTTAGAAATCTTTTATCTTTGAGTATATTCTTCCAATCAATTACAACAACTTACAAGCCTTAAACGTGGGTCAAAAAATGGAGACATGTCTAGGTCATCAGACTTTAGTAATTTATAATACCTGAATGTTTAAGACTCTTGCAACTAGCACAACGTCGAAGTAGTTTGGGGTCAAACACAGGGATTGGAAGAATAGCACTTCAGAACCCAAGTTTTACTTGTCTAAGCACGTCAAAAAAAGTTGAAGGATAAGGTTTCTTGTAATGAGAAACAATTACAAAGAATTAAACTAAAAACCTATCTCCAAAGGGAGTTACCAAAAGGATTAAAGTTTTCGATTTAGCAATTTTTATGGAAATTTTTGTATATAGGAAATTGAGGGGATAAAACTACCTTCGGAGTATGGCATGAAGGGAGAAAACCTAATCGTAACAAGAAACGATGAACTACAACCTACACCTTCTTCTCTCAAAGAAGATGCCAACTAGCCATGCATTAAGCTCCCTCTCTCAAGGGTACCAGGCATGGACTAGAGTGGAAATATAGGTCGGGAGCAGCTCTGATCCCAGGTACTCTCGTACACCCAAATCAGACCTAGCTCTAGAGTTTATGACATCCCTCTCTCAAAGGAGTCAAAATAAGAAACATGGTTCGAAAGCTAGTCAAAAGCGTGAATCAGAAAGAAGAGACTAAAACTCAGATGTTATAAAGAAATCATCCAACAAAATGAATCCATACATAGAACAATATGAGGTAAACTCCACAGATTCCAATATTCATAAAGAAATATAAAGGTTTAGTTACAATGTTGTAATTAAATGAAAGTAAATGCTTAAAAGGGAAGATAGGTATCAGTCTCCTTGATTTAGGAGATCGAAGTACACAACATCGGACACCTAGGATAATGTTAACCCGGTACCAGGTAGAGGCCCTATCGTGATACGACCATGTCAGGTCCTTGACTGTGTCGGGTCATGGACCGTGACGGGTAAGGGTTGTATCGGGATATGACCAGGTTGTAGCCATGACGGGTACTGACCATAACGTGTAGGGTACTGTGTCGGGTTATGATACATATCGGGTAAACATTATCTTAAGGTTCTCGGGTTCCTCGTGTTGGGTATAGGTGGGTGATCCGTCTCAGGTTGAAGCCCAGATAGGAACCCAATATTGTTGAAGTAGCCTTGATGGTCATATTGCTCTGCTTACTGCTAGCAGAATGGTTTCTAAGTGAACTCCTTCCATCCCTCTCGGGTTGGGGGTGTGCTCACCTAGTATTGCCTGATAGATTCTTTAGAACTCGACACACTAGCTCCTTTTCTCTAAGAGTTCACTCTCATACGGTCTGACCCATCCCATCGTAGGCTTGTTGTGGCTATTTATAGGCAGTGAGTTGATGGGAGTTGTAGCTTTTATTGGCCCATGTGTCATTCATTTGTGCTCCGTTCACGAGGCCTCAGGGGGGGATGCACCTGTCGGCGGTAGGCATGTTGGGCCATCAACGTGCCAGGCAGCGAGTGTGTCACATAAAATTGTGGCGGGTTGGAGCCTTGTCAGGATGTAGCACTAAGGGGTGGCCATGTCGGGTAACGACCTCGTCGGGTTGTGAACCGTGACAAGCTAGGCACTATATCAGGTAGAGAGATATAGTGGGCAAGGACGCTCGTGCGACACGCCTGTGTCAGATTGCTGTCATATCGGACAACGATCATGCTGGGTAAAGGGGCGTGTTGGCCTCGCGAGCTACCAGGCTGGGACTTAGACTTCGTTGTCGATGGGCCTGGTCGGCCCATTTGTGCTCTTTTGTGGAAGAAATAGGAAAAACCCTACAAAAGATGGGAAATAATGTCAGGGGCATAGTGGGCATGATTTCTTCACAATAAAACGAAAAGGAAATTAGGTTTGGAGGCTATTTTGATGATAAAATATAAGCTCTAGTAGCCATAAAATGGGTGTTATCAACTCCCCAAACTTATCATTTTGATTGTCCTCAATCAATTTGTACTTATTTTAAAACTTTTATTTGTGGTACCTTTAAAAACCAGGCATATTCTTCGGACAAAGGTTAAGTGCATTTTGGAATGTCCTAAGGAAAATTATGTCTGACCACGAACAATGGACTTTATTTTTCTTGTCTTATTAAACAAAAAATTCTTGAATATTGGGAGTAGAAGGTGTGGTTTTCGGGAAGGGTTAAGGCTTTTGGGTTTTTCTTATTTCCCATTGGTCCATCTAGATATAGGTCCATTAACGGGCAAGTGGTCCCTACAGTCCAAGCCAATTGGCTTTTGAGTAGTGATTTCACATCCTACGTACCATTGCCCTGGATCTACCATGGCGAAAGATGGGTACTTTTGGGAAGACAAGTGTTTTTTTGGCACAACTCTCATGTTTTTATTCACTCTCATAAGGCTTTCCTCTCTTTTTGGGATTTTGGTGGATAGGGAAGGGGCGTTTCATGTTTGGGAAAAATTTTCCTTCTCATTCACATCTCTTAGCTAGAACGAGATTATTTTTCAAAGTTGGCAGAGAAAAGTTATAGCCTTTGTCATTTAATACTACATTTTCAAAAGAGCATAGTCAAAATGTACACCGCCTTAGGCACAGAGAGAACAAACTGGAAGAAGTTGTACCAAGTATTTACGATAAGGTAATATTTACAATTATTAAGTAAAAGATAGGGTGTATGTATTGGGGATGTATTGCTTACTATGAAACATTTATATTCATGTATACACATAGTATAATGCAGGAAGGAAAAGAAAGGGAAAGGAGAAAAAATTTTATATAACACCTCCCTCACTGATGCTATGGAGTCCTCCCCCAAACTTAACCCATACTCTGTCCTTGAGTGGTGAGAGGAATAGGATAGTAGTCATATATTAGTGAGGGTTCAGTGGATGCATGCGCCTTTGGCAGTTAAGAGCTCCATGACGTATTCTCCTCGACGGTTGTGGTAGTCGATGTCAAGAAGATTCTTTGGTGCCTTCTTTAGTGCTGCTATGTGGGATATCCAATTAAGCACGTATATTCCACAGTCATTTGATAGGGGAGCTTGTTGCAGACTATGGTGATAGAAATGGAAATCATGCCAAGTCACTGTGAGATCTTGAAGATATGGCTTTATAGTAGCCACCACCTCGGTGTAGTATTTCTTTGTTAACCATTCAAGGGGTGTTTTTGGGGCGATAACATACTCCATCGATCAGTAACTTTTGGCATCTGGGCTGTTGTATAAGAAACCAACATGAGCGTTGTTGTATATCATGATAAGCATCCATTAGTTGTCATGCAACATAGGGAAAAATATTATGTGCGGCAAACGTTTCTTGATTTGAAGCTTAAACAGGCAGCTTGCCCTAGATTCGTTGGATAGGCATATGTCGTTGAACAACATTGGATGTGTAGTTGTCCAATATTTTCCTATAAAATATGGATGTAAGCTGACACCATCGTCATTGCTAGACATCCAGTAGCCTTGACTAGGTCCTGTAGGTCATCGAGGGGGACCACTGCATTATTCTCCACATAGAATCAACAAAATGTAGGAGTATGTGATTGACATGTTCTTGAGATAATGATTTGGAGGATGAACGGTCAAAGTTGTTGATTACTGACGTAGTTTATTATCGCACTAACAAATTCACTCGTGGTTGAAATCCCACAGTTTTTATCAAAACCTTGTGCAATAATACCAACCACAAGCAGACGGGTCTTATCGCAATAGAGTTATGGATCGAATCCCAAGGGACAATGTTTTTAAGAATCGTTGCTAGTCTAGTCTTATTCAAGTAAGACTAATATTTAAAATTATTGTTGATTTGAGGTTAATTAAACTAAGTGTCGGAAAGTAAAGAGCTGAATTAAATATGATCTAGATTAATGATATGGAATCGCTGTGATGGTCTCGGGTTTCACCACCACTACACATGCAAACACATCCAAACATCAAACATCTTGACAAGATATAACCATCCAAATGGAGCTTCTGTAAAACCCCCCATATGGGCATTAGGCTTGAGTAAGCATCACCTTAAGTATCAGATGTCTTGTCACCATCTGAATCACTAACTTATAGCTCTGAAGATATAGATATCCAACTGAAGTTGGGGCCCTCCCTAAGGGATGTTTTGGCCACAGAAGCGTCACCGTGGGCTAGATGGATCATCCCCTCACAGATCATACACTTACGATCTCAAGGAATCCCATTCTATTTCTAGTTTGGGAGTCAACCTCATTAATCAACATTCTACCCTACATATATAAGTTCTTACAACATAGGGAAGAAGAAGATAAAAGCAAGTAGGTAATCAATCTACAAACATTAACGATTAACAACGAAATGAAAAGTTATATACATTGCCATTGAATGTTTAACAAGAGAACATGCTTGCATAGGTAGTGGAGCTAGTCCCCGCACCCCATGGAAAAGGAACTACTCACTCATGATGCGAGAAATAAGATGAATAAGAGAGAGGGAAGATTATGCCATGATTATGATGTAGAAGGTAGTCACAGCTCGGTGAAGATGATGCGGCCTTCTGTGTCGTGTCGGAGTAGATATGGACGAAGAGGTGGAACCACCAAGGCAGACCAGGCAGATCTTCTTCACCACCTTCTTTCTCATCTTGACCTCCTTGCACACAGCAAGAGGAGCAGCAGGTGGAGTGGCAATGATATAGAGGTACATGGGATCAAACATGTGGTTAGGCATCCTATTGGTGTGCCAGATCCGATGCCCAAATGAGGACCCCACTGGTCCTATTTATAGTCTCTCGTCGGAGTCTTCACATTTTTAGTGTGAGTCCACTTCACATGGTTTTGAGTTTAAACGGTTTGGAGTTAAATGCCTCCAACTAGTCTTCATCTTCATGGTCTTTCTATACAACTGGTCTTGGAGTCTTAACGGTTTGAGACTTCTCACGATCTCTCTTCTCACGATTTGGAAAGACCGTTAGACATCCATGTGGTTTGAGCGAAAGAGGCTGCTACACGGTCTTGGGTTAACACTGGTTCTTTACGGTCCTAGATACTCTAGCCTTCATGGTCTTGAGAGATTGTCCTCACGGTTTGAGTGTTCAAACGGTCTTGAAGACCGATGAGTTCCAATCGGTCTCGCAGTCCTCATTCCATCTGGTTTTCAGCATTCAGTCGATTCAAATGGTCTCATGGTTTGATGGAATCCAATCAGTTTGGAGACTGATCACTACTTAACGGTCTGTGCCTCTAGTGGTCTCCCTCACCTGAATGGTCTCGCGGTATACTTGTCTAACAATCTTGAGACTATGAGAGGCCAAACTGTCTCTTGCTTCACAGTCTTGCAGATCGTTAGGGCTTGTGTAGTCTCATGGTCATTTCCTCTGATTGATTTTGTGCCACAGCGTTCCTTCATCCAAACGGTCTTCGGCGTCCAAATGGTCTTTGTCGTCCAAACGGTCCTGTGGTCTTCATGGTCTTGTCTAATCAGTTTTGGAGATCAATTGCACTTTCATGATCTTGTTGTCCAATCGGCTATGCGGGTTGATCACCCAAAATGGTTTGGAGACCATTTTCTTCTCACAGTTTGACGATCGTTTGGGATTGCGCGGTCTCAAGACCGTTTGCAGCCCATGCAGTCTCAAGACTATTTGCTGGTTGTGAAGAGGATGAAACCATTTGGAGAAAGAAGAGAAAACTGTGTGGATGCAAACTAAATGGACCAAGACCATTTGGTCAATACGGAATGTACATGATCGTTAGGGAAAACTAATTGGATGAAATCGCATGCTCATGATCGAATGTGCTGGTTGTACATGATCTGCATGAAAATCATATAAAATTGGTGAATAAGTTTGATAATCCAATCAATTGAGAAAGTAGCAGTTTGTAAGATTTAAGTAATGAAATTAAATGTATTTAGTCGAATTGTGCCCAAAATGGTGGCTAAAAATCGTGATGAATATGGATTTATTAATTACAGAGTCTGAGATAATAGGCAAGATAGAAACACCTTCAGCGGAGAGCATGGCTTGCAAGTGCTCTATCTGTTTCCCTGGCCTAAAGAAGTCAAAAGAGTCCTTGACCTCTCTTTTTGGGGGACTACTTGGTGGAGAGGAGTGAGAATTAAAATTTGTCTCCGGTAATTCCTCAGGGAGCTCTGTATCTTGGAAATAACACTTATCCTTTATCAGTAGTAGCGCGTAGATTCTCCTAAGGTGGTAGAAGTTTGTGTCTTGGAGCTACAACATATATCTGAAGATGTTCAGCAACTCCATGGCACGTAAGATGATGTAGGTACTATTTCCGCTTCCTGGGTCTTCTTGGACTGGGAAGTCCTTTATCGCGTAGAATTTCCAAATGTCGTTGTGTCGATGGACTCAGTGAAGGCATAGAAGTAGAAGCTTGATGTCTATATCTTTGGGGCAGATGAAGATTTGATCTTGACATAGCACCTCTACAGTGCAACAGCTGAATAAGGTGACATCGTGGGAGCGGAGTACAACCACAAAGAAGAACCCGTGCCTCTATGCTTGTGGGGTGCCAGCACGAGGTCAGGGTTCTTCTCTTGTACATGTTTCAGCATATCAACCACCATCTTTGAGTCATCTACCCCTTCTAGCAGTCCCCTAGCCAAGGCTAGAGTGGCATTGTAGATCGGTTGTCGGCTTGTCTTGAGCATGATATTCTCGATCATAGCACTTTCCATGACTCTAAACATGATCTTCCCTATGACTGCTTCTAAGCGGAATATTCCTTTGAGTGTTGGGCTTTGTATGGAGAAGTATACATTGCTCTACAGGATTGCTTCTTCATCAATCTATGGCTGCATGACCATATTCAACAACTGTTGATCGCGGATCGTCAGATATCCGATGGCACATCTATCGAAGTCAGCCATTTTGAATACTGGAATCTCAAAAAGCGCACGGAAGTTATCATCTGCTGAGGTTTTCCTTCTCTGGCATTTTCTGCAAGGGAACAATACAAGTCACCCCCTTCTCCCTTAGAAGAGTCATCCGCTAGGCCTTCAGACATTTCTTCTATTGATTTATTCGACTCTAGTAGTTGTGTAGGAGTAGACGTGCTGACTCTGCGAGTTCTCCCCTCTTCCGTAAGGGCCCCATCGATCGGTTTTTTGGTTGCCTCCTCCTCAGGAATTGTTCAAGGATTGGTTGGCCCGCTGGCGTCAGAGGAGGATGATGAGCTGGAGGAAGAGGGTGATGATGAGGAAGGTGAAGATGAGGATGCCAGTGGTGATTGTGACCTTCGGGATCACCTCGAGTGGAGACGAGTGTCCCTCTCATCGAGCCTCTTCTCGATGAGGTCTTGGCGTTGGATCACCGCCTACATCGTCTTGTTCATTGCTTCTAGCTGGCTGGGGAGACCAACTAGGCTCAACAACGGGTGCTCCTATTCACCTAGGTGTTGCTAAAAGACTTGAAACTTGGGGGTCAGGGAAGAGAAAGTAGTTTTATGGTTGTGTGTTACCTCCCGCAAGTTATTGAACTCGAAGCCGAAGGCTTGTCCTATTGAAGAAGGAATTGCTGATCGACTTCAGCTCTTTGTATTGCTCCTCACGTTGGCGGCGCAGCCTGTTGAATGTACATCGTCCATTGGGGTTGAGTCTACCATGATGGTACGTGAGGGCCTGGCCTCCAGGTGCGGCATTCGCACCTTTGTGGCTGTCTTTGCTGCCTCGGTGTCGGCCCATGGGGAGGATGGCAGAGTAGGCAGGTGCCAATCTACCACCTGACTCTCAGCCTCATCTTCCACAACAACCGCTGTGGTCATGGTTGGTGGTGTGGGGATCTGCTGCATCGACCTAAGCTCAGCATCTAAGAGCTCGATGAAGACCTCATCGTTGTTGTGAGAGGCGTCCGGCCGCACCAAGGGGGTGGCTGCGACCACTGTCATTACCGGCTCGGTTGAAGTTGATAGCACTACGGAAATTTCTTTCGAAAGTATGATGGTCATGGAGGCCTCGGTTGTGTCAACGACCTCGATGATGGTCGACACTTCTTCTGTAGCCGCGACCAGTGTTATTATGGTTGTCGTGTCTGGCTCAGTGATGTTGGCAACAGCTACATGAGTAGTGGCTACAACGGCGGTGACAGAGACCAGGGAGTCTTTGAGGATGACCACCGATGACTTGTCCCATAGATCATCCATTGGAACATGCCTCCCTATGGTAGCCATCCATTCTTGGATGGCTGTTGTGGTGGCGTAGGCTACGTTGATGGTCAGATCTTTGATATATGCCATCATGAAGACTAGTTTCTCCGCATCATAGTTGACACAACCTGGGAGGGTAGGAGGATGTTCGTCCTTGTGAACCTATAGAAGAGGCGGCGGCCCTGCTTCATGATGATGTTTGCCCTAGTGAGGAATTTTATATTCTTTTTTGTCGTCTCCCCTAGTTTGCGATAGGCTGTGTGGCTCCTTTGGGTACCCAAGCCTGACCACGATTAGGTTGACGATTCCTCCCATGTTGTACTCTTTAGTAGCATCCTTGATGGGGTGGAGACGGTTGAGTAGGAAGCGCCCCATAAGTCCTAGTGTCCCTATACACTTAGTGAACCTAAAGCTCTGATACCAACTTGTGAGAACCTATTATACTAAATCTCATCACTCTTTTCTCATTAAATCTTCATCATTCATATGTATGTCCTTTCGTGTTATCATGTTTCTCAACCACTTATCAAGGAATAGATCATCATATTCCACATCTTCTTCGTTAGACAGGGATCATCCCCCTTAATTTCTTTCATATGTCATGAAGATTGTACATTATCACTTCACACACCCATGGTTTGGTCTGAGGTTAACTCATGATCCACTTTATTCATCTACCATTGTTCTCATTTATCATCTCATATTATACTTATCACAGAACTCCTCTCCATCTTATGTGAATTTCATACCATGAATCACTTTATTAGCGCATACTTATCTATCTTTTACTTAATTATCTTCTTGAATAACAGCTTCATGAACTCCTACTTAGCTTATCTATATTCAGATTTAAGTTTCATGGTGTTGTATCTTTCTCTCATAGTTACCAAATACTGAAGATTTTGTAGGTTATGATGTAATTCTCATATTCTTTAGGGTAAGATTGATATATATGCACCATGATTTCTATTCTATTATTCTCTTTAGATTATCTCAAAATGACTACTTAATCAGAGTAATTAGAAAGATAAAAATATAAGAGTTCCATACTTTCCTTTTCTTCAATACCCAAATACCTGACCACGACATCCAAGTACTGAGATTAGGGAGTATGCACCATGTTTTTATGTCATATTACTAACTTAGTTATCATCATGATGTATTAGATTAGGTACAACTCCTTAGTGTATAGGTTTCTCATCTCGTAATTATTGAAGAGTAGGATGGCCACGCTCTTATGAACTATCTTCCAGAAGCAAAAGTGGACCGCTGCTACCTTACTTCCTGGCTTGAAGAAGGACTCGCCTATCAGTTTCTTCCATAGCTTGACCAGGTCAAAGTCATCATTGTCACTGATGCAGGCTCCATTGTTGAGCAATTCTTGCTCAGCTGCGCTGGTGAAGAAGATATCGTTGAGCAACCTCTCTGTTATTTCATGCTCTTAATTGTATAGGCACCGATGCAGCTTGTCCGCTCTGCCATACCTTTTGGTTTCTTCAGGGGTGTTTGGAACTCGAGGGAGGGAGGAGATGAACTCCTTTGTCAACTCGGTGTACAAGTTTAAAAAGATGAAGTAGATCTTCCGGAGTCCGACAGCTTCAAGGATGTTATCCAACCTATCAAAGATGCCGATCTACCGGAAGGAAGTGTGGTGGTAGAATCTGGTCAGGGGATAAACCTTCACTGCTAGCTCTATGTAGTGATTTTGGTGGTCTGTGACCCTTGGCATGAAGAACCTGGGGGAGTGGGCAAGAACTTCGGGTTCTGCCGTTGTAGCTGGGGTTGTGCTTGCCTCGATTTGGGGCCACTTCTCAGCCTCAGAGGACACAGTTGCAGCTTGGTTAGGGTGTTTATGCCCTGTGGTGGCCTCTGTTGTGGCCTTTGGGTTGATTCTCCGACCCTGCTCGTCGACCTGGACGACAGTCTCTTTAGTGTGTGCCATGTTCTGAATAGAAAAGATAAAGAAATTAAGTCAAAAAGCTTATTTGGGCAAAATTATGTCCGCTTGATGCTTAGCGTCATTACAATTGAGAGTTTATAAGAATGGTGTCACCCGATACGGTTTGGGTGATACCCGCGAAAATCGGGGTCAGGTTGTAAAAAGAAGCAAATTGTCAGGTTTTGAAGCAAAGCTTTTTACAGTTCTTGGTGTGTGATACGCAAGTGAATGATACTAAGAAACCTAGAACATTATTTAAATGATACTCATGATAAATTGGTATCGGGAAAAAGGGAAACAATGCACTTGTGAAGTCGGCAACCCAAAATTCGATACATCAACACAATACACATATTGTTTCCATGCAGTGAACTATATCTTGCAACAAGATAATGTTGTCAGTAATTTTCCTATAAGGGAAGAAGCTACTCTGAAGATGGGAGATCCACTCATGTAAATAAGGCTTGATGTGTTTCATGACGATCTTAGATATTAGCTTCAGGGTAACATTGTTGAGTGTTATGGGTCTAAGGTTGTTGTAGGAATTTGGTGTATATGGTTATGGTATTAATACCAAAATTGCATTTGATAGTACATCATCAAAAGGATACCCTATAAAATAGTTATCTATCATTAGCATTAAGGATTCCTTTAGCCGCTCCCAATTCTTCAGGATGAAATTGGCAACTACTCCATCAGGCCCCGGCACTATCCAAACCATGTGATAGAATGAGTTGGGTGTTCATACTAGACACACCATAGAAAATTGTATTTCAACACAACATAATCACATTGATTATGAATATAATCACATATGAAGAAATTACAATCAGCTAATAAGGAGAATCCATGTGCCCATTCAAAGCATCCACATGAGTGTGTCAAGGTGACCCATTGTCGCCCTATATATTCATCCTATGATTGGATAGATCAAGTCAAGCCATTGTTGCAAAGGAGGTAGAGGGTAGGCGGAAATTATTTCAAGCAACTAGAAGAAGTCCTATGATATCCCACATATGCTTTACCGATGATTTGATCATGTTTGGAAAGGCCACAGAAAAGCAAGCCAGATGTATGTTGTAAGTCCTTAAATATTATGTGAAAGCATCAGGGAAGATCATGGAAAAAGTGAAATATTCTATATTCTTCTCTAAGAATGCCTGCAACATAATCAAGCAGTTGATCTCAAGAACCATAGGGATCAACCACACTAACAATCTGGGGAAACACTTGGGAGTCCTGATTATCAACGATAGAGATAACGAAGAGTTGTATCTCATCACCATCACAAATATTGAAACCATGATCTCGTCCTAGGTCAATAAATTGCTATCATTGGCAGGAAAAGTGAACATTGATTAAATTGGTTCTCAACTCCATACATATGGATATGATTGTTGGATCTACGACTCTGGATGGGGTGGGGGTGAATAGACCTACAAAAATTTCTCACAAGATAGATTATACCTTCAAATTATATCAAATTGAAACCAAAAGCTTAAGTGCAATTTGAGGTCCAAACTAACAAGCATAGCAAGGGTGAGAGAGATTGATAGAAAGCACTTGACTAGGTGATGTAGAGTGGTTCCACTCTCCAAACTAGGAGAGAGTCAATCCACTTGTAATGACCCTGACCTCCATTTAGGGCTTATCCTGTTTGCTTTGCTTAACCATGGTGCTTAGTTGCTTGCTAAACACCTTTAGTGGTGATTAAGGTTTGTTGGTGTTTTGTTGAGAGCTGGAGGTGCTACTTGCAATTAACCCAAGTTTAGGGTTTTTGGGCAAGTTTGTCACCTTTTGAGGTGTTCCTCCCGCCCCTTGCTTCCTCTAGTGTTGAGAGGAAGGGTTGGGCTCATTGCTTGAGTACCTTTGGGCTTAGTTGAGCCTTGGTGGGCCTTGTGGTGCGTTGCCTTTGCCTCTTTGGACCTTGTGTCGGGCAAGTGTTCTTGTGTCGACCTAGGTGTGTCGGCCTGTGGTGTGTCGGCCTAGGGTGTGTGTCGGCCATGGTGGAGTTGAGGTGTGTCGCTCATGGACCCTTTGACCCTCTTTGACCTCGTTTGTGTCACAACTAGTGGACACTTGGTGCTTGATGCTTGTATGTGGAAATGGCCTTGGACATGTGTTTAGGGCATCTTAGAATTGTGGCTTTGCCCATGGACAAGTGTCCCTAGGTGGGCGACACCTTGCCATGTCTTACCTTGGTTTCTCCTCCATCCTCTCCTATATATGTGTTCCCTTTCTCTTGCTAAGGATCCCTTTAGTTCCTTAGTTCCTCTCTCCCTTGGTGCATGTCACCCTCTTCTTTTGCAAGCTTGGTGGTCTATCCTTCTTAGAGTCTCCTTCTTTCTCTAGTGCTGGCCGAATCCTAGAGTGCCTTGCTCTTCTTCCTTGGTGGTGCTTGGAGCTTGGATCTAGGAGCTTGGAGCTTGCTTAAGGTGGGTTACATAACTCCTAACCCTAACTACATTACCATCTTCTATGTTCTTGTTTATATGTTGCTTATGATCGGCTATGCATGTTTCTAGTTTGGTTTCTTTCTTAGTTGCTTCTTGTTGGCCGAACCATGTTCTTGGGTTTCTTGTTGAGCAACACCCATCTCCCTCCTTTGGTCTTGAGAAGTGAGCTTCAACTCTATTAAAATGGGCAATACTCCATTCTCATTCAAGTTGAGAGGTGAGCTTGTATTCTAGTTGCTTGAGCAACACCCTTCTCTCACCATGGATTTGAGAGGTGAGCTTTGTGGTGGATGTAGACCTTGTTAGGTTTGATCCTTGTGTTGCCCAATTGGTGATAAGGAGTTGTACAAGACCCCTCTCTCTTGGTTGTTGAGAGGTGAGCCATCTTCTTTATCCTTTAGGGTTTCGGTGCCCTTGTGCTTGAGGTTGATGATGACCTTGTGGAGTTACATCTTGGCCGATACGGCTTGGAGTTGATGCTGCCGATACCCCTCTTGACCTAGAGTGTCGGTTGTAGAGAGGAGGCTGTGTTGGGCATTACACATGACTCATGTCCTTATGAGTGTTGGGCGTCACACCTGGTTGAGTATCCTACCCAGCATGCCTAGCTCAGGTGGTTGCTTAGTGCTATTACATCTTGGACGTTAGGGGGCATTGTGGGCTGACCTTGTGATGGGCGTTACACCACAGTCTTTGCCTTTTGTCAGACGATAGGTTAGGGATGGGCTGGTTGAACGACAAGTTCCTTGCTGCCCGTTTGAGTTGCACCTTTGGGCGTTGCTCCTTGTTGAGTGGTGCTGCCTGATAGATATAACCTGAGATGGTATCCTAGAGCCCATTATATCTTGGACATTATGGAGTTCATTGGTTAGCCTTGTGTTGGGCGTCTTGGTGTTGCACGTTACACCTTGCACGACATGCCCCTTGGGCTCAGTTGCACGATAGACCTTGCTGCACATTACACATGGAGGTGCACAACACAGCGTTGCACGATTCACCCTAGGTGATGCCTGATATCTTTGCTGGTTGGCTTGGCCGATATGAGGCTAGAGTATTGGGCGATAGGGGAGAGTGCCCTGCCCGATACTACCTTTGGTAAGGGTAGTGTGTGCTTCGAGTGAGGGTCTTGTTCCTTATATGTAAAACTGATATGTTAGATGTTGTTCTTGCTATCATGTTTGGTTTATGATAGTGACCCTTGATATGCTTGATGGTAATCATCATAGTAGAACTCATCTATGTATTTTGACATGATATTACACGTGGTTATGATCATCTTGATTATATGAATAATGTTGAGATAATGGTAAGCATATAAGATGCTTTTCTTGAGGATATGACCTATGTCTACGGTCACAGGTTGAGGCATGAATGATAAAGCATATTAATCTTCGATGTCACCCTATGCTGGTAATATGGTCTTTCTATTAATACACGATGATTGTGCATACTAACCATGCAGGTGTTTCTTACAGATGCATAGCCAGGTAAAGGTCTATGAAGTATATATGTCTGAGTAACATTGCTCTGATGGTTGCACTTGATAATGAGGTAACATACATGATGTGTTATGGTCTGAGGACCTGAGATGGCTAAAATGCCTAGTTGAGGTGTTATCCTCTGATGATGATCTGGGATTGATATCCCAAGTGATGAGAATGCTTGTTGAGGCAGTGATTTCTTGTGATGAGGATGGTAGTAATAGTAATGTAGTTTCATGTTATGCATGTGTTACAACTTGGTTGCCTCAACAATCCACTTAAAATATACTAACTAATCACAGTGGAACATAACATGTGATTTACCCTGGCCATAGATCCATCATCGTCAGAAGCTGGTGATGGTGAAACGGGTTCTCCTGCGGGTAAACCCGGAGTGCATATTGTTTAATATGCAAAGTTTCTCCTAGCCTAAAATAGTGAGGATTTGAGTGCATCTGCAGTTGCAGACTCGGGATATGTATAGAGCATGGTGAACATGTCCATGGCTCAGGATATGTGATATGGGAGCATGAATGTGTTCATGGCTCAAAGCACGGTGAATAGGCCTATGGATCAGTTTCAAAAGCGTAGAGACCTGTACTGAGGTGGGCCAGGCAGAGGGTAGCCTGTGGAGCTGATCCTTTGGCTGAGGCCACTTAAGCATGAGACAGTGGTCATGCTTGTGTTGTACTCGTGCACTGACCACGAGGTGGGAGGTCATGGAGTCCAGCTCTTCCATTGACCTTGTATGGCACCGGCTTGGGTTTCGCAACTGAAGGTTGGATTTGAGAGGTATGGCTCACTTCCTCAGGGCATAATAATACGTAATCTAGCCGAATAGTATTTATTACTTAAGGCAAAACAAGGAACATTGATTGAGGCCTTGCTTGTGTAGTTAATCTCGTTATACTTGCAGTTACTTATACAATCCTTATGTTATGTGGTAAGATCTTATAAATCTTATCTTGTTAATCATGTTCCATAAAGAGATACTTGGTTATCTGCCTTCCGTACAGCCTGGTAAGCTTGATGGTATGAATAGCTTTGCTATATAGACTGCTCTTGTTATATCTTCTATCAGTTATCTGTTGTTGTTGTTTCATCTTCTGAGTTTATGTGGTTTCGGCGGGGAGTTATGTTTCTCGCTGGGACTGTGTGTCTCACCCCGCTAGTTTGTAACCATTTTAGGTGTTCGTGCCAGGCATGGTGGTGGTCGCGGAGTTGTGGCCGAGAAGCAAGAAAAGAAGTAGAAGGCAAGAGATGGACATGTTGTTGTTTTGGTCATTTTATAGTAGAGTCTTAGAGTCATCCCTGTACTCTCAGGTCCTTGGAGGTGTTCTGACGTTGTTTCATGATGTATAGCTGATAACATTTTGTATATCTTGCTGCTGGCTGGATGTGGGCCGTTCTGTATGTATAAACAGGTGATGAACTCATGTGATGGATAGACAACTGATCTCCTAAGCTGTGGACATGAATCCAGCTTGTAAATGTTTATATCACATGTTTTCTTGTAGGATGAGGACTTGAATGTAACAATTTCTTAGGTTATCCTCTTTCCAAAATCAGTTTTAATTAACTCGTGTTTTGGTAATATGTGGTTTATGGTGTTTTCTGCACGTTTTTGTGTAACACATTGTTGTTTGTGTGATAGTGGGATGTGTTGCCACAAGTTTTTATATCAGAGCTCTATGTTCGCTGAGTCTATAGGGATTTAGGACTAGGTTGTGTCTGTTCTTGTGAGTTCTCCATATTTTCTTACAATCATCTTCTACCCTCATCGGAAGAAAAGTCAAGATGTCTGGAAGCCATGTAGAACATGTTGCCGAGAACAACGATGCTGCATCAGTTGATGGAGCTATAGGGTGAGCACATGAAGATCGAGTGCCTGAGGTCCCCCAACCTGACCCAGTCATTCTCGAAAACCCTTCCTATCAACAGCTTATGGGGCAGATGATGGATACGATGAATCTCATGGTGGAAAGATTTTCAGTGTCTCCGCCGAGAGCACATGCTCCCCATGGTGAAACATCGGGTATTGGGAAGACCTTTGAGCAGCTTCGCCAAGTCAGAGCTTCGAACTATGCTGGGACGGCTGATCCAGCGGATGAAGATCTGTGGCTGACAAGTCATGAGAAGGCTTTCTGGATCCTTGACATCCCCGAAGCAGACAAAGTCAAGCACGTTGTCTACCTTTTGAAGGGTAGTGCTGGTCACTGGTGGACCATCGAGGAGGTGAAGCGACCCAGTGAGGTGATCATTTGGGAGGTTTTCCGGTGCGAGTTCGTCAGCAGATACTTTCTGAAGATGTATCTGGATGAGAAGATCAGCTAGTTTAAGGAACGATGAACACCACTGAGTATGAGGCCAAGTTCATGGATTTGTTGAGGTTTTGTCCTCACAAGGCGACAACAGATGAAGAGCAAATCAGACGTTTTGAGAAGGGTCTGAGTGCTGAACTAACAACACTTGCTTCTACGTTGGAAAATAGAGAGCGGTTTGCTACGTTTTTGGAATATGTCTGGCGGATCGAATGGTCAGTTAAGGAGAAAATAGAATCCATGTCTAAGAAGTAACTTTCTGGGTTCATGTGATATCTGCTGAAGGAGTCAAAGTGGACCCGAAGAAGGTGGAGTCCATTGCAGAATGGGAACAACTGAAGACACCGACAGAAGTTTGTAGTTTCCTAGGTTTGGCAGGATACTACTGAAGGTTTATCAAGGACTTCAGTGCGATTGTGTTACCGATGACAAAGTTGACCAGAAAGGATGTACCTATTGTCTGGAATGATTGTTGTCAGCAAGCTTTCCAAAGTTTGAAGGAAAAGTTGACTAGTGCACCAGTGTTAGTGCTTCCAGAGCCTGGAAAGGGCTATGTTGTTTTCTGTGATGCTTCCAAGAAAGGTTTAGGTTGTGTGCTGATGCAGGAAGGTCATGTGGTTTCTTTTGCTTTGTGACATCTTAAGAAACACGAGGAGAACTATTCGACTCATGACTTGGAGTTGTCAGCGGTGGTTCATGCGTTAAAGATTTGGAGACACTATCTTTATGGGGAAGTGTGTCAGATCTTTACAGATCATAAGAATCTGAAGTAAATTTTTTCACAGAATGAGCTAAACATGCGACAACGTCAATGGATGGAGATAATCAATGATTATGACTGCACCATCGAGTATCACCCTGGTAAGGTGAATGTGGTAGCTGAGGCGCTTAGCCGAAAGTCTTCTTCTCCCTCTTCAAAGAAGGCACAATTGAATTCCTTGGTATGCCATAGGCGGGATATGTTTGTTTCATTGCGACAGATGAATGTGCAGATGGAAGTTTCCTTGTTAGCTGGACTTTTAGCACATATGCAAGTCAAGCCTACACTGAGACAACAGATCAAAGATGCACAACAAACATATAATACAGTACAATTGATCAGATCAGAGTTTGGCAACGAAAAGCGTGATGGGTTCCATCAGTCTGAGGATGGACTAGTATGCTATCATGATAGGATGGTGGTCCCCGATGCTAATGATCTGAGGAAGCTAGTGCTCGAGGAAGCACACACATCAATGTATGCTATTCATCCAAGAGTCACCAAGATGTATCATAATCTGAAGGACTTGTATTGGTGGCCTGACTTGAAGAAAGATGTAGCTGAGTTTGTGGCTAGGTCTGCGGTATGTCAGCAAGTCAAGGCTGAGCATCAAAAGTCGGTAGGTACGTTGCAACCCCTGCCGATACCGCAGTGGAAATGGGATCATATAACCATGGATTTCGAAGTTGTTCTACCCAGGACAACTAGGAATCATGATTCCATTTGGGTAATAGTGGACAGATTGATGATGTCTGCCCATTTCATACCTATAAAGACAACGTATACAGCCGAGAAGCTTGCTCGGGTATATGTAGATTAGAAAGTGTGTTTGCATGTGCCAGCGACGATAGTTTCCGACATAGGTCCTCAGTTCACGAGTCATTTCTGGGAATACTTACACAAAGCTTTGGGAACGCAGTTGAGGTTCAGTGCCGCTTTCCACCCGCAGACAGATGGACAATCTGAGAGGACTATTCAAACTTTGGAGCATCTCCTACGGGCTTATGTTTTACAGCTCCTAGGTAGTTGGGATTTGCATCTCAGTTTGATAGAGTTCGCTTACAATAATAGTTATCAGCGAAGCATTGACCTGGCTCCTTATGAGGCCTTATATGGAAGGAATTGTAGATCTCCGTTATGTTGGTAAGAGTCTGGTGAATATCAGATGTTGGGTCCTGAGTTAGTACAGTAGACAATAGAAAAGATCAAAGTGATACAACAATAGTTGAAAGCTGCACAGGATAGGCAGAAGTCTTATGCAGACAATCGTCGATGACCTTTGGAGTTCCAGGTAGGAGACAAAGTATATCTTAAAGTCTCGCAGTGGAAGGGTGTACTAAGGTTTGACCGGAAGGGTAATCTAGCACCTAGATATATGGGGTCATACCCAATCATAGCACATATGGGCAAGGTATCTTATGAGTTAGAGCTTCCTCCAGAGTTGCACAGGTTACATCCAGTGTTCCATGTTAGTATGCTGAAGAAAAGTCATCCGGATACAGGAACAGTGATACAACTAGTCAAAGTTCAACTTGATGAAGATGTGACCTACGAGGAAGGTCAGGTGATGATCCTTGACAAAAGAGTTAAGAAGCTAAAGAGGAAGGACCTAGTTCTGGTGAAGGTTCTTTGGCATCATCATGGCATTGAGGAAGCCACGTGGGAGCTTGAGGAAGAGATGAGGAGGAAGTATCCCTCACTTTTCTCTTCCAATTTCGAGGACAAAATCCCTTTGTAGAGGGTTATAGCTTGTACGGACCCTAACCTCCGTTTAGGGCTTATCCTATTTTCTTTGTTTAACCCTGGTGCTTAGTTGCTTGCTAATCACCTTTAGTGGTGATTAGCGTTTGTTGGTGCTTTGTTGAGAGATGGAGGTGCTACTTGCAATTAACCTAAGTCTATGGTTTGTGGGCAAATTTGTCACCTTGTGAGGTGTTCCTCCCTCCCCTTGCTTCCTCTAGTGTTGAGAGGAAGGGTTGGGCTCGTTGCTTGAGTTCCTTTGGGCTTGGTTGAGCCTTGGTGGGCCTTGTGGTGTGTTGCCTTTGCCTCTCTGGACCTTGTGTCGGGCAAGTGTTCTTGTGTCGACCTAGGTGTGTCGGCCTGTGGTGTGTCGGCATGTGATGTGTCAGACTAGGGTGCGTGTCGGCCATGGTGGAGTGGAGATGTGTCGCCCATGGACCCTTTGACCCTCTTTAACCCCGTTTGTGTCACCACTAGTGGACACTTGGTGCTTGATGCTTGCATGTGGCAATGGCCTTGGACATGTGTTTAGGGCATGTTAGAATGGTGGCTTTGCCCATGGACAAGTGTCCCTAGGTGGGCGACACCTTGCCATGTCTTACCATGGTTTCTCCTCCATCCTCTCCTATATATGTGTTCCCTTTCTCTTGCTAAGGATCCCTTTATTTCCTTAGTTCCTCTCTCCCTTGGTGCACGTCACCCTCTTCTTTTGCAAGCTTGGTGGTTGATCCTTTTTGGAGTCTTCTTCTTGCTCTAGTGGTGGCCGAACCCTAGAGTGCCTTGCTCTTCTTCCTTGGTGGTTCTTGGAGCTTGGAGCTAGGAGCTTGCTTAAGGCGGGTTACATAACTCCTAACCCTAACTACATTACCATCTTCTATGTTCTTGTTTATATGTTGCTTATGATCGGCTATGCATGTTTCTAGTTTGGTTTCTTGCTTAGTTGCTTCTTGTTGGCCGAACAATGTTCTAGGGTTTCTTGTTGAGCAACACCCCTCTCCCTCCTTTGGTCTTGAGAAGTGAGCTTTAACTCTAGTAATATGAGCAATACTCCTCTCTCGTTTAAGTTGAGAGGTGAGCTTGTGTTCTAGTTTCTTGAGCAACACCTTTCTCTCACCATGGATTCGAGAGGTGAGCTTTGTGGTGGATGTAGACCTTGTTAGGTTTGATCCTTGTGTTGCCCGATTGGTGATAAGGAGTTATACAAGACCCCTCTCTCTTGGTTGTTGAGAGGTGAGCCATTTTCTTGATCCTTTAGGGTTTCAGTGCCCTTGAGCTTGAGGTTGATGATGACCTTGTGGAGTTGCATCTTGGCCAATATGGCTTGGGGTTGATGTTGCCCGATACCCCTTTTGACCTAGAGTGTCGATTGTGTTTAGGAGGCTGTGTTGGGCGTTACACATCACTCATGTCCTTATGAGTGTCGGGCGTCACACCTGGTTGAGTATCCTGCCCGGCACGCTTAGCTCAGGTGGTTGCTTAGTTCTGTTACATATTGGACGTTAGGGGGCGTTGTGGGCTGACCTTGTGACGGGCGTCACACCACAGTCTTTGCCTTGTGTCGGCCGATAGGTTATGGATGGGCTGGTTGAACGACAGGTTCCTTGGTGCCCGTTTGAGTTGACCTTTGGGCGTTGCTCCTCGTTGAGTGGTGCTGCCTGATACATCTAACCTAAGATGGTAGCCTAGAGCCCGTTATATCCTAGATGTTATGGAGTTCAGTGGTTAGCCTTGTGTTGGGCATCTCGGTGTTGCACGTTACACCTTGCACGACACGCCCCTTGGGCTCAGTTGCACGATAGACCTTGGTGCACATTACACTTGGAGGTGCACGACACAACATTGCACGATTCACCCTAGGTGCTGCCCGATATATTTGCTAGTTGGCTTGGCCGATATGAGGCTAGAGTGTTGGGTGATAGGGGAGAGTTCCCTGCCCGATACTACCTTTGGTAAGGGTAGTGTGCTCTTCTAGTGAGGGTCTTGTTCCTTATATGGAAAACTGATATGTTAGATGTTGTTCTTGATATGACGTTTGGTTTATGATAGTGACCCTTGATATTCTTGATGGTAATCATCATAGTAGAACTCATCTATGTATTTTGACATGTGGTTATGATCATCTTGATTATATGAATAATGTTGAGATAATGGTAAGCATATAAGATGCTTTGCTTGAGGATATGACCTATGTCTACGGTTATAGGTTGAGGCATGAATGATAAAGCATATTAATCTTCGATGTCACCCTATGTTGGTAATATGGTCTTTCTATTAATACATGATGATTGTGCATACTAACCATGCAGTTGTTTCTTACAGATGCATAGCCAGGTAAAGGGCTATGAAGTATATATGTCTGAGTAACATTTCTCTAATGGTTACTCTTGATAATGAGGTAACATACATGATGTGTTATGGTCTGAGGACTTAAGATGGATAAAATGCCTAGTTGAGGTGTTATCCTCTGATGATGATCTGGGATTGATATCCCAAATGATGAGAATGCTTGTTGAGGCAGTGGTTTCCTGTGATGAGGATGGTAGTAATAATAATGTAGTTTCATGTTATGCATGTGTTACAACTTGGTTGCCTCAACAATCCACTTAAAATATACAAACTAATCACAATGAAACATAACATGTAGTTTTCCCTAGCCATAGATCCATCATCTTCAGAAGCTGGTGATGGTGAAATGGGTTCTCCTACGAGTTAACCCAGAGTGCATATTGTTGAATATGCAAGGTTTCTCCTACCCTAAAATAGTGAGGATTCTAGTGCAGCTGCGGTTGCAGACTCCTGATATGTATAGAGCATGGTGAACACTCCCATAGCTCAGGATATGTGATATGTGAGCATTAATGCGTTCATGGCTCAGAGCATGGTGAATAGGCCCGTGGCTCAGTTTTACTAGCACCGAGACCTGTACCAAGGCGAGCTAGGCAGAGGGTATCCTATGGAGCTGACCATGTGGCTGAGGCCACTTAAGCATGAGACTGTGGTCCTGCTTGTGTTGTACTCGTGTACTCACCATGAGGTGGGAGGTCGTGGAGTGCGGCTCTTCCATTGACCTTGTATGGCACCGGCTTGGGTTTTGCAACCGAAGGTTGGATTTGAGCAGTACGACTCATTCCTCAGGGCATTATAATACATAATCCAGACAAATAGTATTTATAGCTTAAGGCAAAACACAAAACATTGATTGAGGCCTTGCTTGTGTAGTTAATCTCGTTATACTTGCAGTTACTTATATGTTCCTTATATTATGTGTTAAGATCTTATAAATCTTATCTTGTTCATCATGTTCCATAAAGAGATACTTGGTTATCTGCCTTCCGTACAACATGGTAAGCTTGATGGTATGAATAGCTTTGCTATAAAGACTGCTCCTGTTATATCTTCTATTAGTTATCTACTATTGTTGTTTCATCTTCTGAGGTTCTGTGGTTTCGATGGGGAGTTATGTTTCTCGTTGGGACTGTGTGTCTCACCCTACTAGTTTGTAACCTTTTTAGGTGTTCGTGCCAGGCGTGGTGGTGGTCGCGGAGTTGTGGCGGAGCAGCAAGAAGAGCAGTAGAAGGCAAGAGATGGACATGCTGCTATTTTGGTCATTTTGTAGTAGAGTCTTAGAGTCATCCAGGTACTCTCAGGTCCTTGGAGGTGTTTTCCATTGTTTCAAGATGTATAGCCGATAACATTTTGTATATCTTATTGCTGGTCAGATGTGGGCAGTTCTGTATGTATAAACAGGTTATGAACTCATGTGATGGCTAGACAGCTGATATCCTAAGTTGTGGACATGTATCCAGCTTGTAAATATTTATATAACATGTTTTCTTGCAGGATGAGGACTTGAATGTAATAATTTCTTAGGTTATCCTCTTTCCAATATCAGTTTTAATTAACTCATGTTTTGGTAATCTGTGGTTTATGGTGTTTTCCGCACGTTTTCGCGTAACACCTCGTTGTCTGTGTGATAGTGGGATGTGTTGCCACACCACTACCTAGAGAGGTCAACCTCTAGGACTTGGCAAGTGATTTTATCTATATTATCACCAATAAGAGTTACAACACAAGACCACCAAAGGACTTACCCATCCAAGAACAACGAAAAATCCACCTTACCAAGGACTTGCCCACTTTGTAAGAGTCTTCATCCTTCTTTTAAGGTCTTACCCACTCAAGCATAAGTATTCCGCCTTCAAGCACTTTTCAACTCCTCTTGGATATTTAGCGTTTTCCTTCTCCTTCACCTGGAGGAGATCACCACCTCTTCATCAACCTTGAAGAGGACCAACAACAGGTCCTCCTTCACTCCGGGAAGCTTGCTTCACCTTTTCTTTGAGGAAAGTGATAGGGAAGTAGGAGAAGATGAGAGCTTTACATGCACAAGGGAGTAGCTCTCTTACAATATGCCTAAGTCACTCACAATCATGAAACAAAGTGTAAACTAGAGAGAGAAAGGAGCTCAAGGAGTTGCAACACACTCAACTATAACAAGGACATAGAATAGCATGAATGAGCAAACTTGGAATGAACTCCAAGGGGTCCTATTTATAGCTGGGGGTGCCCCCTTGAGTTGGAGATCACTTAGGGTCGAAATATAGCCATTTTCCACAATGCAAAGGATCTATTTTCATGCAAAACAACTCACCAACGGTTATAATTAATTTTTCTACATTTTTTGTACAGTACATTCGGTCAAGTTTCAATAAGGTAACTCGACCAATCAACTAAAAGACAGAGCCAATTTTCAAACTATCAGTCGAGTTTGTTTTGGGAAACTCGACCGAAGAGCTAAAATTGGATTTTCTTAGTGAGATGGTCGGTCGAGTTATGTGAATGTACAACTCGACTGATGGGTCATCTTTAAAAAATCCACCATAGGATCAGACGAGTTTCCAACTCGACCGATGAACAACCTGTGACAAATTTTCAAAGTTGACTTTTGGGTGATTAAACCTTGGTATTTTTTATCCCTCATATTTTTTCCATCTTATTTACAAGTCATAATATCAATACAAGTGATTAAAAAATTCTTCTAAGGTTGTTTGGAGTGATTTCCCAAAATGCGCACTTGCATTTCTTTTGACTTGAACTTGAACAAGATAGGGCTTGTGTAAATTGATCATTTTCATGTACCTAAAGGCTGAACTTAATCTTGAACAAACATATTAGATACATAGGAATGGAATGGTTAAGTCATTGTCAAAATATGGACAATGTAGACCTCTCAAGTCAACATTCTCCTTCTTTTTGATAATGACATACCATTCCTCAATCATATTGAAACGGATATTGAAATTATACCTTTGCCTTGTGAATTCTGAGGGGATTCAAGATTTGAACAATGTGAATTACTCCCCCTCAATCTACATTTACTTTAACCTACATAATTAGTCTATCTACACAAAGCAATATAACACATACATACTATATGGTCCTTTAGCAAGTCACATGATAAAGCATATAATGAAAAGGATCACATAGGAAATAAAAACAATATGGTTGAGCTTTAAGATATTGAAATAAGATATTAAAATTTTCTCCTCCTTTTGACATTATCAAAAAGGAAGGGGGTAGAAGAGCATAAAAATAGGTCTTCTCCAAGCACAACTAAGCATATATCCATAACATGCAAACTCAAAACATACACCAAAATAGAGACAAGAGAAGCAACCAAACTAAGTCATAATCAAAATATGGTGAAGCATGGCACCAACTCATAAAATATATCAGATCAAAGAGTAAGAGTGCACAAAATTAAGATTACAACCTAGAATGCAAATGCTCATAAAAACAACTACAAGCAAAACTGATGAAAGCTAAAAAAATAAAATAGTACAACTTAGATCATGTACCCAGATGTTTCTAATACAAAATATCCTAGAAAGATATATATGATCAGTGTCTAGACTAAAAACTAAGAAAAACTAGACATCTAAGCTATCTATATCAATAGCATCATCATCCTCAGCATCAGGCTCATAGTCATCATCTCCATCTAAAAGTACAACCACATCACTGTTATCACTGAAGTCACCAGTATAACCATCATCATGATCAGATGCATCACCATCATCCTCATCATCATCAACAGCCTCATCAGCATTAGCATCCTCCTCATTAGCCGTGTCTGGCATCTCTTCATCAGCAGAGGAACTGAAACCATGACCGAGCCAACTAGCATTCTGCTCATCCCAAGACATACCAAGAGCATGGAGCTCATTGGCCTATGGGAAGGAAGCAACATAATCATGAAGGCTGGCAAGCAGAGTGGCCAAAGGAGCCAACATTCAGAGGCAACACAACCAGGGAAGGTCCACTAGTAGCAGAGGGTGTAGCAATAGCGGAAGGTGTAGGTGGAGGGGCTAGGTAGAAGTGATTGTATGTATATAATGCATAATCACCACATGGGTAGGGATGGTAGGTTGGGTAGGGATTTGTACATGACATGTTCATCTTGGACATGATTGAACATAAGTCTTGTTGTAGGTACTCCTAGACCTGGAGGTTGTATATCTGTTGATGCATCATATAGCCCATAAGGGTTTCATTTGACACATGAAATGAGGTACAGGCAGGTTAGGTAGTATGAGGTGGTGGAGGTGCTCGGGTAGAGGTAGAGGTAGAGGTAGAGGAAGAGGCACCATGTATGGTGGAGGAGAGGATATGCACATACTTCTGAATAGTGGTCTCACTGATACAAACTTCTTTCTGGGAAGGTTTGTAATGAAAGTTGTGGAAAAGAGATTTGTCATTGGAAAACTAAAATAGACCACATATCAAGGCATGGTAGGGAGGGTGAGTGCCATGGGTGTTCTTTCCAGATTAAAAGCAGGTCATGTGGTGAACGATGTATCTAGACCACTTGACTCTAACATTCTCTAAGAGACAATACATGATCGCCGTAGTGTTTTCTCCAATCTTAGCTTGATTTTTCTTTGGATGGATATTGATTGCAGTTAACAACTAAGGCAAGGATGTGCCTCTTGAGATCCAAGGCAGAGGAGGGTGACGTGGTCTATTATCGCACTAACAAATTCACTCAGGGTTGAAATCCCTGAGCTTTTACCAAAACCTTATGCAATAATACCACCCGCAAGCGGACGGGTCTTCTCACAGTATAGTTGAGGATTGAATCCCAAAGTACAATGTTTTTAAGAATTGTTGCTATTCGAGTCTAGTTCAGGTAAGACTAATATTTAAAATGATTGGTGATTTGAGTTTAACTAAACTAATTGCAAGAAAGTAAAGAGCAGAATTAAAATTAAATCTAGATTAATGATGAAGATCATTGTGGAGATACAGAGTTTCACCACCACTACATATGGAAACATGTCCAATCACAAACATCCACTCAAGATCTAACTATCCAAATAGAACTACTGCAAATGCTCCTGGAGGGATGTTTAGGTTCACATAAGCATCACCTTAGGCATCAAATTACTCGTCTCCATCTGGATCATGCACTTATGGTTCCAAAGATACAAATATCCAACTGAAGTCGTGGGCCCCCTATACAGGCATTAGGTACACAGAAGCATCACTGTGGGCTAGACAACTCGTCCCCTCACGGATCATTCACTTACGACCTCAAGGAATCCCATCCTATTTCTAGTCAAGGAGTCAACCACATTAATCGACATTCTACCCTACATATTGATGTTCACGCAACGTAAGAAAGAACAAGATAAAAGCAACCAGGTGATCAATCTACAAGCAAACATCGACGATTAATAATGAAATGCAAAAGTTATATAAATGGCCATGGAATGTTTAAATCAAAAGACATGAAAACATGGGCAGCGGGACTAGTCCCCGCACCCTACTGAAAAGGAACTACTCGCTCATGATGCGAGGAACAAGAAGAACAAGAGAGAGGGAGGATTTTTCCATGAGCAAGATACAGGAGAGTGTTGCATCTCAGTGAATATGATGCGGTCTCCTACATCATGTCGGGGCAGGTTTGGATGAGGAGTGAGGGACACCAAGACATACCATGCAGTCTTTCTCTCTCCACCTTCCTTCTCGTCTCGGCCTCCTTGCTTGTAGTAGGAGGAGCACGTTGTGGATGTATGTAATGATCGAGATCGAACCTACGTTCAGGCCGCCTATCGGAAACCTGGATCGGATGCCCAAATTGGGACCCTTGTGGCTCTATTTATAGGCTTGGATGCAGTCCCACTTGGTTTGGACTTTGGTTCTCATGTTTTTGGTGTGAGCCATCTTACATGGTTTTGGAAACTGTTAGGTTTTTCACGGTTTGGGAAACTTGGTAAACCCTCATGATTTTTAGACTGTGAGGGGCTTCATGGTCTTGCCTTCACGATCTGGATCATTGCGCTTTTCACATTTTGTCTTCATGATCCTGCACTCGGTTTGCATCCAACTGGTCCTCGCAGTCTCTGGCTTCCAACCGTTTTGCGCCCTGGCGTTCTTGACTTCACAATTTAGTGTTCACGGTTTCACACGACCTAGGACCATAATGGTCTTCCCTGATATGCCTCCCTCGCGGTCCTCCGACCTAGTGGTCTTGGGTTCTGCCTTCACGGTTTGGTGCCCAAGAGGTCTTCGGTTCGGCCTTCATAGTTTGGAAATTGCGAAGAGGGCAGACTGCGAAGTAGGATAGCTAGGGTAGGTGGTCAGGTGGCACTAGTTCTCTGGTGGTGGTTGTTGATGGCGGTAGGAGGAAGATGATGCCATTGCTTTCATGGATAGTGGCGAGCTGCAGGTCATGTTACAGGTGTATAGAGGAGGGGAAGAGAGGAAGGAAGAGGACGAAGGTGATGCAGGTGAAACTGGATGGTGGCGGCGCTGCTCCATGCATGTGCGACGGTGTGAGCAAGGAGGTTGAGGGTGTGGCAATGTCGTTGCTTGAAGTGGAGCAGAGCATGTAGGCGGAACAAGAAAAGGAGTACGACGTTTTGGCGGGGAGGAGATGGTGATCGAGTGGTGTCATTGAGCGATAGTGGTGAAGATTGATTGTTGTAGGTCCTCGCAATTTCGGGACCATGAGGGCGCTCCTCGTGGACTTGAGCTCGTGAAGGGATGGGGGAGCAAACTGCTAGGGAACAACCACTACGGTAAAGACTGTTAGGGTTAGCTACGGTGATTGTTGGTGAAGAGAAAGATGTCGATGAAGGTGGAGGTACTAATGAAGGGTGTAAAGGGCTGAGAAAGGTGGGCCCACACTGTTAGGGTTTGATTTGGTTGATGGAGGAGGAAGGTGATGGTGAAGCAAGTGATGGTGATGACCATTGATGGAAGGTGAAGAAGATGATGGGTGTTGATGAAGGTGGATTTAGATGTGCTCGAGATCAATGGAGGAGGTGAAGTTTATTAGGGATGTGGCGATGATAGGAGGATTCATGATTCGTGAGAGACATATTGAGTGAAGTTGGGCCTGCAACAAGATGGTGGACCCAATTGAAGATATGTCTTTATAATGGCTTGCTCAATCTGCATGAAATCACAAAAACCCTAGTCAAGAAGAAAGATTGCAATTTGTAATATTTAGGTTATAAAAGTAAATGTAATGAGTCAAATTGGGCCCACAATGGTGACTGAATATCATGATGAATGTGGATTCATCAGAGGGAAGGGTTCTCTGTTGGTATGTATGACCTGAGAGCCAATCATGGGATGATTGGGGGGATACATTAAGATTGATTTGACAAACCACAAAGGCAAGCTTCTAATTCTTTCTGGTTCAATCACATGAGATAATGATAGAATAGATTGAATGTCTAGAGAATGACATTACTCAATGGCATATGCCTTCAGGTTCATGACCTGAACGATGAGATCATACAGATGGAAGAAGAGTTTGTACATTCTTATTATGTCCCTAGTCGGATGTCATTGTCGAAGGTAGATAGACAACAATGACACACAAGACTAGATTGTGGTGTTGGTTGATGATAGAATCTCATTAGCCATGATATGGAGATATCAAACCAAACACATAGGTACTTGTTAGAGAACAAGTGTACCAGATAGACCCACTGTGAGTTTGACACATGGAACCATGACATGGTAGTCACAGTCAGTACTCACAGTGATGGTGGTGAGTGTGATTCTTATACCTGAAATCACTACACTCAACACATGTCGTTGGGCACACTTTGACATCATCAAACGCAGTCCTGAAACATGGTTTGTTATAAAGGTGATGATTGGGTGGCTTTGACACATGGGGCTTTTGAGGGGTGAGTGATAGATATGGGATTTGTCCCTCCTGAGGGAGTTTGATATCCATGGCCACTTGATGAGTATGATTGAGAAAGGCATGCACGCATGTGTGAATCAGTATGTGATACTGATGTCATACATATATCTTCCAATCTACTCTGAGATCAAGAAAGTGAATGAACGTTGACAGGATGACGGTTCCATGCCTCGAGTTCATTCAAGATATCAGTGACAAAGGAATTATACATTCACTGTAACACCATTCATAGATTGTAGGATTGAAAGTTGTTGTCCAACTTTCTACTTTCACTTGGGTAGCACTGATGTGTGACTAGGCACTGCTCTTTTCTTGTGAAGTCATAAGTGTTATGGACTTTCACTGCCAACGTGAAATGGACCTGTAGGGTCACACACATAGGATTTAACCTGGAAGAGGAGTTTTGTCCACTAGCAATGTTTAGATTGATTACTAAAGGAGTTTAGTAGTTCAATTAAACACTCAATTGATTGATAGCTCAAATATCATAATGTTCAAGGTGTTGTACATATTGATTGGAGTATCAGATTGATTGAAATCGCAATTGACTGATTATGCACAACCTGCATTCCCAGCCGATCGGTTCAAGTGTTGAACCGGTCGGCTGAGGGTGCTGAACCGGTCGGCTCAAGTGTTGAACCGATCGGCTCATGTACAGAGTGAAACGAGCGGTTCAAGTGTTGAACTGATCAGTTCAACTGGTGCAACCGAGCAAGTTGGGAAAGCCAGGTCGGTGAGAATTTTCCTTTCATTTCAATTGCCCAATTTGATTGGGAATAGGATTGGTTATTTGATACCAATTAGAAACAAAAGAAGGAAAGTCAATCGGGAACCGACCAGGACCTCCAACCGACCGGTTCACTTGTGAACCGACCGGTTGAGGTGTCCCAAACGATCAGTTGAGGTTTCAACCGATTGGTTCAGGTCCCCAACCAACCGGTTCACTTCTGAACCGATCGGTTCAGGTTGTGAGTTGGTTGCTTTTGTGGAAAATCTCGAACCCTTCTACTCCTGCTTTTAGTCCCGCATTGCCCGAGATGGAGAACCCTGTCCCATGACCCTCCTATATATATAGGGGTATTGGGGGCTTCTCAAAGTACAACTCAGTGCAACCAGTTGCTCTGCAAAGTTGTCGTTCTCTCTGGTTTTGGTAACCGAGAGAGAGCTCGAGCAAGTGCTTCCCGCAAAGGGAGGTGCAGCAAGGGAAGGACAACTGCAGTTGCAACTAGAGGCAGGAGAGTGTGTTGGCGACTAGTACGTCAACAGGAGGGTGTGAATCCTTCCACTTCCTTGTGGGACAAGGAGTGTGGAATTCCAGGTGGTCCGTGTGGACTACTTCAGAGGCGGGAGGTCACTACCTCTCAGGAGGACAACTGTCATCCGACAGTCCGGTAGGAGGAGGAGTCGTCAGTTCCGGTGTGACCAGGAGCTGCACAGATGCCGTCCAAGACTAGAGTTGAAGACCGCACATAGTGCGATGTATTGTCGCCAAGCAAGCCTTGGGACAAGGTATGATTCCACAAACCATCCTTTCATATTATATAGACGTTGACGTGTTTCCTTGTTCTGGGTTTGGGGGAGAAATTTTTGTTTCCGCTGCCTTCTCTGTCTCCCCTAAAACCCAACATGCTCTTCTTCTTATTGGGGAATTGAGGCTTCATCAAGTATCAATGAATGTCAGGAAGTGTGAGATTGTATTTCTTGTAGAAAGACTCAGGCTCAACTAGGTCGAAATACTCAGGGTAATCCTTACGCCAGGTGTGACTTGGAATTTCTTCTCGGCTATCACCGCGTTAGGACCACTTGAGTATTAGGAGGGGGTATGAGGGTGTCATAATTCCAATGCAAGTTAGTGTAGAATTTGTGAACTACATTCGTGCTAGTTATGGAATAGTTGTAGCACACGCGTTCAACACCGAAGGAAGAAAGATAACGAATGTGTAACAACTTTGCAACTTCATCTTTGTCCACTTGGTGTCTAGGGCTTGGCTCAAAGAGGGTGCAAAAAGGGAAAGCATTCCTGGGAAGGATGTCCTTATAAATATTTACAACCTCATTTGAGACAAAGAGAGTGTCGTCAACAGAGATCAAGTGGGAAAAGGATGAAGAGGATGGTGCATTAGCTAGGGCGGCTCTCTTCCTCATATTAGAAGCCATGAATACGAAATAGATAAGAAAGAGAGAGAAAGTGATAAAACTCACCACCAAAAATGTCCACAGGCCTAGGTTTAGCAAGGAGGTAGGTCTAGGAAGGTCGAACTAGGTCGAATTAGGGCTAGGTTGAGGAAGGAAAGGGCAATGGTAGAGAGCTTGGGGCTAATGGAGGTGGAATTGGTCAACTTTTCTCTTGTTGAGAGGGAGAATAGTCGGTTGAACCCAATTTAATAATACAACAACCCGACCATCGATTGAGTTCTGAGAACTTGGAAACTCGACCGATTGGCTTTTTAAAAAAGCTCTCGACCATCGATCGGTCCAGTTGGCAACTCGACCGAAGGTCAACCTGACCTAAAACCAACAAACTTTGTTTCTAGCCATTAGAGTGCTAATTAAATTTAGTTTTCAAGTCTATTATGTATTTTGAACATACTTAGGCACATATAACTCATCATTGGGTACTATTTTATGATAAAACATGCATTTGTGAAAATACCCAAAAATAAGAGAAAAATAAGGCAAAAAGAACATGAAAAAAATGAATTTTTAGCATATTAGCAAGCAAAGATGATCAAAATAGAGCAAGACATATAGGATGGATAACAACTAGATAGAAGGCATATCATATTCATTCAAAGCTATGATAAGAAATTTTTATCTAATAAAGTTAAATTTCTCTCTAGCTAGAGGTTTAGTGAAAATGTACGCCAACTAATTTTCTGTGTCCACATGCGTGATATAGATATCCTTCTTGGCAATGTGATCATGGAGAAAATGATGGAAAACCTATATATGTTTAGCTCCACTATGAAAGATAGGATTGCATGACATGTTCATTGTGTTAGTATTATCACAATAGATAGGAGAAGTATCAAAATGAATGTTAAAGTCTTGGAGCATTTGCTTCATCTGTAGGACTTGGGCACAACAACTGCCGACTACAATGTACTCAGCCTCAGTTATTGATAATGCCACCGTGCTCTGTTTCTTAGAGAACCAAGACACCAAGCATGGTCCTAGGAGGAAAAAAGTGCCATTTGTGCACTTTCTATCAATAAAGAACCCTACATAATCGACATCACTATAAGCAGTAAGTGTTAAATCCCTTGACTAGGGATACCATAGTCCAAATTTTGGGTTTTGTCTAAGTACCTTAAAATCCTCTTAACGACAATAAGATGTGATTTCTTAGGATTTGATTGAAAGAGAGAACACAAGCTAACATTAAACATTATATCAGGTCTACAGGTAGTCAAGTAAAGTAAACTTCCAATCATACCTCTATAGAGCTTCTCATCTACCTTCTAACCTTCTTCATCTTTATCACATTTAGCGGTGTTTGACATGGGTGTGTCCATCAGCTTGGTGTTCTCCATCCCAAAGCGCTTAAGTAGTTCACTTGTGTACTTGCCTAGTATAATGAAGTTCCCATCTTTTGTTTACTTCTTTTGAAAGCTGAGGAAGAATGTGAGCTCATCCATCATACTCATCTCGAATTCACTCTGCATAAGATCACTAAATTCTTCACAAAGATCAAGGTTAGTTCCACCAAAAATGTTATCATCAGCATATATTTGTATGATAACAAATTGTATAAGTGTTCTTTAGAAACAAGGTAGAATGCACTTTGCCCATGATATACCCAAGATCTAACAAAAAGTTCTTCAATTTCTCATATCAAGCCCTTGGTGCTTGTTTGAGTCCATAGAGAGCTTTTTGCAACAAATAAAGATGGTTAGGTAAATATCATGTTCAAAACACAGAGGTTGTACAACATACACTTCATCCTCAATTGTACAATTCAAAAATGCATTTTTAACATATTTGATACAAAAGAAAGTCTTTATAACTAGCAAAGGCAAGAAATATATGAATGAACTCAAGTCTAGCTACAAGTTCATATGTCTCATCAAAATATATCTCTTCTTGTTGATTGTAGCCTTGAGCCAGTAACCTTGCTTTGTTCCTTACCACTTTGCCATTGTCATCAAGCTTGTTGTGGTATACCCATTTGGTTCCAATGATCTTTCTATCACTTGGTCTTGGCAGAAGGGTCCAAACTTTGTTCTTCTCAAATTTATCCAACTCTTTTTACAAGCTAGGATCCATTCTTCATCCCCAAGAACTTCGTTGACATTCTTAGGCTCAAGTTGTGAGATAAAGGTGATGCTGTCTTGTTCTTTGTCGAATGAAGCCTATGTCTTCACTCTTTCAAATGGATCACCTAAAATCATATCCTTTGGATGATTCTTTACAAACTAGGGGGTTGGATCCTTTTTCTCATGAGCTTTGTTTTCTTCTTGAGTGGCCACCTCTTTTCCCTTTTGGGTGATATTGAGATCTTTTAGAATAGGAATTACTTCATCAGCAACATCATCATTTGGAACATATATTTGGGAATAAAGTGTTCGTCTCAACAAACTTGACATTAATGGATTCTTCTACTTTAGCAAGATCAACATTAAAAACTCTACAAGCCTTGCTAGTAGTGCTATAGCCAAGAAAGAAAGCCTTGTAATATTTAGGATCAAACTTGTTGAGAAAATATTTCATATTCAAAACAAAATAAGGATATCTAAAAACATGGAAATACTCAATAGAAGGCTTCCTACCACGTCATAGCCCATAGGGGGTTTTCTTCAGCGAAGGATGAGTAAAAACCCAATTTTTCACAAAACATGAGGTACTAAAAGCTTTAGCCCAACACTTCTTTGGAGTGTTAGAGTCTAGACACATGGTCCTAGCCATCCCCTATAAAGACCTATTCTTCCTCTATACAACCCCATTTTGTTGAGGTGTTTGAGGTGAAGAGAAGTTGTGTGAAGAACCCGATTCTTGAGAAAAATGCCTAAAAAGATCATTTTCAAATTCTCCCCCATGGTAAATATGAATGGAAACAATATGGCAACAAGCTTCATTATCAATTCATTTACATAAGCTCGAGAAAACATCAAGTGTATCACTTTTAGAAATGAGAAAGAATGTCCAAGTATATCTAGAGAAATCATCGACAATAACAAGGCAATACTTGGAACCACGAAGCGATTGAGTTCTCATTGGTCCAAATAGATCAATGTGAAGAAGCTCAAGATTTCTCTTGGTGCTAAGGATTCCTTTGGATTTGAAGGAGTACTTGGTTTGCTTTCCTTGGGTTCAAGGTTGGAATTCCTCATCCTTTTCAAAATCCAATTTGGGAAGTCCCTTGCCTAAGTCCTTTTTGCTCAACTTCTTCAACTAATGCATATTTACATGACCAATTCGGTGGTGCCAAAGTGAAATATCATTCAACTTGACTATTAGGCATCTAATAGAGTCAAGAACAATAACATAAAGATTACCACTTCTAGTTCCCTAATATATAACTTGGTAGTTGAGGGAATCTAGAATCAAGCATTCAAAGGAAGTAAATAGCACAAGGTAACCATTATCACATAGTTGACTAACACTAATCAAATTGTGATGTAGGCCATCCATAAAGAGAACATTCTTGATACACAAGGATTCACCTACATCACCCTCACCTTTGACTTTACCTTTCTTGTTGTCCCCAAAGGTGATCGATCCTCCTTTCTTTTTGGTGAAATTATTGAAATGGCTTATATCACTCGTCATATGTTTAGTGCAGCCACTATCAACAATCCATCTTCCTTTTTCCTGCAAGAACGGAGAATGTCAGTTTCAACTCAAACTTTGGGATGTGGAGTTAGCTTGGGGACCCATTTCTTCTTTGGATTCGTCCCCTTAAGCTTGTAAGGACAATAAGTAAAGTAATGATCATCACATTTGCAATAAGAACAAACCATGAGATTCTTAGTGCCGAAAGACTCTCCTACAAAGAAAGAGGTCTCCTTGCTCTTTTTCTTTCCTTTGGCGCCCTTGCCCTTTGATGCTCCCCCTACAAATCCCAAACCACTAGTACCACTATTTGGTAGAATGGTCAAAGATTTCATTTAGGGAGTTCTTCCCTTTGAGGAATTTCTATAGGGATGCTCTCAATATATGGTTATCATCATTTTAGGAAATAATGGTAGAATATAAACTAAATATTTCATCTCGAGCATGCATAAGATCCACCTCAAGACATAATGCTTTAGTTAAATATGAATCCTTTTCAAGAGAGATAGAAGCAACATGAAAACTAGGAAATAAAGGTCTAGAAGATGATCATTTACTTGACCAACTAACCTAGCATTTTCATATTTAAGAATTTGGATTTCTTTAAGATAGACATCTCTCTCTCTTCTCTATGAGCATCAATAAGGAGCTTAAATTCAGCATTTTAGGTTTAACCATTTCAAGCTCTTTAAGGCAATTTTGGTTTTCTTCTTTAAGATTCTCAATGTTATTAAGGTAGATACCATTCTCAACTTCAACCCCATTATATTGTAGCTCAAGATCAAGGTATTGCCCTTGCAAATCCTCAATACTCTCAAGATTGGTTTTCTCATTCAATTCAAAATTTCAATCTTAACATATAGATCATCAATGATTTTTCCTAACCATTTTCTTTTAGATTTACATTTAGCAAAAGATGAATGAGTAGAGATAAGCATGTCAATAATAGCTTCCTTAGATAACTCATTCAAACTCACCTCACTTACCTCACTAATATCTTCACTAGTAGAGGCTATGAGAGCAAGGTGGCACTCTCCATCTTCTTCGGAACTTGAGTTGCTTGAAGATGAAGCTTCCCAAGTTGCATGAGCTGCATTCTTGTGTCTCTTCTCCTTCTTCTACTTCCTCTTGTATTTTCTCTCCTTCTTGTATTCCTCTTACTTCTTTGAGTTTCCCTTGTGGTGTGGCTTTCTTGAATTGGCGCATTCACTTTTGTAGTTCCCCTTTTGCCCACACTTGTAGCATCTCGTAGTAGAAGAGGAGTAGGCTTGCTTTCCCTTGAAGTGTTTTCCCTTGGTGTATTTGGCTTCATGCTCACTTGGGCCTTCATCTTTACTAGAGGAGGAGGGAGAAGTCTGGCAAGCAAGTTGTTGTTGAAGGATGACAGCCTCCACTTGTTCTTTGAAAGCACTATCCTTGATCTTCTTGGCTTCCTTGTCTTCTTGCTTGGCTTCTTCTTCTTGCTTGTCAATCCTAGGATAATGAGCATGCAGGTTGCCAATGACCTCTTCGGTTGGGATGTCACCAAGGCTCCTCACTTCTTCAATGGAGGTGACCTTTGACTTTCCTCTCTTTGGTGGAGTCCTGAAGATCTTGGACTTGATCACACCTCTATCCAAAGTGTGGCCCAATGAAGCCAACCCATTGATGATGAGATTGAGTCTTGAGTACATCTCTGCAATCCCTTCTTTCTTGACCATCTTGAAGTTCTCTAGAAGGCTATTCAACATGTATATCTTTGCCTCTTTGACTTGCTTTGTGCCTTCATAGGTGATGCACAATTTTTCCCAAATCTCATAGGCGGTGTCCCAAGATGAGATCCGGTTGAACTCTATTGGGGTGATTGATGCGTAGAGGATGCTTATGGCTTTGGCATTGAGTTGGGCTTCCTTGAGTGCAGCTTCACTTTATGTTGCAACAGCTTCAGTTGGCTCCTGGTAAGGTGTGACCATCACCTTCCACATGTCAAAGTTCATCCCTTGAATGTAGAATTGCATATGCCTCTTCCAAAAGAGGAAGTTGGTTACATCAAAGACCATAGGATGCATGGAGAAGCCTCCCTCTAGGTTGAGAGAACCAAGTAGGTTGTCACCCATCTTCTCATCTCGTGGGAGATTGTTGGTGAAGATCCTTGGCTCTGATACCACTTGTTGGATCTAGGGTTCTATTAGGGGGGAGGGTGAATATAGCTACAAAACTTTCTCACAAGATAGATTAGACCTTCAAATTATATCAAATTGAAACCAAACGCTGAAGTGAAATTTGAGGTCCTAACTAACAAGCATAGCAAGGGTGAGAAAGATTGATAGGAAGCACTTAACAAGGCGATGTAGAGTGGTTCCACTCTCCAAACTTGGATAGAGTTTGTCCACTTCCTAGAGAGGTCAACCTCAAGGACTTTGCAAGTGCTTTTCTCTATATTATCACCAATAAGAGTTACAACACAAGACCATTAAAGAACTTACCCATCCAAGCACAAGGAGAAATCCACCTTACCAAGGACTTACACACTTTACAAGAGTCTTCAGCCTTCTTCCAAGGTCTTACCCACTCAAGCACAAGTCTTCCTCCTTCAAGGACTTTTCAACTCCTCTTGAATCTTCCACCTTTGCCTTCTCATTCACATGGAAAATATCACCACCTCTTCATCAACCTTGAAGAGGACAAAAAACAAATCCTCCTTCTCTCAGGGAAGCTTGCTTCACCTTTTCTTCATGGAGGAAAGGGATAGGAAAGTCAGAGAAGGTGAGAGATTTACATGCACAAGGGAGTAGCTCTTTTACAATATGCATAACTCACTCACAATCATGAACTGAAGTGTAAAGTAGAGAGAGAGAAAGGGGATCAAGGAGTTGCAACACATTCAACTATAGCAAGGACTTAGAATAGCATGAATGAGCAAACTTGGAATGAACTCCAAGGGGTCCTATTTATAGATGGGGGTACTGCCTTGAGTTGGGGATCACTTAGGGTCGGAATATAGCCATTTTTTAAAATGCAACAGATATATTTTCACCCAAAACAACTCACCAACGGTTATAATCAGTTTTTCTACTTTTTCCATACAATACATTCGGTTGAGTTTCAATAAAGGTAACTCGATCGATCAACTAAAAGACAAAGCCAATTTACAAACTATCAGTCGAGTTTGTTCTGGTAAACTCGACCGATGAGCAAAAATTGAATTTTCTCAGAGAGATGAACGATCGAGTTTTGTGAGTGTAAAACTCAACTGATGGGTCATCTTCAGAAAATCCATCATTGGATCGGTCAAGTTTTCAACTCCACTGATGAACAACCTGTAACAATTTTTTGAAGTTCACTTTTAGGTGATTAAACCTTGGTATTTTGTGTACCTCATATTTTTCTCATCTAAGTAACAAGTCATATCATCAACACAAGTGATTACAAAATTTTTCTAAGGTTATTTGGTGTGATTTCTAAAAATGTGCACTTGCATTGCTTTTTACTTGAACTTGAACAAGCTAGGGCTTGTGTAAATTGATCCTTTTCATGTACCCAAAGCCTAAAATCAATCTTGAACAAACATATTAGATACATACGAATGGAATGGTTAAATTATTATCAAAATATGGGCAATGTAGAACTCTCAAGTCAACAACAATGCTGACCACTCATCTTCTAGTATCTATCTATGACAACATCAATCAAGTGATCAGGACCTTCCTATGGAATGGAACTAGAAGCACTAGCGACATCAACCTAGTGGCCTGGGATAAAGTCTTGATGTCCCTAAAGGATGGAGGTCTGAACATAAAGAGGGCTCAATTAAAAAATGAGCTCCTCCTTCACTAGGTCAGGTGGACCTCATATCCCACGTGAACACTTCATGGATAGACATGATGCGAGATAAGTACACCCACCATATGAATATGGGAGTCTCCATAGACTCTAGACAATGGAAATTCATATCAAAGGTTCTGATTTGTCTTCTTCTTGAGTCAGGGAAATCAATGCTATCAGGAGACACTACAAATGTCTGACATGAGAGATGCGTGGATGAACAAATAACTCCTCAACTTAAAGCTCACAAAGAAGCACCATCTTAGATGCAGAATCTAAGGGTTGAATTGATGATAGACTTGGAGGAGAACTAGGATAGGTATTTCATACATGAGTGGTCGAGTTGGAAATGACCAACATTATCCTTGCCACACCACCACCATGCCACCAGGTGAGGAGTTCATCTATTTAAACAAACACACAAGGACTCTCTGAATAAGGAACATATATAGTAGGTTACTATCTAACATCACATCTAAGACATCGAGTCATTAGCAAACAATTTGGAATCTGGGAATCCCCCAAATCATTAAAATGACTATGTGGATAACTTTGCATGAGGGTCTCATATCAAACTACAACAAAATGAGAAGGGCATTCACTGGGGTTGACCTGTGCCTGAGATGCAACATGGAATCTAAAACCACCATTCATGTGTTCCTACACTAGCATGACAAGAAGGTGTGGGAAATAGTGCAATCAAAAACTTGCCAATCATGGAAAAATTGGGTTACATCTTACCTGAAGAACAACATGCAACATGAAGACTGGCATATGTGGTTTGCATTCATTGTCTGAAAGCTTTAGGGTTATGGATTCTAGTTTGTTTTCCAGAAGGACCACTCAGTAAGGGGTGGCCAAGGTGATTACAAGAGAAGCCAAGGTGTGTATTGCGGCCTATCTCTAGGAGAAAACAAGAAACATACTCTTGATTCCAAGGAAAGCACCTAGAAGCTTCCAAAATCTAGACTAGATGAAACTAAATGTCAATGCATCTATGTAGAAGAAGATAACAGTCATGAACCTCAATATTGTCGCAAGGGATCAAGAAGGTAATTGGTGTTGAGGGGGCTTCCAAAAAGAGAAAGGCTAGGAAATCACTTTGGATGAACCAAAAGCTATGAAACTAGGAGTACAAGAGTGCATTGACAAGTTCAATAAGGTAACTATCTTAATGGATTTTCAGACTGTGTTCAACTTGTTAACACACAAATTAGAAATCCCGCCCAAGTAAAAACCATGGTGCAAGTTGATAGAGAGGACAAGAAGCAGGTTTGAGGTGACTATTTTCAACTTCAATAGAAGGAATTACAACAATATTGTATATGCTATTGCAAAATGGGCCATGTCCCAAGAATGGTGTAGTTGTTGGTGGAAGCAATGTCCCAGTGTCACTCCACCTTGCTAAATTAGATTACTCAAAAGCAAAACATGATTGATCAATAATTAACCACATTATAAGAAAAGGGGATAATTTAAACCAAATAAACATGTCAAAAAAGATTTAAGTCCAACATCCTGCATGAAAGTACATACCGTACTAGGTATCTATAAAACTGTTTAGTGGCCTCATCCAAGACTTGTATACAAAACCATTGTCCACATATACATGCCATATACAACATCAACATGCTACCAAAAACCCAAGTCAATATACACAGTCTACAAAACTTCTCTGCCCAAACCTGAGAGTACGTGGACGTCTCTAGGACACACAAAACACTTGCAAAACCTTCTTCTCCTACTGATATCCAACTGCTCCTCCTCAGTACCACAGGCTTGATGATGCTGCTGACTAAAACCTATAAAGATGTGGTGACCCAAGAGGTGAGACCTATATCCCAACAAGAGATATAACTCTAAAAAACCAACTATTGGTTACGACAGGTTACGTGGTTAAATACATTTAAGTAGATAATATTCCAGAACTGAGAAATTAACATAGTATTTAGAGGAATAGGTAAATACATCACCATCTAAACAGTTTATTTCTCTTACCACATTATATGTAAACTAAACATTATAAGAAACAAGGAAAGGCTTATCATCCAATGTGAACCACAATATAATCCATATACATATGCTACACGATTGAATTACACCATTTATTAAGCCTTGGGGAGTTTGAGGCATACCACTCAAACTTCCAACTGATCACTATGAAGTCAAAATCATTTCTGTAAAAGATATAGAAGAGATGAAATCCTAAGATCTCTGCACCTCTATCAGGACAATTCTATCACATCAACATATTAGTCAAGGTGCAATCAGTCTAGTCCTCCCCTGGTCTACATGCCACAACACTAGAAACTAGGGTATTTAACCCTATTATCCAAGTTACAATCATAGTTGTACTCAATAACATCATATATACCTATAATCAGTCATCTGAGACACAACCTTGATTGTTCTCCATAACCTTGGGATCAAGATGACAAGCATACACTATCCCTACACCCTCATATACTCAACAATATCTGACTTCGAGTTTCCCTCCTAGAATGATCATTTTACTATCCAACAAATTCTGACTCTAGAATAGCTCTATGCTATAGGACACTACATGATTATGGTTCCTCTTGATTAGTTATTGCCAATTGGGTGAGTTTAGGCTGCATCAATCATGTTACAAACAAACTCTATAAGATTTCTTAAAAAAACATTGGCATATAACATTAGAGGAAGGCAAGTATATTTAATTGTCATCACTTAATTACTTTAGGTTACATTCAAAAAGGTAAATTGGATTGATGTTACAAATCATCACCCAAATGTAAACCATCGGTTCATACACTCACTTAGATTAACACATAAACTCTTACACCTAGCATCCCCATCGCGTCATGGATGTCTTACTCAAAACATAACCATCAAATCATGGGCTGCGAACAAAACCATCGATTCCCATATTAGTCAAAACCACTGAGTCATGTATCTAGTGAAGCCATCGTTTCCTTAGTTGAGTAGTTTATTATTTCGTAGAGTTGTAGATCCATTGATTGAGACCATTGAGCAAACAATTGGTTGTGAGCACTAGGTCTACCATCAGTTGTAAGCACCATGTAGACTATCGTTTCTTAACGTAGGCATAACATCAGATGTCAACAATAGGTAGACCATTGGTTTGTCAAGCTAATCATCAGTTTAACAAACCAGGCACACCATTGTTTGTCGGTACTAACTGAAACCATCATTTGTCAAGAGAAATAAAATCATCATTTCAAAAATATAGAGAGTCCATTGTTTCATCTACTTTGATGAGAGAATCAACATTGGTTAACAAACATGACCATTTATTCTTGAAAGAAGAATAACCATCGACCACAAGTTAAGCAATACCCTAGTTTCACTTTCTAGTAAAACCATCATTTGAGATCAACAAGAAAACCATCAAATCAGTAACTAGAACACACCATTTATTTCCATAATTAGTCAAACCATAAATTTGTAAATGATGAGAGAAAGCAATTCATAACACTTTAGGAAAGACACTGATTCTACACATTAAGAAAACCATCAGTTCATGGACAAGCAAGGTTTAGGTCTTCTACTTTCAATGATGGAAACAAGCACAAGGTCTAGAGATAAATTATCTACACAAGTACCTCTACATAATCTAAAACCCTACTCAAAGGATCATCTTTCTACATGTTAATATGTTTTTAAATCAATATATATATATATATATATATATATATACATATATATATGGCAAGTTAAGAGTAAACAAAAAACATAAATAATTGTATGTGGCTCATCTCAAGGAGGGTGATGAAGGTCCAACCATCAAGGTAGCTCAAAAGAGAGAAGAGAAACCCTATCTTTATCACTTAAAACACTCCAATCTAGCTCCCTTCTTCATGAACAAAGAAGGTCAAGGGATAAACAGAAGAAAGATGATGTTTTTCAACAACATGTTTAAACTCTTCCAAGAAAACCATAGTTTTGTCCAAGAAGGAAGAGAGAAGGAGGGAAAAGAGGAAAAAGGTGTTAAGGAAGATGATATTACTTGTTTAGGTAAATAAACAATGTTAGGAATCTCCAAACTTTCCAAGAGAGGGTAGATCCAAACGCTAGAGCCCATGCAACCAAGCTTGACCAAGCCTCTTCTTCTAGAGCCTTTCTTCTTCCACCAAGTAAGAAGGTCAGTCCTCTCAAGTAGCAAGAATACATAAAAGGTGTTCAAGGATTTCACTTGGTTGAAAAGTAGGGAGAATATAAAGATAAGTTGAGAGAGAGGTACGTTGAAGTGTAAGAGCACACATGCCATGTGTCTGAAAGGTTGAAACCTCCCAGTCATGCAAACAGATCTACCATCGGTTTGTGATGGTAGAGGAATAATCAATTGTCAACCCTAGGAGCACCATGGAGTTCCAACATCAAATGCGCCATCAGATCATGCCCCCACTTAGCCACTAAGGCAAACCCTAATCCACCATCGGTTCGTGCTCATTACATGGAAAATCATCAACTTGTTGTGCGTTTAGAGGAAACCATTAGATCTCATGCTACACAAGAGAACCATCAGATCCCACTCCCTCATAGTGGAACCATCAGATCGCAAGCTTACAAAAGAAAAACCATCGAGTTCGAGTACTTAGGTGGGAAAACCTAGATCTTAAACCTAAGTTAGTGAACAACCCACATTGGATGGTGAATCTAGGTGCCCATTGATGCAACTATATAAAATATGTTAAGGAAAAACATGAAGCACACCATACATGAGAAGATTACAGATAAAACCTTAGATATGAAAAAATAGCAACAAAATCCATATAAGCACATAAATTTGCAAAACTTATTCAAACAATGACCAAACTGGACCAAACTTGAAACTTAGAATTGTCACATGATATCAAAGCATAAACTAGGGTGTCATTATGGTTTTAAGCACCCAATTAAGATAAGCAAGCTTGTTTAACTATAAAACTAGGTTAGGGTTCTTATAGTCCCATTTTTGTATCCAACCTTGTTGGCAATGAACCATCATTGTACCACAATAATGTAGGTCTATCTGATTTACCGATGCGAGTACAAGACGGATAAATGATCTCCTATTTGTTCAAAAAAGGGATTAGAAGAAGTCTCCACCGCTATTGATTGTACATGTGGTTTATTGTTGAGAGAGGAAGGAAAAACAAGGAACAAGCAAACGAAAAAATGAACAAAAAAGAAAGCAAACCAAGGTTGTAGTTGTGGTTTATGTTGAGAATTGAGGGAAAAATAATGTATTCTTCTCGAAACTATATAATATTGTTGTGATTCCAAATAAAGGAGTACATTGTGAGATATTTTGGTATTGTTTTCATATGGAAATTTCCATCGATAATTTTTGTATCTCACTCTGGTTGTATTTCATCAAGTTTGGTGTGAGAAATATAGAAAATATTTTGTATTACATGAGCATACTTACATGTGATATATTATACATAGGCAGTATGTACAATTCTCTATAATTCTAGCATGTTAGTAGCAAGTAGAATCAGTGACATAGCTAGAAATTTCTATGGGGGGGCACTCTGCATTGTAAAGGAAGCAATAATATCGTAGGGTGAGCACTGATGGACATTTCCATTAAAATTGGATTTTTTTTGCTAAAGTTATTTTTGTAACCTAGTTTTTCCCATGTAATTTTATAATTAAAATGCAAATATTTTAATAAATGGGACATATTGGTAATTTGTATGCTTTGCTTTAAAAGAATGGTTTTCCTTTGCAAAATTCATTTTGCTATGAATTGCATGGTTTCTTAATGTTTTTATTAATCTAATAATGGAATATGGGATAAAAGGAATGGAAAATAACCAATATTAAAAAACAGGTAAAAGATAATGGATAATAAGTAATGCACATTTTAGAATGGTGTAGAACTCTCTAGAAAAGTTATGTAAAAGGCCACTACTAGTTGGTTTTCATTTTCACATGGTGCCTAATAAGAAAGATAATCAAAATAAAGAATATGGGAAAAGTGGAAAGAGAAGAGAATATATTTAATGCCTAAAATGTGTCTTAGAAGGAGAAGATTTGGATATTAAAAAAAATATCTTTTATTTTCATGTTTTTGTCTCAAACCTTGCCCATGCTTAGATAAAGTCATTATAGACTTTTGTTTAAAAGTTGGAAGAAAAAGAATACACCAAGAAATAATGGTATTGTACTGGATAATTTTTAAAGGAGTAAGATTTGGATATGAAAACTCATTCGAATAAAATAATACCATTTTATATAAGTTGGGAAATATCATTATGAGTTCCTAAAATTGATTAGAACAATATACTCAAAGATAAAAGGTTTCTAAATAGATTAAACAATCTAGTATCCGATATGTGCCATATTGTTGTATGCTTTCCACTATGGCTATTACATTCTAATCTTGTAACTTGCTCGAACCTCGCATACCAACTCTGAAATTTTGAGAATGGAAAGAAATGAAAAGTCATGATGATGATTAAGGACTAGGCCCCAGATTGGGAAGGTCGGACCATGCCCCAGATTGAGAAGGTCATATGAGGACATGACCCAGATTGGAAAGACCAACATAACACCTAGCTCCAGATTGAAAGGTTCTCTAAAGTCCTCAACAGGGTCACAAATCCTAAGAGAGGGTATCTCAAAGGTTGAGTAAAAATGGGTTGAGAGTTTATGAGGAAAATAATAATTTTGATTTTGTAACAATAATTATTATGATTATGTTGTTACACCTAGATGCAATCTTTTGTTTCCACCACATACCAGCATAACTTGTGATACTAATCACATGTTTTGCTCGTCGGTATTTTAGGATAATATGTCACTATTTTGCAATTATGCTGGAAACATACATTCAAGAAATCATGCACCAACAAGAATAGACATTACTATAATCATGGAGGTCATAGAGAGTATTACTTTCTTATTGAAAACTCTAGAATGTAATTCCTTTGTGGAAAGTTATTGATGAATGCATATTCATTTTAGTTCCAGTCACCACTTATGGCCCAGTTTTGTACTCAAATCTCTCATACACCCCCTAAATCTGCTCTTATTTAATTTTCCTAAGTTTCATATGACTATTTAGGGTTCTGGTTAAATTTACTGGTTTCCATGGAAGGATAGAGCATAGTGTTAAGTGCAACAACTTAGGAGACGGTGATCCCACAATTTTTTATTAGAGACCGAGACATCGTCGTGACCGTAACATCATCTCGGTCAAGATGTGGTCACGACTAAGATAGCAGTATCGATCGAGATAGCTAAGTTGATTCCCTCAAGATCTGACCCTATAAATAGATGACCCTCTCCTTTATTTGAGGGATCCCTTCCACTCCATTACGCTGCCAGGCTACTACTCTATGCCCAACCAAGGAAGAAGATCATTTCCACCGCCGCCATTGACTTCTCTATGTTGTCATTGTTGTGTCTCCTCCTATTCTCCATCAAATCTACTTTCTAGCTACGAAAGAGATTTCGGAGTTCATACCTGCATCAGCCATCACTAATCCACCTACAACTCCATCTGTTGCAAGCAAGAGCATGTGAAAGGAAGGAAGAAGGAAGGAGAAGACCAACCTCACCTACCAATCATGTTCTTCCATTCCTCCTCCAGATCTGCCCCGTCATTGACTAGAAGATTGTTGCTCAACTGAGCTGCAACCATCTTCTTCACCATGACCATGACAAAATTTTCCCTCTCCCTTGTTTTTTTATTTCCATCATGAGGAGCTAGTAGTTATCTCTCTAGGTGTGGGGACTAGCCCCCACTTCCCATCCTTACATGTTCATTTGATAACATTCCATGCTTGTATATAACTTTCCATCTTGTTGTTAATTGTATACTACCTGTTTTGTGGATTGATCACCTGCCTTGCATGATCTATTATATTCTTTTATTGCAATAACTTCAATACTTAGGATTTGAATATAGATTAACATGGTTGATGCCTAAATGAGAATGTCTAAAGGGATATCTTCGTAGTAGTAAGTGTGTGATCCATGAGTAACGAGACATCGAGCTGATGGAGATGCTTATGCAATCTCTATTTTCTAACAGATGGTTTTTTCTTACTCCATTTGGGTAGTTGTATCTTGCGAGGATGTGTTTTGGATGTGTTTATATGTGTAGTGGTGGTGAAACTTTATTCCACCCCAGTGATTCCCATCACTGATATAAACTGAGTTTTAATACTACTCTTTTACATTCCTTGCAATTACTTTAATAATCCCAAATGAACTCTTTGTTCTAAATATTAGTCTTAGTCGATCTGGATTCAACTAGAAATATTCTTTAAAATGTTGTCCCTTGGTATTCAATCCTTAACTATACTGCGATAAGACACATCCTCTTGTGGGTGGTACTATTGCACAAGGTCTGGGTAAAATATTGAGATTTCAGCCCTAGGTGAATATGTTAGTGTAGTAAAAATCACATCAAATTCTTGCGCCGTTGTCAGGGAGAACAAAATCATCTAGTTAAATCTAGTTATATTGAGACTAATCTAGGATTTTACCTTCACTTTTGATACTATTGAACACATACTTCAATTTGGTTCTACTCCATCCATCTGACTACCGAAAGATCATTCCATCCTAGGTACCCCCAAAGACTAGTGCATGTGACACACTAACATCACTAGCCTTGCAGTTAGATTTGACCTTGAGATAGAACAAACCGTTTGTCATCAGAGCAGAGAAAACCAAGCTATGATCGCACAAGAGGAGGAAATTTTCCAAAGGGTGGCTCAAGCCCTTAGTGTATAAAGAGAGAGGCTTGTGAAAGATGTCTGAGCTGCGGTTTAAGAGGAGATCTAGGCAGCTCAAGAAGCACCTCAACAAGCTGAGTTACAAAAGGACCTTAGCATGTTTTCGATCCCTAAGGCTGATGTAGTCAGCATCCAATGCAACCTCCTCCCATAACTACTCTAAACATTGAGTTCAGGGCTCATTGGATTACACTGTTTCAAAATAGCCCTTTCTACGGTAAGGAAGGTTAGGATAGTCAAGAACATCTTCTGAGGTTTATGGATTTATGTGCTATGACAAAGTAGAATGGAGTTACAGATGACACCATTATACGTCGTCTCTTTAAATATTTTTTTGTAGATAGAGTCGTGAGTTGGTATAACTCCCAACAATATGACCCCATCACCACATGGGAACAACTTCAAAATGTTTTCCTAGAAAAAATCTACCCCCCTTCCCACACCTATGATATTAGGGGATGGATAACACAATCTACATAGGTCCCTGGTGAAACCCTAGAAGAAGCATGGGAAAGATACAATGAGTTAGTACGCAAGTGTCCACACCATGGCATACAAAAGAATCAGCTCATCAAAATCTTTGATGGTGATATGAATAAGTTTTCAGACTCTTCATATAGAGTAAACTTCATGCGTGAAAGTTATGAAAGTGCATGGAAGGTTGTCACCCTTGGAGTTGAATATCAAGCCAACTAGGTGAGATCCGTTGGAAAGGGGGTGCTGAAGGTAGTTATGGTAGAAAGTAGTAGTCCTGAGTACAAGTGTATTTACAAATCTCTAAAGCTACTATCCTCAAAGAAAGACAACCTCGAATCACCCTTCAACTCCAATGAAAGGAGGCGCTCACCCTCTCCACAACAAGAGCAAATCAAGTCAAATTTTCCATTTTGTGAGGCATGTAAAGGAACTGATGATTCTCTGCTAGCTTATAATATTCTCTACATCGTCATTCTGGGCAATGCTTGGTCAGATGGAATATATAAATGACATCCACAATATCCTTGGTCAAGGGTATTATAATCCGAATATGAACAGGAACCATCCAGGAGTATGAAAATCATTCGGGAGCAAAAAGCTCACAACAAATCAGTCCATATAGGGAACAACAATGAGGCCCATCGGGATTCCAATATAATCAACAACAAAATTTCAGGAATCAAGGGAATTTCATGGGTAACTTTCACAATAGAAATTACAATCTATATCAAAACACCTCTCAATTCCAGAATCTCAAACAAATCTTGCATTAATAGCTACAACAAACCATCCGATCCCATATCTTCTGATGACAAACTAGAAGCCATTGCGAAGATGCTACAACCACAATAGATTATGATAGCAAATCAACAAGTCCATCAGAAGGCTATTGAATCCCAATTAGCTCAACTTTCAGCTAGCCTCAAGCCACCTGCTAGAGATTTTGCTGGCCAACTAGAGAAAAATCCTAAACATCCGTAGCAATTGAAAGTTATTTCCACTTGATAAGGAAAGGACTATTTTGATCCTCCTATCAAGACGCATGTGGTAGTAACAGACCAGGATGACTTCGTGATTTTCCAAGAATCTAAAGTACTTGAATCTTAACCAAAAGAACCGCTAAACATTGATAAGGCAGACAAAGTAAGTCCTGAAAAACCTAGCATTACAGTAAAAGAAGACATGTCTAATCTAGTTATACCAGTATACAAGCCTTGTCCTCCTCTCCATGCTTGGCCAAAACTGACAAGGCTTGAAACTTATTTCATAAACTTCAAGGAAGCAATTAAGAAGCTTCATGTTGATATACCCTTTCTAGATGCGCTAGTTGAGATCCCAACCTAGACGAAGTACTTAAAATTGCTCCGCACAAGGAAGTATATAACTAAGGGATATGAGATAGTCAAGTTAGCATGAACAACTTCCAATATTATTCGAAGCATAATGCCCAAGAATCAAAAAGACCCACAATATTTTGATATTTCATGCCATATTTTCGAATCCACTTGTAAGAAGGGATTAGGTGAACTCAGTGCTAGCATCTCTATCATGCCACTTACCCTTTGTAAGAGTGTAGGTTTTCACATAAATTCTCTGAACTGACATGACCATATAACTTGTAGACAATTCTATGACTCTTCCTTTGAGAATAATTGAGGATGTCCCAATCAAGGTAGGAAAAGACTCTTATGTCGCATGCAACTTTGTCATCATGGACATTAAATAGGAATACATATATCCTATTATATTTGGCAATTTGTTCCTCACTATTGTGAGAGCTTTGATTGATCTTGAAGTAGGAACCTTGCTCCTCATAGTGGGGAAGGAAATGTTGGCTAAATGGACATCATTTAAATTCCTTTGTTTTGATAATGACAAACATTTCATTCTTGTGGATCTAACGTGCTACTTGAGTGTTGCAGAAATTAAGTGGATGACAAACTCTTAGAAGATCTATACGCTCTAATTGCTTTAATTCATGATTGTAATCAAATGTAAAAACTTGTACAAGTATATAATGTAAAAGTACTTAGATATCATGTAAATCAAGCGTTTAGATCTTTCCTAGTCAATCACAACACATAGATAGGTCATCCACTATAATAGTGTCACAACTGCACACTCGTACACACACTTAGTATTTAGTTTAAAATAATGAAATAGAGTCATTCTCGGTCGACAAACTTCTCGACCGAGACACTCTCGGTCGACAAACTCTTCGACCGAGAATGACCTAGGTAGTCGTTTGACACAGCAGACAAGGTAGTTGGGAGTTGGATCCGAAGGTTACATACACTTGCTCCAGACAGTCCCTCAGTCGACAAAGACCTCGACCGACTGGGATCTCGGTCGACAATTCCTCGACCGAGAATGTCTCTATCTGCATTTTTTAGAATTAATTAACTAGTCGTTGTTAAAGCAACAAATGGTTACCTAACGACTAGTTGAGCACTAAGAACCCCCTAGAAAGTGTCTAGAATGTCCTTAAGCATCCATAGGACATTCCTATAAATAGGACAACCCATAGGACACCCAAAGTACACTTGTGCAATACTTGAGCTTTCATACTTGCAATTGGCAATCTGTTTTGAGCAATTGAGCAACTCTAGTACTTGCTACTCATTTACTTTTCTCCAAATTCATATTCTATAGGCTAGCATCTCCTACCCACTAAACCTACACTTCCATACTCATTGGTTAGGAAATCAATACGCTTGATATAGGAAATCAAGCCTTGTGCTTCAATTGGTAATTGTAATTTTTGTTTCCCTTCTTGTTCTTTCTTATTGCTTGTACTGTCCTTGCGACTCCTAGGGTTGGAGGCTATGAATTGGAGAGAGTTTTGATCTTCTTGGTGGAGAAGGAGATCTTTGGACTACTTCTAGAAGGCTGTCTCAACGGGAAGCTACTTCAAGAGGAAGGCTACTTCAAGGGGGAGCTTGAAGTTACTTCAAGGAAGGCTGCTTCAAGGTTAGTGAGACTACTTCAAGGTGAAAGGTTGTCCAAAGGGTGTAGAAAGTGTTGTAATTTTATGTAATATGCTTCTGAGGTAATAAAATTAAATACTTTCAAAATCCCGGTTGGGTAAGAAATCGGGTAGTGGATTGACTGCCTTAGTATTTGCTAAGGTTGGAACTAGTCTAAACACCTTGTCTCCTTCTTATTATCTCAATTGTGATTGTTTAAGTTGAATTATTTTAAAATATCTATAAAACACTATTCACCCCCCCTCTAGTGGTTTTTCAATTGGTATCATCGCAGGGATTCAAGGAACTCTAACAAAGTCTTTAAGAATGGGTGAAGGGGTACTCAACAACCTCAACTTGGAAGAAACACTCGTGGCAAGACCTCCACCTTTTGATGGGACTAACTACACTTACTGGAAGAGGAGGATGCAGTTCTACTTCCAAGGAATCAGCTGGGACTTATGGAGGATGGTATCAACTCCATATGAATTTCTTCAAATGGAGTATGCAAATTGGGATGTTAATACGGTAAAATCAGCCCAAATGAATGCAAAAGTTGTAAGTATACTCTATTGTTCAATTTCCGTTGGTGAGTTCAATAGAATATCAAATTGTGAAATGACATATGAGATATGGCATAGACTTTCTATAACATATGAAGGAATTGTTCAAGTTAAGAATTCTAAATTCAGAATTCTTAAGCAAAAATTTGAACAGTTTCGTATGGATCAAAATGAATATATTAGTGAAATGTATGCAAAATTTTCTTCTATTGTGAATGGTTTGAATGCTTTAGGCAAAGTAATCAGTGAGGAAGACCAAGTGTCAAATATTCTTAGATCTCTCCCTCCCAAGTACAAGCCCAAAGTGACTATTATTGAAGAAGCAAATGATCTCACCCGACTATGGATGGAGCAACTCATTGGCAACTTAGAAGCACATGAGGCAACCTTGGAGGAAGAGGAACGACGAGAGCATGAACTTTAACAAGGAAGAAAGAAAGATATGGATCTAAAATCTTCAAAGATCATCACGCAAGAAAGTGATGAAACAAGTGAAGGAGAAGGAGAAGAAGCCCTAATTGTTAATGGTAAGAAATATAGAAGATTTAGATCTAACAAAATTTCTAGTTCTTCTTCTTCCCCTCTTAGGTGTTTTGAATGTGGAAAGAAAGGACATCTCAGAAATGAATGTCCTAAAGCAAAGAAAGGAAAGAAAATCTCATATAAAAAGAAGGGAGAAAAAGCTTATAAAGTTGTGTGGGATGAGTCAAGTGAGAGTGAAAGTGGGGAAGATAATGTGGAGTGTCTCATGGCAAAAGAAGATGATAATGACGATTCCCAAGAGGTAAGCCTTCTTGATTTCCCAAAAGAAGATATAATTATTAGTCTACAAGAAACTCATGATAAGTATATTGACTGCAAAAAGAAACTAAAGAAGGTTACTAAAACAAATGAGGATCTATATGCTAGATTGAATGATCTTTCTTCTGAAAAGAACAATATTGCTTCTAAAAATTTGACTTTGAAATCATCTTTAGATGATTGCAATATAAAGTTACTTGATTTAGAAAGGAATCATGATCTTCTTTCTCAAGAAAAGCTTGATTTGCTAGCTAGACTAAACAATTTTTAGACTCAACCTATTCTATGTAATCATTCTTATTATGATAATGTTGTTAAGGAAAGAAATTCTTTATTATCTGATTTAGATCAAGCAAGGATAGATATTAATAAGAAAATGGATGAGATTGCTAAGCTACAAAGACAAATGAATGGATTAAGGGGGAATGACGTTCTTAATAATATTCTGAAATATTCTTCCAGCTACAATGGAAGAAGAGGCTTAGGTTATGTTCCAAAAGGAAATCAACCTAAAAGAGCATCCAAGAACAAGATCATGTTTGTACCTAAGAACACAATTCCAAATCCTAGAAAGAAAAATGAAATTGATTCTATTTCTTGTCACTTTTGCCTACGTCTTGGACATTATTATTTTTCATGTCCTTATAAGAAGAAGGATTCTGAGTTAGTTTGGGTCCCCAAACCTCAAACATAGAAGACTTGAATGTAATTTAGTTGAGATACGATCTAATGCTTATTTTTTAAAATCAAAATGTCTTATCTCAACTAAGCAAATAGCTTTATGTAGTATTTTAAAATTCAGAACTGATATAAAGAAATTACTGAGACAAACAGAAACATTTTTGGTCAACAAATAGTTCGACCGAGATATTCCTGGTCGAGAAAAACTTCGATCGAACGAATGCCTGTGACAAACCAAAATCTACAGCAGAAATCTTAGTGAAACAGCAACCATTCTGGTCGAGAAATGATCGATCGGAGCAAAAATCGGTCGAAAATGGTCGACTGAACAGACTTCTGTTTCTATTCAGTTTTAAGCTGTAAAAATAGCAAATTTCTCGATCGACAAATTGGTCAACCGAGACAACTGTCGGTCGAACTTTTGTCGACCAAATGAAGTTTTGTTTAGTTTTCTTTGTTAAAACATGATCAGTTTGTTATTAAATGTACCTAACCATAATGGACCATCGCATGGGTACCAAAACCTATATCTTAATGCAGGATTGGGTGGTCGACATTGGATGTTCCAAACACATGACCGAAAACAAGGAGGCATTTCAAACTTTTGAGGAAAAGAAAAGTGGAACAGTCACTTTTGGAGACAATGGTAAAGGTAAAATTGTTGGAATAGGTAATATCGGTACAAACCTTGAAATAAAGAATGTTTTACTTGTGGATGGTTTGAACCATAATTTAATAAGCGTTAGTCAATTATGTGATAGTGGATATGATGTTTGATTTAACAAAAATTGATGTAAGTTTCTAATAGAAAATACTACAAATGTTGTTTATGAAGGAAAAAGAGTTGGAAATCTTTATATTCTTAGAGCTAACTCTATGCAATCTGTAGTTGGAAAATGCTTACTTGCAAATGAAAATTCTTTACAACTATGGTATAGAAAATTAGGTCATGCTAGTTCACATGTCATAAAAAATCTAGTTTAATATGATGTTGTTCGTGGTTTGCCTAAATTATCTATTGATCAATCTGAAAATTGTGAAATATGTACTTTTGGTAAACAAACTAAAACCTCTTAAACCCAAAAATGTACTTAGCACCTGTAGATCACTAGAACTCATTCATATGGATTTATTCAGACCTATGCAGACACAATCTATTGGCGGGAAAATATATTGTTTTGTTATTGTTGATGATTATAGTAGATATACATGGGTACACTTTCTTGCAAATAAATATGATACTATTCAAATTTTTATACAATTTTGTTCCAAGATTGAAAATCTACTACAAAACAAGATATGTACAATTAGGAGTGGTCATGGTGGAGAATTTGAGAACCATTTATTTGAAGCATTTTGCACATCTCAAGGCTACACTCACAATTTTTCTGCTCCACGCACTCCACAAAAAAATGGCATAGTTGAAAGGAAAAATCGATCACTACAAGAAATGGCTAGGACTATGATGCTCGAACATAATACACCTAAAACATTTTGGGCTGAAGCGGTAAACACAGCTTGCTATGTGCTAAATAGAGTAACCCTTCACTCTTATTTGAAGAAAACACCATATGAAATCATATATACTAAGAAACCCAGGGTTGACTATTTTCATACTTTCAGATCAACATGCTATATCTTGAACACAAAAGATGATAGAGACAAGTTTGACTCTGAATCACAAAAAGCCTTTTTCTTGGGATATTCCACCTCTAGTAAAGCATTTAGAGTTTATAACACTATTTCTAGAAAAGTTGAGGAATCCATTCACATTAATTTTCATGAAGAGCTACAATCTGAAAACCTTGAAATAGTTGATCTCACTCATCAATTAGAAAATTTATCAATACCAAATGATGGTGACAAAAATACTACTAATGATCACCAAGTTGAGACACAACAACTTGTTCCTAGACTCATTAAAAATCATCCTCAAGAACTGATCATTGGAAATCCTAATGATAGAGTCAAAACCTGTTCATCTTTTAGAGATGATTTGTTTCTATAATTGAACCTAAGAAGGTGACTGCAGCTCTAAAAGATGACTATTGGATAATGGCAATGCAAGAAGAATTAAACCAATTCACTAAAAATGATGTATGGGACTTAGTTCCTCAACCACAAGATAAAACCATTATTGGAACTAAATGGGTTTTTAGGAATAAGTTAAATGAAGCAGAGGAAGTAGTAAGAAATAAAGCTAGGTTAATAGCACAAGGATATAATCAACAAGAAGGAATAGACTTTGATGAAACTTATGCACCAGTAGAAAGACTTGAAGCCATTCAAATGCTACTAGCTATAGCTGCACACAAAAACATCAAACTTTTCCAAATAGATGTCAAAAGTGCATTTCTCAATGGAATAATCCAAGAAGAAGTATATGTTGCCCAACCACCTGGTTTTGAAATACTGGACAAAGGTGACTATGTATACAAACTTAAGAAAGCACTTTGTGGTTTAAAACAAGCATCTAGGAATTGGTATGAAAGGCTCAAGAACTATCTATTTGATAACGATTTTTCTATTGGAAATTCAGATTCTACTTTATTTTTCAAAACATATGCATCTGATTTTCTAGTTGTTCAAATATATGTTGATGATATTATCTTTGGTGCCTCAAATGAATCGTTGTGCAAACAATTTAGTGATATTATGCAACAAGAATTTGAAATGAGCCTCATGGGTGAACTGACTTTCTTCCTTGGTTTTCAAATCAAACAAACGCCCGCTGGGATTTTTATAAGCCAAGAAAAGTATACCAATGAACTTTTAAAAGGCTTTGGGATGGACCAGTGCAAACATGCTACCACTCCAATGGTTACCTCTACTAAAATTGATAAGGATGAAAATGGGGAACCTATTGATGATTCCTTATATAGAGCCATGATTGGTAGTTTTCTCTACTTAACCACTTCTAGACCGGACATCATGTTTTCAGTTGGTCTTTGTGCTCGATTTCAATCACAACCTATGCAAACCCATTTTGAAGCTGTCAAACGGATTTTACGATATTTAGCCGACACTACATGTTATGGTCTATGGTATCCTAAAGGACAATCCTTGTACTTTAAAGCTTATACCGATGTCGATTACGCTGGTTGTCGAATTGATCGCAAGAGCACAAGTGGTAGTTGTTTCTTGTTAGGAAGAGCCTTAGTATGTTTGTTTAGCAAGAAACAAAATATGGTTGCCCTCTCTACCACTGAAGCTGAATATATGGCAGTCGTATCTTATTGTGCTCAAGTGCTTTATATGCAACAAGTGTTAAACGATTATGGCTTTACTTTTTCATCCACGCCTATCTTTTATGATAATACATGCGCTATAAACTTAGCACATAATCCTATTTTACACAGCCATACCAAACATATTGAAATCTATCATCATTTTTTAAGGGATCATATCTCTAAAAATCATGTATCCCTTCATCATGTTGATACGGAAGATCAATTAGCTGATATTTTCACAAAACCGCTTCCACTAGACAAATTTAAGAAAAATAAGGAAGCAACTACTCATCACTCCCTTCGAAGATGTTTTCTTTGATATTTGTGCTTCTTAAAACGGTTTTATTCGTGTCATTTTTGGCTTCCAAATGGACATGTTTTTCAAAAGATTTGATGGTTATCTTTTTAAGGGGAAAAAAATTAAGGGGGAGTTTTTTCTACATTCATTTTTAACGGATATCTTTTTGAAATGACAAAGGGGGAGAACTAAATGTAAATCTTAAATAATGGTAACTCTTAAAAACTCAATCAATGAGTTTCATAATATCTTGGCTTTACATTAAAAGTTTCTATATTCCCTAAGAATTGGATTTTATGTTCCATACTTCTTTGGGAATGATAAGCACACATTTCATAAACAAGAGAAGGAATTCACAAAGTAAATCTCAGGTATGAAACTCATCTCAATTAAAGACTAGTTGATTTATATTTTGGAAATGTTTGTCATCTTCAAAAAGGGGGAGATTGTTGGATAAATGGACATCATTTAAATCCCTTTGTTTTGATAATGACAAACATTTCATTCTTGTGGATCTAACGTGCAACTTGAGTGTTGCAGAAATGAAGTGGATGACAAACTCTTATATGCTCTAATTGCTTTAATTCATGATTGTAATCAAATGTAAAAACTTGTACAAGTACATAATGTACAAGTACTTAGATATCATGTAAATCAAGCATTTAGATCTTTCCTAGTCAATCACAACACTTAGATAGGTCATCCACTACAATAGTGTCACAACTGCACACTCGTACACACACTTAATATTTAGTTTAAAATATTTAAACAGAGTCATTCTCGGTCGACGAACTTCTCGACCGAGACACTCTTGGTCGACAAACTCTTCGACTGAGAATGACCTAGGTAGCCGTTAGACACAGTAGACAAGTTAGTTGGGAGTTGGATCAGAAGGTTACATACACTTGCTCCAGACAATTCCTCAGTCGACAAAGACCTCGACTGACTGGGATCTCGGTCGATAATTCCTCGACCAAGAATGTCTCTATCTGCATTTTGTAGAATTAATTAACTAGCCATTATTAAAGAAACTAATGGTTACCTAACAACTAGTTGAGCACTAAGAACCCCCTAGAAAGTGTCTAGAACGTCCTTAAGCATCTATAGGCCATTCCTATAAATAGGACAAGGCAGAAGACACCCAAAGTACACTTGTGCAATACTTGAGCTTTCATACATGCAATTGGCAATCTGTTTTGAGAAATTGAGCAGCTCTAGTACTTGCTACTCATTTCCATTTCTCCAAATTCATGTTCTATAGGCTAGCATCTCCTACCCACTAAACCTACACTTCCATACTCATTGGTTAGGAGATCAATACGCTTGATATAGGAAATCAAGCCTTGTGCTTCAAGTGGTAATTGTAATTTCTGTTTCCCTTCTTGTTCTTTCTTATTTCTTGTACTCTCCTTACTACTCCTAGGGTTGGAGGTTGCAGATTAGAGAGAGTTTTGATCTTCTTGGTGGAGAAGGAGATCTTTGGACTACTTCTAGAAGTTTGTCTCAACGGGAAGCTACTTCAAGAGGAAGGCTACTTCAAGGGGGAGTTTGAAGTTACTTCAAGGAAGGTTGCTTCAAGGTTGGTGAGACTACTTCAAGGTGAAAGTCTGTCCAAAGGTGTAGAAAGTGTTGTAATTTTATGTAATATCCTTGCGAGGTAATAAAATTAAATACTTTCAAAATCCCGATTGGGTAAGCAACTAGGTAGTGGATTGACTGCCTTAGTATTTGCTAAGGTTGGAACCACTCTAAACACCTTGTCTCCTTCTTATTATCTCAATTGTGGTTGTTTGAGTTGAATTATTTTAAAATATCTATAAAACACTATTCACCCCCCTCTAGTGATTTTTTAGGAAATACTCGAGTTTAGAGTTTTTGAATGCAAGAAAAGACCAAGCATGCAAGAAGAAGTCTATTTGATTGATTGCATAGAAAAATGTCACTCCTCATGTAAGAGAATTATGAATCACGCTATCCTTTAGAAGTGACTCTAACAAACCTAATTGTTGATTACTCCAACGACGAACAAGTAAAAAATTGTGTTCTCCACCACAATGTTACAGAAGAATATCCTAAAAATAAATTCTAGGAACTCAAGGAGGTGCACATAACTAAAGAGCTAGGCAAGAAACTAGAGGCCTCTGAGATGAAGCTCCCACCCAAGGGACCGAAGTATGTGTTTCTGGATGATCTCAAGGTCTGCCCAATTATCATAAATTTGGACTTAACATCTGAACTAGGAGATAAAATCCTAATACAATTAAGGGAAATAATAAAGGCTCTCGGCTACAAAATGAGGGACATCACTAGGGTCAGTCAAGTGCTTTGCATGCTCTGAATCGCCATGGTGGAAGACCATAAGCTGATTATCAAACATCAATGAAAGATGAATCCAAATATGAAACAAGTAGTCCGCCTTAAAGTCATCAAATTGTTCACTACGGAAATCATATATCCTATATCTCACTCGCCATGGGTAAATTTTGTACATGTTTTCCCAAAGAAAGGAGTGACTATCATGATACGTAATGAAAATAACAAACTCATCCCCACTTGAACATTCACTGGCTGTAAGATATGTATCGATTACAGGAAACTAAACAAGGCCAAGTGTAAGGATCATTTCCCGACACCTTTCCTAGACCAAGTCTTAGAGTGATTGGCTCACTAGGAATATTTTTTCAATCTCCATGGTTCCCTGGATTCTATCAAATCCCCTTACCTCTAGAAGACCAAGAGAAGACAACATTACCTTGCCCCTTTAGAACACATGGCTTTAGAAGGATGCCTTTCAAGCTTTATAATTCACCTACCACTTTCCAGTGTTGCATGGCACCCATATTTGTTGGACTCACTGAAACTATTATGGATGTTTTTATGGATGATTTATCTATTTAGGGGGATTCATATGACTCATGCCTGGAGAACCTCTCTTTGGTCCTAAAATGATATAATGAAGCACATATAGTGCTAAATTGGGAGAAAAGTTATTTGATGGTAAAGGAAGCCATTATACTCAGCCATAGGGGCAACAATCGAGGGAATGGATTAGACAAGGCAAAGATCAAAGTGAATTATGAACTCGGTCTCTCAACCAATATAAGAGAGGTATGTGCATTTCTTGGTCATGTAGACTTTTATAGAAGGTTTATAAAGGATTCCTCCAAGACAACCAATCCTATGATGAACTTATTACTAAACAACACTGATTTTCACTTCGATGAAGAATGCATCAAGAGTTTCAACAATCTTAAGCATGCCTTTACATCAACTCCTATCATCTGGGCTTCATATCGAGAATACCCATTTGAAATAATGTGTGGCTCTAGTGATTACATAGTCGACATTGTTTTGGGCCAATATATAGAAAAGAAACATTATATCATCTGCTATGCATCTAAGACCCTTAACGAAGCTCAAAGGAACTATGCAACTATCGAGAATGAACTTTTAGCAATTGTGTATGCCTTTGACAAGTTTAGATCCTACCTCATCGATTTGAAGGTCATTGTATACACAAATCATGGTGGAATTTGTTACCTCCTAGCAAAGAAAGATACAAAACTCAGGCTAATTAGATGGATTCTCCTCTTAGAATATTAGGATCTTGAGATAAGAGATAAGAAAGGCACAGAGAATGTTGTGGTAGATCACTTGAGCCGAATCCATGCCCTAGACACTGAAATGATCCCTATCAATGAATCTCATCCTGACGACCAACTCATGAAAGCTTCAGAAGCTACCCTTTGGTATACAAACTACGTGAACTACCTTGCGGCCAGTGTCTTCCAACATGAATGCACAGACATTGCACTGAAGAAATTCATGCACAATGTGAGGCCATATCACTGGGATGAGCCATACCTTTTCAAGCTCTATGCTGATGGTCTCGGCAAACTTTGTATCACTAAAGAAGAAGCTCAACTTTCTATAGTAATGACACTCATGCCCTACTAGAGGCCATATGAGCTCAATAAAATTACTTTGAAGATTCTGCAATGTGTCTCCTTTTGGCCAAACATGTCCAAGTATGCCTACAAATTTGTCTTGTCATGTGAATAATGCCACAGGGTGGGTAAAATTATAAAATGCTATGAGATGTCCCTTAAGCTCTGGCAAGAGGTTGATATTTTTTACATTTGGGTAGTGGAATACATGGACCAAATTCCTCCATTATATGGATTTTTCTACATTCTCTGTTGTAGTGTATTACGTCTCTAAATGGGTGGAGGTCATACCAACCATCACTAGTGACTTTAAACCTGTTATCAAACTATTCAAAGATATCATTTTTCCTCATTCTAGAGTTCCACATACTATGATATATGATGAAGGTTCTTATTTTTTGGAAAGAAGTTTTAAAACTCTATTGAGAAAATATGGCGTAACACGCAAGGTAGAATCCCCCTACCATCCACAAATGAGTAGACAAGTTGACGTATCAAATTTTTAACTCAAAGCCATCATGGAAAATATAGTAGGACACAACCTAAAGGATTGGTCAGGAAAATATCAATGATATCATGTGGGCCTACATAACTGCATTTAAGATTTTTCTTGGAGAAACACCCTTTAGATTAATCTATGGGAAATCATGTCATTTTCATGTAGAACTCAAACATAAAGCTTGGTGGTCCATCAAACAACTAGATTTTGACATGAAGAAAGTGGTCCAAGCCAGGTTATTGCAACTTAAAGGGCAGGAGGAGCTTTGGATGACAGCTTATGAGAATATAAGAATTTACAAAGAAGCACAAAATTATGGCATGATGGTCATCTGAAAAGTAAAGACATACAAGTGGGAGACTAAGTTCTACTATTTAACTCAAGGCTGAGATTGTTCCTAGGGAACTCCATTCTGGCTGGTCTGAACCATACACGATCAAGAGAATCTACCTACATAGTGCCTTCATTTTCTATAGTGAAACGTTGGGCGAGCTTGTGGGAAATGGCCAATCGTATAAGAGATATTTCACTTCAGCTGATACAAGCATTAAAGCATCGCTGAATCTTTTCAAACCAATATATCTACCAGAAAATTGAAAGAAGCATGTCAAGCCAACAACATAAATCAGAGGCGCTTGTCAGGAGGCAACCCAATCTCTATGTTAACTTTTACTTTCAATATTGAACTAAGAAATGTTGCACCTAGTAGATAATGCATCGCAAGATGTAATCTTAAGTTCTAATAATTTTGCACCTAGTAGAGGAATTCAACCACATCTAGTGGTCCAACCAGCATGAGTTTTCCCCTCCATCTCAGACTTAGATTTTTATCGAGATGAGCAAATTTCTATGTTTGGGGTGGAGGTTGGATGGTAGGTACTCTACCTTCCATCCACACCAATCTATCTCAGACTTAAGATTCCATATTTGCAATTTTGAAGAAATTTTGATGAAAATTTTCAAAATTTTAAAATTTTCAAAGTAGTATCATACAAAATTTGGATGTAGTTTTGACACCTTTTATTCAATAAAAGTCATTACCTAGCTGGCTAGTTTCTTTGTCCATGCAATTTTGTATCATTATACCCCCCTTATTCAAAGCAAGGCCTCAAGAGGGACAATTTCTAAAACTAGCCAATGATTAGAAATCACCATGCCAAGCTTGTGAATCCTAACATCATGATCCTTCTGTAAAGATGGCAAGTATATGTCAAATTGAGAGGGATCAAACACATCGCACTTCCTAAGTGACTAGTGGAAAAATAGCATGGAATCTCCACCGGATCCCCATCAAGTCGTTATTTGAGTAGAGTATGATAAGGAGAACAATTCAATGCACTGAATTGTAAATCAAGTTGCATTATGATTTGAGCTCTCTTATACACTTCTTCTACCACCTTCTTACCCCTCCATCCATCAAAAAGAAATAAAATCCATAAAAATAGAGACAAACCCCAAGTTCGGGGTGGCACACCAACCCTCTCTTTATCCACTTCTTCTATACCCCTCTATGTATTATGGGTGTACCACCAAAAAGAAAAAGAAAAGATGCCAATGTGCAAATACGAAATTTGCAATCTCGAGTCAAATAGAGAAGATATTCACATTAAAAAAAGAAGAGTTGCAGTCAACGTGATTGCAACCATCTAATAAAAATCTAGAGTCAAATAGATGAGAGATTTTCTACTTCCTTCATACCCTCCTTCACTCCCTTTTCCACCTACAGGAACAATAAATGCCTCATTTTTTCCATTCTAATGAAAAACACCTATGTTAGATTAGATGCACACTTGTTGTTCTGGGGGTATCTCTAGACTCAAACCAAGTTCTTAGATGTTCCTGATGATGGAGAAAGTGTTTCTGGTAAATGAACATAGTAATGAAGATATTATAAGATGTGTTTACTGATCCCAGGAAATTGTGGTGCTCAGCCATACCTAGCAGTAAGAAATTGACATGACGTAAAGATAAGGCAACCATAAAGGTTGTAAGTATTTGATTGGTGACTATTTTAGATTTTGTGTTACTCGAGGATGAGCAAAGTTTAGGTTTGGGGTGTTTTGATGAATTCATATTCATCTTAGTTTTAGTCACCACGTTTAGCCCAGTTTTGCAGTAAAATGTCTCATACACCCCCTGAATCTACTCTTATATAAAATTCCTCAGTTTCATATGATTATTTAGGGTTTGGATCAAATCCATTGGTTTGCATGGTAGGATAACACATTGTGTTAAGTGCACCAGCTTAGGAGATGGTGGTCCCACTATTTTTTAGGGTCAGTTCCTTCATCAGAAAGAATCCTCATCAATTATAGGATTCATCGATAGACGTCCATCAACCCATAGTAATAGCCACCCCCAGCCATGGGTTTGTTCCTAGAATTAGCATCTTTGACAACTGTTTCAATTGCAACCATGGTCGCAACTGAAATGGTGGTTTTGTCCACGACAATGGTTGCGACCATGACACCAAAAAGTGTTTTGACCATTGCGTCTTCACCATTATCGCACTCACAACACTTAAAGTTGTCGTGAATGCAATGCCAAAGGGTGTCATGACCAAAACACCAAAAGATGTCTAGATCGTGGCCCAAAAGATGCTACGAACAATACAAGGACAACGTCTTGGTCGATACGTGGTCACAACTGAGACAACAGTCTCAACCAAGACAACTAAGTTGCCTCTAGATCTGAGCCTATAAATAGATGACCCACTCCTACATTTGAGAGGCCCCTTCCGCTCCATTACACTGCCAGGTTGCTGCTCCGCCCCTAGATAAGGAAGAAGATCATTTTCACCACCGCCATTGATGCCTCTGTGGTGTCATTTGTTGGACCACCTCCACATCTCCATTAAGATCTGCTCTTTGTTGGAGTTTAGATCTGCATCGGCCATCACCCATCCACCTACTGCTCCATATCCTACATGTAAGAGAACAATAAAGGAAGGAAGAAGGAAGGAGGATATATCCTCACCTTTCATTGGTGTTCTTCCACTCCTCCTCCAGATCTGCTCGTCATTGAGTAGAAGATTATACACTCAAAACACAAGTGTATGACATCATAGTAATATAGGCCAATGAGGCTCGGATGTCAAACACATGGAAACATTACTTAGAGACTAGTACTAACTGTAGTGCAATCAACTTAGGATGAAAAACAATTGATAGATTGGTTTGGTTGTTTGAAAAGAAAAAAAATCTAAATTATGGTTGTTGTTCTCAATCTTAATGAATTCCTTATAATAATGGTTCACTACAATTAACATTGCATTTCAATCCTAGTACATTAATAAAGATTTCTCCCAACTCTAGATTAAGAGCATGTAGCAAGAATTACCCACTCTCATGGTGTAATTTACTACATAACCTAATACAGACCCCACTCTCATATTGGTTGTGTTATTAAATAGGTGCCTTATCAAATTCTCTAGGTATCTCCTCACATTGCTAAACTACATTTCCTAAAGGGTTTTATGAAACATGTATTTCTATGAGTTATGACTATTAATTTCCTTTATCAACGCAATTAACAGTCCAAATACTATCTATGGTGATCAAGAACAAATAGTTCATTCATTCACATAAAAAGAAATCCAAAAATTAAGAGAAATTTATTGATTAATTAATAAAAGTCAAATACAATGTATACCACGGCTACTCTCGGGTCCTAAATGTGGGGATTAGCCCCTCATAGTTTCCATAACCAAGGACATGAAAGGAGAACAGAAAAACATGGAGAACATGAAGCACCCTTAAGTAGATCAGTGCAGCTCCTAGTCACACTAAGACTTGTCTGACTATTCCTTCATAGACAACAGACTCAGACAATTATGGTAGCGGATCCTCAGATCTCACCTCAGACTGCAAGTTGATGTTGTCCTCGTCGTAGCACCCAAAGGACTCCTGCCTTTAGAGTAGTCCATATGGACCAACTAGAACTCCTTTTTTCTTGTAGGAAATGATAGGAAGGAATTGTCCCTCTCGTTGGTGTACTAGTCACCAACATGCTCTCCCACAATAATGATCCTCAGTTGTTTCTCTCTGTGGCTATCCCTCCCTAGTCGGGTAGGACTTATCTGGGTTCTCATGGTTACCATAACCAGAGAGGAAAATAATTCTCAAAGCAACTAATTCTCAATTTTCTATGTAGTAGTTGTGCTCTTGGAAGCCCCCAGTACCCCTCTATATAAATGAGGGGTTAGGGTAAGGGATCATGATCCCCAACTAATGTGGGACAAAGTAGGAGTGGAAAGGGCAAGAAGATCTTGAATTTTCACAAACTTTCTAGAAGATTCACAACCTGCATGCAACAAAACCATCGTCTCGCCCAGTGAGATGGTGGTCTCGCATGCGAAATGGTCATTTCATACCTTCCAGTTTTGCACATATGTTGGCAATTTAATTCCAATTAGTACTCAACTTGATGCCAACACCAATCCTTTGTATAATCGAATTGCACCACTAAAACAGGCATTTAGTGCATCTGAGATGGGCATCTTGCACTAGGCTAAATGGCCATTTGGTGAAACTGAGACGAGTGTCTCGCACCAAGCCAAATGGCCATTTCGCACAAGCGAGACAAGAGTCACACAGCCTAGGTCAGGTAGAATTCCAACCAATGTAAAATACAATCAACTTGACACTCCAAACAATACTCTCAACACTTGAACCGATCATTTGGCAGTCTAGTCAACTGATCTATTGCGTGAATTAAAATACCTAAACACTTTAGTAATGTATTCAATCATCATTCAAGATCAAACTCCTCTTCTAGATGAGTTCCTCTATGTGTGACCTATAGGTCCCATATCACGTTGGCAGTGAATGTCCATCACTAGCTTATGACATCACAAGCAAAGAGTGGTGCCTAGTCACACATCATTTCTACCCCAGTGAATGGAAAGTTGGGGAGCAACTTCAACCTGCAATCTATGTATGGTGTTACAAGTTTTGTATAGTTCTTTTGTCACTGATATCCAGATTGAACTAGAGGAATGGAGAAGTCATCCTCATTATTATTCAATCTTGTTCCTGGAACTAGAGAAGACTGGATGAGATATATGTAAGCGCAATATCACATATTGACTCACATGTGTATGGCCATACTTTTTTCAATTTCTTTAATCAAGAGGCTTTGGAAACACTCCCTTCTAGCGCACGTGCCAATTTGCTACCTTTTATATGTAATTTCATCTACTAGAAGTGTCCAAATTGTTCAGTTTGCCTCATTCTTCTGCGTTATCTCCTCCCCTAGCTCTCCCTTGTCGTGCAACAAAAAAAGGCAGGACAATTAGGTCTGGCCATAACTCCCCTTAATCATAGGCATGACTTAGGGAGAGTCATAACCTCAACCGTTGGATTAGATGCATCTTTCAGATCTACTTGATCGTAATCTGTCGGTATTACTAATAGTTTGTTGGTACTACCGAATTCTTTAATTTTATGGCCACCTGTCACGTTGTCGGTACTACCAATTGTTTGTCGATAATACTTAGTTTCTTTGAATTTCTTTCACAAAAATGTTGTAACCTTGGCGGTAGTATCAACAGTCCCATCGATACTATGGAGTCTTCTTGATTCAGTTCCTCTTCAATATTGAGCAAGTGTCGGTAGTACTGATAGTGACGTCAGTAGTACCGAGCTTGTAATTTTTTGAACATTCCTAAATTGTACAAAATTCGAACATATTCTATAGCAAATTATTAAATCCCTTGAAAGCATTAAAATTATGCAAATTTGATGCAATTGAGTAACACATGTTGATATTAATAAACCATGCACAATTAATATGAAATTTGACCACAAAGTGCACAAAAGTCAGTAAAAAATAGTCTGTGAAAATGACAACTAAACAACGCATCAAACTCCCCTAAGCTTAAATGTTGCTCATCCTTAAGCAACACACTCTCGAATCTGTTTGAGACAAGTCAGCAAAAGGACATAATCATATGAATATCAATTCTCAACTATCCCCACTTGTAGGTCCCAAACTAACTCTCATTCATCACTAAACAATTAACTACTCTTAAGTGATAAAAAACATCCATGAACACTATCAAAAGAGTAGTTAACCTCATACTCAGCCAGGTATTTGCTTGGTGCATTATGTGATTCCCTAATCTACATTGCTCTTCCTAACTACCAAGATACTTAGAAGTAGTTTTCCATATGAACATTAATGAGGGGAAAAATCATATAAGTGGCCTACCATGAAGAGCAATGGATGGTATGAAATGGTTTTCAATTGAAGAATCACGAGTACATCTGACTTATTTATGCAAGACTATGATGAACCTACCTTTTTTTAATGATGCATGAATCAAGCAATCTCAACAACCAAATGAGAATGAAAGAAGAAAGCAAAAGAATGTTTCATGTGGATTTCTTTATTCTTCAAGAAGAGTTAAGGGCATACTTTCTCCCTCATAACCTTGAAACATTGACAAGTTTCTTAAGGTGGTGATTCTAAAATGAGTGAATGATGGGTGGAATCAAATAATTAAAAGACAAAGCCTTATCTGAAATTATGATATGTCCCTCTCTATGACTTGTGACAGGGTAACCTTAGGATTTCTTTATTAGATTTCAACTTAAAGTCTCATTAGCTGTTTGATCAACATAAGCTCAAACCCCATCTTCATCCACTTTTCATGAATAATTAAGATGTCCCTTCATATTAAATGTCCTTCATCTGACTAACACAAACACTTCCTCTAAGTGGTACAACTCAAGAAAATTTGCAACTAAGTTACATTTTTCACTTAATTAATTTTCATTACACATAACTAAGAGCATATGACCTGACTATGAATTAAGATCCACAATTACACTAGATAGATGTGGATCATACACTTGAAAATATGAAGCTAAAAAAAACAAATAACACAAAAGAAAATAAAGTTAAAGATAGAAACGGTTCCATCTACCCCCTAAAATTGAACTTGACTATGTCCACATAGTCAAAATTCTAACTATAGAGGTAGAATAGTGGTACTGCATCAAATGGGAGGTGGTTGTATATGAGGCATGGTGGGATCATATAATGGAAACATCCCCTAAAAATCTGGCTGTTATGGTGGCATGGGTGGTGGTTGTGCATATCCACCAATATATCCCTGAATCCAGTAATGATCAAAGAAAGGTAGTTGGTACCCATCCATCTGTTGCAGTTACATAGGCATGTTCTTTTGTTTGTCCAACAAAAGCTGCTCATTGTGGAAAATTGCTTGTTGGTTCTCACATAGCCATCACTGGACATCATGAATGCCCACCAATGTCGTCAACTGATACTGCTATCCCTACTGGATCTCTTGTACCATCATGTACATGCCCACCGGTGAATGTAGGTCATCCTCCTGAGTGGGTGGTGGAGCGGAAGAGGAGGCTACAAAATGTCTTGGATTCTTGCACGGAACCATCCTCCTTTAAATATGGATGGTAGGCTTCACTTCCTCTTCAGCTTGCTCCTCCTCCTAATTGTCGTCTTCTTCTACCTCCTCCTCGCCTAAGCTATCCACGGTCCACTGTAGGAGGTTGACCCGCTATAGGTCGAAGATGTTGTCTGGAAGTTTCCTTTCCTTGTAATGAGTCCCCCTGTACAAAACACACATATACATTCTTCAGGTGCGTGTTGACGAGGCTGTATCTCTTGATATGCTTGATATCTAATTTTGTTGCTGGCTATAGTGACTTGGCTACGGAGAGATAAAGGTGTATATGGAGATCAATAGGCATGATCAACCCTCCAAATTTAATTAGAGGTTTCCTCTAAAGTTCTTGCCTCACTCCCATCACATGCAGAATAAAGAAGGCTCCAAAGTTCAAACTTTGGGATCTCATCTCTAGCATTTTGAACAAGAAGTATAGATCAACCCTCTAACACTTCCTTTTTCCTTGATCAGACTTTGCTAGAAGATTGTTGGTGATAACTAGCAAAAGGATGCTCGATGTCCATCAACCAGATGTTGTGCCAGATGACGTGATGGCCTTTTGGAAAACTAGTAAATAACTTGCACGCCATCTCAAAGTTGAAGTGATCAGGGTACTAATGGTCTCCTTCACTTGGCCATCTATAGATGGTGTCGATCTACTAGAGCATCATTGTAAACTCGGTGTTGTAGAGCCGAAAACTGATCTTTCTCATCCCCCATCTATCCCCATGCTTGGGGATGATGAAAATCTCAAAGGATGCCATGAAATTACAGATGAGGTCGGGGTATAATTGATTGTCAAGTAGTTATATGATTACAAACATTAGCACCAATGTAATTTGGAGCCTATTGGGTAACATTGTAACATACCATAACCTAGGATATCACCCTACTCCATGAGTAGGAGATTAGTATTCTTAGTTCTTTAGACTTGACCAAACAACGATAAATCTATTCCTTAATGAACATCATTAATGTAGATTGCATATTATTTGGCAATTCTATAATTGACATTTGATATGACAATACACTCATATTAACATAAACAACTTAAATATGTGATGATGTGTTAGTAAATTCTTTAAATATGTCGAAATGTTTCCTTTCCTAACTAATATGCACATAATGACTAAAATACCATTAGTAAGAATTATAATGTGCTTTGGAATAACAATTGGTGTTTTCATGTCCATAAATATAAATAATGTTCCATTATCGAAATAAATATTGAATTAATGTACTTATGATAAATAAGCAAAATATTAAATTTGTGCATAATAATATGAGGCAACACTTTTGGTAACAATGTGAAAATAATGTGAATGTTAATAATAAGTAGTTATGGTAATGTATAATGAAATTATAATATTATTTTAATGAGCTAAAAATCCCCATTGTATTAGAACCCATAAAAGGAAATATCAAAAGTGTAATTTAATAGAAAAGTCATGATCCTTGGATCAAAATTAGCTTGGGTGCCAAGAATCACACTAAAAAAATCCTACATTCTTTAATTTATTAAGAAAATAAAATACATTATATACTCAAAATATTAAACAACACACTTGATTATATTAATTGTGACTACTGATTTCATATCCAGAGTCTAGATGAAATACTATCCAAGGTGCATAATTTGATATTAATTGGATAGTGTATGACCCCTCAAATAGGATTGTAGAGAAATATAAAGCTAAGGATCCAATTTGATAATTCTCCAATTAATACAATCAATTTCCCATAGATGGGCTTTATTCCCTATCACATTCAATGTTCATATTTTTTGTTCTAGTTGGGTTTCCCATCATATATTGGATTCTTATTGTGCATCTACCAATCTATCTCCTTCCTTTGATCGCTAATTTTCCCTCGCACCTGAATCCCAACACATTGATTTCTTCTTCCAATCTCTCTCTCTTCTTTCTCAGCTCTATTTTTCATATCCTACACATTGTTCACGCAAAGGGGAATTAGTGGGACCCTGGTTTGGTCATCTTTTCTTTATCCGTCACCCCAGTGTACCTGGGGCTCCCAACTCCATTTGGATGGTGGTTCTACCTGGGGCTCTCCAGCAAGCATTTGAGCCTTGCAGAGACTACAAAGTAACATAGACAATTTACTTGTGCAATTGGAAGTATTTTTAACATCAATTTTTCCTCGTTCATGGTATGCACAACTTTTCCCTCATTTGGTTTCAATTTTTCTATTTCTTGATTCAAGGTGAACCATCTGAATCATTACCCCTTTAGTTGTTTTCTACCTTATTTTAGTTCCCATAATAGATCACGTTGAGAATGGAATCTCTGTTTCATGTTTTTTGGTCCTTGGTGTTGGCTCTATGCTTCTTGGTTACCTATATTCAAGTAGGTTCTTTGATATTTTCTAGGTTTCTTGTTCCAATTTCTTGTGTAGAAGGTGTTTTTATCATCTTCAGATCGTAGTTGATAGCCAACTGTGAGTTGCATTGAGTCTTTGAAGCACTAATTTTTTTGTATATTGAGTGGCATCATGTAGGAGGAATGATGAAGAATATCATTGATTTTAATGTCTCATATGCACCCTTTGCTTTTTTTCTATTTTTTCCCTCAAGGGGTAATATCATCTTTTCTCCCTGCTTTTGACATTATACAATCGATGAGTAGTTTGCCAGTTGGGTTGCCCAATCTTGATTGGGCCAAATCAGAAGATGTTTTGATGTGGATAATTTACCTACATTGCTGGTTGGAATTTTCTCATTAGTCAAGAAATGGAAAATCCATAATAAATAATTTGAAGATAAAATAAGAAAATATGTTTTAGAATTAGTGTTTTGTTCTCTATCCAATGATATAGTTTTTATCACATAATTTGAATATTTTTTTTGTAGGGGAATCCAGGAATCTATTTATTCATCTCGCCCTAATCTTACAAGCCAATAAGGATAACAAACACATGGAGTAGCATTTGATTGAAATTTGAACCTAGTAGTACTACTACCATTACTATTGTCTCCATCTAAAGCAACCTTAATAAATTATGGTGGTCTCGTATAATCAAAGGCCCCAATTATGTGCTTTTGGTGGTACTTAGATATGGCATTTTCTACCTTATTACAGTCTCTCGCAGCAAAATTGATGGTCCATTCTCCTTGTTCACACATTCTGCATTGCATTTTTTCAAGGAATCTGGCAAACATTGGGTTGTTCTTTGGATTGCTCTATAGCATATCTACAAACATCTTGCAGTAAATTTCAATGGTCACTTTTGGTGTATTTGTGTGGAAGACCATCTCACAAGCCATGTTCACCACTAGGATTTCTGCATGTAATGGTGAGTCGACATTCATATCCCTCACAAGCCCAGCTGCCCATCTTCCCTCATGGTCCTGAACAATTATAACTATGGTTGTCTTGTTCTTCATCCATGTTGCATCTGCATTGATCTTCAGGTATCCCTATGTTGGATGGATCCATTGCTTCCTGCCAACCGGCATCGTCTCCTGTTTGTGCTTATCTCTATCCCACACCATGTCATTCAGCTGAACTTCTCGTGCAATCCTTTGTACAAGGTGATGGGATGGTAGAGTGGGTTTTTCAAACACTTGGGTGTTTCTTGCACCCCACAACAACCAACAGGTGATAAGGAATGTAGTAGAGTTTAAACCTCTGCTCTTCACTTGTTCTATAAACCATTCATCAGGGTTGGATTGGAAGAAAGGGTCTGCTTGGGTGATATTAAGCCTATCCATCCAGACCTTCTTTGAGTATGGGTAGTCTCTCAGTGCATGTGTTAGGGTTTCCTCTTCATCTGCGCATCTGTCACATTTAGCATCGCTGGCCATCATGTGATAGACTCTTCTATGATTAGTAAGATTTGCACCATGCACAACTAGCCAGGTAAAATACTTGATTTTTGCAGCTGTCTTCAGACTCAACAACAAGCTCCACTCTCCTTCTGTCCTAACATCCCGTTGCCTCCTAAGAATCATGTAAGCAGATTTGGCAGACAAGTTTCCAGTCGGCATTTCTTCCCACACTCTGACATCTTGTTGTTCCCGGCCCAATTTGAATATAATAAATATGCAATTTATTAAGGATTTTTTGAATTGGTTAAAATTTCATAAATTCACAATTGATGATCTATACCTTAGAATATTAAACAAAATATGGTATGAATTCAGCAAAGGATAATCTATAATATGATACGGTTTTCCCAACCTAACTCACTAGTAATAAAATTACAAATTTTAGGGTTTATGTAATTAATGAAAACCTAACCCTAATCTCATATATGCATTTAACAATTTATTTGTGGATAGAGCTGGAATTAGGGTTTTTGTGTTGGACATATGTGAACATCATGTAAGTTATGTTTCATCCCTATTTATCACATTGATCAATCATCCACTTTTTATCCCTCTCTCTTGGTCTTATGAACAAATTACCCTACAAAATTTCTCTCTCTTCATAGAATTTATTTCATGTGTAAGATTATATGTTCATTCTGATCTTGTGATCATCTTACTTTGTTGTCTATTCTTATTGCTTCTAAAAAATACTTTACTTCAAGGTGAAACCCTAATTGTGCCAATGAACTACTTTTCCCTTTTTAGTGGTGGATGGTTATTTTTTCATTTATGTGCTAGAAATTTCATCGATTCTATTTAATATGACTGAACTTTTACTTGCCTCCACATTTTGCATGGTTTTTGATTCAGTAGTCCTAGAGTTGTGTGTGTTATGTGCCCTTTAATTTTGTGTTGAAGTTGATGTTCCCCATACCCAGGTTTTATGCCCAAATTATATATTTGAGAGTTTGGTTATGTTCCTTACTGTATCAAGTTTGGGTTATGAGCCTTAGCCACCATTATTATTTGCATTTCACTAGTTCTATGTATATATCACATGTATGTAGGTTGATTAATGTTGTTGATATGTTATGTACCCTACATTCTTTATGTTTTCTCTAGTGACACATCCTATATTTGTTTTAATGGAAAGTGAAACTATTTTTCTTAATCAACATCTTATTGCAATTCATATTCTCTTGATATCCACTAGGATAGTACTTTTCCTCTCCTATGAGAAGCCTTGTCGTAATTGATGTACTTTTCCTAATTAATATTCTCATTCAAGATTTTATGCAAAAAAAATCCATTTTTTTCTTGTCTGGTGTGGTATGCTTCCAACCCCAAGTGTACGACATGGTGAACATGACAAGTAGATGTGGACCTAGCTTATCGAACTAACCTATAGGGAGACAGGTTTGATATTATTTAGATATAACTCTAATTTGATCTTGATGTTGTTGCTTTCATGTAAATGTAGAGAAATATGGAATCTTATATGGAAATAGAAATAAAAAAATCTACTACCTTATTTCCCTTGAATAGTAGATCGTGTCAACAACTATGACTTGGGAATGAGGGTTGTGAGGTATATATATGGTCCATGAGAAAGTCATGTGACTATCCCTTGCTATAATGGGCTTCTTTCTTCAAGGTATAGTTGGACGGCTATCGACAACGACCTCCTAGTTGATCACCACGTAAGGCAGTTAGTTGAGTCCTCATAGAGGGTGACAAAGGCCTCCTCACCTCTGTAGTAGTCATCTACCATTGGTTACTCATGTTGTTCTTTTAGAATGCACAAGAAGAAGACATCCCTTCTAGTCAGGATTCTAGCATCGACTTGCTCTCCCTTGTATCTCTCCCTTGTTTTTCATCCCTTTGATGGGTAGGTCATGCTCAGGATCTCACACTACCACAATTGAGAGAAGACAAGAATTGTTAGAGCTTATTATTGGGTTTCTAGAAAGCCTTGACTTCCCCTCGACTACGTTTGCTATTCACAATTGTATTTGCTTTTAATATTCAATTAACACACAACATGATGTCAACATCAATTCTTGATCCAAATTCATTGGTCAACCAAATAGTTGATTCACAACCTGAACCAATCGGTTCACGCATCTGAGCCAATCGGTTGTTTTCCAAAACATATCATTTCAGAGTGTTGATTTCCAATATTATTTAAATTTAATATGTAACATTTTTGTAATAATGTTTAAACTTTATTCATGAGAGAACTCCTATTCTAAGTGTTTCCTATGTGTTTGACCCTATAGGTTCCAAGTTACATTGGCAGTGAATGTGCATCATTGCTTTAGGACATCATAAATAATGACTTGTATCTAGAAAGAGATCATAGCTACCCAAGTAATCATAAATTTGGAGAACAACTTCAACCCACAATATGTGATTGGTGTTATGGTGATAAAATAGTTTCTTTGTCACTGATATCCAAATTGAACGTGAGGCATGGAATCATTATCCACTTCATTGTTCACTCCATATTCCTTGATCTAGATCAGACTGTCTAAGATATATGTGATCTAAATATCACATATTGACTCATACGAGCATGGCCATGCATTTCTCATTCTCTCTTATCAAGTGGACAGAATATCATACTCCAATAGGAGGGATAAATCTCATCTACATCACTCACAATCATTCCCCATGTGTAATAATGTATCAGAGCATCACCTTTATGGTAACCCTTATTGGATGATGTCAAAGTACGTCAAACAACATGTGATGAGTGTAGTGATTTTAGGTCTAAGAACCACAATCACTACCATCACTACAAGACATGATTTAGCCTACAATTCAATGGTTTCTATGCATCACTCTCAAGGTGGGTCTATCTAATAAATTGTTCTCTAACAAGTATCTATGTGTTTGGCTGAATAACATACTCTATTCTTATGTGTTATTATTTTTTATCAAATTCTACAATAACAACCGACTAGGGACATAACAAGAATGTATATACTCTTAACATTCATATGATTCCATTCTTTAGGTCCTCAACCTAAAGGTATATTTCATTGAGTAACCTCAGATTTAGACATATATTATGTAACATCATTATCTCATAACTGAAGAAAAAAGAATAAATGGAAGATTTCCTTTATTATTAATCAAATCGTTAACAAGATATTTCAATAAAATCATCATACGGATGTCTCTCTGGGCATACATACCAACAGACTCCCACTTGTACTTAAAAACAATCCCCCATTAACATAATCCCAAGTAATCTAACACGAACTTCATGTTCCTGTTCTGAAAGTGCTTTTATCACAGGACCAACTACATTACTTTTAGTTGGTACATTGCAAATATTCACATCCCCTCATTGTATGATCTGTCATATTTAATATGGAACTACCTTTATATGTTCTTGGAATGTTGATGTGACAATATATATCCAATGTTACTACAATATAGCTCAATTGCATCGCTGATGCTTGGAACCACCCCAAGTTTATAAATGAATTTTCTTGATCTAAACAACCCCCTTTACTACATTGGATGCAGCAATATACTCGGCCCCAGTTGTAGAATCAACAACTATCTCTTACTTGGCACTCTTCCAGCTTACAGCTATGTTGTTTATGCAACACACAAATCCGGATTGTGATCTATAGTCATCTTTGTCAGGTTGGAATCTTGCAATAGTGTAACCTATTTACCACCAACTCTACCAACCATCATGGACAATAAACTAATCCTTAATTCTCATGTACTGAAGGATGTTCTTTATAGCGGTGTAGTGACATTCACTAGGATCTTACCCATACCTGCTAGTCATTCTCAAGGAATATGATACATTTGGGTGAGTATGCAACATTTTTTACATGATAGATCCAATTGCAGACGAATATGGAATCTTACTTTTGTGCTCCCATTCTTTAAAAGAATTGGGACATTGATGTTACACCCTCATCCCACGATAACAATTAATCATGAGATAAGGGCATAAGTTGAGGATTGAACATAATACAAAGATCACTCTTAACTTTTTTTTTATATTTCAAACTCTTTGTTTACCCACATTCAATCACATAAACAACTTCACTAGGGAAACTTAGACTTGATTAATCTAATCTGATCTCACAATAAAGATACATATCTAAACATTCATTTTATTTCTCGTACATCCACATACATCAGACATGATAATTGAAAACATTCTCTATTGTAAAGGAAGAAAAGTTACATGTCATTATTCACAACTTTCCCACTTCTATTCAAGAACCTAAAGTGACAGGGACTGATTGAACTTATGTAATTTGATACTTATCTCACTTGGTAGGTCTACTCTGGCATTGACATTATTTATATCCACATGGTTTCCCTAAAAAATCTTAGTAGAGGGTGATCCTACTCGCTCAGAGAATGAGTACTTCAAAGAAATAGTATAAACCACATTAACAATCAAGGATATATTATTGAGCATCTGAATTTAAAATAGGGAAATAATGAACTATAGAGGAACTATGCCCTAAACCCACATGAGGTGTATGACAACATGTAAAAGCATTGCAGCAAGCTACGATCTTCTTGAATAAGGGTTAGAAGCATGCCCAGTTTCTTAAGCCTATCTCTCGAGTATGACCCCATCTGCAATGGACCTCACCATATCTGTCTCTCTACGGCTAATGAGAGTGGTCAAATATCTTGACTCCTCCTCTCAACTTGGGTACTCAGGTGGGGGGTCAAATCCCAAAGGCTTGTTGTACACCAGTGAACCTACCAAAGATGTCCACTAATCACTACAACTCGTAACATGGGTACCACTGGCATGCCTAGTTGGTGATGGGTACCACACAACTGTAAGGATTTTGCCCTACTAGTCAAGAACCATGCACCCTACTGGTGCACTCCAGTTTATCTCTATCTGGACTACCTCCAATTAGGAAACCATTCCTCCCCAAAGTGTAGGCCTTCTTGTGAAGGATTCTATAGTGTTTATTGCATCTAAATGTCTAATTCACTCTTTAAATTCACGATTCAATCATGAAATCAACATTTCTTAGTTTAGCCTAGTAAACAATTCATTTCATAGGCCGTCGGTAAAATGTACCGAAAATTGAATTGTTGTGCAATACCTCATCACATATTGAGAAACACTTACATGAAAATACTTGATTCATTGAGTTTCCTATCTTAGGGTTTCCTTTACCTCATTTACATATCACATGACTTGCATAGGGATTTAATGTTCACAAACTTTCACTGAATAAAGTCTACTTTCAACAGTTCACATACACAAACTTTCACTGAATAAAGTCTACTTTCAACAGTTCACATATAACAAAATATATATGAAACTATAGAATGTGTTAAACTATGGTTTCCATGCATTCATTGAAACATCATGAAAGAAGAATAAACATGAATAAATGAATTTATAATGATAAAATAATCACATGAGTTGAATTTCATGATGTCTATCGTAGACATGCAAGTTTCCATTGATCTATGGTTTCACCCTCTTTACTAAGATATCAAGCAAACATTGATAGCATCAAATGAAATCCAAGATACTATATGACATATGTGTATTACACATTCAGATAAAAAAAATCATTCATAAACAAGTAGATTTAAATAGGCAAAGTTATTTATTCAATTATTCAATCATTTTAGAGATAACTAAAAACCTTAGATTTCTCTATATTCTTATAACTTCTGCAATAATTGTAGGAATTCTAATTTAGATCACTTGTGTCCATTAAGAATATGATTTTATCATCTAAAATTCATCACAATAGGAAAAATTCATTTCTAGATCATCTTTCACAAGATTAAAATGAAAGGCAGATTTAGGGCATGTAGCACATGCAAAGGAATTAAAGATTCTATGAGGATTTAATACAATTTCATGCAATCTACTTTTTAAGGGAAGTACCAACGCACTTGAGTTGACAAGCACCATACAAACGTTGGTTAAACTCTAAATTTCTAGAAATCCAAACAAACTCTAGCAATTGAATCCATTTCTTCCTTCTCTCAACTAGGAAACCCTAGAATGGAGATAAGGAGAAAAAGAGTGAGAAAAGAGGGAGGTTTGATATCATTTTGAATCAAATCAAAGAAAGGACAAAATATTGATATGTGAGAGAAGATTTACCATGAAAGTCTTTGTAAAGAAGCTCAATGTACTTGATTTCATCATTTTTTAGATGGAGAAACACCTAGGTCAACATCCACGCCACCTTCTCCTCCCAAAACCCCAACTCTTATATATCTCAAGAATTTTGTTTATCTAACATGAATGATGAAATATGAGATCTCCTTGGGTTCTAGGTTACACAAAAGGTTCATTTAAGGTTCTTGGGTCTATTGCAAATTGACCCAACTTTACACTATCTTTTATTTAAGTTGAATGTTTTGTTATAAAAATGTTACTACAAATCGTTTACTGAACGGGTCAAACCTCCTCCTCAAATTTTTAAACTTTAGAATGTTGTGTAAGATGGTGTGAGAAATTCAGTTAAAATTTCGTTCATTTAGAGCTACCAATAAATAAATCAAAATCAAATACTAGACTGCTACGCTGCTGTCTGTAGCATGGTCGGTCGAGTTCTTTTTAATAAGAAACTCAACCGACACCACACTTTGTAAAATTGAATCGTCATCCAAAAATTACAAAAATTAAACAAGAAGACTAAAATGGAGTATCCCAACTGGATTCATAATTATAGATCTATTGGATTTAATAATAAAAGAATAAAACTCAAATACCAGACTGCTATATTTAAGCTTGAATGGATGATTGGCTGAGTTAGTCATCGGGTAACTCAACCAACAAACATGCCATAAAACATTCCAAAAGTTTGTTTTTTTTCAAGAACACTTTCATTAGAGTTATACAAATCATATCCAAATTTCATGTAATCAAATATGAAATAAAATATTAAGAAGAATTCAATAGACCGCTATATTTATCAAATTTTGTATTCATATACTACCAAAAATCTATTTTTTCCTGATTAGGATTTACACTTCTCAAACCTTAATTCTTCAAAGTAAAATCATGATAAGAGTTCCTTATTAGGTTTGAAACATTACAATTAAGGTACCATCATTAATTACGTTTAAGAAATGATCAATCTAATTATGCATGTAATCATCCAGGTAAACCCTAGTTTTCCAATTAAGCTTAGACGTGATGATAACAATTCTTCACCCGTTATAAATGTTTCTTCCTTGAAACATAAATATGTACACAAACACATTCAATATTTATTTTAAAATTTTGAAATCTTATATGTTACTACTTTCTTGTATTTCATATTTGATTAATGTTTCCAACATTGAGTCATTTATTTCTCTTTCAACTGCTAAACATTTAAAATGAGGCATCTTATTGACAATGAAAGAATTTTATATGTCACAATTAATTACTAGGAAGGAGAAAGAGAAATCAACTATTTTCAATCTTCTCATAGTCTCTTGAGGTGTTACTTCAACTCTAATAATCTGATTCAACTCTCTTCATTCATATGGTTTAGTCTATATTATTGTTTTGTATCACGTCACAATTACTAAAGAGAGATCACCTTGTTGTTTTAAAGTTTACTATTCTGCTTCTCCAAAGTAGAACACACATAAGCTGCAATAGTTAGATATAATAGTATTTTTATTATACTGAGCTAGATTACCAATATTAACCAAAAACCCATCACACCCTTTGAATGAATATATTCCTTGTGCATGTAAAACTAAAAACAAATTTCATCGCTTGATATGCCTTCAACAAACTATACTTCGTTAAAACAAACTCATGTATTACTAAACCCATATGTTTTCTCTGATTTCTTTCTTATTAACTATTACTTGCTTCTTCTTATCCTTCTCAGTTTTATCATATACATTAAACCTCTCTAACTATGAAAATATTTCAGGTGAGAATGAATTAATCATCATTCTTTCTATCACTATAGGAATTCATTTTATATCATACTTCTTATAACTCAAATCTATTCCTTATCCTCCGATCTTAGACATTCCCATATTTTTAAATCTATCTTTATCATCTACATCCCATTCTCCTTAGGTTACTATCATTGCTAAGTTACTACTCATATTTCTTATTCCAAGTTCTTATTTTAAGATATTATTAGTTCTCAAGGTCAAGTCACTAGTGACATCCCTTGGACTCATTAGAACCCTAAATATTCTAGGATTTGATCTTTATAAATAACATTATGTTGTTGTGACATAATTTTACTCCCTTATTTAAAAATTTAAACTTTAGCTCTCTTCAAAATTACTAAAGTCTTCATTATGATAGGTTACTTTCTTCATTTACCCTACTTATCACCATATTATGTGTCACTAATAAATTAAATATATGTGTCTCTCATTATAGTTGTGTATCATTTAGGATTTACTTCCTTATCACTTCATCCCATGTTACTCTCACTATGGAGGATACAAAAGAGAAGATGATTTTGAGATTTCAAATTCTAATCTTCAAGTATCCACTTAACACATTTCTCATATTTATGTTTTTTTTTTGAGAAAGGACGGGAAACCCTATGATGGGGGTTCCCCGCAAAATTTAAATAGCTGAAACGATTCTTACAAGGTTCGAACTACAAGAAGTAAAAGGCTGAAGTAAAGCAATCCTATCTACTTGTCCACGGCGGACATGGTTGGCAACTAGATGAGATGCCCTATTGTCTAAATGACTAACGTAACTAAAACTACAAAAAGAAAACAAACGTTTCAACTCAACGGTGTCTTCCACTATAGCCCCTAGGTAGTCCCTCCGTGATGCGGTAGTGTTGCACACTTGGACTATCATCATGGAGTCAGATTCCACTTCCACATGTGTGATGCCTTCTTTGTTCGCCCATTCCAAGGCCACCCGCACCGCCAAGGCCTCTGTCATAGTGATTTCCTTTCCCGTAGTGACCTTCTCCCCAAGCATCCCCTTCAGCACCCCCACTGCGTCTCTCATCACTACTCCAATACTAGAGCCACCGTCTTCTCCGTAGGATCCGTCCACATTCAGTTTTATATGGCCTTCACTAGGCGCGCGCCAGGCCCTTCTGTCATCGCCGTGTCCGTCATCCGCCCCATGCATGGACATACGTAGCTATTTTGTCATCCCTCTAGCCGTCGTCAGCACACAACCATAGAGGAAGATGGTGTTCACGTTGCCGTCATTGAAGACACGAGAGCACCGTCTGTGCCACACCGCCCACATTGCAGCAACAATTGACGTGGCTTCACATCTATTCGGCCTCATCAGTGCTTCCTTCATAGCAGCAGCCACCTCCCCATCCTTGACATCATCCACCCAATTCTGGACCTCCCTAGGCAGAAGTTCCCACACCTCTACGGCACACGGACACCGGAAAAGCATGTGTGATATGGTCTCTTTTTCCCCCATGCACAATATGCATGTACCATCCAGTATGCAATGTCTGTCGTAAAGCCTTCCCCTAGTAGCTAGTCCTCCCCTGCAGATCCTTCATAAAAAGTGGTCTGTCTTTGGGCTCCACCCGTCCTGCCAGATCTTTTTCCATAGATCATCACCGTGTGTCGCTTTATACTGTCTGGCCTCCTCTTTCCCCATTATCCCCAACCAGTAAGCTGAGTGGAATGTGAATTCCCCTTTATTTGCAGGCCACCACATCAAAGAGTCAGAAGGTCTGCGTTTGCTAAGCTGAATGGCACAAATCTTCCTAGCATAGCTCTCCGGGAAGCAATCTTGTACTCGTGAATGGTCCCATCCTATCCCATCATCTGTCATGAGATCACTGACTCGGTTGTACTCCGCATTCCTTTCATTCTTGAGCCGTACAAGTGTTTCCTCCTCGGGAAGCCAGTGGTCTTCCCACAGGTTAATATCAGCCCCGTTCCCCACTCTCCACTGAGTTCCATCCATCAGTAATGCTTTGGCACCCCACATGCTTCTCCACGTGTAGCTTGCATCATAACCCCATCTAGCTTCCCATATCAAAGTCCTTGGAAAGTATCTAGCTTTGAGAATTTTGCTCCCCAACACCTCTGGGTTGTTTGCTATCTGCCACAATTGTCTTTCTAGTAGGGCTTGATTGAAGACATGGAGATCTCTGAAGCCCATTCTGCCTTGTCGTTGGGGCCTGCATAAATTGTTCCAGCTCATCCACGACATTTTCCTCTCTTTGTCCTTTGCACCCCACCAGAATCTAGCTATGATTCTTTGAATCTCCTCAATGGTTCCTGCTGGTAGCTGGAATATGCTCATTATGTATGTTGGTGTAGCATGTGCCACCGCTTTTATAAGCACCTCCCTCCCTGCCTTGGATAAACGTTTTTCCGACCATCCTTAAAATTTCCTCCATATTCTATCTTTTATGAAGCTGAACATGTTTTTTTTAGATCTCCCTATGGCTGTCGGTAACCCAAGATAATGTGCATGACGATCCACCTCCCTCACTCCCAACGTATTCTTCAAACGATCTCGCTTTCCTCTTTGTACTCCCTTGCGGAAAACCACCTCTGTCTTTGCGAAATTTATTTTTTGTCTGGATGCCTGTTCATATTGGCTGATGATTTCAGCTATCTTCAGGCATTTTGCAGTGGTAGCTCTAGCAAAAAGAATACTATCATCTGCGAAAAAAAGATGTGAGATACGGGGTGCTCCCCTACACGGTTGAATGTCGTGTAAGCGATTATCTTGTGTAGCCGCAATAAGAGAGGTAGAAAAAGCTTCCGCACATAAAAGAAAAAGATAGGGAGAAAGAGGGTCACCCTGACGAAGTCCTCGTGTTGTGGCTGTGCTTTGGGTTCGATCTCCATTGATGGCGAAAGCGTGTTGGACAGTAGTAATGCAGTCTCGAATTTTATCTATCCACTCCACACCAAAACCCATCCTGTCCATCACAAAAATCAGGAACTCCCACTCTACTCGGTCGTAGGCCTTTGACATGTCTAACTTCAAAGCTAGGCTGCCCTTCTTCTTTCCTTTGTCCCTCTTCATAGTATGGAACAACTCATAAGCAATCAAAGCATTATCTGAAATCAATCTCTCTGGGACAAAAGCACTTTGATTTTCAGATATTACACTATTCATGAGAGGCTTCAACCAGTTTGTCATCACTTTTGATGCAATCTTGTAAATCACATTGCATAGGATCATTGGACGAAACTCCCCAACTGTCTTCGACTTTTCAACCTTTGGAATGAGCACCACAAATGTGTCGTTTACAACCCTTATACTGTGCTCTCCTTTCCACCATCCTTTAATGTAGCTTGCCACATCCTGCCCAACAGTTTCCCAGTATTTTTGATAGAACATCGCCTTCATCCCATCTGGCCCCGGCGCTTTGTTTGGATGCATTTGTTTTATAGCAGCCCAGATTTCATCATCCGTAATCTCACTTTCCAGACTCTCCCTTTGCTCATTCGTTACAACCCTTTTAATGCCCTTGGTTGCCTGCTCAAAACCCCCTATATTGCTGGCTTGGAAAAGATTGGAGAAGTGATTTAGAAAAATTTGTATGATCTCATTTTCCTTTTTTCTAAGAATTCCATGCTCATCTTCTATGCCTTCAATCCAGTTCCTTCGCCTTCTGTTGGATGCCTTTTGGTGAAAATAAGCCGTGTTCCGGTCTCCCTCTTTCAATTCTTTCACACTTGCCTGAGTAGCCCAGTATTCCTCATTCTTTTGCAGCCAATATTGCAGTTCTTTGGATGTATCCTCCACCTTCTTGAGGTTTACACTGTCCGGGGGGAATCCCTAAATTCTTTTCAGCTCATTCTCAAGCTCTTTAACCTTCCTACTCCTCTCTTCAAATTTTTCCGTCGCCCACTCTCTCAACATATTTTTACATCTCATGATTTTATTGCTTAGTTCCCCCCCTTCTTCCCTCTCCCACGCCTCTTTGATGATTTTCCCACACTCCTCCTCCCCTTCCCACATAGGTTCAAAAGCAAAGAAATTCCTTCTCTTCTTTTTGTCGTTGTTTCTATTGTGTGCTTTTAAAATGATAGGTGCATGCTCAGATTCGTATATGGGAAGATGGAACACCTTGCAATTTTTAAACAAATTTCACCACTCAAGTTCAGGAAGGAATCTATCAAGTCTCTCCATAGCCAGCGTTCTTTCACTCACACCCCTCTTCCATGTGAAAATATTTCCATCAAAGCCTACGTCAATCAGATCGCAATCATCAATGACGTCCCGAAAATTCTGCATGAATTTTTCGTCCTTTGGCGGTCCCCCATGCTTTTTGGTGTTAGACACAATCTCATTGAAATCTCCAAAGAAAATGACGGGTTCTTCTGCCTCTTCCTTCAATCTCCTCATCAACTTCCAGGTCTTTATTTTATTTTTCTGGTCCGCCCATCCATAAATCCCAATCGCTCTCCATTGCTGTCCGTTGTCTTCTTTTATCAAGCCTGTCACATGTCTTGTAGAAAAATTGAGAATTTCCACCTTACACTCTTTCCACCAGAAGTCGATACCACCTGACCTTCCCCTGCTCGAAATACACAACCCATCTGTAAAACCGCAGCCTCTTTTAACCTCCTCAAGCTTTGATTCTGCTATCATAGTTTCCGCCACGAAAACTATGTTTGGACGCTCTCTCCAAACCCAAGATCGGAGAGCATTACACGTGTCAGGGTCGCCCAATCCCTAACAGTTCCAGCTGAATATTTTCATTGTCCTTCACGGGATTGGTCTCCGCCAATCGCCGCTACTTGAGTCGTACAGACCCCATATCTGTCAACTGCGTTCGCATCATTTCTTTTGGTTCTTTTTTCACCCAGTTCATGTTGAGGAGTTTCATCAACATCCATTTCACAGAAATCCACCTCTCGATTTCTTTTGCCAGTTGATTGATCCCACACCACTTCATCTTCAGGAATGCCTAAATGTTGCCCCCTACTCATTTTGTATACCCATGGGTTGTGCTTCTTCTTCCCCCAAATTTGTTTGTGCTTTTGCCCTGATTCTTTCTTCCGCTGTGCCCGGGTAATGGCTCTTCCCTCTCTGCATTCCTTCGTGTTAGCTTCTAAGTTTTGGTGATTGTTGTCTTGCTCTTCCCTGGCACCAGCGTGAAGGACCTCCATGGTGTTTCCTGCCTTCCCATCACTGATTTGTTCCATGTGCTTTCCCATCCCCTCTTTCCTTCTCTGTTCCTCTCCGTGGAACTCTTGTTGTACGTTGCTTGCCTCTGACAGAGTCGTGTTCATCGGCCATTGGTGTCATTCATCCGAGCTTTCCCCATCCTCCGTTGTTGGTGCGGTCTCGTCAACCCAGTGATTCCCCCTTATCTTCTACAGCTCCACCACTGAGTATCTCATAATCCTTCTCGCCCCCGCCGCCTCATCACCCCTAGATTCACATTCCCCATGCACCCCTTCTCCCGACCCCATCCCCTCCACCTTTCGGTCTGTCCGTCCATCCCCCTCCCTCCCATCCGGCCTGCCCATTCCCATTGCACTAACTCGGTCTTCCCGCTCGTCCCCGTACGCAGCTATCCCGCTATTCCCCCACCTCCCAAGCCCCATCTCTTCACCCCCCCATTCATACTTTCCTGATCCATCCGTGTGACCACTGTCGACAATTCCCCCCTGCTTCAATGCTGCTCCCTCGCCACCAAAGCGTTGGTATGTGAGTTTCCTCCTAGCCGGCCCTGTCCCACCTTCCTTCTTGTATGTCACCCTTCTTTGCTTCCAAGGGGACGCCCTCAACCAGTTTCCGCATCGCTGCTGGTGCTCGCCCCCATCTTCAATGTGCACACAGTCACGATCAACGTGCCCTAACATGCCGCACTCGAAGCAAAAGCTTGCAAGTCGCTCATACTTCACCTCTATATCCGCCGTTGCACCCACCTTCATCCTGATTTTTTGGATACGTTTCAGCGGTTTGGATACATCCTGGACGACTCGGACTCATATACAAGAGTCCCAACCCAACTCATCTGTGTCGGTTCCGATTACATCTCCGATCCTCCCCGCAATCTCGCGGATAGTCATGTCCGATCGATATCCCAAGGGAACACCATAGAGGTGGACCCAGAACGGGCACCTGTTGATGATAATGTTACCCGGCTGCTCCTATTTGCAGATCTCCTTAATGAGCAGAAGCTTCCCATCAAAATTCCATGGAGCTCCGTCAGTTACTCGCTGCTTACCCCTCCAATGGGCGAACTGAACGATGAACACATCTCCCTCGAGTTGCTTGAAGTCTGCCTTCTCCTTCAGGCTCCATGCTTGAACCAGTGTTCTATCCATCGCTCGAAAGTTATACGTTCGGTCTGTGATCAATCGTCCCACGAGCGCCAACTCGGTGTGATCCTCTGCCTCGTCGCCACTTCCTACCGACTGCACGTCTATCGATTCATCTTCATCTTCTGACAGCCTGAGTCCAGCATACCTGTCCACAAGATCCACTGCCATCGCAAGACCTGAACCCCAAGCACAACCGCGCACTTGAACCTGCAAGAGAGATAACCCTAGATCAGGGTAGAGGGATGTCCACGGCCTCGTTCCCTAATCGCCAGAGCGACAGGAGATGGGGGGGACGGGGCTCTCATATTTATGTTTAATTAGCCATCATCAAGGAGACTAAACTATTTAGCATTTTACCACAACTCACAATCTCTCTCTATTATAAGTTATATTACTCCTTCATGATTCTAACCCTTATTTATTTTCCATAATCCTCTTATTGTATGCTACTATTCCATCTATCATATCTAACTTCTACTTATCTCTTATAATCATGTTTCTCACTCATGTGTATAATTCCATATTCCATGCCTTACTCTGACTAATATTGAGTCAAAATTATCAATCAATATTCTCCCTACTAATTTCATTGTATGTATGTCCTTTGTTTCAAATATAATGGCTCAAGCAAAGGTCAACCATAATTTTTCTTTCAATCAAGATTTTCTAATTTTTATTATGATTCACATTTATATGACTTGCTAATTTGTTTAGTTGCACCTTTGTTCTTCTTTTAAGAACTAGTTCCATTTCATCACTAGGAATCTAATAAATACATTTAATGTAAACTAAGTCATTACTTTATAGAGACTTTGAATCAAATGATAGTAAGGATGAATGAATTAAACTTCATTATAGAAGTACGCATTCCATGCTCTCAATTATATCATGTAACCCTCCTTCATTAATAAAACATCATTTCCATCACTTTTGTTTTGTTTCATTAGAGTTTCTTATCCTAGGCACATAAGTTATATGTTCATACGTTCTCTTCACTTCAATTCTTCTAAAGACTCTTCACTTCTATGTACTTATTGTATAGTAAACTCTTTCCTCCTTTTTTCCTTTGTTTCAGAGTACATAAATGCATTTTACCTGATTATTTGATCAATTCCTCATAATTGATTCTTTCTATCTTGGCATCATGTGTAGTCTCTCTTATCATTTCTTGATTTCTATTTGAATAATGATCCTCAATAAGCTATATGGTTTGGTTCTCTTTACTCTTCCTTTCATCTTCATTTTGTATGTGACATACTAATATATTTCTTATATCTATATTCCCCCTTCCTTCATTTTCAATTTAGGGTTTCTTATTTGAGGCCCCAAAGATGGATCATAGATATCATTTCGAATTGATTCTTAGCTAATCTAGCATTTCACTTATATTTCAATATCTTAGTGTACGAACATTCTCACTACAATATTGGTCCAATTTATCCAGAGTCCACTCTTACTATATTGTTAATAGAAGTCATAAGATCCCGGTAATGCATCCTTCCAGCTAGACCATGACAAACATGTAGTTCTGAAGCCAAGAGCTACTTGAGATTAGCCAAATCATATTCATCTCAAACATGTGGAAACAAAATCCACTCAGGGAAAATTCATTTAAACATAACTTCTAATCTATTTGATTCAAAGAATGTAAACAATAACTATATTAACTTCATAGTGCACAATAACCTTAAGGAAACACATATATTTTAAGAAACACTAAATATGTGAACTCAAATATATAAGATCACTTATATCAATATCCAATCAAAACTATGATTTAAAATAAAATATGTATCTCATTCAATCTATATGCTCTTATTCTTTCATTTCTATATGGTCCAACCCTAACATTTATATGGTTTATCTCTAGACCACCCACCTTATGAAAAATGGTCTAGGGCATCCAAAGAAGAATAGACAGAGTTTCTTGATATTGTTCAACCCAAGTATTCTAATATCAGGCCAGGGTATCCTAATACTCGGACCTCCCAGATCTATTTAAACATCACCCCCTAACTTCCACACTTATAACTCTGACTTTCTATCATAATGGTCCCTAGAGACTTAGCCTAATCTTTGATACCATGTTGTTACACTTGTATCCCATGATAACCACTAATCATGACATCAAGGCATAAGTTAAAGATTAAACATATTACAAAGATCACCCTTAATCTTTTTTTATATATTTAAAACTCTTTGTCTATCCACATTCAATCACATAAACATCTTTACAAGGGAAACCAAAACTTGATTACACTAATCTGATCTCACACTAAAGATACATATATATACATTCATTCTGTTTCTCACACTTACATGTACATAGTACACAATAATCAAGTACATTATGTATTGCTAAGAAACAAAGTTACACATCATCATTCACAACTCTCTCACTTCTATTCAAGGACCTAGAGTGACAAGGACAGACAAAACTTAACTAATATGATACTTACCTCTCATGGAAGATCGACTATGGCATTGAAATTCTTCAGATCCACATGGTTTCCATAGAAATTTATAAGTAGGGGGGAGAGCCTACTCTCTCACTAAATGAGTACTTCAAATAAATAGTTTAAAGCACTTTAACAATCAAAGATATATTGTTATGGAACTAAATTTAAGTGGAATAAGATTAACTATAGATAAAGTAATCATTCAAAGACATATATTTGGAAGGATACATTAAATATCCAAAAAAGTACATCAATATCTGAGCATACTTGATTAATCACATAAGGAACCAGTAATTCATAAACATACAAATGGCAAGTTATTGGAGATAACCACAAAGACTATATAAGTAACAAAACACTCTTAATTAATATCTCATTCATATTCTTATGCCCTGAATGCACATGAGGTGTACCAAAACTTGTGAAAGCATCACAACAAGCTATGATCTCATTGTACAAAACTTAGAATCATGATCGGGTTCCTAAGCCTATCTCTCAAGTAAGACCTTGTGTGCAGCGGGCCTTACTACGTTTGCCTCTCATTGGCTAATGTGACCGGCTGGATATGTCGACTCCTCCTCTCACTCAAGGTACTCAGACAAGGAGTCAAAGCCCTCAAGCTTGTTGTGCACCATTGAAACTACTTCATATGTCCACTTCATGCCACAACTCGTAACACAGGTACCCCCAACATGCTTGATTGGTGTTGGGTACCACAATACTATAAGGAGTCTGCCCTAAAGGTCAAGACCCCCACACTCTTCCGGTGCGCTCTGACATATCTTGATCTGGTCTGCCTCCAATCGACCAATCATTTCCTCTCCACATGCATGCTTTCCTGTGAAGGATTCTGTAGTGTTTAGTGCATGTAAATGTGCAATTCACACTTTAAATTCACTATTCAATCATGCCATCATCATTTCTTAGTTTTCCTTAGTAAATAATTCATTTCATAGATTATCTGTAAAATGTACCAAAAACTCAATTGTTGTGGAACATCACATCTCATATTGAGAAACATTGATACGAAAAATACTTGATTCACGAAATGACCTATAGTTAGGGTTTCCTTTGCCACATTAACATATCACATCACTCGCATATGGATTTAATGCATCATAAACGTTGATTGAATAAAGACTACTTTCACCCATTCACATATAACCAAACATGTATATTAAACCCTAGAATGTGCTAAACTAGGGTTTCCACACCATTCACTAAAACATCATGATCAAGAACAACCTTGAATAAATGAATTTAAAATGATAAATGAATCACATCAGTTGCATTTTGTGATGTCTATCACAAACTTCCAATTTTCCATTCATCTAGGATTTCACCCTCTTTACTGTATATCAAGCAAACAGTGGAAACATCAAATGAAATCCAAGATAGTATATGATATATCTATATTATGCATTAAAATAAAACAATCATTCATAAACAAGGATATTAAAATAGTGTAACTTCTTTATTCAATTATACAACAATTTCAGACACAACTAAAACCCAAGATTTGGTATATTCTTATAGCTGCTGCAATAACTACAAGAATTATATTTTAGATCACCAGTGTCCATTCCTATTATGATTTTATCATTTAAATTTTTTGACAACGGGAACAATCCATTTCTAGATCATCTTTTGTAAGCTTAAATTGAAAGACAGATTTAGGGTTTATCGTCGCATACAACATAATTGAAGATTCTATAAGTATTTAATACAAACTTTTGCAATCTACTATTTAAAGGAAGTACTCACACACCTAAGGTGACAAGTACCTTAAACACATAGGTCAAACTCTGAATTTCTAGAAATCCAGTCAAACTCTAGCAAGTGAGTCCATTTCTTCCTCCTATCAACTAGGAACCCTAGCAATGGAGATTAGGAGAGAAAGAGTAAGAAAAGAGGGATATGTGATATTGTTTCGAATCAAATCAGGGAAAGGATGGAATTTTACATGTGAGATTAAATTTACCATGAAATACTTCACAAAGAAGTTAAACTTACTTGATTTCATAATTTCTTGTATGGTGAAACCCTAGGTCAACATCTCCACCACTTTCTCCTCTCAAAATCCTAGGTCTGATAAATCTCCAGAATTGCATTTCTCTAACACGAATGACAAAAAAGTGAGAGCTTGTTGGGTGATAGGTTACTCATATAGTTCATTTAAGGTGCTACACTTTCTTATATTTTAGCTGAATTTTATGTCATAAAAATGTTACTACAAATCATTTACTTAACATGTTAAATCTCCTACAAAATTGTGAAATTTAGAATGTTATGTGAATTGAAATTTTAGAGATCAAGTGAAATTTTAGATCATTCAAATTTACCAATAAAGAAATGAAAAATTATATTCTATACTTCTATATTGTTGTCTACAGTGTGGTTGGTTGAGTTGTTTCTAGTAAGAAACTTGGCCAACCCTATACTCTATAAAACTAAAACACCATCCAAAAATTATGAAAATTTAACAATATGCCTAACATTTAGTTTTGCAAACAAAGTTAAAATTTCAAATCTATTTGATGTATCAATAAAAATATAAAATTCAAATATCAGACTGATTTATTTGAGCTTGAATGCATGGTTAGCTAAATTTGTCATGGGGTAACTTGACCATCAAATGGATCATATAACGTAACAAAATTCTGATATTTTACAAGAACATGAGTTCTATAAATCAAATTCAAATTTCAAGTAAATTAGAGTTGTAAATAAGATACTAAAAAATATATAATAGGACATTATATTTATCAAATTATGTTTTCATATTTTACCAAAACCCTAATTTTGTCGAATTAGGGTTTATGTTTATTGAACCCAAGTACTTCAAAGTAAAATCATGATTAGAGTTCCTTATTAGGTTTGAAACATCACAATCAAGCTACCATCATTAATCAGGTTTAAGAGATGATCAATCTAATTAAGCATGTAATCGTCCATGTGAACCCTAGTTTTCCAATTAAGCTTAAATGTGGTCCTAAAAATTGATCTCTAGAGATACTAAGACAATGATACCTGGGTAAGTTACCTCTCTTTGAGTCCTTCATGCTGAAACTTTTCAGCAATTTGGCGACGTGTGTGCTCTGGCTTAGGCCAAGAAACCTTCTAGATCTTCTCTATAGATCTTTATTCCTAAGATTTAGGATTCTACACCTAAATATTTCAATGAGAATGTATTTCCTATCTAGGTTTTTACCATATGTAAAGTAGGGATTCCATTCCCCATTAATATTATGTCATCCACATAATATATGAGGAATAAAATCATGCTCTCACTAACATTTTTGTAAACATATGGTTCATCTTCGTATTAACTAAAAACAAAGTATTTGATTATTTCATCAAACTAAAGATTCCATCTCTGACATGCTTGCTTCAATCCATAGATTGACTTTTGTGGAGTACATACTTTATTTGCATCTGTTTTATTTATGAAACGCTCAGGTTGTGTCATGTACACTTCCTTAAGAAGATTTTCATTCCGGAATGCAGTTTTAACATCTATCTACCAAATATCATAGTCATGATGAGTTGGCAATCATGATCCTGATCAACATAACCAAGGAAATTGGTGAAAAGGTTTCATCATATTCAACACCTTGAACTTGTCTAAAACCCTTGACAACCAAACAACCTTTATAAGTTTGTACATTACCATCCATGATAGTCTTCTTCATAAAGACCCACTTGCATCCTATGGGTTTGTACCCATTCATGTGGATTCACACACGTCCATACCTTGTTGGTGTACATGGATTCCACCTTAGATCTCAAGGCATGAAACCATTTCTCAGACTCTAGACCCTTAACATATTCTAGGTAGGTGGTCAGCTCGTCATCAATGATCGACTCATCGCCTTCTTGAGTCATAAGAAAAAGAAATATATCCAGCTCAAGGTGTGTCCTACTAGATCTATGAGGTTCATGTTATACATGAGGGATTTGAGATTACATAATGGTTTATGAGTCTCTATGTTCCCCTTGTACCTCAATAGGTTTAATTGTTTCTTGTTGGTTATAAACCTCTTCGAGTTCTACTTTCCTCCCAATGATTCATGTGGAAGTGAATTCCTTTTCTAGGAATACAATATCCCTGGCAACAAACACTTTGTTGCCAGAAGGAGTATAAAAGTAGTATCCTTTAGTTTCCCTAGGATATCCATCAAAATAATATTTATCTATTTTGGGTTCATGATGGTTTGGAAACTGCTTTCTCACACAAGATTCAAATCCCCATATATTCAGATTGGGATTTTTCCCATACCATATATCATATGGTGTTTCTTGATCTGATTTGGATGGTACATGGTTTAGTCTAAGCATTGCAGTTTCTAGACCATAACCCTTCAAGAAAGTCAACAGATCAAAAAAAACTCATCATTGATCGCACCATATCTAGAAATGTGTGATTCCTTAATTTTGACACACCATAATATTGTGAGGTTCCAGGTGGAGTCCATTGCGATAAAATACCATGGTCTCACAGAAGGTCCTTAAACTCTTGGCATATGTATTCTCCACCTCGATCACAATGAAGTTCCTTAATATTTTTACCAATTTAGTTCTATACTTCTATCTTGAAATCCTTGAACCGTTCAAGAGTTTCTGACTTATGTTTCATTAAGTAAATAGAACCATACCTACTGCAGTCATCAAGGAAGATTAATGAAGTAATGATGTCCACGTCTAGAATTTCTTCTAAAAGGGTCACATACATCAGTATGTATGCGTCCGAAAACATCCTTCTTCATCCACAGTTCCTCTAGATAGATAGGGATTCCCCTTCAAGTGTTTAGGCTAGTGAGAATGGTGACAATTGCTTCCTTAGGTCGCCCCTCCCTTTGCTTTTAGTGCAGAAGACATGGGCTTTTGTCTAGCTTTAGAACTCTTCTTAGCTTTTCCTTTTCCCTTGGACATCCCTTTTCCTCTGATGATCATCATTATAGAGTTGGGCTTATCTTTCTTCATTTGTGCTTCATGTGTTCTCAATATGCAAAGAAATTTTGACAATGGCTTGTCAAAATCATTCATGTTGTAGTTCACGACAAACTAGTTGTATGACTTTGGTTGTGACTGTAAGATCACATATGTGGCCAACTCTTGACCAAAGGGAAATCCCATCCTAGAAAGGTTCTTCACATAATAAGATTACGAACATGGGGACCTTATGGATCTCCTTCTGCCATCTTGCACTTGAACAATTCCTTGGAGACATCATATATCTCCTTTACTTTTTTATCTTTGTACATGTTCTGAAGATATGTTACCATCTCAATGACGTCCATGTTCTCATGTTGTCTATGTAACTCATAGTTCATGGAGCACAACACTAGGAACTTGACATCTATCATATCTTTAGAGTGCTTCTTGTAATTGTCCCTTTCAACCTTAGGCACAATGGGAGGAAGTTCATCTAGCTCTAGTGTCTCTAGGACATAGAGCATGCACTCTTGCATGAGAACAACTCTCAATGTCCTGAACTAGTCATGGAAGTTATTCCCATTGAACTTGTCCTTAAAAAGGACCGATCACAAGGAAAATGTGGTATTGGTTGCCATTTGATTCTATAAGAGGAATTTGAAATTCGACAAAAAAAATTTATTGAATTTGATTAAAGTAAAATTTAACAATATTTAATTAGGCCTTTAATTATTTATGGCTTCCACTATTTTTTCAAATTGATAGCCCTCACAAATCACTTTGGAATATTGTAGCTTATAACTTTGTAGTGAGATAAGATCTAAAAAATGTGTTATTACTCAGCCAGCACCAACATCCATAACAATTATAAAGGTAGGCAACTTTTTAAAATTGCATCATATGCAATTCTTGGATTAATGGTATGTGAAACTCATTGTCATAGTCATTTGGATTCTTCTAGGTACTTAATATCATTAGCATCACCTAGTTAAGTCTTACCCAAATGCCTACATGATAATAATGAACCCTACTATGCATGCCTACATAACTACTATCACACTTCCACGAGATGGACATCACACCACACTTAGCCGATGAATCTTTTATGTGTGTTGATAAAGCAAGTCATCAAAGACTTAATATTTGATTGATGCATAAAACATTCATATGAACATATATATATATATATATATATATATATATATATATATATATATATATATATATATATATATCCAATCACCATGTACTTATATGTATCATATACATACTATATCCACAACTCAAATATGAAATTATACAACACGAGCAACGGTTATGGCCATACTTTTCAATTCCTTGAAGCCACAAGAAAATACTTCCACCTACGGTCCACATCATATGTATCAATTTGTTGTTCATGAAGATCTATGTTGGATCCAATCTAGAATAATTGGTTCAACTCTTGACATGATCAGTTGGCCTCCTATTTGGTCAGTTAGATTCTCAAATCGATGATCTAGTCTCCAGTTCAAGCGATATTTGGACTCCTCTAGTCGATCAATTGGGCCATTATTTAATCAGTCGACTCCTGTTGTTGAAAGGACTCTTCGTTCCTCTAGTCGATTGGGTGTTCCATCTGGTGTAGAATGTCTTCTTTGACATAACATGGATTAAAACTATACTAATCATGTTTAAAATATTACATGGTAATAGGGTAACCACAAATTACATTTGAGGGGAGCATAGGAAGGAAATAATTAATACTTTTACGTATGGAAAAGAAGAGAGAGGATTGATATATAAACCAAGAAATAAAATAAGAATAACAACCATATAACTAAGAACAAAGATCTAGGATTATTGGCTACAACGATGCTAGAATCTACTATTGAAACCAATTTTGCGGTGATGCCTATAAATTGCATATATATCATATTATATATAAGTATCACATGTGGTATTTAATTGGGTAAACACATTAATCATTTAAATATTTGTATTGTATGTAATTAATAAATAAAAAACAAAAATCTAATCATATTGCTTAAATCCCAAAATGTATTAAATTAATGTGGTTGTGATACAACTGTAGGGAAGTATGACATCAGACATGGCAATGTAAAAAAAATATTTACTACCATATTTCCCTTATATAGTCCATCACGTCCACAACTATGAAGTGGGAATGAGGGTTACCGGGTATATTCATGTTCCTGGAGCAAGTCCAACACCTATCACTTGCTTTAATGTGCTTCTTTCATCAAGTTGCTCCAGGAAGGATGTAGAAAGTGGCCACTAGGTTGATCATGGATGATGGTTGAATGTGTCCTCTTAGTAGGTGGCAAAGGACTTCTCACCTCTGTATTAGTCTACACAAACCACTAGGAACTCCTATCATGCTTTTAGAACTAATAAGCAGGAGTTGTCCCTTCTAGTCAATGTGCTAGCATCAACTTGCTCTCCCTTGTTGTCTCTCCCTTGTTGTCCCTCCCTTTGACAGGTAGGACTTGCTCAAGTTCTCACTTTACCACAACTATGAGAAGCCAACAATTTTTAGAGCATGTTTTTGTGTTTGTAGAAAGCCTCACTACCCCTCAATTTATAAGAGGATCAGGGTAAGGATTTTCAGATCGATCGGGAGTCAAAGAGATGGAATTTCATGAATTTTCCAGGACCTACGAGCCATGAACCAGTCAATTCTCTAGTGAAACAGTCAGTTCACATGTGATATGATCAGTTCAACACATGCCAAGTTGATTCATTATGTTTTCTATTTGCAATTGAATTTATTTTTAATATTGGATTGATGCACAACATTATGTCATCATTAATCATTGATCCAATTTTATGCATCAACCAAATGATCGGTTCAAAACCTGAATCAGTCAATACACACATCCGAGTTGGTCAATTCACTTGTTGAACCGGTCGTTTCAGAGTGTTGATTTCCAATCTTGATTAAATTGAATACCTAACACTTTAGTAATCAATTTTAAACTCCATACATGAGTAAACTCCTATTCCAAGTTGTTGACTAAATTGGACATTAGATGATCTTCTCTTTTGATGATGACAAACATTTCTTACTTGTGGATTTAACTTCCTACTTTAAGTGTTTCAGGTCCCTCTTGGAAAACTCAAGACTGTAATATCAAATTCTTTGAATAAAACATTTATATGTTCTTATTTGTATTTCTTTGTTAGAACTCATGTAAAATCAAGATCTAAACAAAGTCCATCTATCCCAAAACCTTTCACATATTAATATCAAATGTCTTGGATAGGTAGGTCACACTAGATAAATCATTAGATAAGTGTTCCCAAAGAATTATCCATCTCTTACAGTCTGTTAGTCAAAATCTTTGTGGATTGAGCCTCAAGTCGGTTGAAGACTTTATCGATCAAGACAATGATCGGTCGAGGACTCAAAAATAAAAATTACATATTTATTATGAGTCAAACTAAGTAAAAAAAATAGAGCCTTTGTTGTGCCCTTGACCAAATTATCTTTGACTGACTTATAGCCGTTGAAATATGGCGCATCCAGCCTTGGCTTGGTTGAGTAAATTTTCGACCGAGTTGCAGTCCGACTGAGAAAATGGTTGACCGAGGAAGGTTCTAGAATAGATATTTTATTTGGTTCAAACTAGTCTTTGTTTCCAAATTAACTTCATGAAACGGCTATTTGCCCCTCTAGAATGATCTAGAATCTCCCCAAAGATGCCCTAGCCACCCATACTTTATTCATGTGAATAATAGTGGTCTAGAGGCATCCCAACACACACTTGCATACTTTCATACATTACATATTCAGCAATATGAGTTGTAGATATCCTTTTTGCAATTCATTCACTACAATATCCCTTCGTGTTCTAGCCATTAGCTTAGCCTACCACCATTACTACAACCTTGATACATCTTTAAGTGGTTTGATTTGTAAGCTTGATTCATAAGGGCATTGCATATTTGGTGTATTTCTTCTTCCTTTCTTATATTTGTAACTTGTGGTTCTCTTCCTCGCCCCTCAGTGCATTCATAAAAGAAGAGGTATGGCGGTTCTCTTCCTTGGCCCTCATTTCATCTGTAAAATAAAAGGTGTGGCAGTTCTCTTTCTTGGCCATCGGTGATTCTGTAAAAGAAGAGGTGTGGTGGTGCTCTTCCTCATCTATCAGCACATCCGTAAAAGAAGAGGTTTGGTGCTTCTATTTCATTGTCGGTAAAGAAGAGGGATTTATTTGCAGCAATCATCTTGTAATTTGTCCTCACCGATAAATTCATAAAAGTGTTTGTTGCAAATCCTAGTTGGCGACAATTAGGTAGTGAATTGAAGTCATAGACGGAACCACTCTAAATCCCGTCCCTCTCTTTTATTTGCCTCTTTTATTTACATTACACTTTAATTTTGTTTAAATATTTTGTAAACTCTATTCACCCCCCCTAGATTTTTTCATTTGGTATCAGAGTAGGTCTTAAAGGATCCATCACTGGTCTTAAAGAATGGGGGATGGCATACTTGGCAACCTCAACATGGAAGGCACACACATCAAAAAACCACTTGTGTTTGATGGAACAAACTATACTTACTGGAAGTGGAGGATGCAGTTATATTTCCAAGGATTGAGCTTTGACTTATGGAAAATGATTGCTAGATCTTACAAGCTTCTAACAACTGAACTAGAGCAATGTGATGCACAAACAATAAAACAAGCTACACTAAATGCAAAGGTTGTAAGCATATTATATTATTCATTATCTGCAAGTGAATTTAATTGTATATCCATCGGTGACACCGATTATGAAATATGGAAGAAGCTCTCCATAACTCATGAGGGTACCACACAAGTGAAAAATACTAAGATTGGTATGCTAAAATATAAATATGAATTATTTCATATGCAACCTAATGAAAGTATTGTAGAAATGTAAGCTAGATTTTCTAACATTGTAAACAGCCTAAGTGTCATGGGAAAGAACATAATTGAAGAAGATCGGGTATCAAAAATACTTAGATCACTGGCCATAAAGTACAAATCCAAGGTCACTTACATCAAAGGAGCTACTGGTCTTACAAAACTCAAAATGCAGCAGCTCATCAAAAATCTAGAATCACATGAAGTAACTCTAGAAGAAGAAGAGATAATCGAGGATGAACAACAAAAGGAGAAGAGAAAGACATTGCTCTCAAAGCCACCCCCGAGTCATCACCAAAAATCACTCAAGAAAATGGCAATACAACAGTGAAAATGAGGAAGATGCTTTAGCTGCAAATGGTAAGAAATATTAATGCATTCATTCTTGCAGGTGATTTGAGTGAAGAAAGAAGGGCCACCTAAAGACTGAGTGTCCAAGACGCAAGAAGAAGAAATCATCATCAAAGATAAAGGAAAAGGGATAAAAATCCTACAAGGCCACTTGTGACCAATCAAACGATGAAAATGGGAGCAGTGAAGAAGAAGAGATAGAATGTCTCATGGCAAAAGAAGATGAAGAAGAAACAAATGAGGTAGATATTTTTGAATTATCTAAGGATGAATTAGTATATAGTGTTGAATAAATTCATTCTAAGTACATTGATTGCAATAAACAAAAGAAGAAACTTTCAAAATTATTGATGGACTTTATGTTGATTTGGATAATATTAGTTCTGAAATGATACTCTAAGTATTGTGTTATGGGGCTAATCAACTATTGGTTGAGACAAGGTGAGATACCTATAGATGTTCGAACCAGAATGGAAATCCTTACTTCTGATTTCTTATGGGGTTCTTTGGTTCACCCAGCTAGTTGGTCTAAGTTGTCATATCCTTTGCAAGAAGTTGGTCTCAGACTTAAAAGGCTTGAAGATCTCGCTAAATTCCATACCTTAGAGAGAGTACATAAGCTTTTGCATGATACGGACACCTGGTTCTCCTAGATGACAAGAAGATATGGCATAAATCTAGTCAATCAACCCAGCTATGAAGACTTACTTTCTGGCATAAACTATTGGAGAAGTACATGCTTTGCAAACAAATGAATGTTGCCAACTTATGGGACAATTGTCGTGAACCTATGAACATCAATGATATCTACTCCAATATCTGAATTTCTTATCATAAACCGCGATGGAGTCTTACAACCTTCAAATCTCTTAAAAAACTACTGCCTACAATGGACAAAATCATGAAATGGGCTACTACTTCTGTACCTTAGTGCCCCTAGTGCTCGCTTGAAATGGAATCAGATGATCATCTTTTTGATGGTTGTAACTATTGGGGATATATGTGGGGTCGTTCCCAGATGAAGCTCAATATCAGAACATCATACAAGCTAGCCAATTGCCTAAATTCCTTAGGTAGTAGATCCAGAAACAACAGATGCCTTAAGATATGGGCTCTTACTAGTTGTTTCCATCTTATTTGGATGGAAAGTAATTCCAGGGTACATGGTGGTCCAACTCCTTACTACTTAGTCATTTTTGGCAAGATCGAAAGTGAGATTGAATAGTTGTATGATTACTGTAAAAGCAAACTTCCCAATCTGTCTCCTGTAATCATTAGGAATTCGTCCTTATTATAAGATCATTGTTGAGCTATCTTATGGCCTTTATGGCTTTTCTTTGTAAGAACCATGTTTGGTGAGGCGTGTAATTTTTCTCCCTATTCTAGGGTTTGGAAAATATATTTACCATAAATTTTCCAAAAAAAAGGTACTTAAATAATGCTTTAAAAGAAACTCTTGAACGTTATAAGGCTAAATTACTATCTCTTGAAAATAACAATAGTCTTTTATCTTAAGAAAAAGTTGACATGCTTGCTAAACTTAATGATTATTAAAATCAACCTATTTTGTGCAATCATATAGACTATGAATCTTTCATAAAATAAAAAGATGCTTTCAAATATTTCAATGTTGGACTTAGATCTAAATAAGAAGATTGTTGAAAATGTTGATTTGCAAAACTGAGTTTCTATTTTATTGCAAGGAAATAGAAATCTTGATAATATCTTAGTAAATACTACCAAGCAAATAGGAATAAGAGGTTTAGGATATGTTCCTAAGAATCAACACTCACATATGCCTAGAACAAAAAGGAATTCTGCTCAAAAGAATAGAACAATGAATGTGCCTAAAAGTAATATTGTGGAAAAGAGAAATGAAATATCTTGTACATCATGTCATTATGGCCAATGTTTTAGTCATTACTCCTTTGCATTTGAATGTAGGAAGAAGGGGACAATTGGCATGGTTTGGGATCCTAAAAACCCATCTTAGAATTAACAGAACATGTTGAGATTTGACCTATTCTAAATATGATAAATTACTTTTGTCTTATCTCAAAAATTATTTGATACTCATTTAATTTTTTTATAATTTATCCCTATGTTTGGCCAAAATAATACAAGTTATATGCATATTTACTCTATCCGTCATGGACTCCACTTGGGTACCGAAAATCTATTATTACATGATTGGTTAGTTGATAGTGGATGCTCCAAACATTTGAATGGAAACAAACATTCTTTCAAAAACTTCAAAAGAAAAAGGGAGAATTAGTAACATTTGGAGACAATGGCAAAGGAACCATCATTGGAATAGGTAATATTGGAACTAGTTTTACTATTAAAAATATATTATTAGTAGATAGATTGCACCATAACCTGCTATCTGTCATTCAATTATGTGATAGTAGGTATGATGTGTTCTTTAACAAAACTTGTTCCAAATTGCTTGAAGAAGACACTGATAAGGTAGTATATGAAGGAAAAAGCATATGAAATCTATATATTCTTACACCTAACTCTATGAAATCAATCATTTGAAAATGTCTCATTGCAAATGATGATCAAAATCTATGGCATAGAAAATTAGGACATGCTAGTACTCATATTATTAAGAAACTAATTAAACATGATCATCTTTGTGGTTTTCCTAAAATATTTTTTGAAACATCTAAAAATTGTGAACCTTGCACCTTAGGAAAACAAGCAAAAACTTGTTTTAAAGCAAAACAAATCCTTAGCACTTCCAGACCTCTTGAACGTATACATATGTATTTCTTTAGACCTATGAGAACACAATCCATAGGTGGAAAGAAGTATTGCTTTGTTATTATTTATGACTATAGTATATTTTAATGGCTGCATATCCTTTCTGGTAAAAATGATAATATTGAAATAATCATTAAGTTCTGCTCAAAAATTGAAAATCAAATTCAAAATAAAGTTGCACCATTAGGAGTGATCACGGGGAGGGAGGGATTTGAAAATCATGTTTTTGAAGAATATGCTCATCTAAGGGATACACTCATAATTTCTCTACTACTAGCACTCCACAACAAAATGGTTTAGTTGAAAGGAAAAATCTTTCTTTACAAGAAATGGCAAGAACTATGATTTTAGAACACAATGCACCTAAGACCTTTTTGGCTGAAGTTGTTAATTTTGCATGTTATGTTAAAAATAGAATATCAATCCATCCTCAACTTAAAAAGACCACATATGAAATTCTTTGTTCTAAGAAACTAAGAGTAGATTATTTTCATATCTTTAGAACACCTTGCTATATTTTAAACACCAAAGAAGATAGAGACAAATTTGATCCTAAATCACAAAAAGGATTCTACTTAGGATACCCAATCTCGAGAAGGCCTATAGGATCTATGATACAGTGTTTAAGAAAGTGGAAGAATCAATACATGTGACCTTTCATAAAAATTCAACAATCAATGAAATAGAAAATGATCTTCCTCTTGTTATTGAAGATTTAACTATATCACCTAAAGATGTTGAAAATGTTGAAAATGAGTGAAGTAAAAATCAAAATGAATATTTACATGAACCTATTCCAAGAATAATCAAATACCATCCACAAGATCAAAATCCTTTTGATAAAATGAAAACTATATCATCTTTCAAAGATATGGCTAACATCACTATTGTATCCATGATTGAACCCAAAAATGTTGATGAAGCTATGAAAGATAATTATTGGATAATTGTCATGCAAGAAGAATCAAATCAATTCACTAAAAAATATGTATGAGATTTAGTTCCTAGACCTAAAGACAAATCCATTATTGGAACTAAATAGGTTTTTCGTAACAAGATAAATGAAGCTACTAAAGTAGTAAGAAATAAATATAGATTAGTTGTCGAAGGCTATAACCAACAAGAGGAAATTGACTTTGATGAAACATATCCTCCTGTAGCTAGAGTTGAATCAATTCAAATGTTGTTAGATCTAGGTACACATAAAAACATTAAACTCTTTCAAATGGATGTTAAAAGTGCATTTCTAAATGTTAAGAGGAAGTTTATGTTGCTCAACCTCCCAGTTTTGAGGATCCAACACATATTGATCATTCTACAAGTTATAGAAGGTTTATATGGTTTAAAACAATCCTCTAGGAATTTCTATGAATAAATTAAAAATTATCTGTTTGAAAATGATTTTTCCATGGGAAAATTAGATCCTACTTTATTCATTAAAAGGTATGAGTTAGATTTTGTAATTGTTTTAACTTATGTAGATGGCATCATTTCTTGTGCTTCAACAGAATATCTATGTACACAGTTCAATGATATCATTAAAAAGGAATTTGAAATGAGTCTCATGCGTGAGTTAACATTTTTCTTGTTTTTTTCAAATTAAACAAACTCCTGGTGGTATCTTTCTTAACTAAGAAAAATATACAAAAGAACATCTTAACTGCTTTAACAAGTAAAATTGTAAACATGAATCCAATCCTATGAGTATTTCAGCTAAAATAGATAAGGATGAAAATGGGGAACCAACCGAAAATTCTTTATATAGACGCATGATTGGTAGCTTATTATATCTAATTACTTCTAGACCTGATATTATGTTTGATATTGGTTTATGTGCTCATTTTCAATCCAACTCTCATATAATTGTTATTAAATGAATTTTGAGATATCTAGCTGGTACAATTGGCTATGGCATCTAGTATCTAAGAGATCAACCTTTTAACCTAAAAGCTTATACTGATGTTGATTACGCTAGTTGTCTTCTTGATTGCAAAAAATTAGTGGTGGTTGTTTCTTACTCAGAAAATCACTTGTCTCTTGGTTTAGTAAGAAACAAACTATTGTTGTTTTATCCACCACTGAGGCTGAATACAAGTCAGCTGGTTCTTTTTGTGCAAAAGTATATGAATGCAACAAGTACTAAACGACTATGGTTTTTCTCTATCATCAACTCTGATTTTTTGCAATCATATCGATGCCCTAAATCTAGCACATAATCCTATTTTGCATAGTCGAGCAAAAAACATTGAAATTCATAATCATTTTCTCCGTGATCAAATTGCTAAAAATAACATTTGTCTACATCATGTAGATATTAAAATCAATTGGCTAATAATTTCACAAAATCTCTTGCTTTGGAACAATTTTGATTTATACGAGATAAATTATACATTCTTCCTCTTGAGGATATTTATTTTGATATATTTGTAAATTGATGAGTTTATTGAGATTTTCTCTTTACCCTATGGCAAATCTACATCATGGCATACTTTTATTCCTTCCCATTGCTTTAGAGTATTTTTTTACGAGATTCTCTTTGTCATAAAGGACTTAATATTCCTTTCACTGAAAATTAGAGCACCTTATTACATGAGCATACACATAAATTTGACATTTATTTTGGGGGGGGGGGGGGGTATCTCACTTAGGAGGAGTCATCTTCTTGTTACATGGTTTACCTTTTTGAGATGCCAAAGGGGGAGAAATATGTTTTACAAAAAAACTTATATCCTTGAGCATGTCATTTGAGCTTTCACGTCTTAACATTTTTATGAAACACTATGTGATATATTAATTGTTGCACTTCACTTTAAGAGTTGAATGATATGTTCCATACTTCTTAAATGTGAATAGACACTAATATTAAAATACTTAAGGAAAACTTCACTAAGGTATGGACATTTCTTTTTGATTTTTTGCTTATAATTTGAAATGTTTGCCGTCTTCAAAAAGGCGGAGATTGTTGACTAAATTGGATAATGGTTCATCTTCTCTTTTGATGATGGCAAACATTTCTTACATATGAATTTAACTTGCTGATTTATGTGTTTTAGGAACATCTTAGCAAACTCAAGACTAGAATATCAAATTCTTTGAATAAAACATTTATATATACTTATTTGTATTTCTTCCTTAGAACTCATGTAAAATCAAGCTTTGAATGAAGTCCATCTATCCCAAAAACCTTTAACATATTAATATAAAATGTCTTGGATAGGTAGGTTACACTAGATAAATCATTAGATAAGTGTTCCCAAAGAATTATCCATCTGTTACAGTCTTTTGGTCAAAATCTTTGTGGACCGACCCCCAAGTTGGTCAAAGACTCTGTTGACCAACACAATGATCGGTCGAGGACTCAAGAAATAAAAATTGCATATTTATTATGATTCAAACTAAGGCAAAAATTTAAGACGTTGTTGTGCCCTTGACCAAATTATCTTTAACTAACTTATAGCCGTTGAAATATGACATGTCTAGTCTTGGCTAAGTCGAGCAAATTTTTGACTGAGTTGCATTCCTGTTAAGAAAATGGTCGACCGAGGAAGGTTCTAGAATAGATCTTTTAATTCATTCAAAATAGTCATTGTGTCTAAATTAACTTTGATCAAATGACTATTTGACCCTCTACCCTCTAGAGTCTCCCCAAATATGCTCTAGCCACCCATACTTCATTCCTATAAATAATAGTTGTCTAGAGGCATCCCAAAACACACTTTCCTAGTTGCATACATTACATCTTGAGCAATAAAAGTTGTAGCTATCCTTTTTGCAAATCATTCACAGTAATATCCCTTCATGTCCTAGCCATTTGCTTAGCCTACCACCATTACTACAACCTTGATACATCCTTAAGTGGTTTGTTTTGTAGGTCTGATTCATAAGGACACTACAAAACTTATTTTGTGTATATCTTTTTCCTTTCTTAATTTTCTAACTTGTAGTTTTCTTCCTTGGCCTTTGGTGCATCCATAAAAGAAGAGGTGTGGTGGTTCTCTTCCTTGGCCCTCGGTTCATCTGTAAAAGAAGAGGTGTGACAATTCACTTTCTTGGCCCTTGGTGACTCCGTAAAAGAAGAGGTATGGTGGTTCTCTTCCTCATCTGTCGACCTGTCATAGAAGGAGCCACTCTAAATCTTGTCTCTCTCTTTTGGTTGCCTCTTTTATTTCCATTGCACTTTAAATTCGTTCAAATATATATAATCTCTATTCATCCCCTCTAGATTTTTTCACAAGTGTATGTTATGTGTGTAACCCTATAGTTTTCAAGTTACATTGGCAGTGAGTGTCCATAACTGACTTATGACATCACAAGAAATGAGTAGTGTCTAGAAAGGCTTATAGCTACTGAAGTAATTAGAAAGTTGGAAAATAAATTCAACCTACAATCTGTGATTGGTGTTACAATGATCATATAGTTTTTTGTCATTGATATTTAGATTGAACTCGAGGCATGGAATCATCATCCTCTTCAATGTTCAATCCATGTTTGCACTAGCATGACCATGTATTTCTCAGTCTCTCTTATCAAGTGTCTAGGATATCATACTCATGTAGGAGGGACAAATCACATTTACATCACTCACACTCATTCCCCATGTGTGACAATGTATACGAGCATAACCTTTTTTGTAACCCTTATTCAAGTTCATGTTGGATGATGTCAATGTACATCGAACGACATGTGATGACTACAATGATTTTAAGTCTAAGAACCAAAACCACCACCATCACTATGAGAGATGATTCTGACTACCACTCAATCAAAACTACTAGAGGGGGGCTGAATAGAGTTTTATAAAGATTTTAATAATAATTTAAACTCAAACAACCACAATGAAGATATTGGACAAGGAGACACAGGATTTAGAGTGGTTCCAACTATAGCAAATACTATAGCCGTCAGTCCACTACCCGGTTGCTTACCCAACCGGGATTTGAAAAGAAATTTATTTTATTACCTCGCAAGGACTTTACATAAAATACAATTTCTTTTCTCAAACCCTTCAAGCAGCCTTCACCTAGAAGTAATCGCCCAACCTTGAAGAAGCCTTCCCTTGAAGTAGATGCACCAACTCCCGTTGCACCAGCCTTCAGAAGTAGCTTCCCTTGCGATAGCCTTCTTGAAGTAGCTTGAAGTCCCCTTCTCCACCTGAGATGTCAACCCTCTCCGATCCGCAGCCTCCAACCCTAGGAGTAGCAAGGAGAGTACAAATAATAAAAAGGAACAAGAAGGAAAAAGGAAATTACAACTTATCCTTTAAGCCCAAGGCTTGATATGCCTAGATCAAGGGTATAGATCTCCTAACCAAGTGTGTGAACTTGTGATTGTTGTGGGTAGGAGATTCTAGCCTATAGGACACGAAATTGAGCTAATGAGAAAGTAGGCCAATGATCACAGTGCTCAAATTGCTTGCAACAGATTGCTCAAGTATGCTCAAGTATTTTCTCAAGTGTAGCAAGTGTAAAAACAAGTGAGTTTAGGTGTCCTATGGCTTGTCCTATTTATAGGAATGGCCTAATGATGCTTAAGGACGTTCTAGACAACTTCTAGGGGTTTCTAAGTGCTTAACTAGCCGTTAGGTACAAAGTTGTTTCTTTAACAACGGATAACTAATTAATTCTGCAGTTGCTGTCAGAGACCATCTCGGTCGACAAATGGTCGACCGAGATACCTACTCAGTCGAACTTTTGTCGACCGAAAGGCTCTCTGGAACAAGTGATTTGCAACGTCTTTCATCAACTGCCAACTAACTTTTCTGTTGTGTCTAACGGCTACTTTGGATCTTTCTCGGTCGAGAAGATTGTCGACCGAGAGTATCTCGGTCGAGGAGTTTGTCGACCGAGATTGATCATGTTTCAAGGTTTCAATTTAGGCACTAATTATGTGTGTGAGTGTGCATAAGTAATCCTATTTGAATGGGATGACTTGTCTAACTGTGGTGTTTAGCTAGGGAGAATCTAATGCTTGATTTACATGCAATTCTAAGTACTTGTACATTATATTTTTGTACAAGTTTTTACAACAGTGATTACATTGCATGAAAAATATAAATATGTAAGCTTGTAGATTTTCCCTTGTTGCTTTGTCATCCTGCACACTCAAGTAGCTCGTTAGATTAATAAGAATGAAATGTTTGTCATAATCAAAACAAAGGGATTTATAGATGTCCATTTAGCCAACAATCTCCCCCTTTTTGAAGATGACAAACATTTCCAAAATATAAATAAAGGAAATATAAAACATATGAGTTTCATACCTTTAGATTACCTTTTGTAGCTTTTTCTCTTGTGTATAAAATGTGTGCTTATTATTCCCCATGAATTATGGAACATGAAATCCAGATCATTTGGGAATATAGCAACTTTCAATGTAAAGCTAAGAGTTTATTTATGAAACTCATTAATTGAGTTTGACTAAATGTTAATTTTATATTTATCTCTCCCCCTTTGTCATTTCAAAAAGATAACCATTAAGAATAAAAACTCCCCCTTAATTAGATATCCCATCAAATCTAAAAAAAAATGTCCATTTCAAAGCCAAAAATGTAAACAAGAGTTTTTGTTTAAGTAGCACAAATGTCAAAGAAAACATCCTCCAAAGGAGTGATAAGCAGTTGCTTCCTAATGTTGTTAAATTGATCTAGTGGAAGCGGTTTTGTAAAAATATCAGCTAATTGATCTTCCGTATCAATATGGTGAAGGGAAACATGATTCTTGGAGATATGATCCCTTAAGAAGTGATGACAGATTTCAATATGTTTAGCCCGGCTGTGTAAAATAGGATTGTGTGCTAAGTTTATGGCGCTCGTGTTGTCACAAAAAATAGGTGTAGATGACAGATTAAAACCATAATCGCTTAACACCTGTTGCATATAAAGCACTTGAGCACAACAAGACCTGGCTGCCATATATTCAGCTTCAGTTGTAGATAGGGCAACCTTATTTTGTTTCTTGCTAAACCAAGATACTAAAGCTCTCCCTAATAAGAAACAGCCACCACTAGTACTCTTGCGATCAAGTCGACAACCAGCATAATCCGCATAAGTATAAGCTTTAAAATCTAAGAATTGTCCTTTTGGATACCATAAACCAAAGCAAGTAGTACCGGCTAGATAATGAAGAATTCGTTTAACTTCTAGAAAATGAGAGTGCATAGGTTGTGATTGAAATCGAGCACAAAGTCCGACGGAAAACATAATGTTCGGTCGAGAAGTAGTTAAATATAGCAAACTACCAATCATGGCTCTATATAAGGAATCATCAATAGGTTCCCCATTTTCATCCTTATCAATTTTGATAGACGTAGCCATAGGAGTAGTAGCATGTTTGCATTGATCCATCCCAAAACGTTTTAAGAGCTCTTTAGTATATTTTTCTTGGCTTATGAAAATTCCTGCAGGTGTTTGCTTAATTTGAAAACCAAGAAAGAATGTTAGTTCACCCATGAGGCTCATTTCAAATTCTTTTTGCATAATGTCACTGAATTGTGTGCATAAGGAATCATTAGAAGCTCCAAAAATAATGTCATCAACATATATTTGCACAACTAGGAAATCAGAGGCATATGTTTTGAAAAATAAAGTGGAGTCTGAATTTCCAATAGAAAAACTATTATCAAAAAGATATGTATTGAGCCTTTCATACCAATTTCTAGGTGCTTGTTTTAAACCATAAAGTGCTTTCTTAAGTTTATAAACATAGTCACCTTTTTCCGGTATTTCAAAGCCAGGTGGTTGGGCAACATAAACTTCTTCTTGAATGATGCCACTTAGAAAAGCACTTTTGACATCCATTTGATAGAGCTTAATGTTTTTATGGGCAGCAATAGCTAGTAACATCCTAATAGCTTCAAGTCTAGCTACGGGTGCATATGTTTCATCAAAATCTATTCCTTCTTGTTGATTATAACCTTGTGCTACTAACCGAGCTTTATTCCTTATGACTTCTCCTGCCTCATTAAGTTTATTCCTAAAAACCCATTTAGTTCCTATGATAGTTTTATCTTGTGGTTTAGGAACTAAATCCCATACATCATTTTTAGTGAATTGATTCAATTCTTCTTGCATGGCTATTATCCAATAATCATCCTTAAGAGCTTCGGATATCTTCTTAGGTTCAATGATAGAAACAAAAGCCATGTTTGCAACATCTTTGAAGGAAGACCGAGTTTTAACCTTATCATTTGGATTTCCAATAATCAGTTCTTGGGGATGATCCTTGATAAGCCTAGGTGTAGGTTGTGTTTCAACTTGGGGATTGGATGTAGTAACTTTCTCACTATCATTTGGTATGGTTAAATTTTCGAATTGATTAGTGAGATTAGTGATTTCTATATTTTCAGATTTTGACTCCTCATGAAAAGAAACATGAATGGATTCCTCAACTTTTCTAGAGATAGTGTTATATACTCTAAAGGCTTTGCTAGAAGTGGAATATCCCAAAAAGAATGCTTTGTGTGATTTAGAATCAAACTTGTCTCTATCATCTTTCGTATTTAAAATGTAGCATGTGGAGCCAAAGGTATGAAAATAGTCAACTCTAGGTTTCTTAGAATGTATGAGTTCATATGGAGTTTTCTTTAAATAAGAGTGAACAGTTACTCTGTTTAGCACATAGCATGCAGTGTTTACAGCTTCAGCCCAAAAGGTTTTGGGTGTGTTATGTTCAAGCATCATAGTTCTAGCCATTTCTTGTAGTGATCGATTTTTCCTTTCAACTATACCATTTTGCTGTGGGGTGCGTGGAGCAGAAAAATTATGAGTGTATCCTTGAGATGTACAAAACTCTTCAAATGTATGATTTTCAAATTCCCCACCATGATCACTTCTAATGGTACATATTTTATTTTGTAAGAGATTTTCAATCTTTGAATAAAATTGCATAAAAACATGAATAGTATCATCTTTAGTTGCAATAAAATGTACCCATGTATATCTACTATAATCATCAACAATCACAAAGCAGTATCTCTTACCACCAATTGATTGTGTCCTCATTGGTCCAAATAGATCCATATGAATTAATTCTAATGATCTACTGGTGCTAAGTACATGTTTTGATTTGAAAGATGTTTTGGTTTGCTTTCCCATTGTGCATGGTTCACAGTTTTCACTTTGATCAAAAGATAAAGTAGGCAATCCGCGAACAAGATCATATTTCACTAACTTTTTGATAACATGTGAACTAGCATGTCCTAGCTTTTTATGCCATATTTGTAAGGTATTGTCATTTGCAAGCAAGCATTTTCCTACTACTGTTTTCATAGAGTTAGGTTTAAGAATATAAAGATTACCAACTCTATTTCCTTCATAAACAATATTTGTAGTATTTTCTATTAATAACTTGCAGCAGGTTTTGTTAAATAACACATCATAACCACTATCACATAATTGGCTAACACTTATTAAGTTATGGTGCAAACCATCAACAAGTAGAACATTCTTAATTTCAAGGTTTGTACCAACATTACCTATTCCAACGATTTTGCCCTTACCATTGTCTCCAAAAGTGATTGTTCCACTTTTCTTTTCTTCAAAAGTTTGGAATGCATCCTTGTTTCCGGTCATATGTTTGGAACATCCACTGTCAACCACCCATTCCTGCATTAAAATGTAGATTTTGGTACCCATGTGATGGTCCGATATGGTTAGAATCATTTAAATACAGATTTGTATAAAAGTTCTGAAACAGAAGTCCAGTCGGTCGACAATTGTTCGACCGACATTTGTCTCGGTCGACAATTTGTCGATCGAGAAGGTTACTGTATTACAATCAAAGATACGCAGAACTTTGCTCGGTTGACCAATTTTTGACTGAAATAGGTGCTGTAAATTTTGATTTGTTAAAGTCATCCAGTCAGTCGACAATACTTCGACCGATCTAAAGCTCGGTCGACAATACTTCGACCGACAAGGTTTCTGTTTTAGTACAACAATGCAAAAAATAATAATAACAATATGCATGACACCTTTTGTTTAGTTGAGATAAGACAATGTAAATAGCAAAATAAAGCATTTGGTCATATCTCAACTACATTTCATTCTACTAAGTTTGGGGTTTTGGGATCCAAACTAAGTCGGACTCCTTAGTCTTGTAGGGGCATGAAAAGGAATAGTGTCCAAGACGTAAGCAGAAATGGCAAGTAATAGAATCAACTTCATTTCTCTTTCTAGCCATTGTGTTCTTAGGTACAAACCTAGTTTGAGTTCTTTTGGGTTGATTTTTCTTTGGAGCATATCCCACACCTTTTCTTCCATTGTAAACAGTGCCAACTTTTAGTATGTTATCAAGTATATCTTTTCTTCTTAACTCATACAGTTCTCTTTGTAACATAGCAATGTCATTCATTTTCTTGTGTAGATCTTTTCTTGCTTGATCTAAATCAGAAAATAATGAGTCCTTTTCCTTTACAAGATTATCATAGTCCGAATGATTACACAAAATAGGCTGAGTTTGAAAATCTTGTAGTTTAGCTAACAATTCTGTCTTTTCTTTGGAAAGAAGATCAACATTTGTTTCTAAAGTGAGTAGCTTTCTAGTACAATCATCTAAAGATGTTTTTAAAGATAGATTCTCAAGATCAGTGTTGTTCTTTTCAGAAGAAAGTTCATCTAATTTGGCAATGAGCTCATCATTTGATTTTATAGCCTTCTTTAGTTTCTTCTTGGCATCAATATATTTATCATGAGTTTCTTGTAAATTAGTAGCTAACTCTTCTTTAGAAAGATCAATTAGGCTTACCTCTTGAGAGTCTTCATTGTCTTCTCTTGCCATTAGACATTCCACCTCTTCTCCGCTTTCACTCTCACTTGACTCATCCCATGCAGCTTTATAGGCTTTTTCTCCTTTCTTCTTGTGTGAGCTTTTCTTTCCCTTCTTTGCTTTGGGACATTCATTTTTGAAATGCCCTTTCTTCCCACATTCAAAGCACCTAGGAGGGGTAGAAGAACTAGAATTTTTGTTAGTTTTAAACCTTTTGTATTTCTTACCGTTGACGATCAAGGCTTCTTCTCCTTCTTCTTCACTTGACTCCTCACTTTCTTGTGTGATGACTTTTGAAGCTTTGAGAGCCACATCCTTCTTCTTCCCATTTTGACGTTCACGTTCTCTTCTTTCTTCCTCTTCTAGATCTGCTTCATGAGCTTCTAAATTGCCGATGAGTTGCTCCATTTTGAGTCGAGTGAGGTCGTTTGCTTCTTCAATGGCTGTCACCTTTGGCTTGAATTTTGGAGGAAGTGATCGAAGGATTTTTGATACTTGATCTTCCTCAAGGACAGGTTTTCCTAGGGCACTTAAACCATTAACAATGATAGAGAATTTTGAAAACATTTCATACGAAAATGTTCAAGCTTCGTTTTAAGCAAGCTAATTTTGGAATTTTTGACTTGGACTGTACCCTCATAGGTTATGGACAGTCTATGCCAAATATCATAAGCTATATCACAATTTGATATTCTATTAAATTCTCCTACCGAAATAGAACAATATAAGATACTTACAACTTTTGCATTCATTTGGGCTAGTTTTACCGTGTTTGCATCCCATTCCGCAAATTCATTTTGAGGGAGCATGTATGGAGTAGACACCATTCTCCATAGATCCCAGTTGATTCCTTGGAAATAGAATTGCATCCTTCTCTTCCAATATTGGTAGTTTGTCCCATCGAATGCTGGGGGCCTAGCAACAAGTGTCCCTTCAATGTTGAGGTTGTTGAGCACTCCATCACCCATTTCTTCAAGACTTTGTTAGGGTTCCTTGAAGTCTCGCTCTGATACCAACTGAAAACTACTAGAGGGGGGGTGAATAGAGTTTTATAAAGATTTTAATAATAATTTAAACTCAAACAACCACAATGAAGATATTGGACAAGGAGACACAGGATTTAGAGTGGTTCCAACTATAGCAAATACTATAGCCGTCAGTCCACTACCCGGTTGCTTACCCAACCGGGATTTGAAAAGAAATTTATTTTATTACCTCACAAGGACTTTACATAAAATACAATTTCTTTTCCCAAACCCTTCAATCAGCCTTCACCTAGAAGTAATCGCCCAACCTTGAAGCAGCCTTCCCTTGAAGTAGATGCACCAACTCCCGTTGCACCAGCCTTCAGAAGTAGCTTCCCTTGCGATAGCCTTCTTGAAGTAGCTTGAAGTCCCCTTCTCCACCTGAGAAGTCAACCCTCTCCGATCCGCAGCCTCCAACCCTAGGAGTAGCAAGGAGAGTACAAATAATAAAAAGGAACAAGAAGGAAAAAGGAAATTACAACTTATCCTTTAAGCCCAAGGCTTGATATGCCTAGATCAAGCGTATAGATCTCCTAACCAAGTGTGTGAACTTGTGATTGCTGTGGGTAGGAGATTCTAGCCTATAGGACACGAAATTGAGCTAATGAGAAAGTAGGCCAATGATCACAGTGCTCAAATTGCTTGCAACAGATTGCTCAAGTATGCTCAAGTATTTTCTCAAGTGTAGCAAGTGTAAAAACAAGTGAGTTTAGGTGTCCTATGGCTTGTCCTATTTATAGGAATGGCCTAAGGATGCTTAAGGACGTTCTAGACAACTTCTAGGGGTTTCTAAGTGCTTAACTAGTCGTTAGGTACAAAGTTGTTGCTTTAACAACGGCTAATTAATTAATTCTGCAGTTGCTGTCAGAGACCATCTCGGTCGAGAAATGGTCGACCGAGATACCTACTCGGTCGAACTTTTGTCGACCGACAGGCTCTCTGGAACAAGTGATTTGCAACGTCTTTCATCAACTGCCAACTAACTTTTCTGTTGTGTCTAACGACTACTTTGGATCTTTCTCGGTCGAGAAGATTGTCGACCGAGAGTGTCTCGGTCGAGGAGTTTGTCGACCGAGATTGATCCTGTTTCAAGGTTTCAATTTAGGCACTAATTATGTGTGTGAGTGTGCATAAGTAATCCTATTTGAATGGGATGACTTGTCTAACTGTGGTGTTTAGCTAGGGAGAATCTAATGCTTGATTTACATGCAATTCTAAGTACTTGTACATTATATTTTTGTACAAGTTTCTACAACAGTGATTACATTGCATGAAAAATATAAATATGTAAGCTTGTATATTTTCCCTTGTTGCTTTGTCATCCTGCACACTCAAGTAGCTCGTTAGATTAATAAGAATGAAATGTTTGTCATAATCAAAACAAAGGGATTTATAGATGTCCATTTAGCCAACACTCAATGGTTTCCATGCATCACTCTCATGGTTGTTCTGTCTGATCAATGTTCTCTAACAAGCATCTATGTTTGGTCGATATCACATATCATGACTTAATGAGATTTTGTCAACAACCAACACACACTGGAGTTTTATGTGTTATTTGTAACACTTGGGCCCACTGCCCAAGGCTCTAGTATATTTTTAGGAATGATGATTGGCCCCACAGACCAACACTAGCCTTAACTGCACAGTTTTTCCTCACTCATGTGTGATCCAAGATCAACTTTCTAACTGGTCACCCATCCTAGTACTAATCCAAATTGAGCATGCTTAACTATGGAGTTCTAAGTGATGGGATCTCTAAAAAGGAGGTTCACCTTGGTGATATGGGTAGTGAAATCATTCCTTTTAAGATCATTCCCCCACTTAGACTCTTGACATCCCCATCAAGGTTCAACATATGGCCTCATAATCCCTTCTCAATTTTAGTGCAGACCCAGAATGGCCCATGGACACCCAACCCCCCATTCACGACTACCAGTGCAAGGGCGGCTCCTCATCTCAGTGGATACCCCTTTCTAACTTTCATGGGTCGCATGACATAAGATTGGCTTGCAACATGCCCATGTGAGTCCCACCTACTAGAGGGGATATGGATATGATACCATTTGTAACACCCAGGCCCACTACCAAAGGCTCTAGTAGAGTTTCAAGAATGACAATTGGCCCCACAGACCACCACTAGCCTTAACTATGCGCTTCATCCTCACTCACATGCAAGTCGGCATAAACATCCATAATTGTCATCCATACTAGTACTACTCTTGGTCAAGCACGCTTAACTGCAAAGTTATTTAGTGTTGGACTCCCTGAAAAGGAGGTGCATCTTAGTGATATGGATACCCCAATCATTCCTTATAAGATCATTATATATGAGGCCTCAATTCTCAGGACATTACATTATTGTTGTCTATCAGATTCCAAAAAGGCTACCCCAGAGGGAGTGGATCCCCTCTAGGGTTCCATTCCTTACTCTCACAAATACATTGGATAGGTATGAGAAGTACAAATTTGGATAAAGTTAAATTCATCACTAAAAGTTTTATGTATTCAATTAGAGAAATCATAAACTTTCTGGAATCCCAATCAATCAACTAGAATGACCAATCATTCTACTAGAAAAGATTATCCCACACAATTAACTAAAAAGTCCAATTTATGTACTACACAAGATAAACCTATACAATCCACTACAAAGTCTAGCCGTTTGAATAGACATTATCAACCCAATCGATTGAATAAAAGTACATTTGATCAACTAGACAATATAAAGTAATTGACTAATTAATTCCAAAGAGTTTTCATGAGTCTGCTTGATGGAATGGATTGTATAGTCCATCAACCAATTGTCCGTGAGTGAGACACTTAATGTAGTTGCTATTTTTTGTTTCTTTGTTTCTTTTAGAACCTATTTACATCCTTCTCTTATTAAAGGGGCATGATGATTAGAGTTTTAATTACACACTTTGACACATCAACCCATGGTATTATTACCCCAAGGTAATGCTCAGGCACATGGCCCAAGGCTGTAGTAGAGTTTCAGGAATGAAGTCTAGCCTCACATACCACCATTGGTCTTAACTACACATTTTGTCCTCGCTCACGTGCAAGTCAGGATCAAACTCTCAACGGGTCACCCATCCTAGTACTACTCTGGCAAGCCACACTTAAGTGTAGAGTTCTTAGTGATGGGATCCCTAAAAAGGTGGAGCACCTTGGTGATTTGAGTAGTCCAACCATTCATTTTATGATCATTTTATCAGAGGACTCAAATTATGGGATGTTACACCAATAGAGATAGAGAAGGGGATTGTGTGAAATGCTAGCATGTTGCCATGAAAAAGTTTGTTGCTTCCTCTTCTTCTCTAGCACCGCAATGAGGAGTTCCATGTCATCCATGTAGACTAAATAGAGATGTACTACTACATGACAACACTAAGAGGATGTCTTCAGCAACCACCTATTCATTATCGTGAGCGACACACATCACCACACCAAGAAAGTTGTTAGACGTCATTCAAGACATGATATCTCTCACGTGCCCTTCCTTCCCAATACACCATAATTGATGATATTTTCTTGTGGGAAATGTCAGTTTCTGTATTGCTTCTTCTATGTCTAACACCTTATTTCCGAACAAGATGCTCTTTAAACTCCAAACTCGTGAGAACAACAAAACATTATACCCAAACAAGTTTACATACTAAGCATGTGTATAAGAAGATAAATTATCCTTCACTATTAATGCAACAAGAACACATAGAAATTCAGTGTACTCAAAGAATTAAGAATGAGCAACCATTCAAAGTATGCATCATTAAATTGCACATCAGTCAAGAATAGATAGATCTTCTAAGAGAGAAACAACAAACAAGCAGACATTCAACCCAAGAATTTGGAAATATAGTAGAATAAAAGAACAAATATATACTCTACAAAGAGAAAATGAGATGAGGCTAACATAAATAGGAATAGGCAGACATTCCTTATGCTTAGTGGAAAAGGTACAAATGAGATAATGTTGATGTAAATAGGGATGAGCAGATGTTCCTTGGTCCTACTGGTAAAGTGAAAATGAGACAAGGCTAACATAAAAGGGAATGAGTAGACCTTACTTACTTATGCTAGCAAAGAAAACAAATTACAAGGCTGACACAAATAGGAACATTTACATGATCTTTAGGCTTACTGGAGAAGCAAAGAAATTACAAGTCCGACACCAATCAGAGGGGGAGAATAGTTTTCTAGGACTCCTATAAAGGTAAAACAAGACAAAGTGGACACATTCGATACTATGTGTCATACCATAATGCCGCAAATGATAGAAAGATATTCTACACATATCTGACATAGAGTCATGTTAGGTAAATGCAACTCTAATTCTAATAGAGGGGAGCACACGATCAAATCTAAAGTCTTATTATAGTTAGTTTGACATCAAGTCTCCCAACATAAGCATGATCTCAAGTGTCACTATAGTGAGCCTGACTTACACTCTCTTGACCAGAGCACAATCTCAAGTCTGACTTTACTAATGTTGAACCCAAGTCTCACTAAGGTGAGAAGGATGATAAGTCATACTAAGTTGATAACGATGTTTTTAGTTTATCTTAAAAGACTCTAGAGGGGGTGAATAAAGTTCTAAATGATAATTTTAACAAAAATAAAATAAATCCACACACAAAAGAAGAGATGAACAATCAAACAACAAGAACACATAGATTTAGAGTGGTTTTATCAAATGACGCAAGTCCACTATCTACTTGTTCCAACCAGGAATTTTAAACAATGTATTTTATTACTTTTCTATACTAAAAAACAATACATAAATTTATAGGTGCCTTTCAAGGAGCAAGACAAACCCTCATTCACAGATTCAAGGAGAACTACCACCTTCTTTGACGGGTCATTGGAAGGTCCCCACTTCACCTCTTCTTTGATGGAAGTGTAAAAGCATTGTTTCCCACCTCTTCTTTGACATCCACGAAAGCAAATCCATTGAGAAGTCTCCTTCTCTCACAAGTTCTTGGACAGCCTTCACTCCAAGAAGTTGTCTAAGAGCAATATAACAATTTTGAAAGAGATTGGATAAAGGAAAAAACCAATGAAGCTCACAAGTATCCTTTATCGAGAAAATGGACCATGACCATAGTAGATAGGATAAGGTTTAGTGGTGGTGTTGGGATGCTTTGAGTAGGAAACAAAATTATAGTAGTGGAGATTACAAGTGAAGTACTTTAGCTCAACTCTCTCAAGTATACAATGTCAAGTATACAACTTGTATTTTAGGTGTCTTAAGACCACTCCTATATAGAAGATTTACTTACAAGTGGTTAGGGTGATTGTGGAGAGTTTTTAGGATGTACTTAGTGGTCAACTATATGTTAGTTAAAAGTTAGTTGGGTTGCAATGGCTAATTTGAACGTTAAAAATTTGCAAAAATTTCTTAGTCGAGAAATATATTGACGGCAAACTATCTCGATCAAATAGCTAGTCAACTGAGAAGTTCTCTGAGTGTGCATCTGGGTCTAATGACTATGTGATTGTCAAAATTCTCAGTCAACTAAGTATAATGTTTATTTGTCAATTGACAAAGTCTTTGACTGAGTGACATCTAGAGACTAAGACCTTGACCAAGACTAACTCATAGATCAATGTATTGTGATAGTTCTTCTCCAATTGTCTAAGTCGTTGATTAAGTGTATTTTGATCGTCGAAGTCTTTGACTGTGAAAAAACCCTGTTAAGTGGTATGTAAAATTTGGAAAATCATATCTATTGATTTTTCTAATAAGCCTTACCTATCTTGAACACTTTGTTTTGACATAGGAATGGGTTTAGAATATGTGGGGTTGTTCCATAGCTTGTTTTTACATAAGTTATAAATACTTGTACATTATTGTATTACAAATGAGTACTTGTGAATAAAAATTTAAGCATTTGATAGGCATATCTTGATTATCCTTTTTTGCGATGTTCTTATTTCCTGAAATACTTAGATGACATGCAAGATCCAAAAATGAGAAATTTTTATCATCATCAAAAGAGAAGATAAGCTAATGTCGAATTCAGCCAACAATCTCCCCCTCTTTGAAGATAGCAAACATTTCCAATGATATGCAAATATTTAAAATGAAGTTTGTATACCTTAGTGAACTTCTCCTTGAGTGTTTGTAGATTTCATCATTTGAGAGATATGGAATATATCATCCATCTCTCAAAGTAAATGTGCAAAAATTTAAATCAAGAAAAATTAGTTTCTTTAGATAAGGGAGGATATGAATTATCCATCTTATGAAGATAATAAAATCATAAAGAACAAGGAATGAAGTTTTTCTATTAATTTTTTCCCCTTTGTCTTCTAAAAATGGTTGAAAATAAAACAATAAGATGACTCCCCCTTAATATGATGTGCATTTTAAGTAAAAAGATGTCAAATTCAGACACAGTGATATAGTCATGAACAAATACCATTGAAGGCTCAATTAATTTATAAAGGCAAACAGATACATATCTTTTGCTCAAAAGAAATACATATAAATAACCAATGGATTATAGACAAGATATCACTTAAACGTATTAAGGATCTCATCCACTTCCAGATATTGCCCATAGAAGGCTTAAATTCCATAATATTGGACAATAGTTCCCCAATCTAGTGCACAAGTAGTAACAAGAGTGTATGCCTCAATAAAAGTAGGTGTCCATTTGATACAAAAATGGGAAGTTATATCTTAAAGTTGCGTAGTGGATAATTGGGTATGGCATAGATTGGTGGATTTTTGATGTGGAACATGAGTGTAAATTATTGATGGGTTCAAAGAATGGATACTCCTGGGGTATTGGTTGTAACACAAGTTATCTAGAGTATTTGGAGTCAAGGCTTGCATCTTTTGGTTTAGAAAGACCAAGGCATTGTTGTTATGATCAAAATATCTCCCAACTTGATAAGCAATTTCTTTGAGGTAAGAAACATATTTGCAAGGGTGCATAAGGAGTAACTAGTGGGAGGAGAGAAAGGTGGAGGAATAATATTTGGTGAGGTACCTTCCTCATTTCTAGCTCATTTATGCCTGAAGTCAATGCAAATTTTAGCAACCGTGTTTTGGGTGATTCTTTAGGTACAATAGTCAGGGATATAACTTTAAATCCACCAAGTACTTTCCAATGGAGTTTTCAATGATTTGGTAAACAAAATTAGTATAAGGTTGATGGCCAATAAATTCATCCATGTTGGAAAGAATAACACGAATGAAGCTGATAGGAATTCATTTAAGAATGGGAAATATTTGGATCATCCTAAATTATGGAATTTTAGTTTTTTGGCTCTGGGAGGAATGTTGTGACTTAGTAAATGGTTGACAATTCTGGCTTTCGTAGTAAGAGAGTTAGCATGAAAAATTCTCCTTGTTTCTTGAGGAGTGGCATTTAAGAGGAAAATTGTGCTTTTTATAGTACTAGGATTGGCTTATTCATGATATTCAGAGAGTTTGTTGAGTGGATTTTCAGAAGAGAGATCTACAAATTTTGCATATTTATCTTTATCTATTTCTAGCATGTCTAGGATATCCTCTTCAAAATAACCAGAAGATATCCCATGAACCATTGTAGTGAATGAAAAAATATCATTTCAGTCACGAATAACATTGGAATAAAATTCATAAATAGCTTGAGGAGACCAAAAACAATAGATGGATGTAAGAAAATCCTGAAGATTTTGGATCGCAATGAGACATGGAAGGTTTAGGAGATCCAAAAATTCATGTGTTTCCTCTTTTCAATGAGGAAGAGGAGTTTCTAGGTTAGGTGCATGTACTTATCTCTTACTACAATGTCAATGAAGGAGATGTCATTGATGACCAATCAAGTTCGAGTAGGAGGAGCCGAGGTTGATTGTCCCCTGTTGGAGGGAATTTGCTTCTTGCCACCATAGGCAAAGGATGAAGCGATGTGATTTATAATTGTGGAGTTGATAAAAATGAGTGGAAGAAGATATGGTGGAGATGGAGATCAAAAACAATTGATAGGATGGTGTATGGATTTTCTAAGAGGTGCTAAGAAACTATGCTCAAGGAGGTATGAAGAGAATGGGTTAGTTGGGATCTATTTATAGCCGAAATAGGAAATCAAGATCGATGAATTTGTCAAATGAGTGGCCCAATTGAAAAAAAATAAACAGCCAACACACAACTAATTGGTTCGAGGACAGCAACAATAAAATTTTTTCTCAGTCAAGGAATTAGTCAACCAAGAGACTGACTAGAAGAGTCTTTTGAAAAACACACAACTGTTGACCAAGAGACTATCGGTCAAATACTTGGTCGACTAAGACAATGATCAATCGAGAAGTTGTTCAAACCAAATGTATCAACTTTTCAGTATTTGAGCAATGGATAAGTTATGACTTGAATAATGAGTGAGCTTATTGAGCAATTTTGTTCATGACATAATTAACATTTTTTTTAGTTTGTTGGGGGAAACCCACCCCCGTCGGTGGAGGCCCAGATAGAAAGGATGCTAAACCCGGGAGACCCATGCATCCGCACACTGGTATCTCAATAAGTCGCATCAGAGGTCGGCTGACGCTGTGGAAAATTCACTTCCGAGCATCACTTCCAGTGGGAGTCAAACCTGAGACCCTTCATGAGGGGCCCCGAGCTGCGACCAGCTAGGCTACTACTCACCGGCAAATGTAAAATGAAATCATTGTGTACAAATTTAAAAATACACATTTTCTAGAGGAATAATGTTTAATTTGTCTCTAATTGATCTAACTTGCTCCAAATCTATAGGTTTTGTGAAAAGATCAACTAACTGATTTTTAATATCACCATGATGAACCTATATGTTGTTTTTAGTAATACTATCATGAATAAAATGATGTCTAACTTCAATGTGTTTAGTACAACTATGTAAGATAGTATTGTGAGCTAAATTTATAACACTAGTGTTATAACAAAAAATTGGAGATAGTGATAAAGAAAATCCATAATCATTTAAAACTTGATGCATCCATTAAAACTTATGCACAACATGATCTGGCTGCCATGTATTATGCGTTGGGGGTAGATAAGGCAACGGTATTTTGTTTCTTACTAAAACAAGATACGAACAATTTTCCAAGCAACAAACAACCACCACTAGTGCTTTTGAGATCAAGATGACAACCAGCTTAATCGACATCAGTATTAGCCTTAAGGTCAAATGGTTCATCTCATGGATACCAAATACCATATTCGATTGTTCTGGCCAGATATCTCAATATTCTTTTGATAGCAACCAGGTGAGAGTTCATAGGATTTGATTTAATGTGAGTACATAAACCAACGGAAAACATGATATCTGGTCTGGATGTTGTTAAATACAATTAACTATTAATCATGCCTCTATATAGAGCATTGTCAATGGGTTCACCATCCTCATCTTTGTCAATTTTAGAGGATGAGGACATTGGAGTGGATGCATACTTTCCATTTTCCATATTTAAATGGTTAAAGGGTTCTCTTGTATATTTTTCTCGATTGAGAAAAATGCCATGAGGGGTTTGTTTAATTTCAAAGCCCAAGAAAAATGTTAACTCACCCATGAGACTCATTTCAAATTCATTTTGCATAGTATTATTGAATTATGTGCAAAATTATTCATTTGAAGAATAAAAGACCCAATATATATTCAAACAAGAAGAAAATCAGATTCATAATTTTTTTATAAATAATGTAGATTTGGATTTTTCTGTAGAGAAATCATTTTCAAAGAGAAAACTTTTAAGACATCCATACGAATTTTTTGGGGCTTGCCTTTAACCATATAGTTCTTTCGTTAATTTATACACATAATCAATGAGTTTTGAATCTTCAAAATTGAAAGGTTGTGCAACATAAATTTCTTCTTTAATTATATAGTTTAAAAAAGCACTTTTAACATCAATTGAAAAGAGTTTGATGTTTTTATGTGCAACTAGGGCTCATCACATGCAAATTGAATCAAGTCTAGCTACCAGGGCATAGTTTTCTTCAAAGTCAATTTCTACTTATTGATTATGCCCTTGGTCAACCAAGCTAGCTTTATTTCTATTAACTTCCCTGGATTCTTTGAACTTGTCACAAAATACCCATTTAGTTTTGATCATGACTTTATTGTGAGGTCTCGGAACCAAATCTCATACATCATTTTTAGTTCTTTCATAGAAATTGTCTAATAATCATTTGTAAGAGCTTCATCAATGTTTTTAGGTTCAATTATGGATACAAAGTCCATGTTAACTGCATCTTTAAAAGAATATATAGTTTTCACTTTGTCAAAAGGATCATCAATTATTAGATCTTATGGATGGTCATTGATTATTCTTGGAATAGGCTGATGTGATTCTTCATTTTCATATTGATTTTGATTTTGTTAAAATTCATCTTTATTATCATCTTTAAGTGATATGGTTAAATTTTCAACTAATAATAGAAGGTCATTCTATATTGCATTGTTTGTTGGACTTTCATGAAAAGTTACATGAATTAATTCTTTTACTTTCTTATATATAATATTAAAGTTTCTATAGGCCTTCCATGAGGTTCAGTAACCTAAGAAGATTTTTTGTGATTTATCATCAAACATATCTCTATCATCATTGGTGTTTAAAATATATCATAAAGTTTCAACCATATAAAAGTACTCCACTCTTGGTTTCTTAGAAAAGAGTATTACATAAGGTTTTTAAGTTGTAGATGAATTGAGATTCTATTTCAAAAATAACATGTGGTATTCATGGCTTCATCCCAAAATGTTTTGTGGGTGTGTCATGTTCTAATTGCATGGTTCTAGCCATTTCTTGCAAACAATATTTTTTTCTATCAACGATACCATTTTTTTGTGGAGTGTGAGTAGAAAAATTGTGAGTATAACCTTTAGATGAGAAACATTTTTCAAAAACATAGTTTTCAAATTCTCCCCTATGATCACTACTTATAGTGCAAATTTTATTTTGAAGTTGATTTTCAATTTGTGAGAAACACTGAATAAATATTCCTAAAGTATCATTTTTACTAAAAAGAAAATGCACCCAAACATATCTAGTGCAGTCATCAACGATTACAGAGCAATATTTCTTTCCACCTATAGATAGTGATCCCACAGAAATCCATATGGATGAGTTTTAGAGGTCTAGATGTACGAAGCGTTGAATTTGATTTAGAAGAGGTTTTATATTATTTGCCTAGTGTGCAAGGTTCACAATTTTTAGGATTATCAAAATAAATTTTAGGGAAACCATAAACAATATCATGTTTAATCAACATTTTAATAATAAGAGTGCATGCATATCCTAATGTTGCATTCCATAAATTTTGAGCATTATAATTTGCAATAAGGCATTTACCAATAATTGATTTCATAGAGTTATGTTGATATGTATGCCTAGAGAGCCAATCATACGATGATTGTAATGGGTCATTAGATACCTAATTTGATAACAAGAAAGTTAAGTTCATCTATTATGTTTGTATCAAGCATGTGATGATGGCCAGATATAATGGATGTCCAAAGAATGATGTTATTATATTGCATACTTCTTCAGGTTGAGGACTTGAACAATAAGATCATATCTATCATAAGAGTACATACATTTTTGTTATGTCTCTAGTAGGATATTATTGGAAAAAAATATGATAGTAATACATAGGACTAGAGTGTGTGTTGACAGATGACAATGTCTCGTTAGTCATGATATGTGATATCAAGTCAAGCACATAGGTATGTGTTAGAGAACATTGTACCCAACAGACCCAACTTGAGAGTGATACATGGAGACCATGGAATGGTAGTCAGGATTAGCTCTCATAGAGATAGTGGTGATTTTGGTTCTTAGACCTGAAATCACTACATCCATCACATGTTGTTTGATGCACTTTGACATCATCAAATGTATCCTTGGGTAATGGTTGCCATAAATAAGATACTCAAGTACATTATAACACATGGGGTTCAAGTGTGAGTGATGTATATGGGATTTGTCCCTTCTACTGGAGATTGATATGTAAGCCATTTGATAAGTGAGATTGAGAAAATATGGCCATACTCATGTGATGCAATAGGTGATATGTGAACTCATATGCATCTCAAACAGTCTTCTCTAATTCAAGGAACATGGATTGAATGTTGAAGAGGATGAGGATTCCATGCCTTGAATTCAACTTGGATATCAGAGATAAAGGAACTATATGATCACAATAACGCTAATCTCATATTGTAGGTTGAATTTTTTATCCATCTTTCCAAATTACTTGGTCAGTAATGATGTGTTGCTAGATACTGCACTTTTCTTGTGATGTCATAAATTGGTTATGGACATTCACTGCGATTGTATATTGGGACTATAGGGTCACATGCATAGGAATCACCTGGAATAGGAGTTTATTTATATAGTTTAACTTGATTACTAAGGTGTTAGCTATTCAATTTAAACAACAATGGTTGAAAATTGGCTGACTGGACTATGAACCAATCAATTCAAGTGTTGAGCCGATCGATTCATGTGTTAGGTAAATTGGAAACAACATTGTTTGAACAATGCCTTAACTAGGTCATGAACCGAACGGTTGACTAAATGAACCATACGGTTCAATGTCTAAGATGAATGGTTTAATAGTTGAACCACCTCATTCAATGATCAATTTGATTGGATTAAGGAATGATGTTGGCATCATGTTTTGCATTAACTAAATATTTAATGCCAATGTCATTCAAAATGGGAAAGAAAATGAACCGACCAATTCAAGATATGAATTGGTTGGTTAATTTATGAATCGACTAGTTCAACTATGAATTGATCGGTTTACCATTGTAGCTTCTAGAAAAAATATGAAATTGTGTGTCTTCAACTCCCAAGTCAATTGCAAACCCTGACCCTGGACCTCTAATAAGTAGAAGGGTACTAGGGGCTTTCCACACACAACAATAAGCTTTGATGATTGTTGTACTCTCTAGTTGTGATAACCAAAAGAGCATGCACACTACCTATAAAAGGGAGGGATAGTAATGGAGAGACAAATGGGTGAGCAAGTCAGCACTAGCACACTGACGTTCGAAGGGACAACTGCTTCTCATTGGATCTAGTAGCACAACATGGAGTTTCCAGTGTTCCACTTGGACTACTCTAGAGGTGAGGAGGTTGTTGCCGCCTGCTAGGATGACATAGTCAACTACCATCCATGCTGATCAACCAGGGTGCCACTACCGACATTCATCCAAGTGCAACTTGAGAAAGAAGCATGCTACAACAAGAGTTATCACTAGACTTGCTCTAGTACTAGGTACGTATCTTGTTACCCTCCTTCCTAGATACATAGTTGTTGATGCAATCTTAATGGTTAGGGAATCGGGCATTAAAATATTATTTTTTTTGCATTATTTGTCACCTAGATTTTCCAATAGTGGTATTAGAGCCACATCATTTAAATGTGTATATGGATTTAAGTTGATGTGATCGGAGCAACTTTATCACATAGTATGTGAATATAAAAATGATTAATATGTGTATCCTATTAAATATCACATAGGATCCCTATATATATTATATATGTAATTTATACACATCGCCCTAAAAGTATTTTGATGGTGGATGTTAGATTGGTTATATCCAATATCTGCTAGATCTTTGTGCTTGGTTTTATGGTTGTTTTTCTTTTTGTATCTCAGTTTCTATACCGAGCCTCTCTCACCTTTTTTTATATAAAAGTATTAATTATTTCCCACCTATTCTCCCAATGATTTTAACTCGAGGTTTTCTTATTACATTGTAATATGTTAAAGAGGATTAGGATAGTTTTAATTCTTGTTATGGAAAAGAAGACATTTTGTACTAGAGGAGCTGTCAGTTTCAAATGAATAACAGGTTGGCTGGAGGACCAAGGAGGATTTAGATCGATCGATTGGCATCTCGACCAAGAAATTCAAGGTGTCCAGATGTTCCTTGGATCAGAGGCCAGATGATTGATCTGTCTGACCAACCAACCGACTAGGAGGCAAGACAATTGGTTCAAGTGTTAAACCGATCAACCTAGATTAGTTCAAGCATATATCAATAACATGTTGCTACATATGATGTGGATCTTAGGTGGTATTAATTCCTTTCGCCTCCAAGGAATTACAATAGATATGGACATAACCATCACTAGTTTTCTATAATTCCATATGTTGTTTGTGGTTATAGGATGTATATGATACGTACTATAAGTATGTGGTAATTGGATATATGTATATATTTATATAAATATAAGATCCCTCAATCAAACATATAAAGTCTTAGATGCTTTCCATAAGCATCACATATGAAAATCTTGATCGACTAAGTGTGAGCATGCCAAGCATGGTGTGTCGTCAATCTTGTGGAAGTGTGATTGTGGTTATGTGGGCCTGCCAAGCAGGGTGCATTACCATCATGTTGGCTATTGGGTCAGACATAACTAGGTGTCCATGATGATTTTAATTGCCTAGAATCATGTTGATGACTATGGAAAAGTGTTTCCCATACCATCAATGCAAGAATTGCATAAGATGCAATTGGAAATAGTTTCCTACCTTAATAATTGATTATGAATGTTGATATTGGCCGAGTAATAACTCAATTCTTTTGGCACTTGTCTCACTAGAAGGTTGTATGCTAAACACTTCAAAATTTGATAAGTGAGGCTTATCAATTTGAAAAAAATAGTGGGAGAGTTAATTATATAAAATCCTTATTATATTTTCAAACTTACCAAATCAAATCAAATCAAATCAAAAATGTTTTGGTAAAAGTTGTAATATTTATTTTGTAGAATCTAATTGCAAACAAAAAATATGTTTTCTTTATGATCGGCCCTTGAGAAGGAAAAGTTTAATGGGAACAACTTCCATGACGAGTTTTGGATGTTGAGAATTGTTCTCACTCAACAGCACAAAGTCAAAATCTTAGAGACATCAGAGCCAGATGAACTCACTCCCAACATGGCTATAGATGACATGGATGCTTTCTGGAAGCATAAGATGTCATGGATGTCAAGTGCCTAATGTCGTGCTCAATGAACTATGAGTTATAGAGACATTATGAGAACATGGATGTTATTGAGATGGTTACACATCTTAAGAACATATACCAAGATCACGAAAAACAAGACAGATATGATGTCTCAAAGGAGTTTTTCAAGTGCAACATGGATGAAGGAGATGCAGTAGGTCCTCATGCACCCATGTTGATTGGGTATGTGGAGAATCTTTCAAGAATGGGATTTCCCTTCGGTTAAAAGTTGGCCATAGATACTATTTTGTAGTGACTTCTAGAGTCATATAGCCAGTTTGTGATGAACTACAACATGAATGCTTTTGAAAAGCCATTGTCAGAATTACTTGGCATGTTGAGGACAGTTGAAGCACAGATGAAGAAGGACAAACCCAAATTTTTGATGATGATCAACAAAGGGAAGTCCAAGGGAAAAGGAAAATCTAAGAAGAGTTCTAAATCTAGTCAAAACTCAGAGTCTTCTACACTAAAAGCTGAAGGAGTAGTGAATAATGAAGGGAACTACCACCACCTTCACGTGCCTAGATACTAGAAAAGGAACTATCCTCTTTATATTGACAATCTCAAGAAAAAGAAGGAGATAGAGATCTCCTCTTCAGGACCAGAGAAAAAGTAAGCTAGAACTATACGTGGCAAGGGTTGCTAACACTATAGTGGAAATTCCTCATTCATGGGCATGTAATAGAACTAGTAAACTGCTACTATGTAGCTACCATTAATTAGAAACATCTTGTATCTTGTATGGAAAAGAATATTATGATTATATTTGATGTTTTTCTTTCAAAGATAAGATCTTTTATGCTAGTGCCCGATGTCTCATAGTCTATACTTGATAGTTTCAAAGACAAATATGTATAACACATTTAGTGAATGACTTGATGACTCAAATAATGAATACATATAGCACTGTCATCTGGAGAAAATAAATGAGAAATGCATTTGTAGAATCCATAATCATGGTTGTGTAGATTTTTTTGGTTATTGAACCAAATAGAGACATGCAAGTCTTGTTTATTGGCCAATATGACAAAATCACCTTTCACTAGATGTAGTGGGAGAGCGAGTATTCTATTAGGGGTAGTACATACTGATGTACATAGACCTTTTAGAATAAATACTCAATATAGTTACTAATATCTCATTATATTTACTGAAGTTCTCAGTATATATGGAAGTTTGTATTTAGTGAAATACAAGTATAGATCTCTTGAAGTGTTCAAGGAGATCATGAATGAAGTATGTAACTAACTTGGTAAAAGTATTAACACACTTAGATGTGATCGATGTTGAAATATTTTAAACCAAGAGTTTGAGGACCTTTTGGAGAGATTGTGATATTGTATCACAATGAACTCCACCTAAAACATAACAATGTGTCTGAAAAAAGGAATCACACCTTGTTAGTCATGGTGTGATTATCAATAAATCTAGTTAATCTTCCTATTTCTTTTTGGGAACATACTTTATACTAAAACAATGTACCCCCTAAAAATGTTCAAAAGATACCATATGCAATATGGCATGGGAAGTGTCATGATATGTTTTGTAAGGATTAGGATTGAAAGCTTGTGTAAGAAAATAATTTCTTAAAAGCTTTGTCAACAAACCACATAAATGTTGCATTGTTGAATGCTACTTTATATTCCAATCTGACAACAAAAGTGTTTGTTGCTAGCATGTCTAAATTCCATAAGTGGAATTTAATCCTAAAGGAATTAGTGCCAGAAAAGTAGAACTCAAAAAGTTCGAGACCAAAAAGTAAACCTTGAATCTAAAAGGGTGCAATGGGAACAAGGAGAATCACAAATTTTTGTAGAATGTCAAGTTCATCATGTAACACAAACCCTCATATATCTAGTAGAACATTTCTTGATCTTGAGAGATTATGATATCTTATAACTTTAGAAGGAAGTAAGTTGGTCATAGATGATAATTCAACCACCTACTAGGAAACTATTGAGGGACCAAGGTTTGAAAGTTGCCTTGAGGCCATAAGATCAAAGATGGAATCCACATACACTAACAAGGTATGACCTTGGTGGATCCACCTATAGGAGTAAAACCCATAGGGTGCAAGTGGGTCTTCAAGAAGAAGACTGACATGGATGGTAGTGTACAAAATATATAAGAGTAGATTGGTTGCAAGGGGTTTCAAACTAGTTCAAGGTGTTGAGTTTGATGAAATATTTTCACCAATTACCATTGTTAAATCCATCAGGACCATGCTTGTTATTGCATCTTATTACGACTATAACATTTGGCATATAGATGTTGAAATTGCATTCCCTAATGGAAATAACTATAAGGATGTGTTTGTGACACGGCCTAAACATTTTATAAATTTATTAATGCAAATAATTTTTGTAAGTTGTAAAGGTCAATCCATGGATTCAAGAAAACATCTTAGAGCTAGAATCATTGATTTGAAAAGATAATCAAAGAGTTTGACTTCAGTTAAAATAAAGATGAAATATGTTATTACAAGAAATTAGTGGTAGCATATTTATATTCCACATGATGATGGTGAATAACATCCTTATACTACAAATGGTAAATCTTGGCCTGGGAAGTACCTTCTCTGTGAAGAGTTTAGGTGTAGAATCCTAAGTGATAGGAATTGGGATCTATAGAGATAGATCTAGAAATCTTCTTGACCTAAGAAAAAGCACATACATTGGTAAGATGTTAAAGGAGTACAACATGCAAGACTCAATGAGAGAAACTTGTGCATGTTACATGGAGTTAGTTACCCAATAGACTAGTGACCCAATTCTTTTAAGAATGGAAAAACATGAATGAAATTCCATTTGCATTCACAATGTGATATATTATGTATGCTACATTATGTACTCATCCCATTATCTGGTATGTATTGGACATGACCAGTTGATATCTATCATATATAGTGAAAGTTAATGGATTTCCATAAAGAACATTCAGATGTACATGAGAAGCACTAAAAGGATTTATTCCTTGTTTATGTTAATAAGGAAGAATTGTGGGTAAAGAGTTACACCTTTACAAACTTCCAAAATAACAAATAAAATTAATGATCGCAATCTAAATTTTTGTTCGACCTTAAAACTAGAACTATAAGCTAGAAGCATTCCAAGCAAGAGACAATTGTTTAAATTCTAAAAATATAAGATGAGTTTCTTGGTGTTATGAGCATAGCAGAGAATATTGAATGGATCTAAAAGTTCATATAGATAAACATGTGGGAGGCTCCAACCATTAATGACACAATAGAGATATTGTGACAACAAGGGAGCTACTAGTTAGGCAAGGACATATTGTGGCACTTCCATCTCATACGAGAAGTCGTACAGTGAGGAGATGTGAATCTTGCAAAATATTGAGTAGAAGCAAATGTTTCTAACCCGTTAAAAGTACTTGCGCAGTAGAAACATGATGGACATGGATCACTTGGAATAATATTTGTGTGTGATTGGCTATAAGTGAAAATGGGAATAAGATTTGTGTGTATGCCAAGAGAGCCAATCATAAAATGATTATAATGGGGCATTAGATACCTGATTTGATAATATGAAAGGTAATTCCATCTATTATGTTTTCTCAATCATGAGATGATGACAAAGATATAATTGATGTATAAAGAATGACGTTACTCGATGACATATGCCTTGAGGTTGAGGACACGAATAACGAGATCATATGTATGATAAGAGTCCAAGCATTCTTCTTATGCCCCTAGTCAGATATTACTATGGAAGCAAAATAGAGGACAATAATACATAATACTACAATGTGTGTTGACTGATGAAACAGTCTCATTAGTCATGATATATGATATCAAGTCAAGCACACATGTACATGTTAGAGAACAATGTATCAGACAGGCCCACCTTGAGAGTGTTGCATGGAGACCACAGAATGGTAGTTTGAATCAAATATCATTGTGATAGTGGTGATTGTGGCTCTTAGACCTAAAATCACTACACTAATCACATGTTGTTTGATGTACTTTGACATCATCAAGCATAACCTTGAATAAGTGTTTCCATAGGGTGATACTCTAATACATTATAACACATGGACATTGATTCACTACTACAGAAACAACATTCAGTGTCACTTTTCTGGGGGTCAGTTATTTACATACACCAATGCCTATAACATTCCACGTCGGCTATTTAGTAAGTCCGACGTCTATATTCAAAGACCAGCCAAACACGGGTACTGCTTTCTATTCAACGTCGGCTAGGTAAAACACACTGACGCCTAAAATCACCCGTGAAATCTAATTTTCGAGCGAAAAGAAAAAGTGTCACATACAACGTCGATTATTTAGATAGAAATTGATGCCTATGTATGATGAGAATTTGCGTGAAAAGTGTCACATTCAGCGTCAGTTATCCGTCGATAATCGACGCTGATAGTGGTTCCCGCCAAATAATTTTGGGCAAATATTGTCCAATTGGACGTCAGTTTTTACGATCCACCGACGCTGAAGATGTTTATGTGTCAGGTTTCTAAACAACCGACGCCATTTATGAACTTAATATCCCATGATCACCCGACTTTTCCCCTTTCTTCTATTTCATTGCGAGAATCTCCCCCGCTGCTGCTGCCGCCCGACCCTCCGTTGCTGCTGCTTGTGCTTGTGCGCCGCCCTCCGATGTTGCTGCTTGTGCGCCGCCGCTTCCTGCTCCTTCCGCGTCGCCTCCGCTCCTTGCTCGCCGATGTCGCCGCCGCCTACCTGCCCTGCGGCTACCTACCTGCCTTGCGTCGGTGGTCCTAGAGCTCGTCAGTGTCGCCGCCGCCCACCTGCTCGACCTCACCTCACCTCGACCTCACCTTGCTCGCTTTCCCAGGTACCTACCGACCTACCCAGGTGGCACCCAAGCGCGCCTAGGCGGCCAGGCATTCACCTAGGGTCCCAAAACCAGGCGCCCAGCCTAGTTAGGCCTCTAGGATGCCTGGGCGATGCCTGTACTGATTTGTATTGCATACCTTCTACAATTATTGAGTCCAATCATTCTAATGGCCAGCTATTTTCAGCTTCTAATCAAATTTATTAGTTTAGATTCATTCAAACATCTTTATATGGTAATTGCATATGTGATTAAACAATAGAGAAATCAACAGACCTTGCTACAGCCAACGAAAATCATTTTACAATTTTTCCTTTGACTTTGTTCCATTTAATTGAGATAAATTAACTTAGTCTTATTGTTTGTTCTTAATTACATGTCTAGTCACAGAGTCACAAATTGATATAACAGTCATAATTTTAGTCTTTTCTTATATATACCAACCTTGGATATGTCCCTGCACACATAGATGGATAGTAATGGAATTTCAACATCTAAGGAATTGATTACCTATAACTATTACTAGTAGCTTTATTAATTTACTAGTAGCTAGAAATTTTGAACGCCTACTTTCAATTGTAAAAAAAGGAACTAGTTAGAGCCTTTGTTCATTAACCTTTTTTCTATAAAATTCTTTTATCAAATCAACATTGCTGGGTTTCCTAGGTTTTATCTTTAGGAGGATCTGTATAGATCAACATTGCAAATGTTAAACCGTATTGGATATCTATAGCAAATAAAACTTTATTTTGTTTTAAAGATGGTTAAAATTTAACTTATTTTGTTCGATGTCTAATATGATGGTATTGGATGCCTATATAGATGTGATTCAATCAGGATATCAATTTGTGTTTATTTATGTACTGATTTGTATTTATTTATGTATTGATTCAGGAATTAATTGACCATCTACTGTTGCCCATCGTCTCCTTGCCCGTCGCCTGCTCACCTACCTGCTTTCCTGCCTACTCACCGAACCTCCGTCTTGCCCTCTCTCCCTGCTGACGCCCGACTAGGCTCAAACAGAGGTAAACCCTATTTTATTGCACTGCTTGATCTTTAATCACATAGACTTAATCAACATTACTACTTGTACACTCTAGAATCAAGATCTAATACTCTTATGCTATTTTAACACCATGAGACATTTTTTGCTCATTCTAGTGGATTATTATGACCTATGATGACCTAACATGAAACCATGCTCTTAATGATATGATTTACATATCTATTATTGTGTTTGTTGGCCTAGAAACCCGTCCAAGATTTACTCATTAGGAGTAAATCATGGATAGTCCCCGATATGGGACTGTTATTGAACACCTAATCTCACTAAATTATATATTGTTTGTATGGAGTCTGGCTTCATTGTAGATAATAGGAGTAAATCGTGGATAGGATGTAAGTGTATACCCAAATCTTGTCCTAATATATACTTGTTTTCTCTTTGATCATAGAATGGATAGATCATGGATGTCCATTCGCAATCGCTGCACCCCAGAGTTTATATCTGTTCTTGATCAATTTATTAGATTTACCGAGGAACATAGGAAAAAAGCTACATATAGGTTCTACTGTCCATGTAGGCATTGCGGTAACAACTTGAAAGTCAGCACTGGTGAGGAAATCAAAAGTCATGTCATGTGCAACGGGATTGTACAAGGCTATACATAATGGCACTGGCATGGAGAGATTTCAAACTCGAAACCAGTAGATGTCGATAGCAGTGCTTGGGTGGAAGAAGAAATTGCCTCTGATGATGTAGATGTGAATGAACCAGTTCCAGTAGACATCGTTGATGCGATGTTGGATAGTTGTAGGGTAGAGCACACCGATCCATCTCCTATCTTTAGAAACATTGTGCATGATGTTGAGATATCGTTATACATAGGCTGTGCTAAGTTTACGAAGCTTAGCGCTGTGTTGAGATTGTATAAGTTGAAAGCTAACAATAGATGGAGCGACAAAAGCTTCACTTCATTGTTGACTTTGTTGAAAGAAATGCTTCCTGAAGGAAATGAGCTGCCAATCTCAACATTTCGGGTAAAGAAAATATTGTGCCCAATGGGAATGGAGGCCAAGAAGATACACGCATGCCCGAATGATTGTGTATTATTTCAAAAGGAATATGTAGATTTGAAAGATTGTCCAAAATGTGGTGCGTCACGGTATAAATTGACGACTTAGGGGGAGTCCAAAACTGGTTCTCCTGCTAAGGTGTTGTGGTATCTACCTATAATATCATGATTTAAATGCTTGTTTGCAAATCCGAAAGATGCGAAGAATTTGAGGTGGCATGAAGATGTTAAGAAAAATAATGATGGGATCCTACGACATGCGTCTAATTCCTCACAGTGGAAGAAGATTGATCTATTATACCCCAAATTTGGTGAAGAAGATAGGAATATAAGACTTGAGCTTTGTACAGATGGGATGAATCCGTACGGGACATTGAGCAGCCAACATAGCACTTGGCTAGTCATTCTTGTTATATACAATCTTCCTCCCTGGCTGTGTATGAAAAATAAGTACGTTATGCTGTCGTTGTTGATATCAGGCCCTAAACAACCCGGAAATGATATCGATGTTTATCTTGAACCTCTAATTGATGACTTAAAGAAACTTTGGGCAGAAGGTGTGATGACCTATGATGCTTCAGGAAGAGAGACATTTCGTTTGCACGCTATGTTGTTTTGCACTATTAATGACTTTCCAGCATATGGGAATTTGTCTGGATATAGTGTCAAAGGAGCTAAAGTGTGTCCTATATGTGAAGAAAACACTGATTCAATATGACTTAAACATGGTGGCAAGACTGTATATCTTGGTCATTGAAGGTTTCTTTCAAAATTCCATCTGTATCGTAGGAAGCGCAAAGCATTCAATGGATGGAATGATGAATGGGGTGCACCTAAACCTATACCAGGGGATGTTGTTTATGAAAGAGTAAAAGACATTGTCAATGAATTTGGTAAGAAATCACAATGTAGTATGGCCACACAGAGTGACAATTCTTCATTCAAGAAGAAGTCAATATTTTTGGATCTTCCTTATTGGAGTTCTTTGAGAGTCAGGCATTGTATCGATGTAATGCACATTGAGAAAAATGTCTGTGATAGCATCATTGGTAATCTGTTAAATATACCAGGTAAGACTAAAGATGGGATAAAATCCAGACTGGACCTATGTGAAATGGGAATAAGGTCATAATTAACAGAATTACGTGAAATGGGTAATAAAAGAACATACTTACCTCCTGCTTGTTACACGTTGTCTAGAAAGGAGAAGAAAGCTTTTTGTGAATGCTTGGTAAATGTTAAGGTGCCACATGGTTACTCATCCAACATCCGTAGATTGGTATTAATGAAAGATGTGAAGTTGATAGGTCTTAAATCTCATGATTTTCATACTCTAATGCAACAAATATTTCCCATGGCAATTCGATCTATATTGCCGAAGCATGTAAGGTTTGCAATCACCAGACTTTGTTTCTTTTTCAACAGTCTATGCAACAAAGTTATTGACCCTGATACTCTCGATAATTTGCAAAGAGAAGTAGTTGTTACCCTATGTCAGGTTGAGATGTATTTCCCTCCTTCGTTCTTTGATATCATGGTACATCTTGTTGTCCACATGACTAGGGAAGTGAAAATGTTGGGACCAATTTTCTTGCATTGGATGTATCCCTTTGAACGATACATGAGTGTTTTTAAAGGCGATGTTCGAAACCGTTATCGGCCTGAAGGGAGTATTATTGAAGGTTATGTGGCGAGAGAGGTTATGGATTTTTTCAATGACTTTCTGAGTGGTAATAACACTCCTGTTAATGACAAGAATATTGAGGAGGGCAAAGGAATTTTGGGATCACGGGTGAAAGTAATCAGTCGTGAGCAGTTTGAACAAGCTCACTTGTATATTTTACACAACATGGACGAAGTGAGTGTTTATATCGAGGAACATACCAATTTCATCAAGAGACAACATCCTCGAGCAAGTTCAATGTGTCTTTCTAGAGAGCATAATAAGACTTTTACTAAGTGGTTTGAAGATAAAGTCTTACATCAACTATCTCAAACACCAAATGATATTACAGAAACTATCAAATGCCTCACCTTTAAACCAAAACTGAATGTTATGTCTTATGAAGGGTTTGACATTAATGGGTTCACATATTACACAAAGCGCCAAGATGATAAGAGTGTCGTCCAAAACACTGGGGTCACTCTTCAAGCATCGACTATGTATTTTGCAAGTGCAAAGGATAAGAGTCCACGTGAAGCTAAAATGTCATTTTACGGTGTCATTGAAGATATATGGGAGTTTGACTACATAGATTTTAGAATTCCTCTCTTTAAATGTAATTGGGTTGATAACACCAAAGGAGTTATAGTGGATGAATTGGGTTTCACTTTGGTGAACTTTGAAAAGATTGGCGAGAAGGGTGAACCATTCATATTGAATCACAGGCAAAACAAATATTCTATATTGATCATCCTACAAATTATAAATGGTCGGTTGTTCTTCATGGTAAAAGATAGTTCATTGAAGATCCTATAGATGAAGAAGAGTACTATGATAAGTATGATGACACCAGTCCATTCTATGTTGGGTTGCCAACTCCACAAAATTTTGAAGCTAATGATGACTTATATGTGCGCAGAGATCACAATGAAGGATTGTTAATTGATAAAAGATCACAATTTTAGAGGCATGTATGTTTATATTTTTTTATTGAAGCTAAATGTTTGCTTTTTTAATATCAATATCATTTTCAGATTTGATTTTTCATTATCTTCTAGTTAATACAAATGCTAAATGTTTGCCTTTTTCTAGTTAATACAAATGCTAAATGTTTGCCTTTTTCTAGTTAATACAAATGCTAAATGGCCTGTTACATGAAAAGGATCTAAAATCCAAAGCCCTAGAATGGGTCAAGTTCAAGTCAAAATGGCTACAAGTGTGCATTTTGGGTTTTCTATGTAAATGACCTTAGAACATTTATGTAATCACTTGTAATGATGAATTGACTTGTAAGTTAGAAGAGAAAAATGTTTGGGACAAATTTCACCAAGTGCTAATCACTTTAAATGCAAATTAGAAAATGGATTACAGGCACTTGGTCGGTCGAGTTTTCCTGGATTGAAACTCGACCGATCATCCTTGGTCGATTTTCTAAAGATTACATCGGTCGAGTTGTGCACTCACATAACTCGACCGATGGGATCTTCAGAAAATCGACCAAGAATGATCGGTCGAGTTTCAATCCAGGAAAACTCGACCGACCATGTGCCTGTAATCCATTTTCTAATTTTCATTTAAAGTGATTAGAACTTGGTGAAATTTGTCCCAAACATTTTTCTCTTCTAAGTTACAAGTCAATTCATCATTACAAGTGATTACATAGATTTTCTAAGGTCGTTTACATAGAAAACCCAAAACGCACACTTGTAGCCATTTTGACTTGAACTTGACCTATTCTAGGGCTTTGGATTTTAGATCATTTTCAGATTTGATGTTTCATTATCTTCTAGTTAATACAAATGCTAAATGTTTGCCTTTTAATGACATTTTCAGATGGGTGACCATGATGAGCATGATGTCCATGACGAGCATGAAGTCCATGATGAGCATGTTGTCCATGACAAGCGTGGTGAGGATACCAATGTAAGTTATAAAAACATATCCTGCATTTCTATAAAATTCATTATCTTCTAGTTATGTTATATATCCCATATTTCTATATTGCGCTAATTTAGTTTGTTTATTTTTGTCAAATTTTAGGTTGATGATGCACAGGTACCCACTGAAGCACTGGAGCAACTTGATGCGCAGCACCAAACACTTAACAAGAAAAGGGGCATCACTCTGTTGAAGAAGTCAATAGCGCTAAGTGGCAGTGGATCCAAATTGGTTGTGGAGTTTGATAATGGAGGAAATGCAATTGGAGTGAACCGCAATAATTTTGTAAACTATCTTGGGTGTGTCACTTGAAGCCATTGTGGTGTTAAGTATGATAATTGGAATAAAGTTCCTCAGGGGAAGAAATACTTGATATGGAAGGATTTATGCATGAGTTATTATTATTTGCAATTCTATTTTGTAGATTACAAGTTATATTATTTGCAATTCTATTTTTGGATACTAGTTAATAAGAATTGTATTTTACAGAATATTTTTGCATTGGATGAGAAGCTGCATCGTAAAAGCATGATGCAACTTGCTGGAAAGATGCTTAGGGACTATAGGACAAAACTCAATAGAGAATACATAAAAGATGGTGATAAGAAGAAGAAGTCAGCCCTTGAACAGTGGAACTTCTTGGACAAAGAAGATTGGGACAATTTTGTTTCTTCAAGACAATCTGAAGAATTCATGGTATTAGGCGTCACTCCCAATTTAATTAATATACGTTGTATTCACCTATTCAAGATTAACATTTAGTGCTACTAACCAAATCATTAATGTGCATACTAACTAGGCCCTCAGTGAGCCGCACAAAGCAAGGTGTGCACTGAATGTGCATGACCACACTATGGGTCCAAAGGGCTATGCAAGCGTTCGCCAAAGACTATAGGCGGAGTCTGCGGCTACTCAGGATTCTGCTGCTACTCAGGATTCTGCCACACCCATGCCTCGCCATGATATCTGGATAGCTGGGAGGAAAAACAAGAAGGGTGAAATAAAGAAGCCCGTAACTGCTGAGGCGGCTGCGAAAATGGTAAAATACAACTCTTAGAGCAATCGTTTGAATATTGATTATTGTGGTGTTAAATTACCAATTTCTGTTGATGGTGATTAGCGGGAGCTGCACGAATAGAGGAAACAAGGCACGTTCATCCCTCATGGCACAAGGGATGAATTGACAGTTGCTCTGGGTAACCCAGAGCATCCTGGACGTGTTAGGGGTGCAGGCGCTGGTGTGGGCATCAAAGCATTCTTTGGGCCATCCCAGCGCAAACCCAGAGCGGGACTTTCACAAGAAGAGGTAACCTATTCTTTTTTAAGAATGTTACTGCAAAAGGGAATTCAATAATAAGAAGCTAATGTTTCTTTTATCCATGTATAGGAGAATAAGAGAGTTGAGGATATAGTTGCCAAGAAGGTCAATGATATAGTTGTTGAGAAGGTCAAGGAAGAATTGCTGCGGTGGCAGGCATCTCAGGCTTCCAATCAGCCTATGGCGACCCACTCTTCTCCTGATGTACAGACTACAAGTAATCCTGTAGACCCACTGCCTAACACGTCTGCTGTAAGTATTGTTTATGACATTGTAGCTAGTCTTTTCAAGATGATATGTTTTCAAGATGATATGTATATATGTATAATATTCTTTACGTAAATTTGTAGGCATTGAAGCCATGTCGCTTAAGAATGCAAGACTATGTTGTTGCAGAGGCGCATGCTTACCTGTCCCTTACTGGGGCAATGTTTCACGGGACTCCAATGCCACAGGTCTATGTTCGTGTGAGCCCGATACGTGTGTTACCCGATTGGAGGGAAGCTACATTGCCATATCCCCACCCGGATATTGATACACTTGCTGAGGCAGAAGGCGGAGTGATATTGTGGCCCAAAGAAGATGTCGTCTACACTACTGAAATTGTAAGATAAATTTACATTACTTTAGATTGTTAATGTGTATATATGAGGTCAACTGATCTGAAATTATATATACAGGTTAAAAAGAAGACACCAGGAGCACCTAGGCCTCCACCTCCACTTCCTGCATTACCAACTTGGGTTCCAACTGACCTAAAATACCCGTTAGGTCCTGCTTGTAGGGGAGTGGCATGTTGGCTACGAGCACATAATATACATTGCCCTATAATTGTTTCTTTAGAAGGAGATTATGCAGGTCAATCATACGATATCTCTTTATTTATACAATATATTATTGAGTTGTTTATGTATGATTGGCTGAATACATCAATGATAGAGACATGGATAAGGTGAGATCTTGTTTATACATCCATATACCTTGTGTAAGATCCAGTGATTTGGTTTCTTATATATTAATGCATACATAATACATGTTTTGCAGCTACTTAGTCGAAGATCAATGCATACAATTTGCATTTGATCATGTGGGATTTTTTATTCCATCATTGATTAGTATGGTAGATATAGACCCTGATAGTGTTCAAAAATATTGTATAGATGCTTTTACAATTTTCGGTCAGCAAAAGAAGACGATAATAATAGCTCCATTCAATGTCAAGTAAGTTTACTTTATTTATAATTTGGACTGAAGAAAATTTCATTTTTATTGTGCATTTTGAGTTATTAATTTTTAACTTTTTTACCTCTAGCGGTAGACATTGGGAGTTACTAGTTATTGTCCTCGGGACGTTCACTATTTATTATCTAGATCCTGTGGGACTACATTGAACACTAAAATTGGACACGTAATGAGAATGTCATTATTCTGGTGAGAAATATTTCATTTTTATATCCGTTAACATCTGTTATTACATTACTATTTAATTACGCAATGTATTGTGTTACATTAACATGTATGGGTTTAGATGCATTCAAAAAGGCTGGAGGAATGGTCCCAAGGAAAAAGAACCAGCCAATAAATTGGGAGAACGTAAAAGTAAGTTCTCGACTCCAATGTATATATTATTGATGTGAACTGTGCTTAGTTGTATTTTTTAATATTTTGTATGTTTCAATTTATAGTGCACTACACAAGACAACGGCTAGGCATGTGCATACTATGTGATGTGATTTATGTAGATGATTATTCGACATGCCGCATTGGATATTAATACCATACATGACGTATTATATATAGTCTCATTAGTTAGTATGAAATATATCAATCTTATTTTTATATTATTACTTATATATACATCATTCTCTTTGCAGGTATTTAAAACTGACCACACTATAGGTAAATGCTTAAAAAATGTGCATGCTCCATATACGATGGAAGCATTAAATGAAGTAAGAGAAGAATGGGCAAAAGCCATACAAGCATTGGTGATTGTAAGATATAATTGGGATGTTGATAGAGATGCTGAATGATATTGTGTAAATGAATATTTTTGAATGTTTCTACATGTATTTGAATATTTCTACATGTGTGAATGAGAGAATTGAATTGATGTCTGAATGTATCTACTTGTGTGAAAAAATATTTTTTGATTTTGCAGGTTTGTGGCCTGTTTGTAGGCTGATATCAATGGATGTTGTAAACCTGCAGTTCAGAAAACTGAACTGCAGGTTCTCATCCTGCTGACCAGCCACAGTAGGCCTACAAATTGATAAGAAAAAATATATATAGGCGTCGGTTATTTATAGAACACTGTCATCAAAGGCCTACAACGTCGGTTATTGGATCAAAACTGACGCCTAATATGACAAACAACCCGACAGCACGGCCGTGGTGGAAACGGCGTCGCTTATTCGTATCAAACCGACACCTATAGACCATATAGGCATCGGTTGTTCAGTTGCTAACCGACACAGAAAGTATCCTAGGTGTTGCCCATTTTTGTGGTGCGAACCCTATAGACGTCGGCCAACTATATATAACTGACACCTTAAGATCATATAGGCGTCGGTTAGAAAACTGACGCCGAAGAGTTTGACCTTTAGCGGCGCCCACATAGGCGTCGCTTGAAAACCGTCGCCAAAGGGGGTTAAACAACTGACACCAAAGGCGTGTTCTGTAGTAGTGATTGTGAGTGATGTAGATGGGATCTATCCCTTATACATGACATTGATATCCAGGTTACTTGATAAGTGAGATTGAGAAATGTATGGCCATACTCATGTGATTCAATATCTGATATGCGAACTCACATGCATCTCAAATAGTTTTCTCTAGTTCAAGGAGCATGGATTGAACATTGAAGAGGATGATGATTCCATGCCTCAATTTCAACCTGGATATCAAAGACAAAGAAAATATACAATCATGGTAACATTGATCATAGATTGCAGGTTGAAGTTGTTCTCCAACTTTCCAAATTACTTGGGAAGCACTGATGTGTTGATAGATGCCGCTCATTTCTTTTGATGTCATAAATTGATTATGGACATTCGATGCCTATGTAAATTGGAACCTATAGGGTCACATGCATAAAATACACATGGAATAGGAGTTTATTCATGAATGATATTTAACTTGATTCAACAATGATTGAAATCAGATGACTAGACTGTGAACCAATCAATTCAAGTGTTGAACCAATCGATTCAAGTGTTAGGTAAATTGGAAACAATATTGGATGAACATGAAAAACAACTAGACGGGGGGTGAATAGGGTTTTATGATTATTTTAAAGTAATTTAACTCAAACAACCAACCACAAAAATATTGGACAAGGGGACAAGCATTTAGAGTGGTTCCAACCTTAGTAAATACTAAGGCAGTCAATCCACTACTCGGTTGCTTACCCAACCGGGATTTTGAAAGAATTAAATTTTATTACCTCATAAGGATATTACATAAAATTACAATTCTTTCACCAAACCCTTCGGATAGCCTTCACCTACAAGTCGTTGCCCCAACCTTGAAGTAGCCTTCTTGAAGTAACTTCAAGCTCCCCCTTGAAGTAGCCTTCCTCTTGAAGTAGCTTCCCGTTGCAACAGCCTTCTAGAAGTAGTCTGAAGTCCACCTTCTCCACCGAGAAGAACCTTCTCCAATCCGTAGCCTCCAACCCTAGGAGTAGCAAGGAGAATACAGAAGATAAAAGGAACAAGAAGGAAAAATAGAAATCATAATACCACTTGTAGCTCAAGGCTTGATTTGCATATATCAAGCATATAGATCTCCTAACCAATGAATATTGAAGTGTAGGTTTAGTGGATAGGAGATGCTAGCCTATAGGAGAAGAATTTGGAGCAAGGGAATGAGTAGCCAATGCTAGTGTTGCTCAATTGCTCAAAATAGATTGCCAATTGCAAGTGTAAGCTCAAGTATTGCACAAGTGTATATTAGTGTGTTTAGGTGTCCTAAGGCATGTCGTATTTATAGGAATGGCCTATGAGTGCTTAAGGACGTTCTAGACACTTTCTAGGGGGTTCTTAGTGCTCAACTAGCCATTATGTGTCCACTAATTGCATTTGCAATGGCTAGTTAATTGACCCAGAAAAGTGCAGACAGAACTCTTTTCGGTCGAGGAATTATCGACCGAAATGTATGTCGGTCGAGAAGTTTGTCGACCGAGATTGAGTTTATTGCAACGTTCAACTCAACTCCCAACTACTTTGAATGCTAGGTCTAACGGCTAGTAGGGTCTATTCTCGATCGAAGATTTTGTCGACCGAGAGTTTCTCGGTCGAAGTTTTTGTCGACCGATATTTTCTCTATCGACGATTTGTCGACCGAGAATATTACTAACTCAATGTATTCATTTACTAAGTGTGTGTATCAATGTGCAATTGTGATACTATCTTGGGGAATGACCTATCTAAGTGTTGTGAGTGGATAGGGAAGATCTAAATGCTTGATTTACATGATATCTAATTACTTGTACATTATATACTTGCACAAGCTTTTACATTTGATTACAATCATGAAAATAAAGTGATTTTATCAAATTGTTCTTCCAAGTCTTTGTTATCCACCACCTTATATGCTTGTTCCTAAAATACTCAAATAGCACGTTAAAACCACAAGAATGAAATGTTTGTCATCATCAAAACAAAGAGATTATAATAATGTCCAATTTAGCCAACAGAACAATGTCTGAACTAGAGCATGAACAGATCGCTTCTTTAAATGAACCAACGAGTTCAAGGAATGTGATGACCGGTTTGAGAGTTGAACCACCTATTTCAATGATCAATTTGATTGGATCTGGATTGATACTAAAATCATGATTTGCTTTAACCAATATTGAATGTCAATGTGATCCAAAACTAGAAAGAACATGAACCCACATGTTTGCCTATGAACCAACTGGTTCAAGACATTAACTTCACCTATGAATAGACTAGTTCAACAATGAACCAACCAGTTCATCATTCATAACTTCCATAAAATTGATGAAATTATGTCTTCGACTCCCAGATTAATTGGAAACCCTAACTTTGGCCCTCCTATTCGTAGGGATAACTCATTCCCATTTGTTCTGGTAACGCAATGTGGAGTTCCCGGTGGTCTGCATGGACAACTGCAAAGCAAAGGTGAGGATGCCATTTCCACCTACTAGGAGGATGACATTAACCGCCATCCATGGTGATCAATTAGGATGCCACAGCCGACACCCATGCAAGTGTGAATTGAGAAAGAAGCACGTTATAGCATGAGTTGCCTTGGGACTTGCTCCAGGACCAGGTATATCTCTTGTTACCTTCCTTACTAGATACATTGTTGTTAATTTGACCTTGTTGGTTAGGAAATTGGGCATTAAAGATTTTATTTTTTCTGTCTTATCAGTCACCTAGATTTCCCAACAAGTTAGTCCTAAGGATATATGGATTTTCTTCTCTTTTTCCTTCATATACTATGTTATTTATGTCTGATTTAAGGAACTTGCAGCAAATTTTATTAAAAATCACATCATAACCATTGTCACATAATTGACTAACACTTAGAAAATTTTGGTGCAAACCATCAACTAGTATCACATTTTTAATTATAAAGATATATGACTAACACTTACTTCCAATGTCATCTATTCCCATGATGGTTCCTTTGCCATTTTCTCCAAATGTGACTGGTCCTCCATTTTCATTTTGAGTGTATTAATAACATTTTTACCTCCAATTTTATGGTTGGGACATCCTCTATCAATCACCCAATCCTACAAAGTTGAGATGAGTTTTGGTACCTAAGTAGAGTCCATAATGGTTAATGTATAATAAGATAAATACCACAGATGGAATTTATTCTAACTAAGCCAGAAAGATTATATTTAAAACATTTTCCTGCAATAATTTAAATATTCAAGTGAAATTTTTGACAATTTTATTTTTGATCGAACTATTTATCGACCGTGGTGTCCCTCAATTGATAATTTTGTCGACCAAGAGAAGTTCTAGAGAATCTAGAATTTCTATTTAATAACATATGAAAATGAATTTTTATTTAAAAGATATGCAAGTGAGCATCAAATTAGGTTGAGATAGGACACTAATAGATTTATCTAGACTAAGAATAGGTCAAATATCAACATGTTCCAATTTCATTCGAAGTTGGGGATTTTGGAAGGTAAACCTTGGCAAGGGTTCCTTTTTTTATAATCACATGAAAAGGAATAATGCCTAAGACTTTAATAGTAATTGCATGAATAAAAGATATTTTATTTCTCCTTTAATTTTAGGTAAATATATAGTTCTAATCTTTTGAGCATATGTCTTTTTGGTTTTAGGCATATTCTTTGGCACATGCTAGTACAAAAACACCTCTAGCATTCGTTAAAACATACATACAATGTCAGTTAATACCTAAGTGGTCGACACTAGAGTTAGAGGCCTAAGATGTTGGTCCTAAGAGCAAGAAAAAATCGACGACAAATATCTATCCTCAGTTGCCTTGATAAAAAAAGCCAACACATTTAAGTGTCCTTGTCATCAGTTGAGGAAAGGCCACTGATGTCAGTAGTTCATACCAAGTCACATTTGTAAGTGGAAAAAGGTCTCTTTGTCATTAGGATGCAAGAGGAACTGACACTTGTTGTGTATCATAGATGTCGGTTGTCGAATGGAGACCGATGTAATTTGCCTATACCAAGTCACATTTATAAATGGTCTCAGTGTCGTCAGGTTGCAAAAGGACCCGACACCTATTCAAGGACATAGTCATCGATGCCTCCACATAAACTAATGATCAAGATATACAGTGATGTTTTAGTACTAGAAATTGATGATTATGGTTGTGCTGCAAAGAACGGCCATGTTGTTCGGAACTGTCGTTCTGGTTTGCTCCAATAATGTTAGTTTTTCACATGAAACTGACGTTCATGACCTTAACTATCCATTTTTTTTGGAACAATTGATGACTAAGTTTTTTTTCAAATAGTAGATCTGCACTTTAGAACTAAATTTTGAACGTAGGTTGAAAAAATCTATGAATTCATCTTAACAACAGGCCAACAAACAACCTACAAAACATGCAATAACAAACACAATTCACCCATGTTCAATATCCATTATCTAGTTCCATTCTCATCACATGTTCAAACATAATTATATTCATTCATTTTGAAATTCAAGCACAGACATGATACTTCATTCACAGACATGATACTTCATTCACATATGCACCAACTCCATTCTCATGATATGAAGAAACATAATTCTCATTTTATTCATTCATCTTCACATTCACATAGATTATATATTCATACATATGAACCAATAATTTACTCACATAAAATTTTAAGTTGCAAGAGGTCATAAACACCACATGTATATAGAAATAATGGCATCAAAGTTTAAAAAAAGTCATTTTTTAATCCCAATCAAATTGAAAGTTGACATCCCTTTGATAAAGTCATTCTTTAGTCCCAAACAAATTGAAAGTTGACATCTCTAACGAAGTATTTTGCCCATTGTTCTCATATCTCATTTAGTTGTCTTTTCGTATAGGGATTTTGAGCATCATCTAGCATTTATTGTGTAGAGAAGTCTTTCATTTTCAACACCTGCAAAGATAATGACGTATATAATTCAAATGTTTGATATTATCATATTATTTGATGAAACTATATACTTATGATGATAAAGACTATGCATAGATTACATTATATGAACTTGATGTTGTTTGCCTCATATCTGACAATCATGTCCATATACCACATCTTGTATTATGTACTTGATCAACCATTATATTGTACAAGAAACTATAAATTTCAACCAACAAAATGTTAATAAATAAAAATAAGCATAGTTGGCATAAATATGCATTGGAGTTAGAAAACTACCTCAACATTCATCCAAACTATCGCTTTCTTTTTGTTGTCCACCTTTCCTCCAGCCTTTTTGAAATCTTTTATAGCCCTATATGTTAATGTAACAACACATTTAATTTCATTAGTAAATAGTCATGTAATAATGTATGTTAATATTAAATATAAAAATTTACTCACATGAATAATGCCATTTTCAATTCATGTCCCCCACTATCTACTTCCTCTCCCTTAAGATCTAGATCATATACAGTTCACATCATGGGGACAATAACCAATAACACCCAATGGTTATTCCTAAATGAAAATAAGGCAAACAAAATAAAAAATCCACAATGAAATGTAATTTTTAAGTCAAAATTATAAGAAAAGTAAGTAAAATTAGACAGTATTGTATGGATCTAACATCAAGCTCTCTTTTTTTACCAAAATATTTATATTTTGTATAACAGTATTTGGGTAATAGAGGTAGGGTCTTTAACTACATAACTAATTAATGATGGAACTAGAAACGCCAAATGGGGCATTTTGAACTCTTTACAGACCCTATGTAAGTGGTTGCAAAAACATATATCATGTATGCATTAATATATAAAAAAATAGTAGAACACATATATAATGAGGTATTTATCTATATAATATCTCACCATATCCAAAGTTCTATCATAGATGTATTCAACCAAATGTATTCAAACATCTTCAAAACATCTTGTAAAAAATACTAGTATTATGAGGTTGACCTACAACGTCCTCCTTAAGTTGGACCATCATAGGTGACCCTTCTTCATGTTCGCCTATTCATTTTGCCATACCCTTGCACTGAGGACCTATTGAGTCAAATAGGTCCTTTGTAAGCCAACCAGGTAATTGAGGAGGAGTTGGAAGGATGATGAATTGTAAGAGGTTTCTTAGGTGTTATGTCCAGCATACATAAAATCTCATATCAAAGGCATCATGTTTATCAAGATACAAACACATAGTAAATTTACCATACATAGGTATAGACAACTCCCACATTGGACCACATGACCACGTCACATTCTACTTCACCTATCATCTTGTAGTTGGGGTGGTCATATGGCAGTGCAGTCTGCTTCTAAGCATCGTAGGCTAGCCTCAGCATCACATGAACCCCATAAGTAGGAAATGATGCACCATGAATCATGTCACCTTCAAGGTGTGGCTAAGCGTCACCCAGCACAACAAATTATTCTTGTAATTTAAGATGGCAAGGTAACAAACCCTAAAAAGTTGCATTGAGTGTTATATATACCTAAAGTCACACATATTATACAAATCATTCTGAAAGACTACTATGTCATAAAAATACTTACAGCAGACGTGCTAGGTGGTGAGTCAATGGGATTACTCCCAACCACCTTTGTCAAAGGAGGGTACACCTCATATGAAGAGTGGGGCACCACAGGTCATGTCTGAGAAGACTGATAGTTTCTCATTGCTTCCTTTATACCCTTTGCAATCATCTCTTTTACCCTTTCTGACTGTCCCCCTTTTCTCTTATGCTTTGATGGCCCAAAGAAGGCTTTTATATCGATACCTGCACCAAAAACCCTAACATGCCCAATATGCTCAAGGTTTCCTAGAAAACTATCAACTCATTCCTTGTGCCCTCATGGACAAACTTGCCTTGTTTACTTTGCTCTTAGATCTCCCTCTAATCATCATCATTAGTAATTAGTAAGTAAAACATAAAAATCATCAATACAAATTGCTCTGAGAGTTAAATTTTACCATTTTTGCATTCGTCTCAGTAGTTGCGGGGTTGGTTGTTTCTCTATATTTGGTTTGCCTTCCATCTATCCATATATCATGGCAAAGTAGAAGATCAGTAGTAGTAGAGGATTCAGCAGTCCCAAGAGTGGGTTGCTGAGGAGAAGACATCGACAGTAGCTTTTTTCAAAGATGTGTATAGCCACCTGGACCCATTCTGTGGTTGTGCACATTCTTTGCATACATTTTTCATTAAGCATTGCTTACACCCTTATTAGTCCAAACAATATGTTACATATGTAATACAATGAATTCAATATGAGGAGTGAGGCTTAATACCTTGAATTCGTCAGTTTGTCACTTAGCAACAAACTCACCCCAAACCTTAGGGTAAATATAGTTCCTTTGCTCAGTGGTTGACTTCATCTTCTTCCCAACATTTGTACGTAATCTCTTGTCATATTTGTCCTATAATTCCTTAGTACCCTGCTACATAGTTGTGTCACCTTTTTATGATGTAGTTTTTCATCCAGTTCAATTTATTCTCTGCAAAAGACATTGTATACTTATTAGACTATTCTTATAAATAGAATTATAAATAGCTTTAAAACTAGAATTATAAACAATAATATCTCACACATAGTTCCTTCCATATACATTCATTCTTGTTTGGATCATCTTTATGCCAAGATTCTACATTTACATATGTTCTTCTACGAGTCATAACCCCTAGATATGATACAAAATAACTTTGGTTCTTCCCAATAGGATTTCCTTTATTATCAAACTCAGTGGCCAGCTTTGGGCTATTACCCATTTGCTTTAGTAACTTGTTCATAATGGTGATGTTGTGTATTGTTGCAAACTTATGATGTTGCGCATCAAGCTCAATAAGATCCTTAGGGCGCACATCCTAATGATAAAATTGACAAAAAAACACATAAGTCATAAAAAAATATAACTTATAAATGTGATAAAATAATACAACAAGATAGACATTATAAAATGCACAATCTATGTAATAGAACAATACAACTTATAGCTGTGTCAAGGTGCTCATTCTCAAGGTGCACATTGTCAGGGTGATCTTCCTCATAGTAATCATAACCACAATCATCAATCTCATGTTCATACGCCATCAAAAATTGTGTCATATCATAAATATTAAAATAATGAAATATAAGTGATAAATAATTCAATTTATATCTAACATTTTAAAAGATAAAAAGCACACCTCTAATATTTGGATCTTGTATCAATTAACATTCCCTTGGTTTGTTCTCCATGCATATATTAGTTAGCGTCACCTTCAATATTTGGTGTTATAAAATCAACTGAGAATGGACTGGAGTCATCATACTTGTCATAGTACTCTTCATCATATACATGATCTACAATGAACTACCTTTTACCATAAAGAACAACTAACCATTTTCATTTGCAGGATCATCGATATAAAATACTTGCTTCTCCTGTGATTCCATTATGAATGATTCATCTTTCTCACCAATCTTTTTAAAATTCACTAATGTGACACCCAATTCATCCACTAAAAATCCTTAGGTGTTGTCAACATAGTTACACCTAAAGATCGTAACTCTAAAATCTATGTAGTCAAACTCCCATATTTATTCAAAGACATTGTTATTTTGACATTTTAGCTTCATGTGGACTCTTATCCTTCACACTAGAAAAATACAATGAAGACACTTGAATGGTGACCCCACTATTTTGTACGACACTCTTATCATCTTGACACTTTGTGTAATATCAAAATCCATTTATGCCAAACCCTTCATAAGAAATAACATTCATTTTTGGTTTTAAAGCAAGACATTTGATATTTTTAAGAACATTATTTTGTGTTTGATATAGTTGATGTAAGACTTCATCTTCAAAACACCTAATAAATGTCCTTTTATGCTCTCAGCAAGTCACATTGAATTGGCTCGAGGATATTTTGGCTTGATGAAATTGGTACGTTTGGTGATATAACTACTGACTTCATCTATGTTGTGTAGAATATACAAGTGTCCTTTTTCCCACAACTCATGACTGATTACTTTCACTCGATCTCCTAAATCCCTCTGCTGGAATGGTCCTCAATATTCTTATCATTTGTAGTAGCTTCATTTCAACTCAGAAATTCATTGCAAATTTTCATAACCTCCATGGCCACATAACCCTCAATAATACTTCCTTCAAGTCAATAAAATTTTTAAAAATCACCTTTAAAAACACTCATGTACCATTCAAAAGGATACATCCAGTGCAATAAAACTAGTCCCAGCATTTTCACTTCCCTAGTCAGATGGACAACAAGATGTACCATGATATCAAAGAAATAAGGGGGAAAATAGATCTCAAGATGGCATATGGTAACAACCACTTCTCTTTTCAACTTGTCGAGATTCTCAATATCAATATATTTGATGCATAGAGTGTTTAAGAAGAAACAATGTCTGGTGAGTGAAAACCTTACATGCTTTGGCAGTATAGACTGAATTGCCACATGCAATATTTATTGCATTAGAGTGTGACAATAATGAGATTGAAGACATATCAGCTTCACATCTTTCATTGATACTAGTCTATAGATATTGGAATAGCATCCTTTTGGTACCTTAACATTAAGAAAGAAGTCACAAAAATTTTTCTTCTCCTTTCTAGACAAGGTGTAACAACCAAAACATAAATATGTTTTTCGATCACTCCTAAATACTTTTGTTAATTGTTTCTGTATTCCTATTTCACATAGGTCCATTCTAGATTTGATGCCATCTTTAGTCTTACTTTGTATATTCAATAGAGTACCAATGACGCTATCACATATAGATTTCTCAACACGCATGACATTGATATAATGTCTAACTGTCAAAGAACTCCAACAAGGAAGATCCTAGAATATTGACCTCTTCTTGAATAAAGATATGTGACTTTATGTGGGAATGTTACATTGTGATATCTTATGAATTCATTGATAAAGCCTTTTACTCTTTCATAAACAACCTCCCTTGATATAGGTTTAGGGGCACTCTATTCCTTATTCGATCCATTGAACAGTTTGTGCAACCTTCGGTAAGGAAGACATTTGGATTAAACCTTCAATGACCAAGATATACAATCTTTCTTCCATATTTTAGTCATATTGAATTAGTGTTCTCTTCACATATAGGGCATGCTTTGGATCTATTTACACTATATCCAGAAAAGTTCCTATATGTTGGAAAGTCACTAATAGTTCAAAACAACATAGCATGCAAAGGAAATGTATCTCTATGTGTAGCATCATAGGTCATCACACCTTCTCCCTACAGTTTCTTTAAGTCATCAATCAGAGGTTAAAAATAAACATTGATATCATTGCTAGGTTGTTTAGTGTCTGATATCAACTATGATAGCATAACGTACTTATTTTTCATACACAAATAGGGAGGAAGATTGTATATAACAATCATAACTGGCCAACAGCTACGTTGCCTTCTCAATGTGTCATACGGATTCATCCCACCAGTACAAAGCCCAAGTCATATATTCCTGACTTCTTCACCAAAGTTAGGGTATAATAAATCCATTCTTCTTCCACCTTGGGGAATTAGAAGAATATCGTAGGATCCCATCATTATTTTTATTTACCTCTGCACGCCACATTAAATTATCCACATCCATCGGATTGTAAAACAAGCTTTGAAACCATGGCATTATAGGTAGATACAACATCACCCTGGAAGGAGAGATAGTTTTACACTTCCTCAAAGTCGTCATTTTATACCATGACGCCCCACATTTTGGAAAATCTTTCAAATCGACATGGTCCTTTTAAAATAACACAAAGTCATTCAGGCATGCATGTATCTTCTTAGCCATCATTCCCAATGGGCATAACATTCTCTTTAATTTGTATGTTGAGATTGGAAGGTCATTTCCTTCAGGAAGAATTTCTTTCTACAAAGACAACAATTATGTGAAGCTTTTATCTCTCCATCTATTGTTAGCCTTCAGATTATACAATATCAACACAGTGCTCAGTTTTGTAAACTTGGTACAACTTATGTATAATAGTCTCTTTGCATCAGGCACAATGTTTATAAATAAGGAAGATGCATCAGTGTGCTCCACCCCACAACTATCTAGCATCAAGTCAACCAAGTCTATTGGAGTCATTCTATTCACATCTACATCATCGGCATCAATTTCTTCTTCAAAATAAGTACTACTATCGACATCTACAAATATTGTAGTTGGAAACTCTCCATCCCAGTACCATTTGGTATAGCCTGATACAACCCCATTTCATATGACATGACTTTTGATTTGGTCAACAGTGTTAACTTTCAAGTTGTTACTGCAATACCTACAAGGACAATAGAACCTATCTCCAGGTTATTTCCTATGTTCCTCTACAAATCATATAAATTGATCAAGACCAGTAATGGACTTTGGGGTGCAGCAATTTGGAATGGACATCCATGATCTGTCCATTCTATGATCAAAGAGAAAATAAGTATTAGTGTTTAGGATTTACATATTAGGTTTAGATTTTACAAATAGATTGGGGTTTAATATTTAGGATTTATGATAAGGGTCTATAGATTAGGGTTTATGTTTTACATATTAGGGTTAAGGGTTTAGTAATGAATGTGTGTACCACCTATCCCATTCCTAAACCCCTAATCTCACTAGTAAGTGTATAATGTGTATTCAGTTTTCAAGAAAATTTGGGCAGCATTTCCCCGTAGTTCTCCAAGTACGCCGACAAATGTCCAACAAAATATGTACTTAGAAAACAAACGGGGAAGTGCTAACAAAACATCATTAAAACTGAATATACAATATATACTTACATCCTAAACCATATTAAGTGTTCATGAATAGTCCCAAACTGGGAACTATCTAAAATTTATTCCTAAAGAGTAAATATCTGATGGGTTTCTAGGCCAACGTCATTAATTAGAAATTAGGATTTATATATTCGGGTCGGTTTTTATTCCACACATCTATTGGTATTTATAAAACTTTATATACCAAAAAAACATATGCATGCATTTTAAAATTATACAACTTGCATACAAAATATGCATGCATAATGTTACCAAATATGCATTATGTGTGATGATCATGAGATGTGATGATATATGATGAGAAGAACATAAATTGACCTAAGAAGAGATAATTAAGAAAAAGGATGAGAAAATATTATATGAGATGATAATAATTTGACCCAGTATTTCCAAAACAAATAAAAAATTTAACATAATTATGTCATTATCATAGGTCAACATGATATTGTTTTGCCTAAATGTGTCATAATTATAGGTAGGCATAAAAAAATAATTATGTCATAATCATGTCATAATTAGAGGTAGGCATCATAGGTATGAGATGATAATAATTTAACCCTAGGATTTTCAAAATTGATCTTGATAACAGAAGTAGAGGAGCACCGGTAGTAGATTTGGTAGTAGCTCAGGCAATAACTCTGCCAGTAAAATTTGGGAGCTCTACCAGTAGTTTCGATAATAGCATAGGGAGAAGTAGAAATGGAAAAGGCTAGAGAAGGAAGCAAAAGATGTTGGAAGCATGAGAAACCATAGTGTTGCTGGCAGTGGTGGTGGTTGGAAGCTAGAGCAACAGAGACATTGTTGGAAGTAGTGGAGGTGGAGGAAGGAGTAGGCAGCGGTGACGGGTTGAGTGGCTAGCAGTGGTGTTAAGTAGAGCAAGAGCAGGAGCATGACGGCACGAGTAGGAGTAGGGCGGCGCAGAGGAGGTAAGAATTGCCAGAGATAGTGGGGAAAATGTTAGGGGAACAATGAAATAGAGATTGGGGGCAAATGTTTATCATAGGTGATCTTAAGTGGCACATAATCATTGGTTATCATCAAAAACCTGACACCAGAACTCTTAGTTGTTAGTTCAAAAAAAATATTGACACATAACCTACTGCTAGAAAACACGTTCGTGTTTATCATCATGGTCGTGTTGGTGACATAGATGTTGGTTACCAGACACATACCAATGCAAGAGTTCATTATCTGAACAAAAAAATTGGCTTGAGTAATGGCCTTAATTGTCATTTGTAAATAAAACCGACACATATCCTAATGATGTGGAAGTCGTCCCTCTTTAATAAACCAATTCCAAAGGCAATTATCTAAATGAAAAAAAAATCGGCCTCAGTCGAGCGTTAGCCGTCAGTTTCCCAAGAAAGAACTGACACTATAATGCAATTTGCGGGGGGGGGACAATTTTATGCGGGGACGTGGCATGAACACACCTACGTCAGTTTTGTTAAGACAAACAGACACAGATTGTGCAAATTATCACAGTTTTTCCTGTGAATCAGTGTCAGTTTTTATGAGAAAAAACTGACACTGTAAGTATTTTGGAGGAAAATTTTATTTTGCTCAAAGGTGTCTATCGTCAATGCTTTCACAACTGACGCTCATCTTAATTTTTGGAGGCAAATATTTTTTCAATAAAAAATATATTTCATGGGTTATTTTAGACGTCGCTTTTGGATAAAACAAATCGACAATAATGAAAAGGCGGTACACGTGTCTTTTATTAATCGGCAGAACTTGATTGATGGTGAATTTTTTCTTGACAACTGACATTGTTTGTTATCTAATTTTGGGTTTTTAGTATAAATGACATTAGGAAAAATGACATTGAAGGCCATAAATGTACTACTGTTTACAAAAATGAAATATGATATTATCAAGACTTTTATTTCCTTTCATTAATCTAGAGATTTGTTTAGTAAATGTACATTTTTAGCAAGCTTTTTGGCTATTTGTAAGTTTCCTCTATAAAAATCTGAAATCAAATTATCTCTTTCTTTTCACAAAACATCATAATATGAATAAGTGCACAAAATAGTTTTTGTTTGATAATCATATAGTATAGCAAGTATATTAATCTTTTCTTGAGAAATAAGATTATTGTCATTTCATGAACAAATAATTTAGCCTTATAACTCTCAATAAATTCTTTCAAAGCATTATTTAAATATTATAGAGTATCATTCTTAGAACTAAGATTAGTTAAAACATTGTGATGTTCATTTATGATTTTGGTAAGTTTCTCCTTTTGTTTCTTGCAGTCAACATATTTAGCATGAAATTCTTCAAGACTACTAACTAATTCTTATTTACATAATCAGAAAATATCAACCTCATTGGTATTTCCTCTTTCTCCATGAGACATTCTACCACATCCTCTTTGCTACTTTTTTTTATCATCATTTGATTGATCCCATGCAGCTTTATAGCCTTTGTCTCCTTTCTCCTTCTTCTTGAATGAGGACTTCTTACCTTTCTTTAGCTTTGGGCAATTACTCTTCAAGTCGTCTTTCTTTCCACATTCAAAGCACCTGGAAGAATGAAGTATTTTATATTTCTTACTATTTACAATTAGGGAAATTTCATCATCATCACATGTGTCACTGCTTTCGTGAGTGATGTTCTTTGATGATGCTTTGGTAGTGTCTTTGAAAGTAAGTTCTTTCCTTCTTTCCATTTATAGTTCGGTTTACACTGTTTGTTATTCCTCAAGAGTGACTTCATGTGTTTCCAAGTTCCCTATGAGTTGTTCCATCTTCATTGTTGTAAGGTCAGTTGCCTCCTCTATTGCGGTGACCATTAATTTCTACTTGGGTGGAAATGACCTAATTATTATGGAAACTTGGTCTTTTTACTTATGTCTTTTTCCCAAAGCACTCAAGCTATTGATAATGTTAGGAAATCTACCATACACCTCTACAGTAGATTCATTAGGATTCATATGGAATAACTCAAATTTGAATTTCATCATGCTAATCTTTGTATTATTTACTTGGGCAATACCCTCATGAGTTACACACAACTTATGCCAAATTTTAAAAGCAGTTTCACAAGAGGATATATAATGAAATTCACTATAAGATAAATAACAATAAATAATACTTACAACTTTTGCATTGAGTGTAGCTCTTTTTACCATTTTGGCATCCCATTGTTCTATCTCTGTGGTCGGAAGTGCACAAGGATGAGAAATCATCTTCCACAGCTCAAAGCTAATGCATTGTACGTAAAATTGCATCCTTCTCCTCCAATACGTTTAGTTTGATCCGCTGAACATTGGTGGTTGACTTACATGTGATACCTCAAGGTTGAGGTGGCTGAGCACATTCTCCCCCATTCTTCAATACCTATTAGGGTCTGTGAAGACATTCTCTGATACCAATTGAAAGACTATAGAGGGGGTGAATAGAGTTAAAAATAAAAAATTTAAACAAATAAAATAAATTCTCTCACAAAAGAATAGAGCAACAAGAAAACCACAAGAACACACATTTTTAGAGTGTTTTCCATTAAATGGCGTCAGTCCACTTCCTATTTGTTTCAAACCAGGATTTCTAAACCATGTATGTTATTCCTTTTCTATATCGATAGACAATACATTCAATTTATAGATGCCTTTTAAGGAAAAAGGAAAATCCTCCTTTTCAACTTCAAGGAGAACTACCACCTTATTTGACATATTGCTGGAAGGTCACCCACTTCACCTCTTCTTTGAAGGATGTGGAAGTGAATTGTTCGTCACCTATTCTTTAAAATCCACAAAAGAGAACCAATTGATAAAACTCCTTCTTCTCTCATAGGTTCCAGGACACCCTTCTCTCAATACAACAATATAGAATGACATTGGAGAAAGGGAACAACCAATTAAGCTCACAAGTATCCTATACCAAATATATGGATAAAAATTAACATATATAGGGCAAGGTTGAGTGGTGGTGTTGGGATGCTTTGGTAGGACATGAAAATGTAGCTATGCATATTGTAAATGAAGTGTTTTAGACCAATTCCCTCAAGTATAGAATGTTCAAGTGTACAAGTTGTATCTTTAGTATCTAAGACCACTCCAATATATAGTATTTTCTTACAAGTGGTTAGGGTAATTGTGGGGAGTGTTTAGGGCATACTTAGAAGTCAACTAGACATTAGGACAAAGTTAGTTGGGTTGCAACGGCTAATTTGATTGTTCATAAATTTTCTGTAGAACATTCTTGGTCGAGAAATATGTTGACCAGGAACGGTCTCGATCAACTAGTTATTTTATTGAGTCGTTCTCTGAGTGCACAAATGGGTCTAATAGCTATGTGATGCTTGAACTTCTTAGTCAACTGGGTATAACATTTATTTTTCAGCCAACATAGTTTTTGACTGAGTGACTTTTGAACACAAAAGACTTCGACGTAGACTGAATGAGAACTCAATGTATTGTGATAGTTCATCTCCAATTGTCTAAGTCTTCAACCTAGTGTGTTTCGGTCAACAGTCTTTAACTGAGAAAAACCATGTAATGGGTATATAAAATTTTGAAAAGCTTATAATTATTTTTCTAATAAGACCTGCTTATCCTAAACACTTGGTTTTGACATAGGAGTGGGTTTGGGATAGATTGGGTTGGTCCATAGCTTAATTTTACATGAATTTTAAATGCTTGAATATTTTGGTATTACAAATGAGTACATGTGAAAAAAAATTCAAGCATTTTGTATGCCTATCCTAATGAACCTTTTCCGAGATGTTCTTGTTTCCAGGCCGACCACAAACCCTAAAAATCTCCTTTTTGGCATTATTTATCCTTTTTAAAAGGCATATTGTGCTAATTGGATTCCACCAAGCCAATCTCCCCAGAACCCTCATTTAGCCATTTGTCTTTGTTTTACACCTTAGTTAAACCTTTTTTAAATGAGAAACTCAATTCAAATCCTTATTCTATAAGAAATTGCTTCAATCCTTTCTTCAACAAGAAGTTTTCATCAAATCATGAAAGCCTTATAGAAAACAAGGTTGTATATCATGAATTATTTTAATGCAAGAAGCTCTCAAAGTCTTACTGACATAAGTGACTTTTAGCTTCCTAGATTGAATATAATCAATCAATAAGTACATTCATTCTTGGAATCAACTTATACTCTTAGAACATCCTTGATCAAAATTGATTGGATTCCAGTCTTGAGACATTAATCTTTATCCTGAGTGGTTTTGCCCACCAAGCTTGTACATCATCATGATTTAGTTAAACTATCAACACTCAATTTTAGATCCAATCAATCTACCTTACAAAATAATGAGAAAGTGGAAAACATAAATCCAAGTAATGGAAGATGAAAAAAAGAATTTTGGTCAATCTTCAAATTCTAAACAGATTCGACGAGGAACTATGGGCATAACTATAGACACCAAATCTAGTTATTAGGGGTTAAAGGTCACCCTATAGTGAGAGAAATAAATACAAACATCTTCAATATGTGAGCTAAGTCCTGAGTGATTTCATCATATGACAAAGATGATTTAAATTTGATACTCAACATACCAATCAACCACGTAGATTCTAACTAGATATATGATCAACCATCAATATAAGATGCAAAATTGGTATGATTCTATAACAACCCCAATCCTATTATTCCATCAGTGAGGATGGTAGTGATAAGAGTTTTTAACTCATATTTCCAAAAACCATTTTCACAAAAAAAAGTAAATAACTAATCACAATCTTCATTCAAACGGTGAGATAATATGTTTCACAAAATTAATATCCAATAGGAGGAATATAACTAGAATGTAAAAGCATGGAAAGAAACATAAATATTTGGGAGTCATAAACTAGACATGAAATTCTATGCAAATACCCTGGTTCAATAGACTTCATCCTTTTAATTAGACACATATTTGTTGGCTAAATGGACATCTATAAAATCCCTTTGTTTTGATTATGACAAACATTTCATTCTTATTTATCTAACGAGCTACTTGAGTGTGCAGGATTATGGTGGATGACGAAGCAACTCGGGAAATCATAAGTTTATAGTTTTATTTTCATGCAATGTAATCACTATTGTAAAAACTTGTACAGTTATATAATGTACAAGTACCTAGATTGCATGTAAATCAAGCAATGGATCTTCCCTAGCTACACACCATAGTTAGACAAGTCATCCCTTCTAATAGGATCACATTATGCACACTCATGCACACACTTAGTATCTTAATTGATAGATTGAAACAGAGTCAATCTCGGTCGACACACTCCTCGACCGAGACACTCTCGGTCGACAACCTTCTCGACCGAGATTGACCTAAAGTAGCCGTTAGACTTAGCAAATGAGTTAGTTGGTAGTTGAAAGTGAACGTTGCACTCAGAGAGCCTGTCGGTCGAGGAAAGCTCGACCGAGTGGGTGTCTCGGTCGACCATCTGTCGACCGAGACGGTCTCTGACAGAATCTGCAGAGTTAAAGCAATTAGCCGTTGTAAAAACGACCAATCTATTCCTAACGGCTAATTGAGCACTTGGAACCCCCTAGAAACTATCTAGAAGGTCCTTAAGCATACTTAGGCTATCCCTATAAATAGGACAAGCCATAGGACACTAGAATTCACCTTGCTACACTTGAGAATTCTCTCTAAGCACTCTTGAACAATCTTTTACAAGCAATTGAGCACTGTGATCACTTGGCCATATTCCATCTAGCTCAAGCTCGTCCTATAGGCTAGATTTTCCTAACCCTAGCATCCACAAGTCTATTACCTTGGCTAGGAAAATCCATACGCTTGATATAGGCAATTCAAGCCTTGAGCTTAAAAGGATAAGTTGTACTTTCCTATTTTCTTTCTTGTTCCTTGTAATATTTGTACTCTTCGTTGCTACTCCAGGGAGGAGGCTGCATATAGGAAGAGGGTGAAGCTCTTCGTGTGAAGAGGAGGACTTTGGACTACTTCAGAAGGCTATCTTGACGGGAAGCTACTTCGGGAGGGAGGCTACTTCAAGGGGGAGCTTGAAGTTACTCCAAGGAAGGCTGCTTCAAGGTTGGCAAGATTACTTCTAGGTGAAGGCTGTCCAAAGGGTGTTTAGAGAGTGTTGTAATTTTATGTAACATCCTTGAAAGGTAATAAAATTCAATACTTTCAAAATCCCGGTTGGGTAAGCAACCGGGTAGTGGACTGACTCCTTAGTATTTGCTAAGGTGGAACCACTCTAAACACCTGTGTCTCTCTTCTTATCTTTTACTTTGGTTGTTTGAGTTTAAATTGTTTTAAATTATCATAAAACTCTATTCACCCCCCCTCTAGAGGTTTTCAATTGGTATCAGAGCAGGCTTCAAGGAGCTCTAACAAAGTCTTGAAGAAAAGATGGGGGATGGAGTGCTCAACAACCTCAACATTGAAGGAACGCTCGTTGCTCGACCTCCGGCATTTGACGGGACAAACTATCAATACTGGAAGAGAAGAATGCAATTTTACTTCCAAGGAATCAATTGGGATCTTTGGAGAATGGTATCTACACCATACACACTTCCACAAGACGAGTTCGAAGTATGGGACGCTAATACGGTAAAAATGGCACAAATGAATGCAAAGGCGGTAAGCATTTTATATTGTTCCATTTCAGTAGGAGAATTTAATAGAGTATCAAACTGTGATACCGCATATGACATTTGGCATAGATTATCTATAACATATGAAGGTACGGTTCAAGTTAAAAACTCTAAAGTTAGTTTGCTTAAAACCAAATTTGAACATTTTCGTATGGATCCAAATGAAACTATTAGTGAAATGTATTCAAAATTTTCTACTATTGTCAATGGTTTGAGTGCTTTAGGGAAACCTGTTCTTGAGGAAGATCAGGTATCAAAAATACTTCGATCTCTTCCTCCAAAGTACAAACCAAAGGTGACAGCTATTGCAGAAGCAAACGACCTCACTCGTCTCAAAATGGAACAGCTCATCGGTAACTTAGAAGCTCATGAGGCAGACCTAGAAGAGGAAGAGAGAAGAGAACATGAACATCAACGTGGGCCAAAGAAAGACGTAGCCCTCAAAGCATCAAAAGCTCTCTCACAAGAGAGTGAGGAATCTAGTGAAGAAGAAGGAGAAGAAGCATTAATAGTCAATGGTAAGAAATATAGAAGGTTTAAATCTAACAAAATTTCTAGTTCTTCTTCCACTCCCAGGTGCTTCGAATGTGGAAAGAAAGGACATTTCAAAAATGAATGTCCCAAAGCTAAGAAGGGAAAGAAAAGCTCACATAAGAAGAAAGAAAAAGCTTATAAAGCAGCATGGGATGAAACGAGTGAAAGTGAAAGCGGAGAAGACAAGATAGAATGTCTAATGGCAAGAGAAGATGAAGAAACTCAAGAGGTAAGCCTAGTTGATCTTCCTAAAGAAGAGTTAGTAGCTAGCTTACAAGAAACTCATGATAAATATGTTGATGCCAAGAAGAAACTAAAAAGGACTATAAAATCAAACAATGAGCTCATTGCCAAAATAGATGAACTTTCTTCCGAAAAGAATAACATTGATCTTGAAAATGTATCTTTAAAAACATCTTTAGATGATTGCACTAGAAAGCTACTTACTTTGGAAACTAATGTTGATCTTTTATCAAAAGAAAAGACTGAATTGTTAGCTAAACTACAAGCTTTTCAAACTCAACCTATCTTGTGCAATCATTCGGACTATGACATTATTGTAAAAGAAAAGGATTCATTGCTTTCTGATTTAGACCAGGCAAGAAAAGATATACATAAGAAAATGAATAACATTGCTCAGTTACAACAAGAACTTCATGAGTTAAGAAGAAAAGATATTCTTGATAACATATTAAGAAGTGGTACTACCTTCAATGGAAGAAAAGGTTTGGGATATGTTCCAAAGAGAAACCAAACCAAAAAGATCCAAACTATGTTTGTACCCAAAAACACAATGACTAGAAAAAGAAACGAAGTTGATTCTATTACTTGTCATTTCTGTTTACGTCTTGGTCATTACTGTTTTTCATGCCCTTACAAGACTAAGAAGTCCAACTTAGTTTGGACCCCAAGACCTCAAACTTAGAAGAATGGAATGTAGTTGAGATATGACAAAATACTTAATTTGTGCAATTTATATTGTCCTATCTCAACAAACGATGCTATGCTTATTGGTATTATTTTTTCTGCATTGTTGTACTAAAACAGAAACTTCGTCGGTCGAAGTACTGTCGACCGAGCTCTGGGTCGGTCGAAGTAGTGTCGACCGACTGGATGTCTTTAACAAATCGAAAATCCTCCAGTACTCATTTCGGTCGAAAACTGATCAACCGAAAAACTTTTTCTGTTCTTTTTGATTGTGATACAGTAACCTCCTCGATCGATAAATTGTCGACCGAGAATTATATCGGTCGAACAATCGTCGACCGACTGGGTTCCTGTATCAGAACTTTTTACACATCAGCAAATTAAAAAGTTTCTAACCTTATCGGACCATCACATGGGTACCAAAATCTATATTCAAATGCAGGAATGGGTCGTTGACAGTGGTTGCTCCAAACATATGACCGGAAACAAGGATGCATTTTCAACTTTTGAAGAAAAGAAAAGTGGGACGGTCACCTTTGGAGACAATGGTAAGGGCAAAATCGTTGGAATAGGTAATGTTGGAACAAATCTTGAAATCAAAAATGTTCTACTAGTTGATGGATTACATCATAACTTAATAAGTGTAAGTCAACTATGTGATAGCGGTTATGATGTGTTATTTAACAAAACCTGCTGCAAGTTATTGATAGAAAATACTACAACTGTTGTTTATGAAGGAAATAGAGTTGGAAATCTTTATATCCTTAAACCAAACTCTATGAAATCAGTAGTAGGTAAATGCTTACTTGCAAATGAAAACACCTTACAACTATGGCATAAAAAGCTTGGTCATGCTAGTTCACATGCTATTAAAAAGTTAGTAAAATATGATCTTGTTCGTGGATTACCTGTTTTGTCTTTTGATCAAGTTGCAAATTGTGAACCTTGTACAATGGGAAAGCAAACCAAAACATCTTTTAAATCAAAACATGTACTTAGCACCAGTAGATCCTTAGAACTAATTCATATGGATTTATTTGGACCAATGAGAACACAATCTATTGGTGGTAAACGATACTGTTTTGTTATTGTTGATGATTATAGTAGATTTACATGGGTACATTTTATTGCAACAAAAGATGACACTATTCATGTCTTTATGCAATTTTGTTCTAAAATTGAAAATCTTTTACAACATAAAATATGTACCATTAGAAGTGATCACGGTGGCGAATTTGAAAATCATACTTTTGAAACTTTTTGTACATCTCAGGGATATACTCACAATTTCTCTGCTCCACGTACCCCACAACAAAATGGTATTGTGGAACGGAAAAATCGATCTCTACAAGAAATGGCTAGGACCATGATGCTTGAACACAACACACCTAAAACCTTTTGGGCTGAAGCTGTAAACACAGCTTGTTATGTGCTAAATAGAGTCACGGTTCACTCTCACTTGAAGAAAACTCCATATGAAATAATACACTCTAAGAAACCTAGAGTTGACTACTTTCATACTTTTGGCTCTACATGTTATATTTTAAACACCAAGGATGATAGAGACAAGTTTGATTCCAAATCACAAAAAGCATTCTTCTTGGGATATTCTACTTCTAGCAAAGCGTTTAGGGTATATAACACTATCTCTAGAAGAGTTGAGGAATCCATTCATGTTTCTTTTCATGAAGAATCAAAATCTACAAATTTTGATATCATTGATCTCACAAATCAATTTGAAACTATAACCATTACAAATGATAATGAGAAAACTCCCACATCCGATCCTCCGGTCGAACCACAACCTACACCTAGGCTGATCAAGGATCATCCCCAAGAGCTAATTATTGGAGATCCAAATGATAAAGTCAAAACTAGGTCCTCTTTCCAAGATGTTGCAAACATGGCCTTTGTCTCTATCATTGAACCTAAGAAAATATCCGAAGCTCTTAAGGATGATTACTGGATAATAGCCATGCAAGAGGAATTAAATCAATTCACTAAAAATGATGTATGGGATTTAGTTCCTAAACCACAAGATAAAACTATCATAGGCACTAAATGGGTTTTTAGGAACAAACTTAATGAGGCAGGAGAAGTCATACGGAATAAAGCACGGTTAGTTGCCCAAGGATATAATCAACAAGAAGGAATTGACTTTGATGAAACATATGCACCCGTAGCTCGACTTGAAGCTATTAGGATGTTATTAGCTATTGCTGCCCATAAAAATATTCAGTTATATCAAATGGATGTCAAAAGTGCATTTTTAAATGGCATCATACAAGAAGAAGTTTATGTTGCTCAACCACCTGGCTTCGAAATCCCAGAAAAGGACGATCATGTTTATAAACTTAAAAAGACACTTTATGGTCTAAAACAAGCCCCTAGGACTTGGTATGAACGGCTCAAGACATATCTTTTTGATAATGGTTTCTCTATTGGGAATTCAGATTCTACTCTATTTTTCAAAACATATGCATCTGATTTCTTAGTTGTACAAATATATGTTGATGACATTATTTTTGGAGCCTCAAATGAATCATTATGCACACAATTTAGTGACATTATGCAAAAAGAATTTGAAATGAGCCTTATGGGTGAACTAACATTCTTTCTTGGTTTTCAAATTAAGCAAACACCTGCTGGAATTTTTATAAGCCAAGAAAAATACACTAAAGAACTGTTAAAACGCTTTGGGATGGATCAATGCAAACATGCTACTACTCCTATGGCTACTTCTATTAAAATTGATAAGGATGAAAATGGGGAACCTATTGATGATTCCTTATATAGAGCCATGATTGGTAGTTTGCTATATTTAACCGCTTCCCGACCGGACATTATGTTTTCCGTTGGTCTTTGTGCTCGATTTCAATCCCAGCCTATGCATTCTCATTTTCTTGCGGTTAAACGAATCCTTCGATATCTAGCCGGCACTACTTGTTTTGGTTTATGGTATCCAAAAGGACAATCATTGGATTTTAAGGCATATACTGATGCGGATTATGCCGGTTGTCGACTTGATCGCAAAAGTACTAGCGGTGGATGTTTCTTATTAGGTAGAGCCTTAGTATCTTGGTTTAGCAAGAAACAAAACACGGTTGCCCTATCTACCACCGAAGCTGAATATATGGCAGCTGGGTCTTGTTGTGCTCAAGTGCTTTATATGCAACAAGTTTTAAGCGATTATGGTTTTCATCTTTCATCTACACCTATTTTTTGTGACAACACAAGCGCCATAAACTTAGCACACAATCCTATTCTACACAGCCGAGCCAAACATATTGAAATCCGTCATCACTTCTTAAGGGATCACATCTCAAAGAATCATGTTTCCCTTCATCATGTTGATACAGAAAATCAATTAGCTGATATCTTTACAAAACCGCTTCCATTAGATCAATTCAACAACATTAGGAAGCAATTACTTATTACTCCGTTGGAGGATGTTTTCTTTGATATCTGCGGCTCTTAAAAACGACTACTTATGCTTTTATGGTTTGTATCAATATTGATATGAACGTTTCCATTGGTAATTTGCAAATTGTTGCCTCTTAGCTAGACACCTCATTGCTTTACATTTTGGCTATTCAATGGACATCTTTTTCGTTCATTTTTGATGGGATATCTAATAAAGGGGGAGTTTTTAAATAAAACGGTTATCTTTTTGAGATGACAAAGGGGGAGAGATATATAAAACTATAACTTAATACTTATGACAAACTCAATCAATGAGTTTCATAAATATACTCTTGGCTTTACATTGAAAGTTGCTATATTCCCAAATGAACTGGATTTCATGTTCCATAATTCACTGGGGATACTAAGCACACATTTTATAAATAAGAGGAACAGTTCCAAACGGCAATCTAAAGGTATGGCATTTATATGTTTTATATTTCCTTTATTCATATTTTGGAAATGTTTGTCATCTTCAAAAAGGGGGAGATTGTTGGCTAAATGGACATCTATAAAATCCCTTTGTTTTGATTATGACAAACATTTCATTCTTATTTATCTAACGAGCTACTTGAGTGTGCAGGATTATGGTGGATGACGAAGCAACTCGGGAAATCATAAGTTTATAGTTTTATTTTCATGCAATGTAATCACTATTGTAAAAACTTGTACAGTTATATAATGTACAAGTACCTAGATTGCATGTAAATCAAGCAATGGATCTTCCCTAGCTACACACCATAGTTAGACAAGTCATCCCTTCTAATAGGATCACATTATGCACACTCATGCACACACTTAGTATCTTAATTGATAGATTGAAACAGAGTCAATCTCGGTCGACACACTCCTCGACCGAGACACTCTCGGTCGACAACCTTCTCGACCGAGATTGACCTAAAGTAGCCGTTAGACTTAGCAAATGAGTTAGTTGGCAGTTGAAAGTGAACGTTGCACTCAGAGAGCCTGTCGGTCGAGGAAAGCTCGACCGAGTGGGTGTCTCGGTCGACCATCTGTCGACCGAGACGGTCTCTGACAGAATCTGCAGAGTTAAAGCAATTAGCCGTTGTAAAAACGACCAATCTATTCCTAACGGCTAATTGAGCACTTGGAACCCCCTAGAAACTATCTAGAAGGTCCTTAAGCATACTTAGGCTATCCCTATAAATAGGACAAGCCATAGGACACTAGAATTCACCTTGCTACACTTGAGAATTCTCTCTAAGCACTCTTGAACAATCTTTTACAAGCAATTGAGCACTGTGATCACTTGGCCATATTCCATCTAGCTCAAGCTCGTCCTATAGGCTAGATTTTCCTAACCCTAGCATCCACAAGTCTATTACCTTGGCTAGGAAAATCCATACGCTTGATATAGGCAATTCAAGCCTTGAGCTTAAAAGGATAAGTTGTACTTTCCTATTTTCTTTCTTGTTCCTTGTAATATTTGTACTCTTCGTTGCTACTCCAGGGAGGAGGCTGCATATAGGAAGAGGGTGAAGCTCTTCGTGTGAAGAGGAGGACTTTGGACTACTTCAGAAGGCTATCTTGACGGGAAGCTACTTCGGGAGGGAGGCTACTTCAAGGGGGAGCTTGAAGTTACTCCAAGGAAGGCTGCTTCAAGGTTGGCAAGATTACTTCTAGGTGAAGGCTGTCCAAAGGGTGTTTAGAGAGTGTTGTAATTTTATGTAACATCCTTGAAAGGTAATAAAATTCAATACTTTCAAAATCCCGGTTGGGTAAGCAACCGGGTAGTGGACTGACTCCTTAGTATTTGCTAAGGTGGAACCACTCTAAACACCTGTGTCTCTCTTCTTATCTTTTACTTTGGTTGTTTGAGTTTAAATTGTTTTAAATTATCATAAAACTCTATTCACCCCCCCTCTAGAGGTTTTCAATATTTACTTCAGATTAGGTTCCAAGTTTAACCAAAAATGCTGACAAATAATAATCAACATATTTCTATGTTAGGCACGTGGGTACAACCACAAAGTCACAACAACAAAATAAAGTCATTCAAAGGTTCCATGTATTTTATATGATTATTACAATATTTAGGTCATGATGTACATTTCTTGGTTGAGAAACTCATCATAGGGAAGCAAAGAACAAGGTTCATCATGTTGTTAGAATTAGATAGATATGAGATTAAATAAGCAAGATAAGGATATTGGAATCAAAAATCAAGATGGGTGGATGTCTCCCACGTTCTAAGCATCATACCAAACATTGGTTCCAACATATTATACATACATACAAACATCAACGTAGTTCATATATACCATTAGGGAACACCACATGGATTATATGGGACATCAACATACAAGTGACCATAAGGAGTAGAGAAACACTATTTTGGAAGGGGAGGACATAAGATAAAGATCCACATCAAGGAATAGAGTACAAGGAAGAAAACCAAGAAATAAATATACATTTTGGCCAAAAAGGGTCACATACATCATTATAACATGGGAATGGAAAACAACAAAGACAAATAAAGGGGAACATACATCATTATATCATAAATGGGCTTGGCCTTATCCAATTGGGTCACCAAAATATCATAAAATTACTATTTCGAAATATCTAACAAAATCATGCATCAATTAGGTCGAAGACCCCATGTGACTAGGGTATAACTAATCAATGTCATACTTGGATCATATTCATGCATATAAACTATATAGGATGAGAACAATAGGGGGAGACGAGGTAACCTAGTGTCATAGAGAGGTGCTTAATATTGATTTTAAAGTAGTATAAGAATTACATATCATTAAGAAGCAAGTGTTGGGTTTTATATGGTCGGAGTAGGTAGTGGAAACAAAAAATTTACTTGACCATAAACCCATAACCGGAAAATTGCATCAATATATATGTAATGGGAAGGATGTTCTAAGTCAGATATACCTGGTCATGAGGCTTGCTCAGCGACTATACCTCACGGAAAGTGCAATCTTCAACCACCTGTCTTTGATAGCATTTCTGTAGGTCCTGGTCTTAACCCAGACTACGGTTGACTATCGTCCTCCTGAGAGGTAGAAGTCTCCCACCTCTACAGATAGTCCACACAGACCACTGAGAACTCTAGTCATCCTGAAGAATGAACTAGAAGGAGTTTTCCTCTTCTGTCAGTGTACTAGTCATCGACACACTCTCCCACAACCAATTTTTGTTTTACAGTTGTCTTTCCCACATTGTACCTCCCTAGATGGGTAGAACTTGCTTGGGCTCTCTCAGTTACCACAACCAGAAAGGACAACAACTTTGTAGAGCAACTGATGGTCTAAGTTGTGTCTCTAGAGATGCCCCCCGTACCCCTCTATTTATAGTAGAGGGCAGGGTCAGGGTTCCCAGTCTGTGCGGGTATAGAAGGGTCCAGTTTTCCATAAACAATTTGCAATACGGCAAGAGAAATGGTCATTTCATAACTAAAACTATCGTTTGGAAAGGTGAGCCAATTGGTTCACTAGTGAACTGGTCGGTTGGGAGTGTGAATCGATTGTTTCACCCAGTGAACTAGTCGTTTCACTTCCCATACTTGCCTATAATTGACTTTCCTATTTCATTTCTAATGAATGCATAAATTAATTCTTGTCCCAATCGAATTAAACAAGTAAAATGAAAAACTTTTTCTCACAAACCGGGACAATGCAACATTGCTCGTTTGGTCTAGTTAAATAGATCGGTTCACCAAAGTGAACAGGTCATCTCAATGACCATGAACCAATCGATTCACCTAGTGAACTGGTGAATTGGTGGTCCAGATTTTGTATAACACACTCAATTCAGTTCTCAATCAATCTGGCACTCTAATCACTTAGTTCAACACTTGAACTAGATGATTCTGAGTCAAGTCTATTGATTGGATGTTTCATTTAGTACCAAAAAACTTTAATAATCAATCCAAACATCATTCATGGATAAACTCCTCTTCTAGTTTCATCCTTTGTGTGAGACCCTAAAGGTCCCATTTCATGTTGGTAGTGAATGTCAATAACTAGCTTATGACATCAAAAGAAAAAAGCGGTACATAATCGCACATCAGTGCTACCAAAGTGAAAAGGAAAGTTGGAGAACAACTTTCAATCCTACAGTCTGTGAGTGGTGTTCCAGTGAATGTATAATTCCTTTGTCTCTAATATCCTAAATGAACTCAAGGCATGGATTTGTCATCCTTTCAACGTTCATTCATAATTCTTGAACTAGAGTAGACTGTCTGAGATATGTGTGACATCAATTTCATATATTGATTCACATGTGCAAGTGCATGCCTTTCTTAGTCTCATTTATCATGTAGACTGGACATCATACCCCCTTAGGAGGGACAAATTCCATATCTATTACTCACAGTCTATCTCATGCATCAAATCCACCCAATCATCAATGTTATAACAACTCATGTTGTAGGACTACGTTGATGATGCCAAAGTGTACCCAATCACATTCGACGAGTGCAGTGATTTCAAGTCTAAGAATCACAATCACCACCATCACTATGAGAGATGATTCTGACTACCATGTCATGGTTCCATGTGTCACTCTCATGGTGGGTCCATCTGATACACTATTTTCTAACATGTATCTATGCGCTTAGTTTGATGTCATATATAATGACTAATGAGACACTGTCATCAACCAACACACACTCTAGTCTTGATGTGTCATTGTTTTCTATCAACCTTTCACAATGACATCTGACTAGGGACATAACAAGAATGTACATACTCTTAGCACCTGTATGATCTCATTGTCCAGGTCCTTAACCTGAAGACATACATCATTGAGTATTTTCATTCTTTAGACATTCATCTTGCTCCATCATATATCTCATAATCGATTGAGCTAGAATAAATTGGAAGCTTGCCTTTGATATTTATCAAATAAATCAGAACATATGCCATTCCAATCATCATATGATTGTCTCTCTAGGCATACATACCAACAGAATCCCACTTGCACTTAGAGCCAATCACCTTTGAATCATATTCTTAGTGATATCTAAACATGTCCAACATGTTTCTATTGCATTAGTGATAATGCAGTGATTAGAAACATTTTTCTTTAGTCGGTATATTGCATGCTTCACATCTCCTCACTGTATGACATTTCCTATGAGATGTAGTTGTTGTAATATTCTATCTGATATTCCTTGCCTAACAATTAGCTACATAGTATGACTTAGTATTTCTACTTTGTCATCAATCATTGGAATATCTATAAGTTCATCTGTATGAACTTCTATATCTATATAGTATCCTTCGTTGCTCATAAAATAAGTATACTCGGCATTCCTTTTAGAATTAAATAGCCTTTTAATTTTACTCGGAACACTTCCATTTAACAACTATTGTTCACTTTACACTTGAATATAACTTTTATATTTTGCATTTTGCGGTCATTTTTCTATCATTTTAGAAGCTTGCATCAGTGTAACTCATTTGCACTCAACTCTTCCTTTTATTACCATAGAACTAATCCTTTAATACTTCATAAGTACTTTTATGAGTTCTTTATGGTATTCCAGTGACTCTCACTAGAAGTAGACAGACATCCACTCATCATGTCCAATACAAACGAGATAATTGAATGAGTATATCATATTGTCATGTCCAATACATACAAGATGATGAATGCATATATATTTTCTTGTCATGTTTCATAAATACAAGATCATGGGATGATTACATACATGATAGATCCAATTGCATAAGGCCTCTATCTATGTGTACCTATTCTTTATAAGAATTTGGGACACAAGACATCTGAGAGACTAACTCCATGTAATATGGACATGTTTTATCCCATTGAATCTTTGCATACTAAACCCTTGAGCATAGACTGCCAATGTATTCTCTCTCTTTATCGGGTCAAGAGACTTTCAAGAACTATCTCTATGGATCTCTATTCCTATCACATATGACATCTCTCTTTATTCCCTTAAAGAAGGTTTTTCCACACCAATTTTGGTTTATTCCTCATCATCATGTGGAATATGAATATGCTCCCACTAAATCATTGTAATCACAGATCCCTTCTTTATTTCGATATATTAATCGAACCTTTTGACTATATAATCAAAGTAAAGACTTCAAATCTGAGGTGCATGTATTTAATCAATCATATTGATTAATCATTTGTAACTTATAGACTGCATTTGCATTAATGGAATTATAAAACCCTTCAAGTTGTGCCATGTACATAGCCTCATGTTAATCCTACTAGGAATGCAGTTTTAATTCCCAAATGCCAAATTTCATAGTCTTTAATTTCCATTAGCAACCATGATCCTTTATGGCCTATAGCCACTGCAATTGGTCAAATAAAATCATCAGGTTCTACACCTTGAACTCACTTGAATTTATCTTAACCAATTAGCTCTTCAAATGGCATCCATGTTAGTCTTAACTCCTAAGATCCAATTGCACTTTTGCTTTTTATCCCTAAAAGTGCTATCATTAAGGTCATACCTTATTTGGTTCACATGGAAGTCATTTTGGATCTTATGGCTTTAAGCCATAACTCAAAATATGGTTCATCAACATCATCTATATAGATTATTGGCTCATCATTGTATGACCAATTAATCACCTTTGAGTTTGTAGGATATCATTATCCATCAAGATCAAGGTGTTTTCTACTAGATATATGATGTGTATTTGTTACATAAAGAAATTGAGATTCCACAACGCTTGTGATTCTTAATCTCCTTTCACTAGTACAGATGTCACCTTTGACGTCGGTTTAATAAGCCTTTTTACGTCGATTTCCAAATGGAACCCAAGTGCATGACACTAAAGTAGATTTCTTAAGTGTCGATTACAAAATTAATGACCTAGAGCCATCCCTGATTGCAACCAAAAAAAGAACCTCTAGCAATGGCACCATAGGCATCGATTCTTCATAAAAAACAAACGCAAATATCCATCACAAACAAAAAAAATTGGCCCCCGGTTAGACCATAGTTGTTAGTTGTGTATAAATAACCGGCACCAATATCCATCCCGAATAAAAAAAATTGGCCCCGTTTAGACCATAGTTGTCATTTGTGTATAAATAACCGACTTCGTTGACCTCCTCTATTGACAGTTTTTTTATAACAAAAAAAACTGATATCATTAGTACAAAAGATGGAAGTTTTATGTAGTTAACCGACAATTTGGGCATTCATTGTTGGCTTTTTACTTTTAACCGACAATGATATTTTGTTTTTTTTTCTTATCAGATTATAGGCCTACTGTCCGGTTGGTTAGCAGGATGCAGAACCTGCAGTTCTAAATTGCAGGTTACATCATCCCCTTATATCAGCCAACAATGGGCCACAAACCTGCAATATTAACAAGATGGACAATATATATATTTTTTAGGGTAAATTGCCTACTTTCAATTAGAAATCAAACTTGCTTCAGCGCAGTCTATTACAAAAGAAGGAAAGGGAAAACATCTACTAAAAGGAACATTACTAAGGGTAGATGATCAAGCTAGCTGGTGTGCCAACCCATTTGCCCGCCTTCTACATAAGAAAAAGGAAATGTTGGCAAAGAAAGTTTTAAACTAGGCAATATCATCTAGGAGTGTTCCCAGGAGATCCACCCACCTTACTTCTGAGGTAGTACACCTGCCTACCGACTCAGAATCTGATTCCACTACTAGCATGTTGATGTTCATCTCCTTGGATTGCTTGATCCCTTCTTGAATTGCCCAAGCTTCAGCACAACAGATGTCCTATAGAGTTGGGCCCCTCCATCCCAAAATTGTGGTGACCTTACCAACGTTATCCCTCCAAACTATCCCAAAGCCATCATAACCCTAGACCCCCACAACAACATCACAATTCATTTTTATAGACCCCTGTGGTGGCGTTTGCCACCCTCTAGTCATGTTCATTTTTGTCTGTGTGTCATCCTTACTCATAGCACGGTATCCTCATGTCAGTTCTAGTAATGTTCATTGGACAATCGATGGATGTCACACCTTGTTGCCAAATATGATATAATTTTGCCTCATCCAAACTGCCTAGAGGGATGAAATTGTATCTTCATCATCTTCATTATTGCATGTCCATGTAAGAGTCATGATGGTGTCTTTGATTCTCTTGAATTCAACCTTCCTCACTCAACTTTTGAAGTCCCTCGAGCAGTCCCGCCAAAGGTCCCATGCTTGGGTGCACCTGTACAACATGTGATTAACATACTCCTTTTCCCTCCTGTAAAGGCTACAAATACCATATGTATGACAACGCCTGTCAAATAGTCGCCTGAGGATGGACACAGCTCCAGTCACACAGTGCCATAGGAAATGTGTTGCCTTCAGGATAAGTCCCCTCTTCAAGATAGCTTGCCATACTCTATTTCCCTCATTGCTTATCATATTCGATGTTGTGTGGGGTTGTTAGGTTGCCATTCAGTATGCAGACTTCACCATGTACTCCCCACTTCTTCTCAGCCTCTAAAATATCCCATCTGCTTGCCTTAATTATGCCTAGTGGTATTGCATGAACACGTTCAGCTATCTTCGGGGTAAACATGTTATTTACACCCTTAGTATCCCATGTGTTCATTTCTTGATTGATCAGCCGGTAGACATGTTGTATTATCAACGGCGAGACCCCAAATTTAGATTCGAGGTTGAATCCTATATTGGGTATCCAGTTATCCAACCAAATTTTAATACTCATTCCGTCCCCCAAATGCCATTGCAGCCCTTCTAGTATGAGGCTCTTAGAGTTCCATATACTATGCCAGGTGAAGCTCGGGTTGCAACCACATCTTGCCTTTAACATAGTGTCTGTAGGAAAATACCTGGCTTTGAGAACCCTATATACCAATGTGTCCCTCCTGTGAAACAAATGCCATACTTGTTTTTCCAAAAGGACCTGGTTAAATATATGAATATTTCATAATCCCATACCTCCTTGTCTCTTTGGCTTTCATAAATTTACCCACCTTACCCATGCAATTTTCCTTTCTTCTTCTTTGGCTCCCCACTAGAATCTCGATATAGTATTGCTGATGGAATCTAGGAGAAATGTTGGTTGCTAGAATATGCTCATGATATAAGAGGTTATGTCTTGTACAACTACTTTGATGAGAACCTCCTTCCCCAACTTGGATAATGATTTTTCTTTCCACCCTTGTAGCTTCCTCTATACATGCTCCTAAACATAGGCAAACACCTGCTTCTTAGATCCACCCACTGTCATAGGGAGCCTCAAGTACTTGACATGTCTATCCACCTCCTTTACCTGCAACAAATTTATTATCTCATCCTTCCTTTCCCTACTCACCCCTTTTCTAAAGGCCACCTCAATCTTGGATAAATTAATCTTCTCTCTGGATGCTCGTTCATATTGATTGATAATGGTAGCTAATTTCAGGCATTCTTCTTTGGTTGCCCTGGAAAAAAGGATCGAATCGTGTGCAAAGAAAAGGTGAGAAATGCATGGACCATGACGGCTCGCCCGAACTACATGGATGAAATTCTTTTGTGATGCTAGAGCAAGTGAAGTAGAGAAAGCATCAACACATAAAATAAAAAGGTATGCTGATAGAGGGTCACCCTGGCACAGTCCTCTGGACGGTTGAGTCTTCCTAGTGTGATCCCCATTGCTAGCAAAAGAGTGGGTTACTGTTGACATGCAATCCATTACCTTCTTTCTCCAAATATCCCCAAAGCCCAACTTTCCTTGGATGTAGTCTACAAACTTCCACTCAACCCTGTCATAAGATTTTGACATGTCCAGCTTTAGGGAAATGTGTCCCTTCTTTTTTCCTTTACCTCCCATCATAGGGTGAAATAACTCATTAGCAATGAGGGTATTATCAGTATTGAGTCTACCAGAGATGAAGGCAGTTTGTTGTTCTGACACTATCTTGTCCATCACCTGTAAGGACCCTGACCTTCGTTTTGGGCTTATCCTGTTTGCTTTGACTAAACCTTGTGCTTAATTTCTTGCTAATCACCTTTAGTGGAGATTAGGGTTTGCTTCTGCTTTGTTGAGTGTTGGAGGTGCTACTTGCAAAATAACCTAAGTTTAAGGTTGATGAGCAAGTTTGTCACCTTGAGAGATGATCTTCTCTCTCTTTGCTTCCTCTACAGTTGAGAGGAAATGTTGGGCTCATTTCTTGAGTTGCCTTGGGCCTTGTAGAGCTTTGTTCGCCTTTGTTTCACTTTGTTTGGGCCTTGTTGAGCTTTGTATCGGGTAGGAGCACCTGTTTTCAGTCATGGGGGTGTCGTCCATGGGTGTGTCGGCCAAGGTGGTGGTGTGTGTTTCGTCCTTTGACCCCTTTGAACTCCTTTCTTTGGTTGTTTCACCATACCTTGGACATGTGGCCGATCTCTTGTTGAGTGGTGGCATAACATGTTCCTTGTGGTTTGCAAGGTGGCAAGATGTTGGACAAGTGTCCCTACGTAAGATGACACCTTGCCTTGGTTCACCTTTGATCCTTCACTATATATATGTTCCCTTTCACTTCCATAGGATCTCTTTTAGCTCTTTGTTTCTATTCCCTTCTTTGGTGCACGACACACCTTTCTTTGGTGTGCTTGGTGATTGATCCCCGTTGGTGGTGATCTCTTCTTCTTCCTCTAGCTTGGTGGTCGAACCCTAGGTGGACCTTGCTTCCTTGGTGGCCGAAGTGGTGTGGTTTGGAGCTAAAAGCTTAGAGCTTGGAGCTTTGGAGCTTGAGGATCTTGCTAAAGGCAGGTTACATAACTTCTAACCCTAATTATACTACCTTCCTTTTTTTGTGTGTTCATGTATTGTAACAACCCTGACCTGGGTTGTTAGAACCCCAGTTTTGGGTTCTTTTGGTGAGAAATGTAATTTCTCATATTAAAGATATTGGAACAAATAATGATATATTTTGTTTTGAATAAATGAGTTTTCATTTACAATAGCCTTGATGTTGTGTTGTGGGCTTTATTGGCTATTGGGCCCAATAACAAGGAAATTCAATTAATAAATGGATAATTGAGTATTTGAGAAAAGAAAGGTGTGGAAACCTCCAGAAGGCAAAAGAATACAATCCAAAGTTGGATTTCGTGCCTCTTGGGTTCCTTAGGTCCCAAGGAGTCCAAAGTTGCATAGAGAATGCAATAAGAGAAGAAAAGACCAATTAAGTATTTCCTTGTTAAGAAAGAAATTGAAAATAATGATAAAATGTGGAAAATACGTGAAAAGAGGTATAATTGAGTTATCCTTAGTGGAATTTCGTATTCCAAGGATTTCTAATGATAAAAGGCATACCAATGAGGAAAATAAAAGAGAAATAAAGAGAAACCCTCAAAAAGAGATATTTTAATGAGAAATAAACAAGATAAGGTGAAATAATGCATTTAGATGCATCTAGAAGGATAATGAGTATCCAATAAAAAGGATTTCGAAATAATAGAGTTTCTTGGGATCCAAGGAGTCCCAATAAAGAGGAAAGAAAGTGAAACTACTAAAATTGCAAAATAAGGAGTTGATGTGAGTATACAATTAATGTATTATGTGGTATTGCTAAAAAGAAAGTAATTGCTATTAAAAGGAAAACTTAATTTCGTGCCTAAGGGTTAAAAGTCAAGCAATAAAGAGAGTAGGTGAGAGGAATTTCGAATTCCTAATACATAATGAAAAATATACATGAAGAGAGAGAAAGATACTTCAAAAGTAAGGAAAATCCCTTTCCTATAAGGAGAAACCTAGTTTTCTTTGTGGGTAAGAGATTTGGGGCATGGATACTCCCCTATAAAAGGAGTAGACCCTTTGGGATGAGTTCCAGAGAAAATCCACAAAGCTCTCTCTCTCTTCCTTCTTCGTCTTCTTCATCTCCTTCAAGCAAACCCTAGCCATGAAGTGCGTGTGTTCTCTGGAGTAATGGAAAGCCGAGGAGCCATCTAGATGGGAGTCCGGAGTGCTGCGGTACTGAAGAGTAGCTTCCCCATCAAAGTTGGGTCTTAGAACGTGTGCAGCAGCAACCTCTAGGCTGCAGCAACGGCCACAAGAAACTACCATGTCGATCAAGTATTTGGCCACGCTGGCCGCAACCTGGTGGTGCCACAAGTGCGCAGAGGGACGGAGGACAGAGGGCAAGGACTGGTGGTGAGTTTCGAGGTCCAGGGAGGAGTAGAAAGCCCCACGTAGGGCTGCAAATTGCGGCCAAGTAGGGAAGATCGGAGGTAGAAGATGACCACGGCAGTTGGATGCTTCTACCCCTCGTGGGTATGCAGAATTGGCAACTTAAGTGGGGGGTATAAGGGTCTTTCTATTATGTTTGGGGCGGTTGGGTGTTGCAAAGAAAGAGGCGACGTGGCGCGTCCTCATTGGCCCGAAGCAAGTGTTTTTGCTAAATTCATAACTAATGATTCGTAGCTCTGATGATTATGCATAAAATATGAAACTTGCTCAGAAAAATGAGAGGAATCCAATAAAAATATAATTTGAGCCTGATTATTCTTGTAATTCAAAAAGTATATAGAGATGCTATCTTTAATAGTTTAATCAATGAAAAACCCTAACCTTTGGTGATTAATGAATTAGAAAGGGTTAGACGAGTTTTTAAAGTTGATATTAGCCTGTTAATGATGAAAGGGCACATTAGGAACAAAAAGGATGAACTTTGCATGTAATTAGTTAATTTTGAGTTTAATGTGCATGAATAATACGTTAATGGGCCTTGAAATCCTAGTGTTGGTAATTAGGACTATTAAAGGCTTTAATTATTCGATTTCATATATAGAACTGAGTTTTCATGGTTATAATCTATTTTGAGCGTTAAAGTTCCTAATTTGTGGATAAATACCCTAAATGTAGTAATTAGGGTTTTCTCATGAATAAAAGGTGGAATTAATGGAAAATCGGGTTCATATGTGATTAGGACCATAATGAACTATGAATAAAGGTGGAATTAATAAATTAATGATAGTAGCTTAAATAAAAAGAGGCTTAATGAGCTTAATTAATGGTTAATTATGCCTTTAATCCGGAATTGAGGATTAGATGTGGAAATAATTAGGGTTTGTGATCAATTGTGTTAAATTAGGGTTTAAAACAGTAAAAGATGAAGGGAAACCCTAATTGTAATGGAAACCCAAAAAGTGGACTAGAAACCCTAAGAAGCGAGCTAGATTTAATAGATCTTAATGACATGAGTAATAAAAGGAAATTGTATAATTGTTTCAGGATCTTATTGAATGCTTGCATGCTCATTGTTGTTTGGATTATTCCTGCACCTGAATCTACATGTACAAGTATGTGATTAATTATGAATAACTGCCTTAGTTTCCCGAGGATTTTGCGGATGGTTAACCGCATTGAATGCAAATTATCAGTTTGGATGTTCATACTTGCAAACTATAAAGTTACTATGATTATCACATTAATAATAGAGTATGTATTCTCACACCTACATGCCACCCTGATGGATGATGCCAAAGGTCAGGCCCAGACGGGTAGACCAATGGACACCTTGAGTGGTGACCCCAGGCACCAAGTTCGGGAATGAGAAGGTGGCCTATGATATTGCATGGATAGAGGGCACCATGAGTGGTGACCCCAGACACCAAGCTCGGGATTGAGAAGGTGGCCTTAAGTCATTAGCAAAGGAAACCCTAAGGTGGGTATGCCAGGGTTAGGACAAAAGTAGTGGAGAATGTCATACTGGAAAATGTAAATTGGCTGGTAAATTAACTTGATTGTGATAATTCGATTGTTATCCATATGTGAAAACTTTTGGTTGTCCCCACATACCAGTATATTTCGATATACTGACCAACATTTTGTTTTTCGGCGTTTTAGGTACAACCCTGAAATGAACAAACATTAAGGTGACACATTGTGAAATTAAGAAATAAAGTGCAAGGAGGATTAGATAGTTTAATTCAAGATCTGGATAGGTAGATTCCAAAAGTTTTTCAAAGGTAAGTAATGTTTTAATTTTATACCCAATTCCAGTTTAGTTAGTAGAATTTCATAATTATTATTGATTATTTGTCGAACATTTGATCCTGTTAATTGAATAACGGCTCTGACCTTCGGGTCTCCCTTAATTGGGGGTTACTGGGAGGCGGGGTTGTTACATGGGTTATACTTAACCCTAGGTGTTTTGACTAAGAAATATGATTATATGCTTAATCTTATCTTGTGAAAAGTAATTAGGGCTCTTGAGAAACTCATGTTTCAATTTTGGTCATGTTTAAACAATGTTGAAGCAATGTTTGCTTATTTTGGACTAAAGTGCAAATTACCCAAGTTGAGTGGTTAAATTGCCAATTTTTCATGATAAGATGTTCTTCATGTGTTGAAGCATCATGAGAATGAATATGATGCAAAGGTATGGCTTGTGGTATCCTGAGTACCAAGGAAGAGCTGATAAAGCAATGTTTATGTATTAAAACCTAGTTTTGGTGTAAAGTGCAATTTACCAAAAACCTAGGGTTCAATATGCAAATTACCACTTAAATAAGGTTCCTAATGTTTCTTGGCACCATGTAGAGCAAAGAAAATGAGAGGGTCTTTGGAGGAGAGTGAATCTTGATATTAAAATAATCAAGATTTAATCCTAATTGAAACCCTAATTCGATTTAGGGCAAAAATAAATGTATTAATTAAAAGGCCTTCAACCAAAATTAAAATGGTTGAATTCAGATGTGTGTTTGACGTCCTTGAGCTTTGCAAGGACTACGAAAATATCCAAGGGAGTGGATAACTCACACACAAATTTATAAGAAAAACAAATATCCACTCACATATGGATATTAATATAATATGATTTAAGGTGCTTGATTTGCTTTTCTTTAAATAATGGATAATTGAAAGGGATAAGAGGAAAATAAGATAGCCTCGTCCCTAAGTAAGATGAAGGGGGAAGAGTTGGCCACATTTTTGGGATTAATTGGATTTTTGCAAAGTACATTCTCTCTCATTGAATTTTTATAAAAGGACCTTTTACAAGCCAAATGAAAGGTGTTTTCGACCCCACTTCTTCTCCTTGCTTGGGAAACGACCAAGGGAGCTTGGGAGTATCAGGAGGACGACCCCCAACCTTTTGGTAAGGTTCTTGATCCATTTCACCTTGATTCCATGGTGGAAATTGAAAATAAATTATGGATTTCTTCTTATTTCGATCTCCTCTTCAACCCTAGCTAATATTTTCAACCAAAAGCTTGAGGAAGAGCCTAGGGGGAGTTGCAAAAGCTTAATCCACCATTTTTTCCGTGATCTTGGAGCTTTGGAGCTCAATTGGAGGCGGTTTTATTACTTGAAATGCTAACTTTGTTATTGCATTCAATTCCCCATCAAGTAATGATCATTTCTCTATTTACAATTATTGATTTGGTTGATTGATGCAATTTCCATGGAAATCACAGCAGGTTTCGTGGGTCTAGAGCTTGATGATGATGAAATCATCATAAGCACACACCTCCCCAAATATCTCGACCAAACGGTTTCAATCAAATGTCCAAACTGTTTGTGTTTTTGGGGCAAACAGTTTGAAACCGTTTGGAATGAAACGGTTTCACTAAACCGCATAGAAGCAAATGGTTTAAGACCGTTTGGTGATGTTGACCAGGGTTGACCATTTGGGGACTTGTTCATAATGATCTAGGTTAATGACCCATCAATTATTATTGATTAACTCCAATCAGTAGGTCCATCAATCACCTAAACCCTAATCGGGTTGAGTGTTGATTTCATAAGTGATTGAGTTTGAAACTTGGGTATATTGACCCAAACGGTTTCAAAACCATTTGGGAATCACCCAAACGGTCTCAAGACCGTTTTTAGGTCTAGGGTTGAGTATGGTTAGGTATTTGAAGATTCAAACATATGGTATAAACCCTAATCGGCTAAGTGTTGATTTTGTAATTGAATGAGTTGATGCTTTGGGTTGATTGACACAAACGGTTTCAAAACCATTTGGGGATCACCCAAACGGTCTCAAGACCGTTTGGAGGTCACCCAAGACCGTTTTGAGGTCTAGGGTTAAGTTTGTTCAAGTGTTTGAAGGTCCAAAGATACCAAATTGAAATACAATTAAGTGCTGATTTGGTGACCAATCCTAGGATCCAAACCCTAATTGAATGATATGGTTAATGATGATATGATGGGAAAATGGTCTCAAGAACGTTTGGAGGTCATCCAAATGATCCCAATACTGTTTGGGGGTCACCCAAGACCGTTTGGAGGTCTCTTTTTGACTATTGTTAGGTGTTTGAAGATCTAAAGGTTCTAAGTCACAGTGCAATCAAATGCTGATTTGGTGATCTAACAATGATCCAAACTTTGATTGATTGACTTGAATTTTGATGTTGACATGGGGAAACGGTCTCAAGACCGTTTGGAGGTCATCCAAACGACCTCAAGACCGTTTGGGTTCAGGTCATGCCCAATTTGGATGATGGTCCAATGGTTGTAAAGTAACTAGTTTCACATTGGTTAATGTTGAAGGATCATCGATTCCAAACCCTAATCCAATTGATTCAAACTCTAATTGATGATCAATTGAGGATCAATTGAGGGTCAAATCAGTTGAATGTTGACCTATTTAACTCAGTTGAAGTATGGTGATAGGTCCAATTGATGATTGGATACATGAATTCAATGATTAAAGGAACCAACATTAGAAACCCTATTTTAATTTGATTGGTTGAGACCATATTTGATCCATGCAGTTTTGAGGAGGTGTGGACCAAACAGTCTCAAGACCGTTTAAGTCCAAATGGTCTCAAGACCGTTTGGGACCAAACGATCCCAAACTGGTTGAGTCCATGCGGTTTCAAAAAGGTACTTTAGCAAACGATTTCAAGTACTTGCTTTAGCAAATGGTCTCAAGCACCACCTTTGCCAAACAATTTCAAACCGTTTGAACTTTGAAAGACTAAGACCATTTGGGGATCAAGTAGTCAAGATTGATTTAGGATTCAATTGGTTAATCCACTTGGACACCTATTGTAATTGAAGATCCAATTGGTCAATTCAATTGGATACCTTATCTATTGGAGGTCCAATGTAATTGAATCTCTTGAGAATTAAGATGATGAATGATCCATTGATCCAATGATGATTAGTAATGCAAATCAATGAAGTTACAAGGTTGAAACCCTAATAGTACCTAATGCATTAGTGACAATTAAGGGATGAACCCTAATTGCTTATAGGAACAATGAGGTGATACTCTATGTTAATCATAGTTGTATGTACTTGATTGAAGGGTTGATATGACCTAATCAAGTTGAGAAGATGATAGCATGAGGTTCATACATTAATATGATTCATGAGGTGATTAGGGGCATGATTCTTAAGCAAAGAGATCATGAAACCCTAATCATGAACATAAACCCTAATTGACAGGGCTATTGAACTCACCCTAATTGAGGACAATTTTGAATGAAACCCTAATCCATGGTGAGGATGTAACCCTAATCTAGGATAATGATATATGAAACTCTGATTTAGGGAAATGAGATGTAAAACCCTGATTGGAGATGAATAGTAGACCCATGCTTTGGGTAACCATAGTGGAAACCTTAATTGAGGTTGATTCCATGTGAATCCCTAATTGAGGTTGATTCAATGTGAATCCCTAATTGAAGTTTTTGTTTGGTGCACGTAGGGTGTTGCCTTTTTACTATTTTCCAAAAAAGTGCGGGTACAAGGATGTAGCCACTTAAGGGAAAACAAAAGTTGTACAGAAAAACAAAAGACTAGCTACTCAAAACTTTGATGTCATCTAAGCAGGCCTCTCAGAGCTTCCAACTATCTGTGCAAGTGCCCCTGAAGGTCCTCGTATTCCTTTCTTCCCAGATCATGTGTATAATAACACAGGTCACTATCTTTTCTCTCCCTTTAAGATTGAATAAATCAGAAAAGGAGTTAAAGATCGCAGGACTACTACTGTACCTCCTCTAGTAACCCCAAATACCAACAGAAAAATTACAGCCAAAGAAAAGGTGGTCTGCATCCTCTTCACAGGTACAACAGAGAATGCATCTAGATGCCAGTTGAAAGCCTGACCTTTTAAGGTAATTCGTAGTCGAGATTCTCCCAAGAAAGCACTTCCACATCAGCATAGAAAACCTCCTTGGCATACTCTTCCAAATCCAATGCCCCCAATGAACCCTTTGATGTTTCTTCCTAACCACACTCCAACAGTCTTTCAGCCTGCAAGACTTCTCTAACCCAAACAGGATTTGATCATCATCACCATCATGAATAAAAGTATCCTCCACAAAGCCATTCAAAAGATGGGAACAACAGAAAGAAGGGATATTCCACCTTCCATCCTTCAGACAAGCTTCGACTTTGCAGTTTAGGCCAAGCCCCATTCTAAGCATTAGATCAGGATTTATCAACTCAATGAGCTTCTTTTTACCCATGATCCAGGGATCTCTCCAAAACAGAAATTTCTTCCCATTACCCAAGATGAAATAGATCTCTTCTAAAAGAACCTTTCTTAGCTCGAGCATCCTCCTCCACAGCCAAGAGTTAGAGGCTCTGGAGCTCACAGACCAAATCGATTCCTTCTTGATGTACCTACCATTAATCCACCTTACCCATAAACTCTCCTTCTTAGTAGCAATGCCCCATAGATTCCTTATCATACCAGCTTTAGACCAATCATCAATGCGTCTAATACCTAGGCCACCCTCATCTTTAGGCCAACAAATAGTTTCCCAAGCCACAGTATGCAAATGCTTCTTCTCTTCCGTATCTCTCCATAGAAAGTCTCTCATAATCTTCTCAAGGTGTTTAACAATAGACTTCGGGAGGGGAAAGGTAGAGGTCCAAAATATACTATAAGAAGACAGAGTGGAGATTATCAACTCCACTCTACCAGCTTGGGAAAGAAGCTTCCCTTTCCATGCATCCAACTTCAAAAGGAACTTATCCACAATAGGGCTGCACATTTCTTCGTGAGCCTCCCAGTAAACAAGAGAACACCCAAATATCGAACAGGCAGAATACCAACCTCCATATTAAGAATGTTACTCAATTCCTCATCAGTAGCATGCTTGCTTAAAAATATATGGCTTTTATTATTGTTTAAACGCAGACCAGAAATACTGAAAAAAGTATCAAGAACCTCTTTCAGACACACATCATTGCTCCTATCAGCTCGAGCAAACAGTAATAAATCATATGCAAAGATGATATGCGACACTTCCACAGCTCCAGCAGAAATAGGACACCACCCATCCTTCCTCAGTTCAAAATTAATAATAGATGTCAAACCCTTCATGGCAATGACAAAGAGCAAGGGGGAGAGGGGGTCACCCTGTCTCACTCTGTTAGTGGCCATAAATTCTTCAGTAGGAACCCCATTCACCATAACTTTATAAGTAGCAGTGACAAAGGACTCATGAATCCAATTCAGCCAGCACACAGGAAACCCCATGTTACTCATCAAGTAGAGGATATAGTCTCTCCTCACTGAGTCATATGCTTTGGCAAGATCATCTTTCACACACATAATATTCTGAGAGCCTCCAAAGGTGCTAAGAACTTCATTCGCCAGTAAAATAGCATCACCAATATTCCTACCCTTCACAAACGCCACTTGGTTGGCATCAATAATCTTGGGCAGAACCGAAGCAAGTCGATTGGCTAGAATCTTTGCAATAACTTTGTAAATAGTATTACATAATGAAATCGGTCTGAAATCCTTGAGATTGATAGCACCCTGAACATTGGGAATCAAGGTGATGATCGTACTGTTACACTCCTTGAGTAGTCTACCAGACTTAAAGAAATATAGGATAGAATTAACAATTTCATCACCCACCACACTCCACATTTCCTTAAAAAAGAGTGCATTGAAGCCATCAGGCCCCGGGGCTTTATCACTACTCATCTTCAAAAACACCTCTTCAACCTCCTTCCTCGTCACCTCCCCACACAGAAGATTGTAGCTGCCTTCATCTATCTTCGGCATCACCCACTCTTCCTTCCACTCAACTCTGTCCATAGTTGTTCCATTATAGAGGTTTAAATAGAAGTTCTTGATTCTCTGCCTTATGTCATCAGACTCATAGGTCTTACTACCCATGTCATCTATAAGAACATTCATATTGTTACAAATTCTTCTAGTTTTCAGCGAAGCATAAAAGAAGGCTGAATTTTTATCACCTTCCTTTAGCCATTCGACCCTGCTCTTCTGACGTAACACGCTCTCTTCATAGCATAAATCTTTAACAGTATCATCCCTTAAAGTAACAAGCTTCCTTTGATTATCAACATTACTAGTATCAACATCTATAGCCCTTTTTAACTCGAACATCTCACTTTCCAGTTCTCTAGCCTTAGCGAAGAAGTTACCCACAACTTCCTTATTCCATTTTCTCAAAGCACATACCACACAAAACAACTTCCTGTAAACAATGAACATTGGAGTCCCAACCACATCAACACTGCGCTAGGCTTCAATAACCACATTCTTGAAAGAGTCTTGCTTAGTCCAAGCGTTAATAAAACGAAATGTGGAGCCTCCTTTCTTCTTTGCCCCAAGTCTGAGCATTAGAATTTTGTGATCGCTTACCACAGCAAGGACCACTTCACCCCAACAGCAAGGAAAAGTAGAAAGGAAGTTAACGTTAGTGAAGATGCGATCAATCTTGGAGAACGTACTCATACCTCTCCTGCTATGACTATCCCAGGTGAAATAAAAGCCTTTGGTTTTTAGCTCAATCAAATCCACATCGACAATGGCCTTGTTGAAATCCACCATGCTTTGACAAGAAGGCGGTTGTTTACCTGAATTTTCTCTCGAGAGCCTGACGGCATTAAAATTGCCAACTACACACCATTGAACAGGACTCATGCTCTTAATACAAACAAGAGAATTCCATAATACGGTACGATCAGCATCAAGGTTAGCACCATAAACAACAGTTAAGTCAATCTTCAGATGACCTTTAGATAAGCTACAATGAATGCACTGCTCATTGCATAGAGATGCCTTAATATCCATATCCCTGTCTTCCCAAACAATCAGAATACGGGTGTACAAGTACATGTCAGAGTTATCGAGAAACTTAGCATTAGACCAAATGTTGTCTACGAAATCTTTCACATTCTTCTTTTGAAGCCTAGATTCAAGGATAATGTAGACATCTGCCTTATTCCTCCTCACTTCTTCCCGAATGTGAGGTACTTTATTTCCTCCCCCCCTCACATTTTAGGAAAAGATCGTAAGCGACTCAACCATTTGGGGGCATGAGAGGAGAAGCATCATTCATCTCAGCCGCAGCCACAGATGTAGGAACTACCTCATTCAGAATTTCCCCCTCATTAAAGTTTGAGAGAGGAGAGAACTTGTTCAATGACTCTGGAATGGATCTAGTTGAGCTCTTACCAATACCTCTTGGGGCCGATTTAGTTTTCTTCTTGATGACCTCCCACCCTACTCCTGGAGTAGCTTCAGGGGTTACCTTCTCCTTAGAACTAGCTGAAGAAGAAGTTCCTTGAACACTCAGAAACTCAGCAGCAATCACAGTGACATCACCATCGACCTCCAATGATTGAGGAACAAGTGTACTTGAGGGCTGATCAAACTCTGGAATACCCTCCATGGCATCACTGAAAACCTCCGAATCGTCCTCTTCCACAACAATCTTCAGAATCCATTTCTTAACTACTTTCTTCTTTAGGAATTTTCCGTCCTCATTCACAGCATCCGAACAGAGAGATTGTTCGTGCCCAAAGAGGCCACATGTCGAACACTTTGCAGCTTCCCACTCATATTCAAAGGAGATGGAATCAACTTGACCGTCATCACTCTCAATCTGGAGTTCCTTTGGATACGTGAAGTCTGAAGAGATAACCACTTGAATCCGAGCAAAGTCCAACCTAAGGAATTCTGAGGTCAATTTATCCGGACGCAGCGGAATGCCCAAAACCGAGCCAATCTTGCTGAACATCTCTGGGTCCCAGAGCTCTAGCGGAAGGTTAAAGATCTTAATCCAAATCGGGATCTCATTGATCTTTATCTTCTCGAGAGGTTCACCTCACTCCCACTTCTTAATGATGAGAGGCCTACCCGCTACAAACCATGGTCCTCCATCGATAGCCGTCTTCATATCCTCGTCATTGTCGAACATAACGATGAACATACCCTTACCACGCGATCTCACTTCAATAGAGCCCTTCGCATTCCAGATTTGAGCAAGGTGCTTCACCAGAGTTGGCCAATGTGGCTTTAGACCAACTACATACCCGGCTGTTGTTCTGCTCCATCTGGAGATATTCCTCTCAGAAATCAGTTTAGGGTAGAGCAGCTTCCCATCCGACAAACGAACTTCGGTTTTCTTAAGAGCGACAGGGTTGTTCGATGTCTTCTCCTTAAATAGACTAGCCCAGTTGAGAGGCGCTTTCGGATCTGGCTCGTCGGTCACGAGAGTCACAGGTTCAAGTCCAAGATCAGGAGGATTTGACGCCACCGTCTCTTTCGCAGTTGCCACCGCCGTCACCCCCGTGATCGCCTCAGCGCTCATTCATAATAATTCGAACTTTATACATCAAATTGAAGTTGATTCCATGAGAAACCCTAATTGAAGTTGATTCCATGAGAAACCCTAATTGAGGGTGATGCATGAGAAATCCCTAGTTGGGACGAATAGTAAACATTAAGTATAGGCAATGAGATGTGGAAGCTTAATGAAGGGTGATGCTATATACAATCCTAACTCTAATGAAGTATGATAGCATGTGAAATCCCAAAGCCATAATAAAGGGTAAAGGTATGTGAAACACTGATTGAAGTTATAATACATGAATCCTTAATCTTGAAAAACATGATGACAACCCAGAAACCTAATAATAAAATAGTGGGTAAAACCTTATAAGGGTGAAATATCATAAATGGTTGATTATAGGCAAGCTTATTGTAAGCAATGCCTTAACCTGAGATGAGTTCATATCATTAAAGATAATTGGACCATTCTTATGTGTAACCTATGCACTTCATGGTAACAGTGATAGGTTAGTGGATGAAAGGATTAAGATGGGAAATACCTTAATCCAAGATAAGATGATAACTTAAGAAAGTTGGAAGCAATGCAGTAAGTGATACATCAAGATATGAAAGACTTCACAGTTATCATCTCAAAGTTGATATACTTTGATAACTATGAAATACTAATGTGAGATGGGAAATCTTAACACTAAATTTGGTAATGGGACATTGGAGATCATAATATGATATGAATGTAAGCCCTAACCCTATTGAGGGAATAGAGGTATTACTATTGTATTACATGAAGTAATATGTTATCATTGCCTAGGGAGAGGTGATAAGATGTTTAATGGCCTTGTGAGCCATTTGGTTAAATGTTGCCTAGTGATAGGTGACAAGATGCTTTATGGGCCTTATGAGCCATGAGAGAAATTATCGCATAGTGAGAGGTACCAAAATGATTATAAAAGTTTATTATAAGAAATGATAATGTTTTAATAAACTTAATAAGAGGAACAACTGTATTCAATAAATAATGTGTAAAGTTATGTAGGCTAACCTCAGGGTTCAGAGCCCAAAGTAGTATGTGATGATCAATGATGAGTTAAAGGAATTAAATTCCATGAACAATGTAATCAAGATTGGTTAAAGTCCAATTCCTGGCTCTGAGATCAGGATTGGTAGTGTCCAATACCTGGCAGAGGTGTAATGCCTATAATCAGGATTGGTTAAAGTCCAATGCCTGGCTATGAAATCAGGATTGGTTAGAGTCCAATGCATGGCTATGAAATCAGGATTGGTTAGAGTCCAATGTCTGGCTATGAAATTAGGATTGGTTAGAGTCCAATGCCTGGCTGTGAAATTAGGATTGGTTAGAGTCCAATTCCTGGATGTGAAATCAGGATTGGTCAGAGTCCAATGCTTGGCTATGTAATCAGGTTTGGTTAAAGTCCAATACCTGGCAGATGCGTAATGTCTATAATCAGGGTTGGCTAAAGTCCAATTCCTAGCTGTGAAATCAGGATTGGTAGTGTCCAATGCCTGGCGGTGTAATCAGGTTTGGAAGAGTCCAATACCTGGCAGAGGCTAAATGCCTGTAGTGATAAAACAGGGTTGGTAATAACCCAATGTCTGTAATGATGATTTAGGATTGGTATTAATCCAATTCCTATATTAATGGTAAATGAGTACATGGTAGATATATATCTTTATTTGTTTAACAGGTTGGCTAAGGCCAACAGAATGAAACAAGAATGTTTCATGGGTGACATAACAATATGTTGAGTGCCACAACAAAAGTTTTATATCATGGTATAACATGTTGGATAAATGATATACATGTCATTCCTATTCCTTATTAAAAGAATAGATGATATATTTCTCTATCATAAATAGTTGCAATACTTACAAAGTTGAGAATGCTTTAAACTGCTTAACCTCTGCTCAGTTTCATATCTTTAAATTGCAATACAATGTTTTGGTGGAGAGTTATATCTCTCGCTGGGGCAATTTACAATTGTCTCACCCCCGTGGGATCCAATATTTTTAGGTGGATGCGGACAAAGAGGCAGGAAACCTTTAGGAGAGAAGGAACAACAGCAGCATCGAGGACAGCAGTAATATCTCAGGTGGAGATACTGCTTGTCTAGTTGTATAGATAGTAGTCCTATGTGTCATCTCTGTACTCTCATGTCCTCGGGATTTATAGATAGTGCTTTCATCATCGACTCGAGATTTTGGCTCGATGCCTCGACGTTTTATGTTGTCTGTACATAATGTTGAATAGGACAACTGATGTTGTAATCCTCGAGAAGAGATAGTACAGGTTGAGTACTTATGGAATAGAATGTAAATATTATATTTTGGTTCTTGATGAAAAAGATTTCCTATGTGTGGATCTCTTTGCAAAAAGTTTTATTTTTTAGTGATTTTCAGTAATCCACTGTAAATGATTCGCTTCCGCTTAGTAATCTTCTGTTTTATAAGTTGGATGCCACAATTTAGTGGTATGAGAGATCTAGGTTCGCTGAGTCTACAGAGACATAGGACTAAGGTATCGAGTCTGTTCTAAGTGTACTTCAGTGTATCTTATAGTGTCTTCTGCTTATGTAGAAGAAGAGATATAACTTAAAGATGTCTGAAGGACATGAAGAATACGTTGTTGAGAGCAATGTTGTTGCACCGGTGGGAGGTGCAAGGGATCAGGCATGGGAGGAACCAATGCTTGAAAATCCCCAAGTTGATGAAGCCATGGGAGGAAACCCAGATGTTCATAATCTTTTTGGGAAACTTATGACTACAATGAGGTATATAGTAGATCGGATGCCAGCATCAACACCTAGGGCACCAATTCCCAATGTGGGATACGGGTCTAGTAAGACCTTTGAATGACTACGTCGTGTAGGAGCCATAGAATATGTTGGAACATCAGATCCAGCAGATGCTGATCTCTGGCTCACTGAGTTAGAAAAAAGCCTTTAAGATCCTTAGTATCCCAGATGTTGACAAAGTTAAACATGTTGTGTACCTTCTGAAAGGTAGTGCTGGACATTGGTGGACTATAGAAGAAATAAAAAGGAATGATGAAGAGGTTGGATGGGAGAAATTCTGTCAAGAATTCGTTAATAAGTATTTTCCAAGGACTTATTTAGATGAAAAGATCTCAAAGTTTGAGAAAATTTGACAGGGAGTTATGTCAATAAGTGAATATGAGGTTAAGTTCATGGAACTTTTATGATTTTGTCCTCAGATGGCTACTACTGAGGAGGAAAAGATTTGACGTTTTGAGAAGGGATGGAATGTTGAGATGTCCATTCCGGCATCTACCCTAGAAAGTAGAGAGAGATTTGCCACATTTGTGGAATCAATTTGAAGGATAGAAGGGTCTATGATAAAGAAACATGATACAGACCTTAAAAGGAAGTCTAAACAGTCACAAGAACAAGGAATTAGTGGTACTAAACAATCAAAGATTTCAGTAGTACCGACTCAAGTACAATATAGTGCACCTGAGAAGAAGTCACCTAAAAAGCTTTGATCTTGCTATAGATGTAGACAGAGAGGACATATGAGGTGGCAATGTCCAAATAGAAAGCAATGAGGTGACTCAACAGACAAAACACTAGATAACCTATAATAAGGAAGACTTGTCAAGATAGAACCTTTTATTTTGAGTTACCTTGTGCTTTCTTCTATAAGAAAGGTAGTTGTTGTTTAGTTCATCTGCACAATCCTTTAAGGATATGAGGATGAGAAAAGAAGAATGAAAACTTATGTTCAGCTTAATTTTCTCTTATATGTTTGAAAATTTCTCTTTAAATGGAGAAAGGGAAAAGATATAAAAGAAAACACTCAGGGAAAAATCTGAGATACTAAGCTGTGAATTTAAAGAGATGTTAAGAATATGGAACATAATATAAAACAAACACATACTACCTAATTTCAATTCTTGAATACCCTGTCCAGGTATTCATTTATTGAAGGCAAGGTAAGTATGACATATCTAGATTGTTATCTCTTTGACTACCCTGATCAAGTAGTCATTCTGAAAACAATCTCCAGAGTTTAAAGAAGAAGGAGATGTGGCATGGATATTTCTACCACATTCTAATTGATATATAAAGGAATTTGATTTACTCATAAATCAACTTATAAAGGAAAATGAAGATGTAATGTGTTACCAACACATGTGTAAATACCAAGAGAAGGAATTCTGGTATCTGAGATATATCATGCTATTTTATGATGATTGCCTGAAAGGGGTAACTGTGAAATTAGTCTAGTTACCTAATGTAAGTATGAACATCACATGTTAGGGGTTTATGCTTTGCATAAACATAACAATTGAAGATATCTTTGAGATAAGTTCTTGGTCGATAAGTGTGACGTCCCCAGATTTTGACTTCTCCAAACCCTATTGGGAATGAGATGTCAGAATCCGAAAACATCATCCAATCATATCAGAAAGCGATGTGGAAGCATAATGTGCATACATGAACATACAACCATAACATTCTCAACATTCAACATGTAATTTATACAACATGAATTACAATTGCATATTGAAAGAGAATTTTTATACAAGTCTAAACATGTATGCTAGCAGGATCTTAGACAATAGGCACAACCTATACAACTTTCTCACATCCTATTCTCTTATCTCATTCCAGCTCTGGACCTAGAAAATACGAGAAACAAAAACATCAACAAAAGTTGGTACGTGGAATTAAAAGCTATACTATGTTGGCATATAAAATAATCGAAATTGAAGGAAGAGAAAGGAAACATTATTTAAAGGCGGAAAATCAGGTAATCTCAAGTTATTAGTCATATTTAAATGGACATGTATTACTATGGTGGACTTAGAACATAATCACATAAATAGTGGGCCCTTCCCCGTGTACCTTATACTCTAGGGATCTCCCCGTATACCGTGTACTCTAGGGAGGTGCTAGTCAACATTAAAGCTTTCCCTCTCTAATAGGGAGATTAATGAACCATCAGTAACTACATTCCATTTTCTTTCCTTAGTGTTCTTATTGTTCAAGGCGGAAATGACAATGCATATAGATCTACATCCAACAAGGTATTTCAAGTAAAAACAAGCAAGTATATATATTTAACATCCAGCAAATCTAGTCATATAATTATATCCACGTACCTGAGTTCAGAGATTCTTATTTATATTCTGGATCATCTACATCTCTGGTCATCACCTGATTAAGACAAGATCATATACTATCATCAGATTCTCATCATCTTAACCCCAGTGGTGTTCATTAGGGTTTATATTATCTCATTAGGATATTCCAATGTTTACTTGCATTGTTGTCTTATATTTATCTTAATGATGTCATTTTCCAGATTATGATCCATTATCTGAATACTAGGTTCCATATTCTATTTTTATGCACATATTAACCCTAGGTTACATCATTAACCTAGATTAGGGTTTTATAACATGCATTAAGATTCATCTTCATATAACATAGACTATGTTCATCATGATGATCTCATAATTAAATCTGAGATTCACTATACTGATATGAGCTTTCTTTGTAAATTTCATCATTTATTGAGCATGTGTGCATTTATTGCATCATCTTTAGTGTTATTAGCCCTAATTAGACATATTAATCAAATTATATGCTTTCGTGCATCAACATGACCATATATGACATCATAAGCATTATAAACATTATTATAGAATTACTGACATTTTTCCATGATTTTATGTCATCCTTTGATATTTATTATTCCATTAAATAAGCATTTCACAACTTATATGATATAACTGAGATTGGTGCATAAAAAGACATATATTATGCCTCCACTGCATTCTACGCATTTTTCTGAGAATTTCGGTACCTTGTTCATAATTTTCTGATAAGCAAGATAATTACTGTGATTTATCTAAGATATACATATTTCTGGGAGTAAAATACCTTTTTGGACCAATCCTGATCCGCCACGTGGCCGCTACAGCTTGCATCTCACGCCTCCTAGTCTTAGTTGAGCGGGCGGTTCTTGCTGGTTGACCTATGTTGGGCCGGCCGGTCTGACTCGTCTGAACCCGGTTCAAGGTTCAAGGCTGGGACCCGACCCCCACCTTCGTTCTCGTGATCTCGACAAAGCGCTGGAGCCTGCGCTCTCAGCCGCCGCCGCCAGGCTGGTTCCAGCGAGCAGGCGTACTCCCGACCATCCTCCTCAAGAGCTCCGATCAGGACCAAAAGACCCAGCGGACCACCTAGGGCTCCGCCGGCGTCTCCGTTTCCGGATGTGCTGAGCTTGGCCGAACTCGGTTCTCTTCTCAGTAGGGTGGGATGCCGTGTCGATCTCCTCTCGATGCCAGGGTGTGCCTCCATGCGGATCTCCTTGGTTCCACACCACCGTCCTCTGGACACTCTTCATCCCCATGAACCGCACACGTCTACAAGCTTTAGACATGCGCCTCCTCCTCCGCGATTACACCGGCGCACACTATCTCTCCGCTCGGCGCCTGCTTCCTCCATAGACATGGTCGCCGCCATGGGAAGGTCTCTGGTAAGCAAGCGGCTACTCTGTAGACTCCAGCGACCTTGGAGGATCCAAAACATTCCCACACTAGCCGGGTTGGAAGGCCGATGGTGCCTTCGTGATGCCACCATGGAAGGCTTGGCATTGTTTGTTCGCTCTCAGCAGCAGGGACAAGAGGGAGACTAAGAGGACTTTCTCCCTTATTCTGCCACCGGGAGGGGTGAGCTGGGTGGATTCCTAGAGTGCAGAGGGTCCTGGTGTGGTGGGTGATGGAGATGACGGAGGGGAGGAAGGCAAAAGATCGTATTTCTGCCACTTTCGTTGGACCTATATGATCCGTTCCCTGCGGAGGTGGAGGATGAGGTCAAGTTATGTAGAAACTGTCTAACAACCATACTATATCTTCTCAATTCGACTAACATATTTCTATGGTCGTATGTGTTGCCTAGCTAGTATCTAATACTATGTTCCTAAGAAAAGGAAACATGACGGCTGGTTCATAAGGGGCCAAACATTAAACAAAATTGAAGCCTACTATTTAAGGTAAACCTTAATTTGAATTGGATATCTCTCTAGCTATGACATCAAATCACTTAAAATATAAAACATAGATTCCCTTTGTATATCATTTACCAATGATCATATAAGACCAAAACAAATATTTGTTCACCCTTTGATTAAGATACTCCAAATTTGTACACATGTTAAGATATTGAAGTCAAGTAGATCAAATAATCATTCATTGCATCTATGATCTCCCTTTTTAAGTGAAATAGTCCAAAATCGAATGATTAACCCCTCAATTTGGCACTAAACATCTACATAACATTCATGGTCTTCACTTTCTATATGGGGTATCTAAACCCAAAAATCTGGGTTATCACATTCACCCCACCTTATTTGGAATTTTGCCCTCGAAATTCAACTAATCTCATCCTTAAGAGGCTATTTTGGGGTCAAGCTTTATATACGTCATTATTTCTTAGGTTCTAAGGCCACCATAGTTGCATGCACTCTAAGTTGACAACTTAGGGTCTTAAAGTTTCTTGGGTGTGTTCACCCCACCTCATATATGTGGAAGCATCACTTAAAGTCTTAGCCATGACGTTATGATATCTTAGGATTATGTCACCCCTAAGGGTACAAGTTTTGTTCATGCTTTTAATGTTCAGGAGGAATTCATTTATATGCCATGACATTCAGATCATTCAACTCTAACATCATTAATATGTTTTATGATCAACATCTTACAATGATTTCAGCATTAAAGGAGATTAATTTTCATCCTTGATATTAGAATTTTTCTTAAGAAGGCTTATGTAATATGTTTGACCATTAGGGTTTCACCCTATGGTGTGATATTCTTACTCAACTTAGAAGCATACATTGAGGAGGATCAAAGTTATGAACTATATTTCTGATCATATATCCTATGATCCAAAAATATCTTTATATCAAGTTCATGAACTCGACTTTTTATGTCTTGCAAGTATTATGTGAAGGGAAAAAGAGAATATACTAAGTTTATCCCATGATCTCAGCATCATATCTTTCGTATTTCATATGAAGGGGAAGAGAATATTTTAAAGTCAACTTATCATGATTTCAATCTTGGGTGCTACATGTATGATATAGGGGGGAAAATATATAATAGGTCAAGCTTATACGAGTGACTTCTCATATATAAATCATCTATATAGCTCAAGTGAGGTTTCTATCATCATATATTAAGAAAGAGAAGAAGAAGGGAGAACATGTATTTTGAGTATCTTTTGCACAAAGCATCATACTCTCATAACTAGAGTTCATATATTACCTCACTTGCAACTAATGATGAGATTCACAAAATATGTCACTCTAGCTAGGACCTAACTCAGCCAAAGGATTGACTTTATCATATGGGTAATCTACCCATCCTTTTCTTTCACCCAATTCTCACATATAGATTTGAATCATGCATAAGGGCTCAACTCAACACTCGAGAGTAATCTAGTGTAGGACATATTTTTGTTAACATGTATCTCATATATTGGAGGCTAGGTCCTATGACCTTCTCCCTGTGGGTCTTACTCTCTCTGAAGTTCACCACATATCTCATCCTACCACTAGATATCCCCCCTTGTATAAGAGCTTGAGGCTCATGCACACTCATCTTTATCTTAACTTAGCTTATCTTAAGTAGGAAAAGGGAATGTACTTTCATCATCAAGATTTTGCTTAAATTCTCCAAAATTGGATTCAACTAATATACAACTTAAACCTATATAAGGAAACTTATACCATCAGAGATCAAACTTAGATAAGATTTCACGTGCTTATTTCAACTGTCATTCTATCATCTGCTCTATGTATCACATATCTTGATAAGGCTCTAGACATCTAATCTAGACTACTCTCTCTTCTAGACTGATGTCACTCCCTTTCACTTAGATTGCATGAACACTAACTACTCTCCAGTGTGAGGGACACATTTTTATATTTACATATATATAATAAAATATTATATAGTTTTTCTCCGAGAAAGAAGATGTCAGAGAAAACACTCGAGGCTCGAGCCGATTGGAAAACAAAACCAAATCAGCAAAACGAGTGTCCCACACACAGTAGATAGTCTAGTGTCATGTCACCTAGTGAAAATGGTGAGAACAGGGTGTAGATTAGTGTAGCTACCCAATACATATGAGCTCTATTTGGAAAGGGTTTCAGACACTTATCTAAACCTAGTTCTCGAACATCTAGGTTCTAACTTAGAGGTTAAGTCAAACCTTATTCCTACATAACAACTTACTAAGTTTCTAGGGTTTAAGGTGAAAGGTGAAATTTAGTTTTATGTTTCATGGTGAGCAATTGTCAGGTGTAGCTATTGTTCATGCTCTGATACCAACTGTGATGGCCCCGGATTTTGATTTCTCCAAACCCTATTGGGAATGAGATGTTAGAATCCGAAAACATCATCCAATCATATCATAAAGCGATGCGGAAACATAATGCACATACATGAACATACAACCATAACATTCTCAACATTCAACATGTAATTTATACAACATGAATTACAATTGCATATTGAAAGAGAATTTTTATACAAGTCTAAACATGTATGCTAGCAGGATCTTAGACAATAGGCACAACCTATACAACTTGCTCACATCCTATTCTCTTATCTCATTCCAGCTCTGGACCTAGAAAATACGAGAAACAAAAACATCAACAAAAGTTGGTACGTGGAATTAAAAGCTATACTATTCTGGCATATAAAATAATCAAAATTGAAGGAAGAGAAAGGAAACATTATTTAAAGGCGGAAAATCAGGTAATCTCAAGTTATTAGTCATATTTAAATGGACATGTATTACTATGGTGGACTTAGCACATAATCACATAAATAGTGGGCCCTTCCCCGTGTACCTTGTACTCTAGGGATCTCCCCGTATACCGTGTACTCTAGGGGGGTGCTAGTCAACATTAAAGCTTTCCCTCTCTAATAGGGAGATTAATGAACCATCAGTAACTACATTCCATTTTCTTTCCTTAGTGTTCTTATTGTTCAAGGCAGAAATGACAATACATATATATCTACATCCAACAAGGTATTTCAAGTACAAACAACCAAGTATATATATTTAACATCCAGCAAATCTAGTCATATAATTATATCCACGTACCTGAGTTCAAAGATTCCTATTAATATTCAGGATCATCTACATCTCTGGTCATCACCTGATTAAGACAAAATCATATACTATCATCAGATTCTCATCATCTTAACCCCAGTGGTGTTCATTAGGGTTTATATTATCTCATTAGGATATTCCAACGTTTACTTGCATTGTTGTCTTATATTTATCTTAATGATGTCATTTTCCAGATAATGATCCATTATCTGAATACTAGGTTCCATATTCTATTTTTGTGCACATGTTAACCCTAGGTTACATCATTAACCTAGATTAGGGTTTTATAACATGCATTAAGATTCATCTTCATATAACATAGATTATGTTCATCATGATGATCTCATAATTAAATCTGAGGTTCACTATACTGATATGAGCTTTCTTTGTAAATTTCATCATTTATTGAGCATGTGTGCATTTATTGCATCATCTTTAGTGTTATTAGCCCTAATTAGACATATTAATCAAATTATATGCTTTCGTGCATCAACATGACCATATATGACATCATAAGCATTATAAACATTATTATAGAATTACTGACATTTTTCCATGATTTTATGTCATCCTTTGATATTTATTTTTCCATTAAACAAGCATTTCACAACTTATATGATATAACTGAGATTGGTGCATAAAAAGATAGATATTATGCCTCCACTGCATTCTACGCATTTTTCTGAGAATTTCGGTACCTTGTTCGTAATTTTCTGATAAGTAGGATAATTACTGTGATTTATCTAAGATATACATATTTCTGGGAGTAAAATACCTTTTTGGACCAATCCTGATCCGCCACGTGGCCGCTACAGCTTGCAGCTCACGCCTCCTAGTCTTAGTTGAGCGGGCGGTTCTTGCTGGTTGACCTATGTTGGGCCGGCCGGTCTGACTCGTCTGAACCCGGTTCAAGGTTCAAGGCTGGGACCCGACCCCCACCTTCGTTCTCGTGATCTCGACGAAGCACTGGAGCCTGCGCTCTCAGCCCCCGCCGCCAGGCTGGTTCCAGTGAGCAGGCGTACTCCTGACCATCCTCCTCAAGAGCTCCGATCAGCACCAAAAGACCCAGCGGACCACCTAGGGCTCCGCCGGCATCTCCGTTTCTGGATGTGTTGAGCTTGGCCGAACTCGGTTCTCTTCTCAGTAGGGTGGCTACCGTGTCGATCTCCTCTCGATGCCAGGGTGTGCCTCCGTGCGGATCTCCTTGGTTCCACACCACCGTCCTCTTGACACTCTTCATCCCCATGAACCGCACACGTCCACAAGCTTCAGACATGCGCCTCCTCCTCCGTGATTACACCGGCACACACTATCTCTCCGCTCGACGCCTGCTTCCTCCATAGACATGGTCGCCGCCATGGTAAGGTCTCTGGTAAGCAAGTGGCTACTCTGTAGACTCCAACGACCTTGGAGGATCCAAAACATTCCCACACTAGCCGGGTTGGAAGGCCGATGGTGCCTTCGTGATGCCGCCATGGAAGGCTTGGCATTGTTTGTTCGCTCTCAGCAGCAGGGACAAGAGGGAGACTAAGTGGACTTTCTCCCTTATTCTGCCACCGGGAGGGGTGAGCTGGGTGGAATCCTGGAGTGCAGAGGGTCCTGGTGTGGTGGGTGATGGAGATGACGGATGGGAGGAAGGCAAAAGATCGTAGTCCTGCCACTTTCGTTGGACCTATACGATCCGTTCCCTGTGGAGGTGGAGGACGAGGTCAAGTTATGTAGAAACCGTCTAACAACCATACTATATCTTCTCAATTCGACTAACATATTTCTATGGTCGTATGTGTGGCCTAGCTAGTATCTAATACTATGTTCCTAAGAAAGGAAACATGATGGCTGGTTCATAAGGGGCCAAACATTAAACATAATTGAAGCCTACTATTTAAGGTAAACCTTAATTTGAATTGGATATCTCTCTAGCTACGACATCAAATCACTTAAAATTTAAAACATAGATTCCCTATTTATATCATTAACCAATGATCATATAAGACCAAAACAAATATTTGTTCACCCTTTGATTAAGATACTCCAAATTTGTACACATGTTAAGATATTGAAGTCAAGTAGATCAAATAATCATTCATTGCATCTATGATCTCCCTTTTTAAGTGAAATAGTCCAAAATCGAATGATTAACCCCTCAATTTGGCACTAAACATCTACATAACATGCATGGTCTTCACTTTCTATATGGGGTATCTAAACCCAAAAATATGGGTTATCACAATAAGTAACCCTTCTTTATGGAAAGAGAGCGTATAACTAATGATACAATTAGTGCAAGTAATACGGAAAGCTTGTGTTGTGTCATCAGGTAAGATGACACAATCAAAGTATGAGAAGACTTATAGTTTCAAATGAATAATAGAATATAATTGTGATCTTGAAAAAGAAATATTGAACTAACTAAGAAACATGGGAGTGTATGTCCCATGTAAATCATTCCATGATAAACTTGTATGGAATAATTTTGTATTGATCAAAACTTTATGGTGTCTCCATAATTATGAGGTGTTATGTGAGGACATGATGACATGATGCATGGATAGTATATGTTTCCCTTTATCTGGGATTTCGGGGATGAAATCCTTGTTAGGGGATTATAATTTGTAACAACCTTGACCTGGGTTATACTTAACCCTAGGTGTTTTGATTAAGAAAGATGATTATATGCTTAATCGTATCTTGTGAAAAGTAATTAGGGCTCTTGAGAAACTCATGTTTCAATGTTGGTCCTGTTTAAACAATGTTGAAGCAATGTTTGCTTATTTTGGACTAAAGTGCAAATTACCCAAGTTGAGGGGTTAAATTGCAAATGTTGCATTATAAGATGTTCCTCATGTGTTGACGCTTCATGAAAATGAATATGATGCAAAGGTATGGGTTGTGGTAGCCTAAGTACCAAGGAAGAGCTGATAAAGCAATGTTTATGCATTAAAACCTAGTTTTGGTATAAAGTGCAATTTACCCAAAACCTAGGGTTAAATATGCAAATTACCACTTCAATAAGGTTCCTAATGTTTCTTGGCACCATTTAGAGCAAAGAAAATTAGAGGGGCGCCTCATTTGAATTAATTTGGAGGAGAGAGAATCTAGATATTAAAATAATCAAGATTTAATCCTAATTGAAACCCTAATTCGATTTAGGGCAAAAATAAATGTATTAATTAAAGGGCCTTCAACCAAAATTAAAATGGTTGAATTCAGATGTGTGTGTGACGTCCTTGAGATTTTCAAGGACCACGAAAATATCCAAGGGAGTGGATAACTCACACACAATTTTATAAGAAAAAGAAATATCCACTCACATATGGATATTAATATAATATGATTTAAGGTGCTTGGTTTTCTTTTCTTTAAATTATGGATAATTGAGAGGGATAAGAGGCAAAAAATATAGCCTCGTCCCTAAGGAAGATGAGGGGGAAGAGGCTGCCACATTTTTGGGATTAATTGGATTTTTGCAAAGTACATTCTCTCTCATTGAATTTTTATAAAAGGACCTTTTACAAGCCAAATGAAAGGATTTTTCGACCCCACTTCTTCTCCTTGCATTGGAAACGACCAAGGGAGCTTGGTAGTATCAGGAGGACGACCCCCAACCTTTTGGTAAGGTTCTTGATCCATTTCACCTTGATTCCATGCTGGAAATTGAAAATAAATTATGGATTTCTTCTTATTTCGATCTTCTCTTCAACCCTAGCTAATCTTTTCAACCAAAAGCTTGAGGATGAGCCTAGAGGGAGTTGCAAAAGCTTCATCCACCATTTTTTCCGTGATCTTGGAGCTTTGGAGCTCAATTGGAGGTGGGTTTTATAACTTGAAACCCTAACTTTGTTATTGCATTCAATTCCCCATCAAATAATGATCATTTCTCTATTTACAATTATTGATTTGGTTGATTGATGCAATTTCCATGGAAATCACAGCAGGTTTCGTGGGTCTAGAGCTTGATGATGATGACATCATCATAAGCACCTCCCCAAATATCTAGACCAAATGGTTTCAATCAAATGTTCAAACGGTTTGTGTTTTGGGAGCAAACAATTTCAAACCGTTTGGAATGAAACGATTTCACTAAACCGCATAGAAGCAAACGGTTTAAGACCATTTGGTGATGTTGACCAGGGTTGACAATTTGGGGACTTGTTCATAATGATCTAGGTTAATGACCCATCAATTATTATTGATTAACTCCAATCAGTTCATGAGTTGAAGGTCCATCAATCACCTAAACCCTAATGGGTTGAGTGCTGATTTCATAAGTGATTGAGTTTGAAACTTGGGTTGATTGACCCAAACGGTTTCAAAACCGTTTGGGAATCACCCAAACAGTCTCAACACCATTTGGATGTCAACCAACACCATTTGGAGGTATAGGGTTGAGTATGGTTAGGTATTTGAAGATTCAAACATATGGTATAAACCCTAATCGGCTAAGTGTTGATTTTGCAATTGAATGAGTTGATGCTTTGGGTTGATTGACCCAAACGGTTTCAAAACCGTTTGGGGATCACCGAAACGGTCTCAAGACCGTTTGGGCATCACCCAAGACCGTTTGGAGGTCTAGGGTTAAGTTTGTTCAAGTGTTTGAAGGTCCAAAGATACCAAATTGAAATACAATTAAGTGATGATTTGGTGACCAATAATAGGATCCAAACCCTAATTGAATGATATGGTTAATGATGATATGATGGGAAAACGGTCTCAAGACCATTTTGAGGTCATCCAAATGATCCCAATACCGTTTGGGGGTCACCCAAGACCGTTTGGAGGTCTAGGGTTGACTATTGTTAGGTGTTTGAAGATCTAAAGGTACTAAGTTGAAGTGCAATCAAATGCTGATTTGGTGATCAATCCAATGATCCAAACTTTGATTGATTGATTTGGATTTTGATGTTGACATGGGAAAACGGTCTCAAGACCGTTTGGAGGTCATCCAAAGGACCTCAAGACCGTTTGGGGTCAGGTCATGCCCAATTTGGATGATGGTCCAATGGTTTTAAAGTAACTAGTTTCACATTGGTTAATGTTGAAGGATCATCGATTCCAAACCCTAATCCAATTGATTCAAACCCTAATTGATAATCAATTGAGGGTCAATTGAGGTTCAAATCATTTGAAGGTTGACCTATTTAAGTCAATTGAAGTATGGTGATAGGTCCGATTGATGATTGGATACATGAATTCAATGATTGAAGGAACCAACATTAGAAACGCTATTTTAATTTGATTGGTTGAGACCATATTTGATCCATGCGGTTTTGAGGAGGTTTGGACCAAACGGTCTCAAGACCGTTTGAGTCCAAATGATCTCAAGACCGTTTGGGACCAAACGGTCTCAAGACCGTTTGGGACCAAACGATCCCAAACCGGTTGAGTCCATGTGGTTTCAAAAATGTACTTTAGCAAACGGTTTCAAGTACTTGCTTTAGCAAACGGTCTCAAGCACCACCTTTACCAAACGGTTTCAAACCATTTGAACTTTGAATGACTAAGACCATTTGGGGCACAAGTAGTCAAGATTGATTGTGGATTCAATTGGTTAATCCACTTGGACACCTATTGTAATTGAATATCCAATGGGTCAATTCAATTAGATACCTTATGTATTGGAGGTCCAATGTAATTGAATCTCTTGAGAATTAAGATGATGAATGATCCATTGATCCAATGATGATTAGTAATGACAATCAATGAAGGTACAAGGTTGAAACCCTAATAGTACCTAAGTGATTAGTGACAATTAAGGGATGAACCCTAATTGCTTATAGGAACAATGAGGTGGTACTCTATGTTAATCATAGTTGTATGTACTTGATTGAAGGGTTGATATGACCTAATCAAGTTGAGAAGATGGTAGCATGAGGTTCATACATGAATATGATTCATGAGGTGATTAGGGGCATGATTCTTAAGCAAAGAGATCATGAAACCCTAATCATGAACATAAACCCTAATTGACAGGGCTATTGAACTCTAACCCTAATTGAGGGAAATTCTGAATGAAACCCTAATCCAGGGTGAGGATGTAACCCTAATCTAGGATAATGATATATGAAACTCCAATTTAGGGAAATGAGATGTAAAACCCTAATTGGTGATGAATAGTAGACCCATGCTTTGGGTAACCATAGTGGAAACCTTAATTGAGGTTGATTCCATGTGAATCCCTTATTAAGGTTGATTCAATGTGAATCCCTAATTGAAGTTGATTCCATGAGAAACCCTAATTGAGGGTGATTCCATGAGAAATCCCTAGTTGGGACGAATATTAAACATTAATTATAGGCAATGAGATGTGGAAGCCTAATGAAGGCTGATGCTATATACAATCCTAACTCTAATGAAGTATGATAGCATGTGAAATCCCAAAGCCCTAATAAAGGGTAAAGGTATGTGAAACCCTGATTGAAGTTATAATACATGAAGCCTTAATCTTGAACAACATGATGACAACCCAGAACCCTAATAATAAAACAGTGGATAAAACCTTATAAGGGTGAAATATCATAAATGGTTGATTATAGGCAAGCTTATTGTAAGCAATGCCTTAACCTGAGATGAGTTCATATCATTAAAGATAATTGGACCATTCTTATGTGTAACCTATGCACTTCATGGTAACAGTGATAGGTTAGTGGATGAAAGGATTAAGATGGGAAATACCTTAATCCAAGATAAGTTGATAACTTAAGAAAGTTGGAAGTAATGAGGTAAGTGATACATCAAGATATGAAAGACTTCACAATTAGCATCTCAAAGTTGATATACTTTGATAACTATGAAATACGAATGTGAGATGGGAAATCTTAACCCTAAATTGGGTAATGGGACATGAGAGATCATAATATGATATGAATAGTAAGCCCTAACCCTATTGAGGGAATAGAGGTGTTACTATTGTATTGCATGAAGTAATATGTTATCGTTGCCTAGGGAGAGGTGATAAGATGTTTAATGGCCTTGTGAGCCATATGGTTAAATGTTGCCTAGTGATAGATGACAAGATGCTTTATGGGCCTTATGAACCATGAGAGAAATTATGGCATAGTGAGAGGTACCAAAATGATTATAAAAGTTTATTATAAGAAAGGATAATGTTTTAATAAACTTAATAAGAGGAATAATTGTATTCAATAAAGAATGTGTAAAGCTATGTAGGCTAACCTCAGGGTTCAGAGCCTAAACTAGTATGTGATGATCAATGATGAGTTAAAGGAATTAAATTCCATGAACTATGTAATCAAGATTGGTTAAAGTCTAATGCCTGGCTGTGAAATCAAGATTGGTAGTGTCCAATACCTGGCAGAGGTGTAATGCATGTAATTAGGATTGGTTAAAGTCCAATGCCTGGCTGCGAAATCAGGATTGGTTAGAGTCCAATGCCTGGCTGTGAAATCAGGATTGGTTAGAGTCCAATGCATGGCTGTGAAATCAGGATTGGTTAGAGTCCAATGCCTAGCTGTGAAATCGGGATTGGTTAGAGTCCAATGCCTGGCAGTGAAATCAGGATTGGTTAGAGTCCAATGCCTGGTTGTGAAATCAGGATTGGTTAGAGTCCAATGCCTGGCTGTGTAATCAGGTTTGGTTAAAGTCTAATACCTGGCAGAGGCGTAATGCCTATAATCAGGGTTGGCTAATGTCCAATGCCTGGCTGTGAAATCAGGATTGGTAGTGTCCAATGCCTGGCAGTGTAATTAGGTTTGGAAGAGTCCAATAGCTAGCAGAGGCTAAATGCATGTAGTGATAAAACAAGGTTGGTAATAACCCAATGCCTGTAATGATGATTTAGGATTGGTATTGATCTGATTCCTGTATTAATGATAAATGAGTACATGGTAGATATATCTCTTTATTTGTTTAACAGGTTGGCTAAGGCCAATAGAATGAAATAAGAATGTTTCATGGGTAACATAACAAGATGTTGAGTGCCACAAGAAAAGTTTGATATGATGGTATAACATGTTGGATAAATGATATACATGTCATTCCTATTCCTTATTAAAAGAATAGATGATATATTGCTCTATCATAAATAGTTGCAATGCTTACAAAGTTGAGAATGCTTTAAACTGCTTAACCTCTGCTCAGTTTCATATCTTTAAATTGCAATACAATGTTTTGGCGGAGAATTATATCTCCCGCTGGGGCAATTTACAATTATCTCACCCCTGTGGGATCCAATGTTTTTAGGTGGACGTGGACAAAGAGGCAGGAAACCTTTAGCAGAGAAGGAACAGTAGCAGCATCGAGGACAGCAATAATATCTCAGGTGGAGATACTGCTAATCTAGTTGTATAGATAGTAGTCCTATGTGTCGTCTCTGTACTCTCAGGTCCTCGGGATTTATAGATAGTGCTTTCATCATCGACTCTATATTTTGGCTCGATGCCTCGAGGTTTTATGATGTTTGTACATAATTTTGAATAGGATAGTTGATATTGTAATCCTTGAGAAGAGATAGTACAAGTTGAGTACTTATGGAACAGAATGTAAATATTATATTTTGGTTCTTGATGAAAAAGATTTCCTGTGTGGATCTCTTTGCAAAAAGTTTTAATTTTTAGTGATTTTCAGTAATTCGTTGTAAATGATTCACTTCTGCTTAGTAATCTTGTGTTTTATAAGTTCGATGCCACATGTATGATCATATTCGGCCATGCAACTTGTGGAATATACTTCTAAATTAATTATACCTTTGATCTTGTTGGTATCTGATCTTGTTTGCTCTTTTGGATATGATGTGGATGTACCTTTGGATCTAGTTGGCCGAACCCATATTTGAGGGTTACCTTTGGTGGAAATACCCCTTTCTCTCCTTGGTCGTGAGAAGTGAGTTTGAGGCCTATTGTTATAGACAACACCCCTCTCTCTTAGATGTTGAGAGGTGAGTCTATACTCTAGATGCTTAAGCAACACCCTTCTCTCACCTTGGATTTTATAGGTGAGCCTAGGTGGAGTGTTGACCTTGATGTGGATGTGATACATCTTGATGCCCGATTTGTGATAAAGGATTGTGTAAAACTGCTCTCACTTAGTTGTTGAGAGGTGAGCCAATTCCTTTGATCATTTAGGGTTGTGAAGATGGTGATCTTGAGGTTGATGATGACCATGTCGAGCTATACTTAATGCTTTGCACGACATGCTCTTTAGTAGTGTTGCCCGACACCTCTTTGTCTAGGGTTTAACTCTTGGTCGATACATCAAGTTGTGTTGTTGTCCTGGTGCCAGATATGGCCCTCTTGACCTAGGTAGTGAGCTTGGGTGATACACCTTATACCTAGAGCTCTGCTCAATACCCTCTGGGGAGAGGTTTCCAGATACCCCCTGCCTTGAGTTTGGTCCTGGCCGATATGATGAAGTGGAGATGAGCCTTGGTGGCTTGGTTCCCGTTATGGTGTCTGTATGGTGAAACCCTATTAGGTGTCTTTCAGGGTTGGCCAATATGATTCTACCATGCTCATGGATGATATGGTTTGATGTTGTGGGCGACAGAGTGCCTTGATTGATGGAGGTTGTCCCTTGTGCACGACACACTCCTCTAGTTCTAGCTGCATGACACACCTCTGTGCTAGCTGCTCTCTAGTGCACGTTAGAGTGCAGTTTGGTTGGCTGTCATGGTAACATGTGCTTTAGGGTTTGAAACCCTATTTGTTTATCTTTGGTGAGGGTATGACCTTGCCTGATACCATCTATAGTGAGGGGTGCCCTACCTGTCACACTTCTAGTGAGGGTAGAGGGCATTTTTGGTGATGGATAGGTCTAACCCGGAAAACCTAGTTTATGGTTCTTTATCTTATAGTCACATCTTTGTTGATAATGTGAAATGGATAATAGTTTGAAAACCAATGACTTGTTGGATGCTTAAAAGTAATGTCAAATAAAGATGGTATGATGATAGTTTATGTATATGAAAGCATAAAGAGATGTCCATGTTTTGATAGTAAGTAATGTGATTGATATAATAGAACTTGATGACATGATAAACAGTGGATCTGTATGCCTAGTGATTTAAAAGATGCCTCTTTTATACTAACCATGCAGGTTACAAGATGAATTCATAGCCAAGTAAGAGCTATGAGGCACATGTGTTTGAACGACTCTATATCATGATGGTAACTCTTGATGATGAGATATATATGTATCACTAGTGCGGTAAAATAGGTCTGAGGACCTGATAAAGGCAGAGTGCCTAGTGAGGTATTATCCTCTTGTTGATGAGATAAGGGATTGTTATCCAAGGTGATGATAATGATTCTTTAAGAGGCAGTGGTTTTCTATTATAACGAATTGAGATCCCAGGACGATGTGGTGATGACAGTAATCATATAACTCACTACTTGTATGTTTTACAACTATGTTGCCTCAATAATCCACTTAAAATATACTAATTAATTATAGTGGAACTGAATATGTAGTTTTCCCTGGCCATAGATCCATCATCGTCAGTAGATGGTGATGGTGAAACGGGTTCTCCTGCGGGTTAGCCCAGAGCGTATATTGTTGAATATGCAGGGTTTCTCCTAGCCAAAAATAGGAGTATTTGAGTGCAACTGCGGTTGCAGACAAAGGATATATGGATCATGGTGAACAGGCCCATGGCTCAAGATATGTGATAGAGCATGAATGTGTTCATGGCTCAGAGCACGGTGAACATGATCGTTGCTCAAGTTTTACTAGCGCCGAGACCTGTACCAAGGCGGGCTAGGGTTATGGGTAGCTTGCAGAGCTAACCCAGTGGCTGAGGCCACTTAAGCATGAGATTGTGGTCCTTCTTTGGTTCTCGTGCACTGACCACAAAGTGGGGAGGTCGTGGAATCTGGCTCTTCCATTGACCTTGTATGGCACCGGCTCCGGGTTTCGCAACCGTCAGTTGGATCTCAACGGTACGGCTCACTTCCTCAGGGCATAATAATACATAATTTAGCTGAATAGAGTTTATTTCGTAGTACAAATACAGAACATTGGTTGAGACTTTGCTTGTGTAGTTTATCTTGTTATACCTTGCAGTTACTTATATGTTCCTTATGATTTGTGATAAGATCTTATAAATCTTATCTTGTCAATCATGTTCCATAAAGAAAAGTAGGTTATATGCCTCCCGTAATCTTGGTAAGATGGATGATATGGTAAGTTATGCTCAGTATGATGCTCATATAATCTGTGTATATTAGTTATCTACTTTTCTTACTTTAAGCTTTCTAGAGTTTTATAGTTTCGGCGGGGAGTTATGTTTCTCGTAGGGATGTGTGTCTCACCCTGTTGGTTTACAACCTTTTTAGGTGATCGCACTAGACGTGATGGTGGTCGTGAGGTTGCAGTCGAGCAGCAAGAAGGGTTGTAGAAGGCAAGAGATGGACATGCTGCATGTTTTGGTGTTTTGTATAGAGTTCTAGAGTCATCCCTGTACTCTCAGGTCCTCGGAGGTGTTTTGACAACATTTCATGATGTATAGTTGTTGTACTCTTGTTCATCCTGTTGTTGGCCTTATGTGGCTTGTTATGTACACATAAGCAGGTGATGAACTCATGTGCTGACAAGATAGCTAGTTTCTGTAACTTGTGAACTTATATTAAGGCTTGCGTATGTTCATATAACATGTTACCTTGCAGGATGAGGATATGAATATAATAGTTCTATCTTATATGTTTTTCCGCAAATGGTTTTAATTAACCCATGTTTTTGGTAATATGTGGTTTATGGAAGTTTCATGCATTTTCGTGTGTCACCTTGTTGTCTGTGTGATGGCGGGGTGTCACAGTTAGTTTGGTATCAGAGCCCTAGGTTCGCTAAGTCTACAGGGACCTAGGACTATGTTGTTTCTATTCTTGTGATATTTCCAGATCTTCTTACAATAATCTTCTGCCCTCAGCAGAAGTAAAATCTTAAAGATGTCTGGAAACCATGAAGAACATGTTGCTAAGATCAGCGAGGCGACATCAGTTGATGAAGCTGGAGTACAGGCACATGAAGATCGGGTGCCTGAGGTCCCCCAACTTGACCCAGCCATTCTCTAAAACCCTGCCTACCAGCAGCTTATGGGGCAGTTGATGGCTATGATGAATCTCATGGTGGAGAGATTGCCAGTGCCTCCGCCAAGAGCACAGGCTCCCCATGGTGAAACATCAGGTATTAGGAAGATCTTTGAGCAGCTTCGCCGAGTTAGAGCTTTGGATTACGCTGGAACGGCTGATCTGACAGATGTAGATCTATGGCTGACAGGTCTTGAGAAGGCCTTCTGGATCCTCGACATCCCCAAAGTAGACAAATTCCAGCATGCTGTCTACCTTCTAAAAGGTAGTGTTGGCCACTGGTGGGCCATCGAGGAGGAGAAGCGACCTGGTGAGGTGATCAGTTGGGAGGTTTTCCGGTGAGAGTTCGTCAGCAGATACTTCCCAAAGATGTATCTGGATGAGAAGATCAACCATTTTGAGAGTTTGCACCAAGGATCGATGAGGATCACTGAGTATGAAGCCAAGTTCATGGACCTGCTGAGGTTCTATCCTCGCATGGCGGTGACAGATGACAAGCGGATCAGACGATTTGAGAAAGGTCTGAGTGCTGAGCTGACAACACCTATTGTTGCGTTGGAGAACTGGGAGTGGTTTGCCATGTTTGTGGAGTCTGTCTAAAGGATTGAATGGTTAGTCAAGGAAAAGAGAGAGACCATGTCCCAGAAAAGGTCTACACAGTTCCAGAGACATAGGTCTGATGGCTTCAAGAAGCCAAGGTTTTCAGCACCATCTGGGTTAAGAGGTTCCAGTGCATCGTCACAGTGGTCCCCGAGTAAGGGAAAAGGATATGGTTCGTCACCATTGAAGGCACATAGTACAGCTTCAGTGGTAGTGGCAGGGCCATCTAGGCCACAGTTTGAGGATAGGGCATGCTATATCTGTAGACAGACGGGGAATTTCAAGTTAAATTGCCCAAGGAGAGATGTTGAAGTGACACAACAGTCGAGGCAGAATCATCAAGGGTCAAATAGATAGAAGCCCAGTAGTAGCAGAGGGAGAGGATGCGGTCAAGCATTGCAAGTGGGATCGTCTTCTCAAGGAAGCAGAGGATGAGGGTGACAACAAGCAATGGCTCGATTCTATGCTATGAGTCATCCGGAGGCGATAATCAACATCCATGTTGTGACAGGTCAGATGGAGTTATTTCATCAGGATTTGTCTTCTTCTTACTTTATATCTGTTCTGGTTGACCCAGGTGCTACGCACTCTTTTATCGCACGAACTATGCTTGAAAATTGTCTTTTACCTATTAGTTGTAAGAAAGATATCCTGTTGTTAGAAACCCCTCTTGATGGTTCCTCGATGCTTCGAGAAGAGTGTCCATCCTGTGTTCTATCTTTTTTGGGACATAGTATACAAGTGGATCTTATACCACTTGAGATGCATGGATTCGATGTGATCCTTGGGATAGATACTTTAGATAAGTATAAGGTTTTATTGAAATGTGGTTCCAAGCAGGCAGTGTTTGATGATGCTGGAGAGAAGTGGATCTTCCAAGGAGATAAGAAGATTCTTCCGACGTATTTGGTGTCAGCTATGGTGGTAGAAAAGATGTTGTGGCAAGGTTGTAAGGCATTTTTAGCTCACGTTGTGGATACCCAGGCGAAAGGTCCTAGCCTTGAGGAGGTGTCGGTTGTCTGAGAGTTTACGGATGTGTTTCCCTATGAGTTCCTCGGTGTTCCCCCACCCTGAGAGATTGATTTTGAGATCAATCTGGTACTAGGAACACATCCAGTCACCTAGACACCATACATGATGGCTCCAGCTGAGATGGCAGAGCTAAAGAAGTAGTTACAGGAGTTGTTGGATAAGGGTTTTATCAGGCCGAGCACATCACTGTGGGGTACTCTGGTCCTATTTGTAAAGAAGAATGATGGATCAATGTGTTTATGTATAGATTACCGATAGTTGAACAAAGTCACGATCAAGAACATGCAAGTACTTGTTGTCGAGGATAGATGATATGTTTGATCATTTGTGTGGTGTTGCAGTGTTCTCAAATATCGATCTACGGTCTAGATATTATCAGTTGAGGATTAGGGTGGATGACATACCAAAGTCAGTGTTTAGTATGAGGTATGGCACTTTGAGTTTGTGGTTATGCCATTTGGGCTAACCAACACACCTCCTACTTTCATGGATTTGCTGAATAGGGTGTTCCATCCATTTCTAGATCAATTTTTTGTAGTTTTTATAGATGACATTTTGATCTATAGCCGGGACAGTCAAGAGAATGAACAACATATTTGATAAGCATTGAATATTCTTCGCCTACATCAGTTGTATGCCAAGTTTAGTAAGTGTGGGTTCTGGTTGAGGGAAGTGACTTTCTTAGGCTATGTGATATATGTAGAAGGAGTCAGAGTGGACCCTAAGAAGGTGGAGTCAGTTGCAGATTGGGAGCAACTGAAGACGCCGATAGAAGTTCGTAGTTTTATGGGTTTGGCAGGATACTACAGGAGGTTTATAAAGGACTTCAATGTGATTGTGTTGTCGATGACAAAGTTGACCAAGAAGGATGTACCTTTTGTCTAGAATGATCATTGTCAGCAAGCTTTCCAAAGCTTGAAGGAGAAGTTGACTAGTGCTCCAGTGTTGGTGTTGCCAGAGCTTGGGAAGGGCTATGTTGTTTTCTACGATGCTAACAAGAAAGGCTTAGGTTGCGTGTTGATGCAGGAAGACCATGTGGTTTCTTTTGCTTCATGACAACTTAAGAAACATGAGGAGAACTACCCGACACATGATTTGGAATTGGCAGTAGTGGTACATGCATTAAATATTTAGAGACACTATCTTTATGGGGAAGTGTGTCAGATCTTTACAGATCATAAGAACTTGAAGTACATCTTCTCAGAGAGTGAGCTGAACATGCGACAGTGTCGGTGGATAAAGCTGATCAATGATTATGACTGCACCATCAAGTATCATCCTGTTAAGATGAATGTGGTAGCTGATGGGATTGGTAGAAAGTCTCCTTCTTCTCGCTCGATGAAGAAAGAACAGTTGAGTTCATTGGACTGCCATATGCGGGATATGTTTGTTTCCTTACGGCAGATAAATGTTCACTTGGAGGTTTCTTTGTTGGCAGTTTTGTTGGCAAAGATACAAGTCAAGCCTACATTAAAGCAGTAGATCAAAGATGCACAGCAGACATATGCTTCAGTTCAGTTGATCAGATCAGAGTTCGGAAGCAAAAAGTGTGATGGGTTCCATGAGTCTGAAGATGGACTACTTTGTTATCATAATAGGATGGTGCTCCCTGATGTTGATGACCTGAGAAAGCTAGTGCTAGAGGAAGCACACACATCGATTTACGCTATACATCTAGGAGTCACCAAGATGTATCACAATCTGAAGGATCTATATTGTTGGCCTAGCTTAAAGAAGGATGTAGCCGAGTTTGTGGCTAGGTGTGCAGTATGCTAGCCAGTTAAGGTTGAGCATTATAAGCTAGCATGTACGTTGCAATCCAGGTCGATACCACAGTGGAAATGGGATCATATAACCATGGATTTAGTAGTTGGTCTGCAAAGGAAAGCTAAGAATCATGATTCCATTTTGGTGATACTGGACAGATTGACAAAGTATGCCCATTTCATACCTGTAAAAACAATATATACATCCGAGAAGCTTGCTCAAGTGTTTGTAGACAAGATAGTGCGTTTACACGGTATACCAAAAATGATAGTTTCTGACAGAGGTCCTCAGTTCATGAGTCATTTCTGGGAACAGTTGCACAAAGCGTTGGGAACGCAGTTGAGGTTCAATATTGCTTTCTACCCACACACAGATGAGTAGTCTGAAAGGACTATTTAAACTTTGGAGAATCTTCTTCGAGCATGTGTTTTACAGTTTCTAGGCACTTGGGATGTGCATCTTAGTTTGATAGAGTTTTCCTACAATAATAGTTACCATCAGAGCATCTACCTGGCTCCTTATGAGGCTCTATATGACCGGAAGTGTAGATCTCCTCTATGTTGGTATGAGTCTGGTGAGTATCAGCTTTTGGGGCCTGAGTTGGTGCAGCAGACAACAGAAAATATTAGAGTGATACAACAATAGTTGAAAGAGGAGCAGGACAGACAGAAGTCTTATACAGATAATTGTCGATGACCTTTAGAGTTCCAGGTGGGAGACAAAGTGTATCTCAAGGTCTCACCGTGGAAAGGCATGCTAAGGTTTGACCGGAAAGGAAAGCTGGCACCCAGTTATATGGGGCCATATCTGGTGATAGCACGTGTTGGCAAGGTAGCTTACAAGTTAGAGTTGCCGCCAGAGTTGCATAGGTTACATCTGGTGTTCCAAGTCAGCATGTTGAAGAAAAGTCATCTATACACAAGAATAGTGATACAGCCAATTGAGGTTGAGCTCGATGAATATGTGACCTACGAGGAAGGTCCAGTAATGATCAGTGACAGAAGAGTGAAGAAGTTGAAGAGGAAAGAACTCGTTCTTGTGAAGGTTCTTTGGCATCATCATGGCATTGAGGAAGCCATCTGGGAGCTTGAGGAAGAGATGAGGAGGAAGTATCCCTCACTTTTCTATTTGGATTTCGGGGGTGAAATCCCTTTGTAGAGGTTTATGTATTGTAAGGACCCTGACCTTCATTTTGGGTTCATCATGTTTGCTTTACCTAAACCTTGTGCTTAGTTGCTTGATAATCACCTTTAGTGGTGATTGGGGTTTGCTTGTGCTTTGTTGACAGTTGGAGGTGCTACGTGCAAAATAACCTAAGTTTAAGGTTGATGAGCAAGTTTGTCACCTTAAGAGATGCTCTTTTCTCTCTTTGCTACCTCTAGAGTTTAGAGGAAGGGTTGGCCTCATTTCTTGATTTGCCTTGGGCCTTGTAGAGCTCTGTTGGGCTTTGTTTCACCTTGTTTGGGCCTCACTTGTCCTTGTTGAGCTTTTTATCGGGATGGAGCACCTTGTGTCGGCCATGGGGGTGTCGCCCATGGGTGTCTCGGCCAAGGTGGTGGTGTATGTGTCGGCCTTTGACCCCTTTGACCTCCTTGCTTTGGTTGTGTCACCATACCTTGGATATGTGGCCGATCTCTTATTGAGTGGTGGCATAACATGTTGCTTGTAGTTTGCAAGGTGGCAAGACATTAGAAAAGTGTCCCTAAGTAAGATGAAACCTTGCCTTGTCTCACCTTTGATCCTTTTCTATATATATATTCCCTTTCACTTCCTTAGGATCCCTTCTATCTCTTTGTTTCTTTTCTCTTCTTTGGTGCACAACACACCTTTCTTTGGTGTGCTTGGTGACAGATCCCCCTTGGTGGTGATCTCTTCTTCTTCCTCTAGCTTGGTGGTCGAACCCTAGGTGGACCTTGCTTCCTTGGTGGCTGAAGTGGTGTGCTTTGGAGCTAGAAGCTTAGAGCTTGGAGCTTTGGAGCTTGAGGAGCTTGCTTAAGGCGGGTTACATAACTTCTAACCCTAACTATACTACCTTCCTTTTGTTGTGTGTTCATGTATGATCATATTCGCCATGCAACTTGTGGAATATACTTCTTTCTTAATTATACCTTTGATCTTGTTGATATCTGATCTTTTTTGCTCTTTTGGATATGATGTGGATGTACCTTTGGATCTAGTTGGTTGAACCCATAGTTGAGGGTTTCCTTTGGTGGCATTACCCCTTTCTCTTCTTGGTCATGAGAATTGAGTTTGAGGCCTAGTGTTATAAACAACACCCCTATCTCTAGGATGTTGAGAGGTGAGTCTATACTCTAGATGCTTAAGAAACACCCTTCTCTCACCTTGGATTTGATATATGAGCCTAGGTGGAGTGTTGACCTAGATGTAGTGGAGATCCATCTTGATGCCCAATTTGTGATAAAGGATTGTGTAAATCCCCTCTCACTTGGTTGTTGAGAGGTGAACCAATTCCTTTGATCTTTTAGGGTTTTGAAGAAGGTGATCTTGAGGTTGATGATGACCTTGTTGGGATATAATTCATGCTTTGCACGACATGCTCTTTAGTAGTGTTGCCCGACACCTCTTTGTCTAGGGTTTAACTCTTGGCTGATACATCAAGTTGTGTTGTTGTCTTGGTGCCCGATATGGCCCTCTTGACCTAGCTAGTTAGCTTGGGCAATACACCTTAGACCTAGTGCTCTGCACGATACCCTATGGGGAAAGGTTGCCTGATACCCCCCTTGCCTTGAGTTTGGTTCTAGCCGATATGATGAAGTGGAGATGAGCCTTGGTGGCTTGGTGCTCATTATGGTGTTTGTATGGTGAAACCCTATTAGGTGTCTTTCAGGGTTGGTCGATATGATGCTACCATGCTCATGGACGATATGGTTTCATGTTGTTGGCGATAGAGTGCCTTGATCGATGGAGGTTGTCCCTTGTGCAGGACACACTCCTCTAGTTCTAGTTGCACGACACACCTCTGTGCTAGCTGCTCTCTAGTGCACGTTAGAGTGCAGTTTGGTTGGTCGTCATGGTAACATGTGCTTTAGGGTTTGAAACCCTAGTTGTTTATCTTTTAGTGAGGGTATGACCTTGCCCGATACCATCTATATTGAGGGGCTCCCTACCCGTCACCCTTCTAGTGAGGGTAGCAGGCATCTTTGGTGAGGGATAGGTCTAACCTGAAAAACCTAGTTTATGGTTCTTTATCTTATAGTCACATCTTTGTTGATAATGTGGAATGGATTATGGTTTGTAAACCAATGACTTGTTGGATGCTCAAAATTAATGTCAAATAATGATAGTATGATGATAGTTTATGTATATGAAAGCATAAATAGATGCCCATGTTTTGATAGTAAGTAATGTGATTGATATAATAGAACCTGATGACATGATAAACAGTGGAGCTGTATGCCTAGTGATTTAAAAGATGTTTTTTTTACTAACCATGCAGGTTACAAGATGAATTCATAGCCATGTAAGAGCTATGAGGCACATGTGTTTGAACGACTCTATATCATGATGGTAACTCTTGATGATGAGATATATATGTATCACCAGTGCGGTAAGATAGATCTAAGGACCTGATAAAGGCCGAGTGCCTAGTGAGGTGTTGTCCTCTTATTGATGAGATAAGGTATTGTTATCCCAGGTGATGATGATGATGCCTTAAGAGGTAGTGGTTTTCTATGATAAGGGATTGAGATCCCAGGACGATGTGATGATGACAGTAATAATATAACTCACTACTTGTATGTTTTACAACTTGGTTGCCTCAATAATCCACTTAAAATATACTAATTAATTATAGAGGAACTGAACATGTAGTTTTCCCTAGCCATGGATCCATCATCGTCAGTAGTTGGTGATGGTGAAACGGGTTCTCCTACATGTTAACCCAAAGCGTATATTGTTGAATATGTGGGGTTTCTCCTAGCCGAAAATTGGAGGATTTGAGTGCAACTGTAGTTGCAGACTCAGGATATATGGATCATGGTGAACATGCCCATGGCTCAAGATATGCGATAGAGAATGAATGTGTTCATGGCTCAGAGCACAGTGAACAGGCCCGTGGCTAAAGTTTTACTAGCGCCGAGACCTGTACCAAGGCGGGCTAGGGTTATGGGTAGCTTGCGAAGCTGACCCGATGACTGAGGCCACTTAAGCATGAGGTTGCGGTCCTACTTTGGTTCTCACGCATTGACCACGAGGTGGTGAGGTTGTGGAGCCCGGCTCTTCCATTGACCTTGTATGGCACTGGCTCCGGGTTTTGCAGCCGTCAGTTGGATCTGAGCGGTATAGCTCACTTCCTCTGGGCATAATAATACATAATTCAGCCAAATAGAGTTTATTTCTTAATACAAATATGGAACATTGGTTGAGACCTTGCTTGTGTAGTTGATCCTGTTATACCTTGCAGTTACTTATCTGTTCCTTATGCCTTATCATAAGATCTTATAAATCTTATCTTGTCAATCATGTTCCATAAAGAAAAGTAGGTTGTATGCCTCCCGTAATCTTGGTAAGATGGATGATATAGTAAGTTATGCTCAATATGTTTCTTATATAATCTACGTATATCAATTATCTTCTTTTCTTTCTTTAAGCTTTCTGGAGTTTTATAGTTTTGTCAGGGAGTTATGTTTCATGATGGGACTGTGTCACTCATCCTACTGGTTTACAACCTTTTTAGGTGATAGCGCTAGATGTGGTGGTGGTCGTGAGGTTGCGGTCGAGCAGCAAGAAGGGAAGTAGAAGGTAAGAGATGGACATGCTGCATGTTTTGGTGTTTTGTAGTAGAGTTCTAGAGTCATCCCTGTACTCTCAGGTCCTCGGAGGTGTTTTGACGACATTTCACGATGTATAGCTGTTGTACTCTAGTTCATCCTATTGTTGGCCTTATGTGGCTTGTTATGTACACATAAACAGGTGATGAACTCATGTGCTGGCAAGACAACTAGTTTATGTAAGATGTGAACATATATTAAGGCTTGTGTATGTTCATATAACATGTTACCATACAGGATGAGGATCTGAATATAATAGTTCTCTTATATGTTTTTCCGCAAACGATTTTAATTAACCCGTGTTTTTGGTAATATGTGGTTTATGGAAGTTCCACGTGTTTTCAAGTGTCACCTTGTTGTCTGTGTGATGGTGGGGTGTCACATCTCTGGTATCAATCTATTGGCCATGACTTTTGAGGCAATTTTGTATATGACATTACATAGGCTGATGGGTCTGAATTCTCCAATTTATGTAGGTTTCTACACTTTAGGTATCATCACCACTAGAGTAGAATTCAAATCGGGAATACTCCTTTTAGATTTCCACCACCCCTTAATGTAGTTAGCCACATCTTCTCCTACAATATGTCAATATTTTGGGAAGAAAAGGGCCTTCATACCATCTGGACCAGGCGCTTTGTTTAGGTGCATCCTTTAAGGGATGATTGAATTTCTAAAATAGATATATCCTTCTCTAAACTCTCTCTTTCTTATGTCTCAATCTTGGTGTCAATCCCCTACGTCACCTCCTCCCATCTCGAACGACTAGAGGTCTGAAATAGGCCCTGGAAGAAATCTATGATTATCTTTTCAATCTCTTATGCTTTAGTCATCCTCTACCCTTCTGCATTTTTTATCCCCTCAATTTTGTTCCTCTTCCTCCTATGATAAGCTTTGTGATGGAATTAAGTCGTGTTTTTGTCCCCTGATTTCATCTCATTGAATCGGGCTCTTACATGCCCGGAAGTTTCATCTTGCATGTGCCACTCTTGTAGCTCTGCTACAATCTGTGTGCACATGTCTAGATTACCCATGTCAGGTGGTAATAGTTGAATCTCTCCCAACTATCCTTCCAGCTCTCTAATTATTTTTTTCATTTTCCCAAACTTCTCTGATGCCCATGCTTTTAATTTGCTTTCACAACATTCCATCTTGTCTTGTAAATCAGAAGAAAGACGTTCCTCCCACACTGTCTTAATAATCTTCTCGCACATCTCATCCTCCACCCACATGGGCTCAAAAAAGAAGTGTTGTTGTCTCCTTTTCTTCTTCCTCCCCCTTTGTTCAGTATGAATAATGATCGGTTTAGTTCGAGCACATGGACGAGTCCCATCCTAACTCGTCCACATCAAGTTCAAGCATATTGCCTATTCTGGTTGCAACCTCCTCAATGGCTTGTTTAGTTTGAAACCCTAGGGGGAGCCCATAGATTCAAATCTCAAACGAGCTGTGGGTGATTGCGATTACTCCCGGTTGCCCTTTGTCTTCAATGTCTTTGAACAAAAGTAATTTGTTATCAAAGTTCCACGGTGCTCCATCAACAACCTTTTGCTTGTTCCTCCAGTCCTAAAACTGTATCACAAAGATGTCTCCCTCTAATTTCTTGAAAACCACCTTGTTTGCAATGCCCCATGCATGTGTAATGGTACATTTCATGACCCAAAAGTTAGTAGCCCTGTCAGATAGGATGCGGGCAACCAAAGCCAGCCGTAGGTGCCCCGTTTCATCATATTCTTACTATCAATTAATGTTGATTGGATCTTCCTCTTCTGATGTCTACTATAACTGCAAATAATGATCTATTAGCTCTTCTGCCATGTCGGGGAAGACACCAGAGAGATCGTCCCAGTCCTTGGACCTACAAGAGAAAGAGACCCCTGGGGTAGAAAGATGTCCCACATGCACAAAACCTAATTGCCAGAGTGTTAACGTGTGGCTGCAGGGAGAGCTCTCCAGTTGTAACAAGATGGAAAATATAATATATATAGATCATGTAATTCACACATGTATAAGCACATTTAATTTATTCATATGACTCGCACACATGTAGGAACCTACAGTTCCATTCATTCATCTCTTTTCACATTCACACACATGTAGTATAGAAGCACATCCATTCATTTGTCTCTTTTCACATTCACAAGCATGTAGAAGCAGATTCATACACATGTATATAGATAAGACAATTCAAAATTCATTCAAACATGTATATATAAGTGTGTCATTCAAAGTTTAACATGTCATCAAATACAGAAAAATATTATGACATCAAAGTTTAAAAATGACATTCTTTATCATTATCATCGTTGTCATTAGTACTCCAGTGATAGTCAAAAATTCCCAGTGCTTCTAAGGCTTTTGCCCGTTGTTCTCTTATATCATCTAATTGTTTCATCATATAGGGACTATGTACATCTAATAACTTTTCACCTGTAATGAAGTCACTAATTTTAAGCACCTGCAAAGAGAATGACGTATATATATAATTAATAAGATGGATATATTTCATATTATCTAATGAGACTATATAATATATAATTAATAAGATTGGTATATTTCATTTTATCTAATGTGACTATAAAATACATGTTATATGTTATTGATATCCCGTGCAACATATTTGACGATCAGGTCCATATATCGCATCATGTAGTATGCACATGCCCAGTCGTTGTCTTGTTTAGCACACTATAAATTTCAACATACAAAATGTTAATAAATAAAAACAATAATAGTTCACATAAATAATATATACATTAGAGTCAGGAAACTACTTTCACATTCTCCCAAACTAACAGTTTATTCTATATCTTGCAGATGTTTCCTATGGCTCTTTTGAAATCTTTTGAAGCCCTACATGTTAATGTAATACATTAAATTGTATTACCAAATAGTAATGTAATAATAGATGTTAACGGATATAAATATGAAAAATTTCTGATGTGAATAATGGCCTTTTCATTATGTGTACATGTATGCCTAATTGCTTCCCTGTAGGATCTAGATAATAAACATTGAACGTCTTGGGGACAATAACTAGTAACTCTCAATGCTTACCAGTAGAGATAACAAAGTTAAAAATATATAACTCGAAATCAACAATAAAATGTAATTTTCTTAAGTCTAAATTATAAGCATAGTAAACTTACATAACATTGGATGGAGCTATTATCACGCGCTTCTTGTTTTTACCAAAATATTTAAAATTGATAGAGTAGTATAAGGTAACTGATGTAGGGTCTTTATCTATAATAGTGATCAAAGATGGAATCAGAAATCCCACATGGGTAGATGAAAATTCTTCACAGATCTTGTGTAGCTGGCTACAAAACATATATTATGTATGCATTAATATATAAGAAACTAGATCACCATATATAAAACAAGGTATATATATAGATAAACAACATCTCACCATATCCTAAGATCTATCATAGATGTATTCAACCAATCATACCTAAACAAATCCAAAATATCTTGTATAAATATTGTGTTATCGTATGATTGGCCTACAGCATCCTCTGGAATATAAACATTTGTAGGACATAATTTGTTATGTTCGCCTATCCATATTGCCATACCCCTACAATTAGGACCTATTGAGTCATATAGGTCCTTTGGAAGCCAACTATGTACTATATGAGGAGGTGGAGGTGGAGTTGTAGTGGGTTTCTTCATTTTCTCTTATATTAATAACTTCATATCAATTGACTTTTATATACATGCTAAAAAATTAACATAATGTTTAATTTACCATACATGACCAGTATAGACGACATCCATTTCAGGCCACAACATCACTCCGCCTTCTACTTCACCAAGCGTGTCAGCATCTGGGTGGGCATATGGAAATGGATGCTACCTCCAATGAGGGAACACAAGCCTCGGGCTCACACGAACATAACCATCGGGTACTGGAGTGCCATGAATCGTTTGCCCTGGAAGGCATAAGTAAGCATCAGCCTCTGCAACAATGAATTCTTTGAATCTTAGACGGCATGACCTCAACCCATACAAATTTACATGGAGTATATTATATACATATATACATAAACATATCATCTTGAAAAGACTAGCTACTATGTCATAAAAATATTTACAGCGGACGTACTAGGTGGTGGGTCTACATGATTAATCCCAACCAACTCTATCATAGGGGAAGAGCGGCATGGCATAGGTACCGTATGAATGGAAGCCTGAGACTCTCCTATCAATTAACTCATCTACCTATACATGGACAAAAGAAATGTTGGATTTTGATTATTGAATTCCCTTTACAATAACATTCTAAAAAAAGAATAGGTTACCTCAGCTTTTGAAAATCCCTCTTTCGGGACATGTTTGTGTTGTGATGGCCCAAGAATTCTTTTATACCCACACTAGCGCCTGCAGCCATAACACATCTAGGATGCTCTAGGTTACCTAGAGAAACTGTAAATTCATCCCTTGTGCCCTCAGGAATGAACTAGCCTTGCTTCCTCTGCTCGTGAAGCTCCCGCTAATCACCAACAATAGAATTGGTAAGTAAACATAACAATCATCAATATCAAATGCTCTGAGAGTTGAATTTTACCATTTTTGCAGCCACCTCAGCAGTTGTGGGCTTGGTTATAACTCCTTTTTTGTTTTGCCTCCCAGATATCCATACAACATGGCGAGGAAGAGATGTGGGAGTAACAATAGAGGACTCACCAGTCTTCTGACTAGCAGTAGACTCAGCAGCAGTAGTAGCCAGTAGTTTTTGGCAAACACCTACATAGCCACTTGGACCCATCGTGTGGTCATGCACATTCAGTGTACACCTTGCTCTTTGAGCATCGCTAATAGCCTTGTTAGTAAGCACAATGAATTGGTTACTAACACTAAAGGTCAATTGTGAATAGGTGAATTCATAAGAATTGGTTAATACCTTGAATTCATTGATATTTCTCCTGGAAACAAATGCCTCCCAGTCCTTCGGTTCAAGGTAGTTCCATTGCTCAATGACTGACTTATTCCTATTCTCACCATCACAAATGTATAGTCGGGTGAGATTTGTCCTATATCAACAATGAAAACATAATGTACTTATTTTTCATGCAAAACCAGGGAGGAAGATTGTATAAAACAAGCATAATAGGCCAAGTGCTATGTTGTTTTCTCAATGTCCCGTACGGATTCATCCCATCAGTACAAAGCCCAATTCTTAGATTCCTAACCTCTTCACCGAATTCAGTGTACAATAAATCAATCTTCTTCCATTGTGGGGAATCAGACGCATGTCGTAGGATCCCATCATTATTTTTCTTAACCTCTGCATGCCACCTCAAATTCTTTGCATCTATCGGATTGGAAAACAATCATTGAAATTGTGGTATCATAGGTAGATACCACATCACCTTGGCAGGAGAACCAGTTTTGGACTTCCCAGAATTCATCATTTTATACCTTGACGTACCACATTTTGGACAATCTTTAAAATCCGCATAGTCCTTTTGAAATAATACACAATCATTCGGACATGTGTGTATCTTCTTGGCCTCCATTCCCATTGGGCACAACAATTTCTTTAACTCATATGTCGAGATTGGCAGCCCATTTCCTTCAGGAAGAATTTCTTTCAACAAAGACAACAATGACGTGAAGCTTTTGTTTCTCCATCTATTGTTAGTCTTCATATTATACAATCTCAACACAACGTTAAGCTTCGTAAACTTAGTACAACTTGTGTATCACGGTCTAGCAGCATCATGGACAATGTTCCTAAACATGGGTGGTGGATCAGTGTGCTCTACCCCACAACTATCTAGCATCTCATCAATGATGTCTACTGGAACTGGTTTGTTCACATATACATCATCAGAGGCAATTTCTTCTTCCACAGAAGCACTGCTATCGACGTCTAATGATTTCAAGTTTGAAATCTCTCCATGCGAGTACCATTATGTATAGCCTTGTACAATCATGTAGTACATGACATGACTTTTGATTTCGCCACCAATGTTGACGTTCAAGTTGTTACTACAATGCCTACATGCACACTAGAACTTATTTCTAGGTTGTTTACTATGTTCCTCTGCAAATCTAATAAATTGATCAAAACCAAAAATAAACTCTGGGGTGCATTAATTTCTAATGGACATCCATGATCTTTCCATTTTATGATCAAAGAGAAAACAAATATATATTAGGGTTTAGGGTTAAAAGATTATGGTTTAGGGTTAAAAGGTTAGGGTTTAGGGTTAAAAGATTAGGGTCTTATATATAATAAATGTGTACCACCTATCCCATTCTTGATCACCTAATCTCACTAGTAAGTGTATAATGTGTATTCAATTTTCAAGAAAATTTTGATAGCATTTCCCCGCAATTCTCCAAGTACACCTATGTAAATGGGCAAATGCCAACTGACATATGTAATTAGAGAACAAATAGGGAAGTGTTGACAGAACATCATGAAAACCAAATATACATTATACACTTACATCCTAAGTGAGATTAAGTGTTCAAAAATAGTTCCAAATCAGGGACTATCCAAGATTTACTCCTAATGAGTGAATATCAGACGGGGTTCTAGGCCAAAAAAATACATGTATGTTGTCATTCCAATACCTACAATCCTAGTTTCATTGTTCATATCCTAGATTTTGTGTAACACATTTAATTCAATACATTATTCCATTTGTATAAGTTCATTCATTCATCATTAACCCTAATTAATCATTATTAATCAACTACACAATTTTGACAAAAATTATTGAACTAAGTTAAATCAATCACTAATAAGAGAGAAACATAGCAATATCAATTAATTAAATTCATTCATGCATCCTTAACCCTTATTAATCAATATTAATCAACTACACAAACTTAGAGAAACTAAGTGAAAATCTAATTACTTAAGTTCATTCATGCATCATTAACCCTAATTAATCAATATTAACCAACTATAGGCGGAGCAAGCTATGGTGGCTTCAGTAACCCTAATTACGCAATATTAATCAATATTAATCAATATGGTGGCATCATTAACCCTTAATAATATACTACTGATTAACCACTCACCGCACCGGTGGAGCAAGCTGTGGTGGCGACAGCCAGAGTTGGAGGTGGTCGGGATGGAGGAGAAGGTGGTCGGGCTGGAGGTGAACCACATGATGGTTGGAGGTCACAGCTAGAGGAAGGCGGAAGGTGGTGGAGCGACGACGGATGACTGTAGCTGATCGAGCGATATTCAGTGGCGACGTTGAGCGCAGTAGCTCCCCAAGCTCGTCGGCATCCTCGATCAGGCGGTGAGCACAACAGCTCACCGTCCGGATTCCTCAATCAAGTGGGAGCACAACAGCTCACACAACACCTCGTGATAATAGGCGGCAGAGAACGGTGGCATGCACAGACGACCGGATGTCGTAGCGGAGGCGGCGGTGCACATGGAATCGCCAGAGACCTAGCACGCTAAAATCAATTGGGAATGAAATAGAGAAGGGGAAGAGTATGGTTCAGGTGGGTGCTATTAAGTTAACTATCGTCATCGGTGACTACAAAAATTTGACGCTTAAACCAATAGGCTTCGGTCAAATAAGCAAAACTGACACCTATCTCCAACTTTAAACAAAAAAATTGCACTTGGTTGAGGTGTTTGTCATCAATTCCTAGATACCAAAATCGAAGTCTATCCACATAACATGACAAAAAAATAGTTCGTCAGCTACGATCATAATTGTCAGTTGCCAACCAAAAACCAACACTGAATAGGCAAATTGGGGGGGAAATATTTTTACGGGGACAATGTGTGAAGACACATCCTCGTCGGTTTTTTGAAAAAAACCGACACCATATGAGGGGATGAATTTTGTCTAGTGAAGGATGTTTAGTCTTCAGTTCCTTTTCAAAATCTGACAACTACTTTGGGATAAAAAAATTTGTGGGGCTTGGTGCGAAAAATATGTCGTCGGTTTCGGTACCACCAACGCCGCATTGAAACTTTTTGGAGGCAATTTGTTTCCCTGGAAAATTGTATTTTGTGGGTGATTTTGGACGTCGGTTTTGATGTCAACAAACTGACGTTAAGGAAAAGTGATGCCCGTGTCTTTTGTAAATTGGTCGGCCTTCACATATAGGTGATAGTTGTGCTTTTTAGATGACATTGTTGTGTTTTGGTGTCGGTTTTTTATCTATAACCGACGTCGTCAAATGTGACATGATATGTCATTTTTGTAGTAGTATTTTTTACATTTATTTAGTGTAAAGCATGTTCTTTAGAAGAATTCTAGAAGATTAGTTATTTTTTTGATGATCATGCTCTTTACTATTTAGAGTATGTTTCCTTCTTTGATTTAGACATCATTATGCCTTAATCATGAGTTCTCTATGATACACTATCATAGTTACTCACAAGGTTCTCAAACATTTGGTTTAAATATCTCATTCATTGATTATATCAAAGAATTAATACTTGTACCAAGTTTGTTCTTCATTTATGATATTCTTTCACACTTCGAGATATTCATATTGGTATTTCATTCAATACCATATTTGAATTATTATCATTTACTCCAATAGGTATGTATATACATCAATATGTATTATACCTAATAGAATAGTCCTTCTCCAACTACATCTAGTGAAGATTGACTTGTTATGATGCCCAATAAACAAGATACTCATATCTCTTAATGGTTCATTAACTAAGAGAGTCTAGTTTATCAACCTAGAGATGAATTTCTCATTCATTTGTTTAGATGTTAATGCTAATCAATTGTTTGAGTCATCAATAACTTTTAGGTATTATTTATTTTATCTCATGCATATCAAGTACCACAAGATAAATAAGACATTTCCATAAAATATAATATCTTTGCAATTAAATCATGAACTTTATTGATAGACATCCTTGTCATTACAAGATGCAATAATAAAGTGTTTCTATTTATTGGAAAAATGAAATAGCAGTTCATAACTATATTACGTGCCCTTTGGGCTAAAATAAACTAAAAGGTACTACTATCTATGGAAGCAACACTTTCTCCAATGTTGATGAGTGTTCCCTTTTGGTCCTTTCATAAAGGCCATCACTTCTTTTCAGATCATGCACATCATGTATGTCAGATCTATATCTTGGTATCATGTACCTAAGATAAAGAATCATTTTAATTTTATTTTATAATACTTGAGATGGAGACTTCTATCCCTCCTTCTTCTTTAGTTCATCTATTTAGCGAGGGCAGTTTCTCTTCCAATGTCTCGGCTTATGACAATTGTGACATTTGCCTTTCTTGTTCACCCCTCCCTTGGCTTTGAGAGTTGAAGATGACTTGGGTTGCTGGCTAGCATCAGAACCTTTCTTTGCTTTGCCCTTGCCCTTGCCCATAGAGTTTCCCTTCTTTGTACTGATCATCACCACATATTTGGGTTTGTCTTTATTCATATGTGTCTCAGCTGTCCTCAACATGCCCAACAACTCTGTCAGTGGCTTGTCAAAGTTGTTCATGTTGTAGTTCATCACAAACTGACTGTAGGATTCTAGCAACGATTGCATTATCACATTAGTAGCCAACTCTTAGCTCAGAGGGAATCCCATTCGAGTTAGTTTCTCTACATACCCAATCATCTTGAGTGTGTGAGGGCCTACTGGATCTCCTTCTATCGTGGCATGCTTGAACAGTGCTTTGGAGACATGAAATCTCTCTTTTCGTGCTTGGTCTTGATACAGTTCTTGTTATGTTTAACCATCTCAATGATGTCCATGTTCTCATGTTGTCTCTGCAACTCATAGTTCATTGAGCACAACATCAATGACTTCAAATCATTGGTATCCTCAGTATGCTTCTTGTAAGCATCCCTTTCAACCTTTAGTGTGGTGGGAGTGGGTTCATTTGGTTCTGGTGTATCTAGGACATAGATCTTTCTCTCTTGAGTGAGAACAATTCTCAACATCCTAAACCAGTCATGGAAGTTGTTCCCATTTAGCTTGTCCTTCTCAAGGACCGATCACAATGAAAAGTGATTGTTGTTGGTAGCCATTTATTCTACAAAAGGAAATTTGCCATTTTATTTAAAAACACTTTTGATTTGATTTAATATTTGATGATATTAATTAGGTTTTTAATCAAATATCTCTCCCACTATTTTGATCAAACGGATAGCCATCACCATCAATTCGAAAGATTACAGTGTACAACCTTCTAGTGAGCCAAGATGCAAAACAATTGAGTTATTACCCGGCCAATGCCAGTGTCCATAATCAATTATTAATGTAGGTAACATTTATCAATTGCATCATATGCAATTCTTGGATATATGTCATGTGCAACTCCTTGCCATGTTCATCTTTATTCCTCAAGGTGCTTGATCCGATCAAGGTCACCTTGTTAAGTCCAACCCAAAAGCCAACACAATGAATATGCACCCTGTGAAGACAGACCCACATATTCACCATCACACTTCCACAAGATAGATGGTGCACCATGTGAGGGCATGTCCACACTTAGTTGATCGAGCTTTTCATTTTTGCTGCTTTTGGAAGGCATCTTCAACTTAATATGGTTGTTGAGGGGTTTTAATATGCTTATATATGCATATATGTATCCAATCACCACATATATAGTATGTATCATATACATGATATATTCCACAAATCAAAATATGCAATAATGATAAAGCGATGATTATGGCCATTCTATTATAGTTTCTTGGAGCCATAAGGAACTACGGTCATCTAAGGTCTACATCACATGCAACCTGATATTGATGAAGATTTGTGCTTGCCAATTCGGGTTGACTGGTTTAACCTTTGAACCGGCCGGCTCACCACTTGGTCGGTCGGTTGGTCTCCTCTAGTTGGTCGTCCGACTCCTCCAAATGGTCAGCTTGTCCGGTCATCTGGGCTTCTCATCAGTCCACGAATTGCTTCTTAGTCAGTTGTCTCGGTCCATCAAGCGGTCATCTTCAGTCTTCGTCGTAATAAGAAATAAAGTTCATCCTATTTTACATAATCTTTGTGAAACCTTGAGTTACATTCGAGGGGAGCAATGGTAGAAGAGAATCTTGAGTTATCTCCAGTTACATTCAGAATAGAAGAAGAGGGCTTGGTGCACAGACCGAGATGTAAACAACCCTAACCAACCACACACATGCACATAGGGTTTATAGGTCATAACCATGCTACTCATCCACCATCAAAACTATTTTAGGGCGACATGTATCAATTGCATATATACGATATCATATATGTATATATTAGTTTGCAATCATGTGGTATTAATCGGATATTCACATTAGTCATTTAAATATTCACATCGTATGCAATAAATATAAGATGAACAAAATTCGATCATATTGATTATCCCAAAACATAGAGTATTGACGTAGTTCTGATTTTACTGTTGGGTTTTACATGGTCGGAGAAGGCAGCAGAAACTAAAAAAATACTTGACCATAAACCCATAACCAACATATCGCATCAATATCTATGTAATGGGAAGGATGGTTTTAGCGAGATATACCTAGTCTTGACGCTTTCTCAGTGACTATACCTTGAAGCAAGTGCGGTCTTAAACCACTTGTCTTCAACAGAATTTGTGCAGCTCCTGGTCTTGACCCAGACGACAGTTCCTCCTGAACGGAAGAAGTCTCCCACCACTATAGATAGTCCACATAGACCACTCAAAACTCTAGTAATCCTAAAGAACAAACTAGAATGAGTTGTCCCCTTCTGTCAACATACTAGTCACCGACACACTCACCCACAACTAGTTGTAGTTTTGTGGTTGTCTTTTCCTCGTTGTTCCTCCCTGGATGGGTAGAACTTGCTTGGGCTCTCTCGGTTACCACAACTAGAGAGGACAACAACTTTACAGAGTAATTGATATTCTAAGTTGTATCTCAGGAGAAGCCCCTTGTAACCCTCTATATATAGTAAATGATAGGGTCAAGGTTCCCAGTCTTTGTGGGAGTAGAAGGGTCCAAAATTCGATGAACAATTTGCACTGCGGCAGGCGAAATGATCATTTCATAATTGAAACAATGGTTTGGCAAGGTGAGTCGACCGTTCACTAGTGAACCGGTCAGTTGGGAGTGTGAAGCGGTCGATTCACCTAGTGAACCGGTCATTTCACATCCCAGGCTTGCCTGTAATTGACTTTCCTATTTCGTTTCTAATTAATGCAAAGATGAATTCTTGTCCCAATCAAATTGAACAAGTGAAATGAAAAACTTTTTCTCACAAACTGGGACAACGCAACACTGCTTGTTTGGTCTAGTTGAACTGACCGGTTCACTAGAGTGAAATGGTCATCTCACTTACCATGAGCCGATCGTTTCACCTAGTGAATTGGTCGGTTGGTGGTCCAGATTGTGTAGAAAACAGTCAATTCAATTCTCAATCAATTTGACAATCTAATCAGTTAGTTCAACACTTGAACTTGATGATTCTGAGTCAAGTTTATTAATTGAATGTTTGATTGAGTACATAAACACTTTAGTATCAATCCAAACATCATTCATGGATAAAATCCTCTTCCAAATTAATCCTTTGAGTGTGACCCTATAGGTCCCATTTCACATTGGTAGTGAATGTCCATAACTAGCTTATGAAATCACAAGCAAAGAGCGGTACCTAGTCGCACATCAATGCTACCCAAGTGAAAAGGAAAATTAGAGAACAACTTTCAATCCTACAGTCTGTGATTGGTGTTCTAGTGAATGTATAGTTCCTTTGTCTCTGATATCGTGAATGAACTGAAGGCATGGAGTTGTCATCCTTTCAACGTTCATTCATGTTTCATGAACTAGAGTAGATTGTCTGAGATATGTGTGACATTAATATCATATATTGATTCACATGTGCATGTGCATGCCTTTCTCAGTCTCACTTATCAAGTGGCATGGACATCATACTCCCTTAGGAGGGACAAATACCATATCTATCACTCACAGACTATCTCATGCATCAAAGTCACCCAATCATACCGTTGTAACAACCCATATTTTAGGCATGTGTTTGATGATGTCAAAGTGTACCCAATCACATTCGATGAGTGGAATGATTTCAGGTCAACAATCACAATCATTGTCATCACTATGAGAGATGATTTTGACTACCATATCATGGTTCCATGTGTCACTCTCATGGTGGCTTTGTCTAATACATTGTTCTCTAACATGTATCTGTGTGCTTGGTTTGATATCATTTTTTTAGAGCAAAAGGATCGATTCATTACTTGTTAGCCATATGACATCTATAATTGGGAAGAAAGATACAAACAAAACATACAAACATCACGTTCAGTAACCCAAAGGCACTACAACTCATATTGGAATGAGAGAGAGACATTTCCGCATTGATTCTTCTTCCTTGAGGCTGTCTTAAGCAGCTTTTCCTAAAGAATTCCTTCAACCTGAGCATTGAGTAGTGGTAGAGGGGATGGAACAAGATGGTGTTCTGCTCGTATATCAACTCAAACGAAGCCATATAACTGAGTAATAAGATCAATCCAAAGCAAAGATGAGATCTAGCCATGGCTAGATATCTCATCGCTCTCCCGAAGAGAGGTCGCAGCAAAGCATGACAGATAAGCACCGACTAGTGGCGACAAAAGGCAGATAAACTGCCAGAACCACTGGCTAAACAAGCCAACAAAGGTAGTAAAAACTGAGGCCGAAACGCTGGGGAAACCCAGAGCTCGGAAGCCTTCACGATGGAAGGGCTAGAAATCTTATTCAGAAAATGCAAACTACTGAAAGGGGGTGGGGGATCGATACCACCGGATCTGTGAGGAAGACCGAACCACCAACTCCACTCCACCTTCAATCCGGCCAGAGGCCCAGTGGGGGAAACGAAGCCGAAGCCGCCCCTCCCAAACCACCGCCCGACGTAGCACGGCTTGAGATCAAAGCCAGGAGCCAGGAGTCCAGCCCCGCCGCAGCAGAAGAAGAGAGGGTGGAGGAGAGAAGACGATCGCCCGCCTGAGACAGACATGACGGAGATCGAGCCGAGTCAAGGCCCTGGGGGAGTAGGGTGGCGTCCACCGGCCGCCGAAGCCCCCTCCCCCGAACCCGAAGCCGCCCTCCACGAACCCTATGTCGCCATCCCTATCACCAGAGCGGAAGCCGCCATCCGCTCACTTTCACTTGTACTAAGAATCTTGGTTTGATATCATATATCATGACTAATGAGACGTTGTCATCAACCAACACACACTCTAGTATTGATGTGTTATTGTTCTCTATCAACCTTCCACAATGACATCAGACTAGGGACATAACAACAATTGACATACTCTTAGCATATGTATGATCTCATTATTTAGGTCCTCAATCTAAAGACATATGTCATTGAGTATTATCATTCTTTAGACATTCATTCTGCTCCATCATATATCTCATAATTGATTGAGCTAGAATAAATTGGAAGCTTTCCTTTGATATTTATCAAATCAATCAGAACATATGCCAATCCAATCATCATATGATTGGCTCTCTGGGCATACATACCAACAGCAAGATTATCAAGTTAGGGCAATTTCATCATAAAAGTTCCAAAAACTAGTCATATATGTGAATCAAGAGTGATTTATGAGCAATAGGGGAGATTAGGACTCTCATGTAGTTCAAACGTGCAAACATTTATGGATTAGATGAGTAAGAGGGTAAAAGTGCACAAAAAATTCAAGATTTATAATAAGGATGCATTAAATGTGGTCAACATAGTCAAAGCTCTTTTATAAAGAAAAAAGGGGAATTATAAGTAGTTTTAGGATCTGTAAGTATGCTCATGTTGTAAATATTTTTGGGACGATCATTTTGAGATAGAGTATTTCCTATTTTGGTCTTAGGATGAGTGAATTCTGAATCTTAAAGAATCTACAATAAAAATTATAGAGGAGGGAAGGTTTAGAGTATTACATATCATTTATTCGAGAATCTCATCCGTCGATCTCTAATTGCATGACCCACATTCATGTGTTGTGTTGGGCATGGCTCTATGTGTTGCAGTCTGGAGGTGCCACGTGCCCCTTCATGGGAGTCCACCTATGACCCCCCACTATTGTACATCGTCAGAAACCACCAAGAGGGGAGGGAAGATAGATAATGTGCTTGCCCACTAGATCGCTAGATCTTGATCCATGGTGGACCAGTCCATGGATCTAGTGGTTGTGAGCAATCCCACCCAGAAAGAGTGCCCACATCTTTCATCCTCTGCTTGTCTGCCCCACGGAGGCATTATACATTACAACTTATTTGAGCCCCATACATTGCTGCCCTACAACTGACGTTGCTAGAAGAACAAGTTGTCAAAGATCCATGAGCTATTGTGAGGTTGATGGTTGAAAGAAAGGGTCTCGAGGGGCCCAAGGGATCAATCCCTAAACCAAGACCATGGTAGCAAAAATGGATAGGGGAAGAAGGGGAAGCTAAAGGGAAAAAATGAGAGGGTAAAGATGAGGAAATGAACTAGAATGAAGAAAACAGAAAGATTTGAGGCTTGATTTGGAAAAAGTATGGAGAAAAGAGGTTGATTTTTGGAGCTAAAGTGGGGTAGGTGGCAACAACACCATTGGTGCCATCCTACTGTATGGAGGTAGGATATGATACACAAGCCATTGGATCGTTATGATCAATCTATAGAGAAGGCCTTCAATGGTCACATTTGATCAAACCAACCACAAGACAAAGAGAGGGGGCGCTCACTCTAGTATGGTCATGCAACTACAACTATCCCAATTAGGCCTAAGAGCACATAATCAATTATTAACATATACTTGATCCAATATTTGAGTGGCATGCCTAGTCTAGGATCATCTAATTGAGGCATTTTGGTGTCATTGAACTCAAATTTGAGAACTCTACAACATGAAATATATTATAAAGTAAGAGAGGCACATTGATGAGGTTCAATTTTAGTTGCAAGGTGATTATACACTAAAGAATGACACTTAGTTTGATTTTGCAGCTTAATGTCACATATTGTAAAAGTAACCATTGATGTGCCAAAATAGGGGTATCACAACACCTAAACCATGAAATTGATATCCAATTGAGTGGAATGCTACATGATGAGAGAGAAATAGTAGAATAGAGGAGGGAGAATAGTCAATTTGTCACAATTTTCCCATGAAACAGCCTAACGAAATGTTAATACTAGGTTTGAATACCATTTTTTATTTAAATTATACACACAACTATGTATGATTTGTAGAAAATAAAACAATATTTCCTAGAAAAAATAAAATGCAAAATACTTCAGAATCAAAGAGTACTTTAAAGGTGTTAACCATAAATGACCCACATACCTTGTTCAAGAATCCAATACTTTGATCTGTAAATAATCATACAACACTAAAGTGTTACAAACTTTTAAATTTTAGATAGTTAGGGTTTATCAAAAACTAAACATCCATTCAACTCCTCCTTATGTGATTATGGATCAAACGAGACAAACTAAAGCCCCATATAGGACTTGTTAGCCATTGCTCCATAGTTTTCAGGAATCTATTGAGTATTAGGTCTAAAAAATCTAAAACATAATACGAATATAGACTTTTGAGAATTTGATCATGTCTTAGTAGTGTATCGATATCGACTTGGTTGAGAGATATACATCTAAAATTTCCACTCACTACTCCCATATCAGGGACGAAAATGGTAAAAGAAGGGAATCTAAATCCTTATAACTAGTGAGTCTTGGGAGTCATGAATGGGTGGTACGTATCTTAGTAATCCTAAGAACCCTAAACTTAAAACAAGTGTCTAGACTTAACATTATTTTCTTACCCATTGAGTGAAGTGAAAATAAAATGTAAATTTTAGTAATTCGATATGATTAGTACATTGTAGATTAGAGTAATAAAATGCTTGAAGTTGTTTATGGCGCTCCCAGTTAAGTGGACCATGCCTTTTAAGCTAAATGTGTTTGAAATTTATTTGTAATGTATAAGTGCACACACATTTTTGGAGTCAAATGAATCATAATTATATGCTCTAATCATGATGTTATATCATTCATGATTCATGTTTTAGATTCACTATCAATTAAACCATTATCGTGTTGATTAAAAAATATGTTGCATATAATCCATGTGTTTTTGAATTTCACAATATGATTACAACAAGTGCTAGGTTTTCCATCTGTGAATATTATGTTTCATAGTTATCAAAATGATTCAAGAGCATATTATAAAGATTTCCAACTATATAGACCAAGAGTGAGAAAGAAGGAAGACACTGCCAAACAGAGGAACTTCGACAGAAATGTATGTCATGACAATACATGTAGAGGGTAGAGCAATTGTAATAGAGGACATGATGATGCCGAAAGAGGCATTGATGTATCATCAAAATGCCAAATAGATGGATAATTGTAGCAACTCTACCAAAACTGAGTGATAGAGAAAAAAATGTGTTACCATAAACAAAACATAATTCATATTATAAGGGACTGGTGATCTCAAGAAAGGAAAATTGTCAATTGATATGGTGTCAACTCTTGCACGACCTCATTGCCTTCAGACACAACTAGGCCCAATATAGGTAAGGAGAACAATATCTAGTTAGAGTTAGGATACCCACACCCTCCCACCGATTCGGTCATCCACCCACTAGTTGGGAGGTGTGATCAACGTTGATATGGCAGAAAAGCAAACACATAATGAAAGAGCAAGAAATAAGAGAGAAAGAAAAAATATATTGCTCATAATTTTTAAACTGTAAGAATTTTTTTGTTGAAATGATAAGGATTAGCTTCAATGCCAAAAATATTTTCTAACAAGACCAATGTTGACATTCTTTGGAAAAAATATTCTACGTATATTATAGAAAGAGAGGAGGGAAGTATAAAAAGTATAGTACCAACAAAATTTCGAGTATTGTGTGCCAAAATGGGAGTGGCATTAGTAATTTACCTTCAAATCAACAATAATAAACTTCAAAATATAGATATTGTACCCCAAACATAGGTATTATAACTAGATTGATCATCAAGTAAAATATTAAAATTAAACTGAGTATAGTAAACATTTGTACTATATTGGGTATGATACTCATATTTTGGGGTAAAGTACATCAACAAATAAAACATTAGTATTGTACCTCTAAAAATAAGAGTAATGTACTCATAATATGTGAATATAACCCCAAAATATTAGTGATATTGTAACGCCCTCCCTGTGCACACACATACATGTGGTGGAAACAACATAGAGTTATCCATAACTCGTGTACTTAAAGGGGAATTACATAAAATTGTCATTCATTAAACAATATAACCAATCACACAAACCAAAGCATTAAAACATTCTCATGATTATTCTTACAAAAGTAACATAAATGTTATTACATGGAAAACTCATTTGAACTTATTTAGTCTCTACTCTAAAGTTCTAAATATTAAAACATATAGATGAGTATATAAACCTTAGGATCATCTTATAGTTGGGACCCCACTAGATCTTATCATACTCTATCCTTCTGCTCCAAGCCTCTGAATTCTACTTCTTCTTCTGCTCCTCACATGCGGTCATCTCATCCCCAGCCATCCATTGTAGAAATTTTTCTTACCATAAGTGGCATGCATATTCTAATATACAAAATTGGACTAAATGATATTAAAAAATATTCTTGAACATTATAAAATGAAACTAACATTAAACTATGTACAAAATCTGAAACATAAACATCTCTTATTCCTTTAACTTAATGCTTATCTTTTTACTGATCTTTCTCTGGAAACCTGTACTTTAGTACATGAGTCTCATGACCTACACTAAGGTTCTTGGGTAACATAACCTGCACTTTGGTCTGGGTTATGTATCTGAATCGGCATGCACAAAGGGCTTGGGCCACATGACTTGCACAAAAGGCCTATAGCATGTATCTCTTATCATAATCTCTTTTATTTATACTTATATATGAGATTATGACATGCTCTGAATCAAGATATTTTATTAATGACTTTTATTTGATTTTGGCCACAATTATACAATAAGTCCTCCTCTCTCACACCAAAGTGTCCTCTATGGTGCAACACATCCTCTGTTGGCACAAATTGCCCTCAGTTGACACTAAAGTGTTCTCTATGTTTCAACACACCCTCTATTGGCACTACATGCCCTCTGTGACGCCTGCAATGTCTGGAGTAGTGAAACCTATGAATTGTCTCGGGACTCTCTAGTGAGGACTTATCCTATAATGTATATAATTAATGTTTTGATGTCATTTTATATCTCTATTCTTAATTTCTTGTTCTAAATTTGATTTCTTATCTCTGAATCTTAATCTCTTATCTCTGACTCAGTATCTTTTTTATATGATTCAAAACTCAATCTAACTTGAAATTTGAACTCTAATATACCTATTGTCTAGATAAATATTAATCTAAAGTTTTGGTTTCATTGAATGACTAAATTAAATTCTAGTATCCTATGTATGACACCTAAGTCTAATGGTTTAAGAAAATAACCTAAACTGAATATAAGGATACTATGTATATGAAAGTAACTTAACAATCAAATATCTCAAATACAATTTCTGAACAAGATAACTAAATTTCTTTACAGTCTAACTAAATATGATCTTAATATGAATTCGAATACATTCATATTACCTTAAATCTTAAATCTTAAAATACAAATCTTATAAAATCTTATCTCACAAACTTAATCACAACTTAATGCATTCTATTGTTATCTTTTATCATGTACATAACTCTTATATCTTAATCATTTAAGAAATCTAAACAATAATTAGTTCTTAGACCTTAATTTTATCTAAGAAATCTTGATAGCATATTTATATCTGAAATCATAAATAAAACAATATCCCACATTATCCAGTATGACTATATTGCCTAAATTTTTTATCTTGTAGTCTTATTCATTAATATGAATCATTTCTAAGGAATCTTATAGGAATATGATCATTTAATTTTCTCATGAACCCAGTTCATGAATGCCAACCATTTTTAAGAAATTATACTAGCATATCTCTCCTTGAGATATTGGTATATATATGAGAACACCATCATGAAGGTGTGAAGAATTTAATTGCATATTTTGCTTAAAATACTAAAACATTAGAATAAATCAATCATAATGACTTATCTGGAAAATATGTAAAGATATTGATATTAATAAGAATGAATACTCATGGGCATGAGCCGCTTACATGGATCAGTAGGAGAAAGTCCCTAAGATCTCCTTGATCTTACAAGTTTAATTTACCTCGATTACAAACCCAAACCCTAGATTAGGATCTTCAAACCCTAATTAACCTAGGTTTGGATATTCATGATAACAAAATCAAAACAGGTCCTAAAACCTTTACCATTGGTTAGATCTTGAAAATCTGATCAGAATCCGTATATGGTTTACATTTTTCTGATATATGGACTAATTTCTAGGATTCATACAAGAGGTTGGAACATTATTTGATTGAATTAAACCATTTGTTACCTTGGGAGGCATTAAATGGGAAGGGGTGGGATCCACCTTAGGCAAGATCCACTTGACTCATGCTCCTCTCCCCCTTCATCCCTGGGTCATGTACTGGAGGCCTCCCCCCTCTGTTTCCTCTACAAAATAGAGTGTCACACCATGGCTTATTCGGCGGTCTAGTACATTGTGCTCCGAGTGAAGTCGCTTCACAGGATGAGTTTCCAGTTGACCATGGCATATAACCAAACCCAGACTTTAATGATTGACCCTAGGGTGTTCCCCTCTTCTTCTCATGTCATGGGGAGGCTTGAACCTGGACATGGACAAAGCTACTTCATATTCTGCTAATGGGAGTTACTAGTTGGAAAGGTACCCCAAACCACACTGCCAAGGGACTTGAGCAAGATCCAACAGTCACCAAGATGGTCACCCTACATTGGATCTGGCTAATACAATGGTTGTGTTTTGAGTGCCTTTGGAGATCCCAAGGAGGAAGATGGCCACATCTAGGCTTTAGGGGCACTGGGGCTGAAGGATACAGATTGCTAGTTAGGAAAGGAAGGCATGACCTCTACAAGTCTTCCAAAGCTTCACTCGTAGTGGATTTTGTCCATTGGTAATCCGTAAGGGACACTACTAAAAAAAAGGTCTTTAACTATAAAAAAAAATTGTAGCGAAAACCCCATATTTTGTAGCGAAAGGCTTTGACTACATATTTCTTTACACATACAAATTGTAGTATATGCTCATATAGCTAAAGCCTTTAACTATATTTTTCAAATATGTAGTTAGATAATCCATTCTCTACAAATTCATATGTATCCATAAGCATAGCTAGATATTGTCCTTACATATTTAAATATAGGTATAATTATAGCTAAATGTATGCCTACAATTGTATATATAGTCAGTATGTAGAAAAAACATGAAGTTAATACAAATTATATGTAGTTAATGTGTAGGAAAAGGCAATATCTACTGCACACATATACATATGTAGTTGGATTATGCACTAGCTACATATGTAGTGCCACATATACATATATGTATAGTTTGATTATTCATGTATTGTGTAATTAGTCCAGAATCTCTTTTAGTAACAAATTTGTAGTAGTTTGACCAAGTTATGCTCTTTATGCCAACAAACTTACTTTCATTTATACCGAAACATCAAATGTACATGGGGAGGATGTATCCCTTGCCCCTATTACATAATCTGTACAAAGAAAAGGATATACATATACTAATAAATTCGGTGAGGTCTACACACGCATCTTGGAAAAAGAGTATGTATCTTTCTTGACCAGTTTTAGAATCGTTGTTGTCTTCTCCTTTTGTTCAATGAGTTGGTGATAGCATGGGTTCTTGTGTTGCACAAAGTTGTCCGATTTCCTTGATGAGTGGGTTGATTTTGTTGAATGGAAGAAGTCTTGATTTGAATATTGTAGCATCGCCCGTCACAGTGACATCTTTCTATTACAACTTGGACCATCCATAGATGTTCTAGGAATCTTCTTTGTACTCTATTTTGTTGGACTTGATCTAGACCCAAAGAGGGATTCTTGTTTAGTAGTAAGTTGACATTAAGGCCTTTTTTTATCCTGCATCATATATAGTTTTCTTCATTAGAACTTAATACATGACCTCTTAAACTGCTAATATTGACAATGTCTGACTAGATAAATCATTATAGTGAGACACATGCACATATATACCTGGGAAGAGGAGTACATACAACAGCCTTTGTTCACCAAGATCTTGAGTTCATCACTCCTTATATCTGAGTTGGATTTAGATAGGCGACTCAAGTCTCATGCATCTGAGATCTTTGATATACCATTTTGAAAAGTTTCCGGTCATTGATTCTCTAAGTTATAATCCAAGCATTGCCACTGGTCTAGTGAGTACAAAACAGTATATGGGTTTTCAACTAATTTAGCCATTTCTGGTTTCAAGAAAGCATTTTTGCAACAAGCATACCAAATTTGATTTCTATCTGAGCCTGATTCTAGTGTGACAGCATGTGTATAAATTGGCAATACAAAAGCATTACAGAATCATATTGTTGGAGTAGAAAAACCATATCCTTCCATAAACGCATTGTTCTTCTTCTGATGCATATAGCTGATAGTCATCTAAGAAAAAGGAAAACCCAAAATAGTAAATAAAGAACACTCACAATCAAGACAATCATATCAGATATCAACAAGTTTCTTCACATGCTGAAGATCAGAGAGCTTAGATGCTTAACGAATGAGAAAAACAAAAATCAGAGACTCCATAGTAGATAGTTAATTTAGTCCAGATGATTATATTACACAAAATATGCAGACTTAATTAAAGATTTTGTAAGAAAACAAGAAGTAATTCCCCTTGCAGCTTCTAGTTTTCTGGCATTTTGTTTCATTAAAATTATGTATGATAAATTTCCATCTCACTACAGTGGTCCAAACAATGTATTTGAACTTGAAAGATAAAGAAAAATTACAGGACATCAGTCATCATTTAAGTATGTCACATATCTATGAGAAAAACCTTCTAGCTTACCTGGCATCGATTGTTCCATTGATAGAAGCCAACTGTACAAACCCATCTCCGGATGCAATATTAGACCAATGAAAGTGAACTCTCCCTCCACCGCCTCCGCCACCATCGCTAGGACCACCACGTCCACCAACAACAGATAGGGATGAGTTTTCAGCAATCAAAATCTCTTGAAAAAATAGTAGAATGGTTCCACCAGAACCGCCCCCATGTCTACCTACTGAGGTGTTACTTAAGTCCTTATTTGAAACCTCATGGCTTTGTCCATCAGCCCTCATTGACCCATTAATTTCAAGCATAAAAAGTGGCCACTTGATAGAACCAATCACTGAAACGATATAGAAGAATCGTGCAGATAAAACCTTGTTTGATAAGAGAAACAATGATGACACTCAAAATTAGATACATTATAATAATCAAGCTGGAAGGAAATTGATGGAATGAAGGTTGTCTATATCTTTATATTTAGTTTTACTCGATTTGCTTACAGAAAGGTGTCATCACGTCGAGCACACTTCACATGCTCAGCTTCAAGTTTAATATTGAGATACCACCAAAGAGACTGCGATTCACTACCGACGATTATTTTCCTTTTTGATGTATAAGCTATTTTCCAACATTGGCAAGAATTGAACTAGCAACTAGACTATACATATATAGGTATACATCATATGCTTAATTGCTGGTTGCTAGCCTTGAAAATACCGACTTTGATATATGTGATCCTTCTCTTGAGTGTTTGTGTTGGGGGGGGATTCTTTTGGCAAATTAAGTAACAGGATATTATACATTTAACTACAATTCCTTCAGTGGTTTGCTTAAGTAGAATCTTTTGGTTCCCTTTACACACTTCACCTAGGCATTAATCACCATACCATAAATTCTGTGTGAGATTTTGTCGTACGAAACCTTCAAAATCATGTTTATAATATCTGATAGAACTTATCTTTCCTTTCTCAGATCCCTTCAAAGAAATTAACAATTTGCAAGGAGTCCACATAGCCAGTTTAGGAATGTGAATCCAAATTACCGTACAAAACTATACTTGAATACCGTCAATTCACAAGTTGAAGTATCCATGACAGATTAACTGTGGTGTTGATAAGTCCCTCAAATAAAATTAACCAAGGTTTAAAGTCCATCAATACCACCAACCCAATGCAAATCTTAATTCTAGCAAGTGAATTTGACTGATGAGAGGATAGAATAATCAAAAGTGTGCTAGGAAAGACGAATATTCTTTTTCTAGGAAATACGATTATTCTTTTTCGCATAGGCATCAGTTGAACTTGCTTCTCAAGGGTGCTTGAATAGGTGCATGTTAATATAAATACATGTTTCTTAGATGATATAAAGCTATAAATTACTTTTTAATAGTAACATGACCACAATGTGAAAATCAGACCAAAATCAACATGTCATCAACGAATACCAATTAAGTGTGCATAATCAACGAATAACAATTAAGTGTGCACCAACACCAACATCAACACCTAATGCAAAACTTAGCAGTGGCAAGTGAATTAGCTGATTGAGAGGAATGAACAGTCAAAAGTTTCCAAGAAAGACTATATGTTTTTACATGGGCATCCCAAAACCTGCCTGTCATGGATGCCTAGATAGGTAATTTGGCTCAATGATTTTTGGGAGTTTTTCAGATACATACAGGTTCAATGATATAAACCTATAATAATACCAATTGATACTGACATGACCACATTGTGAAAGTCAGATCAAGCTTATCAACAATCATAACAAATCAATTGGGCATCATTGTTTAAGTTAAACATTTACTAACTATAAAATTGTTGTTTCAGCTTAAATGGTAGACACTCATCAGTGACATGTCTTTTACAACTTAGTGATGCATGGGTTCCAATATCACTAGTTCATTTAAGAAAAATGCAGGAGCTATATTATTAATTGTAATAACCGTCAGGTACATATTTAACATAATAATGATTAAATATTATAATTTTCTCAACAAATTGCCTCATACGGGATAAACTCTCTTAAATAACCATAGAATTGTTTCGAAATTATTAGGAATTCAAATGTCAATTCTTAAACATGAGGTCTCATGTACAAGGGTTTAAATTACTTATGCAAAATGAGTAGTATTAAAGAATCAAACTACATTTCATGCAGAACAATTAAGAGCTTGAAAGGACTCACCTATGAGTCCACCACCTGCAATGTGTTGAATAGTATCACTTGGACCACCACTACCACTACCCAACTCACAAGGAAGATCAGCGTCACCATATGCCATTCCACCTTCAATAAGAGTGCCATTAAAGAAACCAGATCCACCACTTCCACCATGTCCAGCACCACCTCCTGCTCCATGGACTAGAAATTTACCTTTGTCTATACCATCCTTACAACCTACAGATGAAATATTCATTTTATGTATTGTTAGTCCATTTTAGAGCTCCTTGGAAACATCATTATATAGCAAAGGTAAATATTAGCAGTAGATGTCAAGTACAAGACAATTTTTCTCTTAAATGTTGTTACCTAATTTGGAAGATGATATGATACCCCCTGGGTCCACAATGATAGTCCGTGCTCTGTGCACATGAAGAATACTTCCTCTGATGGACCCACTGATATAATATCCTCAACTTGACATATCTAAGGAATAAGAGAAAAATGATGTTATATAAAAATCATATTTTCAATGGTTAGTACTCTGATCACATAATATTATTTGTTTTTGTGATTAGATTACTTTCTTGCCTAAAGTGTAAATGATAGGGAACTATTCACGTGGCAATCTTCTGGAGGAATAAGTAATCCGCAGGGCATATTTGACTCTCGCACTGAGATTCTGTTGTCCTGGTCAAATCAGAAATCATGGTTTACTTCAGTAAGATGTACATAGAGTGAATTCTTTGTATTGATGTCCACTCATTGAACTTACATGGTACTTTCAGTTTCATCATCAAATGGAGCTTGAAGCAAAGAACCTGAGCCAACCTGGAAATGAAAAGAAAGTCAGCGACAGAATAAACATGAAGAAAAATATACAATCTTGCCAAACTAACTAATAGATAGATGATTGCATCTAGCAATAATCATTTTGAACTTGTTGCCCAAATAGAGTATTCACACTGAAAGCGTTTATCTTTCTTGATATGAATTTATTGGATTTTCTATTTTTTGGTAGGATCAAATGTCAATGGAGAAAGCAGTTGATACTATTTCAAGGGCGTTTGAAATACAACAAATGAGAAGCAGGAAGATAGAGAGACCAAAAGACCTAAATATGAATATATTGAGTCGGCCTACCTATAGTAAAAAAATCAAGATGATTTCTTGCAATAAAAATGCAAACTAATGTGACCTTCCCCTAGAAGTCTGGAATTCTAAAATGTTTAACTTTACTCATTCTTTACTTAGGAAGTCTGCGTGTCCATATAGGCTAACAATGGAATTCAGGCTATTGGAATATGCCATGCCACAAATCTTAATTCCTGCTAACTTCAATTTCACAAAAGATATTTAGACCCAGAGCAAAGATGAACATCTTGATACCATTTCTTTTGAGTATGAATGGGAACTGAGTAGATGTCTACATGGCATAAACTTCAGCTACAAGTCTTACCTATCTACTGATGTCATCTCTAAGGACTCTAAGATGGAAGCCAAGAAGATAAAAGTATGGGTACTAAATTTAAATAACTTAGTTCACTCTATGGAAGAAGTGGATGAGTTCACTTATGCTATCATGGAGATTGATATCAATATTTAAGAGACAGATTCCTATGAATCTAAAGCCACAAATTCACAATCTTGGGAGAATGTTAGTAATATTGTGGGTGTTCTAGTTGTGCAGCAAGTTCTCCATGTCATGTTGTGTTTTGTTATTAGAAACTAGAGAATGGGTTCAAACCCATTCACTCCTTCTCAGCCTCTATGAGATACACAAAGTAAGAAATCAAAATTTCAACCAGGAAATGCATACCAAGAGTGAGAGTTCTTTCAAAAATATCTAGCTATTTTCGAACAAGTTCTTTTTTCTAGAAAACTTCCAAGAAGGGGAGTCATAACACGTGAGAAGTAGTAAAGCCCCTAGTAGACCTCCAAATAATACTCTTTCTATCACTGCTTAGACGTGAAAACAATAAACTCTCATGTATTAAAGAGGAGATCACATAACCAAAGTAGATGTTTATATCATACTAGAGTCTAAAATTCAAGACCACAATATCTCTTTGGTTGTTAATCTTCTTTGGAGGAATGCCAATTTCATTTCTAACAGTCAGTGTTACTCTTATACTGACATTCTTATTCTTTGGTAGGTCAATTTTTTATGTGTTGACGAAAGTTTGGGCACCAAAAAAGTGCTTCACTACCTTGTTAGTAGAGAGGATATGTGTCTGTTGTTTATAGTACAAATCATAGTTTACAGAGGGTATTCTGGTGGGATAGCCTAAATTCAATTAAAAGTTCCATAGTTGGGCCTTAGTGTGTTCTTGGTACTTCAAGAATAGATGGTTCAATCAAAGCTACTCAGGTGATTCAATTGGATCTCTGGATATTTTGAAGAATAGATGGTTCAATCAAAGCTACTCGGAAGCTCCTATGTGTAGGTTGTACTACATTGTGAATGATTTAACATGAGATTGCTTGACTGAACAAGAAATATGTAGGAACTTTCTTCTTTACACTAGCCAAACTTTGGCCATATAGAAAAGAAAATGAAGTACCAATAATTGAAACATGTCAGTAACAATCCCAGAAGTGCCAAGAACAAACAAACTAAACAAAAGGCTATGCAACTACAAACTTTACCAATAATTGGAGCTTATTGGAGGAGTGTTGCCTCTTGACTATTTTCCTAAATAAAATCTAAATACACTTTAAGACATATTTCTATACTAGAATATGTACATTGAAGAGAGATGCCAACCAATGCACTAGGTGTCCTTCGAAAAAAATCATTATGAAACACTTCAAAGAAATATAAACTAAAATAAATCATGGTATCAAATAGGATAAATAGAACAATGCTCTTCAAAAAGGAAATAGAACATGACTTGTACTTAGTGATTATCCATCCATCTTATAGTATATATTATCACTTCAACCTATACATCAAAAGAGATAGGATTGTGAAAAAGAAAGGTATATCTTAAGCATTCAGTTTCTCGTATTATGCTTGTGTAAGTCTTCTTGGCATTAATGATCTCTTTCACCAATACATTCCAAAATAGTGTATGGTATAACCACAACTGATCCCATAAACAAGAGAGGTGCATCATACTTGATGCTATTTTAATCCTTATTTCTGAAAGAAGAGAGTATTACAGAGAAATTTTAAGCTAGGAATAGATGTCTCCTAGAAAATTGATGGAGAAACCAATAGTATTTGAAAGGACCACATGCAATTAGATGAGTCATTGGGGACAATGTATATTTTAAACCATTGGCAGTACAATGAGATTAGCCTAATAAAAACTATTAAGAAACAAAAATAGGCATAAATGAGACACAATGATCACAAGCACATACAATAGAAGTTGTTGTAGCTTGTTTGCTTTAGGCAATCAGTAGATATTATCTATGTTCTAGGTTTTTAAACTACTAATAACATAATCTGAATTCATATTTATAGGAAAAGACCATAGGTTAGAGTAAGTTTAGGTTGAACTAGATCTGTATGATGTGTTGCCTATCCACCACACAATTACAATTTGAAACTCAGGTTGATCTAATCCATACTTGTATGTTGCTCTTATCTGAAGACTTCATGTGGCTTCTTCTGTTGCTATGGATGCCACTGCCCATGCCTGTAGAAAGTGGTTATATAGACAAATAAAGGCTCTTTATATCATCTATGAAGAAAGTAGTTGCCTTTGAGGAAAAAAGTTAAGAACTTTTCACCCAGACTGCACCTCTACGCTTTTCAGAAATGGCCATTGGTTATTCCATGTCTGCTAAGACATGATGGACCTTTCTTAGCTTGATATCTACAACATAGCACACGTACAGAGAAATGTAACAGTATGTGACATTCAATGTGGCTATATATCTGCTAAGATCATATATAGAATAATTACTCATTTCTCATTCTTCAGCGTTCTTCTGTCCAGAACTATGTAGTCCAGTTTCCTAACGACAATTTTCTGCTCGTTTAAAACTTGGACAAACATTGATTAAGCCCTGAAGACAAGCTACCATTTATAGCAGGACAACTATATCAAATGAGTGGTAATTTTTTATGAATGCCACACCAGCTCGAGTAAGATTCAGCCTTTTGTATGATCACACATACTTATACCTAACTCTATAGATGATTAAATTGCAATAAATATATAAGAAGGTCTAGAATAACAAAAATGCAGAATCTATTGACACCGATGTTTCATCATGAGTAGAAGGCATGTGAAATATGTAGCAAATACTACATGAAAGAATTGAATTTACTGCAAGCTACAACAGGTTTTGACACCAGCTATCAGGGGGTAGAATCAATTTGGGGGCCATCTTCAGACACCATAGATGTATATTTAGATTCATGGCTTCTAAGACCATCTTTGCGAACATGGATGCCTTCATGGCTGAGTTTACTGTCGTTCTCTTCAGTTTGCAGACAACCAACAACTTGAATATGGACAAGGTGGTGATGGAAATGGATGCTAAACAGGTGAAGGAGCTATTAAATAAAGATAGAATAGGTTTAAGTCCTACAGTGATGATTTATAAATATAGTGATATGGTGAAGAGTAGCTTTCATAATATATGTTTCACCCATATTTTTAGAGAAGGGAATGTGATTGCTCACAAGATTGCTAGGAATGGTATTGGTGATGTTTTAAGGTCCACTTGGAATTGTAATTTCCTTTTCAACCCTACTGATGTAATGGTTGAGAGTCCTATATAATATAAACACAAGGTTGTAAAAAAAAGTTAGGTGAAATGTTAGAAGGTAGATCTAGGGTAAGAGGTAAGATTTGAGATAATTGTCATGGTATAAATCGTTCTCTTTTCTTCATTGAAGGTTGAAAATGGCAAACAAGACAATAAGAAAAGCAGTACTTCAAAGACCAAATTTGAAGAATGCAACTGATTCATGGAATTTGAAAATTTATGGAAGAAGGTTAGGACCCAAAGTGGCACTTGAAACAATCAAAGCTCAATGGAGGGTTTTTTGTGGGATCCTTAAATGGAATAAGGAGTTGACCTCTTTCTTACTGTAAAGGCGCACAAACAACAAGAAGGAAGGAAATAGAATGATTCTTTCCCTCTATCTTTCTCCACCTGGATGTTGCAAACTTTATTTTCTCGCTACAACAAGACTTCTAATTCCTGAAACAAAGCCATGACAAGTTCTTACAATTAACCCAGCACCCCTTCATCATAATATGCAGCTGAAGATTACAGAAGCTATTAACAGAACAAAACACACATTTTATTTGGAAACCATGTGATTATTTTAGGCTACTATACACATAGTTCAAGTGGGTGTTCTTCTACTTCTTCTCGCCTCTGTGGAATGAACATCGACTGCTCATCTAAGTTACTCATCCCCTGTTCCAACTTGTAATCTCAACTCCTACACCTAATGCAAGTGTATTATTCAACCATTTTGATCATCACTTACTATACATATCACATGTTAACCATTATTCCCTGTCTCATAGGTTATCTATAAATGCATCACCATACATATTTCTAGCCAGGTGGGAGTCAGTGATGCTACATGCAATGATCATCCCAGCTGAAAACCATTAGAACAGTGTTTCTATCAGCAGAGAAGGTCGTTTTCTTTGGGTCCACTCACATGCTAATTTGAGAAAAGAGCACACAAGGATTTGCCTTACCTAATTGCATGACATTTGCTTCTCAGTACACTTAACCAAATATAGATTAATAACAATTACATTATAAAAAGAATAGCAATAACATTGATTATTATGATTTTTAGATAATTATTTATAGAAAATGTTATGAGAGCTTTTTTTGGTCGGTCAAAAAACGTGTTACTATTGATACCAAAACTTTGGGCACTAAATACCCCATTACATTCACAGGAGCTAATAAATCTCAACAAGGATCAAAATCCCCACGCAGGAGGAACACCAACGAAACAAAAACAACACTAAAAAGACCAATATAACTAATCAAGCTAGGTCCAAGCATTCCTACCAGAAGAAGACTATGCCTAGCCACTATTACATGCATTCAAATAGTAACAGCAGTTTGATATAGATCCAAAACTACTATTCCTGCCAGTAACTAGCCTTGAAGTTTCTGATCTTCTTAGCCATCAGAACTCCAGGTTTCTAAGTGGACGAACCACCCAAAGGAGGAACCCCTAGCATCAGCTCAATAAGAGACTGAGCAAGACGTAAGAGAAGCAAGAGCCAGTGCATATTAACAACAGAGTGTGGGAGGGAAGAGCAGCTACAATTCACTCCTTCATACTTAGCGCAGCACCACCTATCTATTAAGAGTACCCATAAGGTGTGGTACTATGCCAAGAATAGGGAGATCCTTCTAACTCACATCCCGCCACACAACTATGTTGCTAACATGCAAAGGTTCTTGATCAACTGAATGTTGTTTACACAGAAACAAGCAGAGACATCCCAAACCAGTCGGAACAGCTCCTGTTTGCCCAGAGCCAAATGTCCAAGCGAAACAAAATTTGAGCTTGATAGGGGCATCGTCAACAAACATCCAAAGATTTTTGCAGTTGGAGACAAGCATCCATGAATCCTCTAGCGTTCAGTTCACGAACAAGGAGAGGATATGTCTGACTATCATCACCTGCATACGTCTAGAGACATTTCTTCTAATGTCCACATTGAGCAAGAATAAGCTTCACACTAGAATCAGAATTGTTGTTTACACAGCAACAATATAACAATCCGCCAAAGGGACACCACCGGCCAGACGAAGCGTCGAGCACCCTGTGGGCATCCCTAAACGCAGCAATAGGGTACAGCAGGGAAGAACCCAGCCGCCAAAAGATTCACCCTCCGCCTCCATGTCTGACCAGGGGACTCGTTGGCGAAACAGGAGACCAGGAAAAGGAGCCAAAGGGTCAAGGACCTGAACCCCAGAAGGGGGCGCCACCAACACCAGAGATGAGGCTGCATCTCCAAAAGGCCAGGGGAACCCGGACAGGAATCCGCCATTGCCGAGGAGCATCAGGGGGTGAGACCACTCGGAACCCACCAACGCCATGTCTCATCCATCCAGGTGAAACGAGTCAGTCGAAGAAGAAGGGCGGCGTAGCCCTAAGGCTAGCACAGCAGCCGGACGAGAAGAAGTAGAGGTGGAGGCGAGGACCCCTACCCTGCGGTGATGGAACAGCATGCTTGATCTCAGGACTGGAAGGGCACCGCTCCTCTCCTTCTGCCACTCATGAGTGAGATGGAGTCGACAAGGTCGATTAGCCATTCCACAGACCTGTCCATACTCTAGCGGCACAACCAGTCCACCACTCATCCGCCACCGTGGAGAACCCAACGCTGCGTCAAGCCTTCCGCCTAACGACTCCAAGTAGACGCCACTGAGGTCATTCGAGGCCTTGACTTCTCTGTGGTGGGCGCCGGTGAGAAGTAGCACCCTGCCACTAAAAGCCCACATAGTGTGGAAGCAGCGTCAGGAGAGCAAGCATCACCAACCATCACCAGACCGCCAAGTCAGAAACCTGGAGGAGGAACCTCCATCGAGCAATCGGGATCACCCAGCCACCCATCGAGGAGCCGCCACCGAGAAGGCACAGCAGCGTCCAAACCGCAATCAAGGGTCGAATAACCCTAGCTAACCAGGTACTCGGGAAGGGGAGACAAGATGCCAGTTAAAGAGGGGCGAAGCACCCTACCTTCACCAGCGATGGCGGCAGCTCGGCACCTAAATCTGGAGGGAACGGCTCCTCTCCAACCATCACTCATGAATGGTGTGGAGTCAACCAGTCGATATGCCACCCCAACAGATCAAGACTCCTCGCACGCCTCCCATCTCTCACTCTCCTAGACTGCCGAGGATTGCCCCGTCGATATGGGCTTGACAACTCCCTAACTCCAGAGAACCATCGCAATCTTCATCTGCATGCTCCGAACAGGGCCATTGAAGACCAGGGGGAGGGACGCGCAGAGGCGGTGCTCCCTCCCCCCAGCGGTAGCCACTGGGAGGGTAGAGAGAAGGGAGAGTTGTGAACCCTAGAGAGAGAGAGCAGCCGAGCATTAAACTATGAATGATGAAATCCGAAAGTGTTATGAGAGTTGCCTTGTAGGAGGTCATACAATTTAAAAAGAAGCCTAAGGATTGTTTTACTGTGTGATTTTTTTATGTCAAATGACATCATTATTTGGTAATATGACACTAGTTATACATGACGGATAGCCATATATACCTACCACTGCCATTGCCTTTTCTGTTGTCCAAGGACAGAGCTCAAACTCAAAGTCCAAATGACTCTGGTTGTTGGGCTAGTTCTCCTATTATATTCTATATGCTCATTGTTCCTTGGGACGTACTTCACTTACATGGCCTTATTGTCAAATGAAAAATAAAAAACATGGGAAGTCACATACACAAAATGTACCACAGTCATCTTTAGAAAATTAGAAGTTGAATTAAATAATGATGTGGAATCTACAATTTAAAGAACCAAAATATAAGCTTGTGCTTGATGTACCAGAAAAATATGTTTGAACTAGAACTCAAAAAAGGCATAAATGAATCTGAAATCTTTAATTTGGGAAACTGCAGCTGAGTTGTTACGGTTGTTAATACGTTGCAAGAAAACACATCAAATGAGATAATAAACTCTGACGCCTTACTATTTTTTGTTTTTGAAATGTGACTATACAAGTGTATTACCTATACGATAGTTTACTGAAAAAGAAGAACATTGCACATTAGAGTATTTGATACAAAAATAATGTCTTTGCAATACTTAGAGCTATATATCAAACTCCCATAGATTACAAGTTGAGAAACAACAGGTCCCTAATAGGGAGGGAATGAGATACTAGCCTGCTGCTCCATGAACTAGTAGACATTCAGCAGTGTAGAGTGTAGCAGGAAATGAGGAAGAGATAAGCTTGCAACTACATAAACTACTAGTCAGCCATCAATGCAAATCATGGATGTCCACAGATTAGTTACTATCATCAATCCCTCCATGAACCCGTAGGATTTCAGTCTGGTGGAAGTAAACACATAAAGATAGTGGACATACCAAAAGACCATGATAAACCTTCATAAATCCTCACGACGAGTGGTCAATTCAGAATATGAATAAACAAGAAGTCCTATGAGTCAAAGCTTCAACATCACAGGTTATCAAATTATAAGCATGCAAAGCATTGGTCTTAGAAAGAAGCAAGCAAGCATCCAAAGTCTGATGATAAGACCCAAATTCAGCTAAATAAATGCGTGTATTCATAGATTGTGCTTGTAGAACATTCATAAGTTACTCTTTTTTGTTTTTTCATCACACTTGGTATACAGTTATTATTGAAACAGATCGGTCTCCTTTGCATCTTGAAATACTTTACTGACAGTTCAGCAACCTAAAAGAATTTACTAATAGAACAATGAACGAACATATTTTCAGAATTATCATAATCTTTCCTACAAATACTGCATCTTGACACAGTAGGAGGCCAAAATGCCAGAAAACATCTTGAGTAGAAACTATATGAGGAAAATCTTCCAACATTGTAGTACAAAGTTTGTTAAAGCATTGAATTCCTGAAGGAACTTGACACATTCTAGATCAGGACCATTGCTGCCTAGTGGATTCCAACATTCTTTCTATCTGACTTTGCTCAGACTTTTGAGGGAATACAATCACTTTCGATAAACCATACTTCACATCTCATGAGAACCTTTGTAAATTCCTACAAGGATCTGTTATCAATGATTCACTATTTCTTGTTATCTATAAATCTTTCTGAAGAACCATACAGACCACTCACAATTCTCTTAAATGGTAGGAATCTGGAAAATCATAAAGAAATATTTCCCCTTTAATCCACAGTTACCTCCATGGTTGAATGGAATCCCTATTACCAATTCTATATGCAATGTGTGGCAAGATAATGTGTATGTGTCTAACCAACTGCCTCCCCAAAAACTTTGGATGAAACCTAACATTTTCTCATCTATAGCTAGAGGACTCATAGACTGTTCTGACTTGTTGAAGTGTTATATGCATACTTATATCGGTAGTTAAGCTTTACCAATATGATAGGAAAGGTACATGAGAAATAAAAAATTACATGTAAATAATGTATATATACAATTATAAAGATAAAAGGTAAATGAAGGTTTTCATAATAGAATGAAGAAATTATTTTGATAGAAACTAGTTCAAACAGCTTCTAGTATTTTGTGGGCACATTGGATATTTCAACTATGAATCTAAAAATTAGAAGGCTGTATGACTTTCTAAATATGTTGAGGTTTAAATGCCTTGACGAATGCAAAAAATAAGGAAAAATATAGGAGATTACATGTAATCACTTTTACTGATTTGAGTGATCGAGCATTAACTTAGTTCCTTCAAAATGCAATAGTGGCATGTTTGTACAAATGCCTCTGGCCTTTTGGGGCATTGACTTATATGCACCAGTGATCAACTAAGTACACCTACACCTTATCAAGCCAAGCCCAAAACTAACTGTGCTTTGAAATTCTATCTAGCACAACAACATCATCGTTTCCTCTTTTCCCACTACACAAAGGAAGCAATTGTTACCCCCCCACCCACCACACACATACCCTTCAGCAAACACCATCAACTAGCCTCCCAACAAACCCCCACTCTTTTATATAGACATGAATCCAATGCCACTTTGAACACGCTATAGCTGAAGAGAAGCAGTACTGGAAATTTCAGAATCAAGTGACTAGGATTCCTGATGATTAAACAAGTGAACAACTTTATCACTTGTATTCATAACCAGTTCAATAGTCCACCAATTTCCCACTCTGTACTTCAACATTTATTTGAGTATTTGTACTCTGCTTTCTACTTGTGAATTGAAATTCCTCTCCTTCACATCCTCTATTGTTACATGTGATTTAATAATGTTTACATGTAGAAAATACAAAACAAAAATAGCTTCAATACAGACTATTAAATATGACCTTATCATCCTACACACCAAATGAATCAAATGTGACCTTATTGCCCTACGTGCCATCCCTTGAAATAATAACGCTTGAATTTACTATTATACATCTGTTTAAGCTCTTGTTAGCGGAATCTGATACAATCAAAAGTGTTTTACTTGTTCATGCAATATTTACCATAGACTAAAAAATCTATAAACTGAATAAAAATCAAAATAATATGATTTACTGAATTCAAGATATAAAAACGGTGCAAGGATATGAATATAATGGATCCCATTTTAGGATCATGGATTTCAGACTTGTTTTTTATGCCAACTGTTTTAGGACTTTATCAAGAAGTTGGTTGTATTGACCAACACTATGTACCTCATATGTCGAGGTTCATTTGATGATTTCCTGATCATCTCAAGTTAAATTGGATGTATAAATCTACCTCAACTTTTCAACTACTCTATGTTAGTTGAACATGTCCAGATTAAAGTTCAATATCTATTTTGAACGGAATTAATCGAAGATATAAGGAGAACTGTAGTGCAATATTATAAGGTTTCATGAATATCATTTGAACATGCAGGGTCAAAATATAATTATTGGACAAATAAAAAAACCTGAGAACACTGCCTGACTCAAATTTGAGACTGTATGCAGGGGGTGTGCACTGGATATCTCGAATGGTGACAATGTATGGGTTAATAATTCTATGAATATGGCCTAGAAAAATGGTTCAACAATATTACTTGTAAACCGCTAAACATTAAATTCAAAATTGAACTTGTTTGATTGAAGAAAACTTTGAACTTGAAATGGCAATGGCTGACGCAATACTATTTTATTGGAAAATACCAAGACAATGAAAATGTAGATTGGATCTCCTCTAGAGCAATGAAGCAGGTTATAGATGTGGAGATTATGACATTGCTATTTGAAAACATCCAATCATTTTTACTTGCAAAATATATCCTCGGGTAGGTAGAATTCAATGCAATGCTTGAAGAAGAAGTGTAGTTTCTGAAGTTCTTTTTACAACTGAGCTTCCTTTCCAAGATAAGATAGAAGGGAAACAAAGGAAAAACATTGGCATCATCTATACGGGGGGGAAAGAAACATCCGCCAAAATATGACCACTTCTAGGGAAAGAAGAGAAAGTGCTGAGAGACCATGGGCGTGATGCATCAGCTTTTTGGCCTCAGCATGCGGCGTCCTCAGGATATTGGGTTGTAGTGGTGAGAATAAGAGTGGCCCCTGGCAGCCGACCTTAGGCTGTTGGGTAGGTCGCTGATAAGATGAGATGCTAGCAGCGTCGTCGTGCTATTGTGGTGGAGCACCCTCAGGCTGTTGCGGTGAAGGCACGCTCAATCTATTGTGGCGGAGGCACCAAGAAGATAAGAAAGGTGTGAGAGGAGAAAATGGAGCAGACTGTGCCGCACGACCCGGCTTGTGGGCGCGAGGGAGGGGGAAGTGTAGAGAGGAAGAAATATGGAGAAGAACGAAGACGGCGATTGGGAAGAGGGCGTAAATGACTAAATTGGGGGTGATGATTAAATTGAGGGTGATGATGCACTATCACCGAGGAACATGAAATAAAGTCGCGGGAGATGTCTTATGGAGGGAATAATTTTCGTTTTGAGATTGAGAGAGTGAGTTTAAGGTTAGCTATATAATTAACTACATATATATTCGTTACATTATCATACTTTGTATCAAGGGATGGCTTCAACTACATATAATATATATGTAATTAGAATAGGTGTAGTTAAATCATTCTTTTTTTGTAGTGGGATGCCTTTAGAGAAGGAGAAGTTCAGCAGCACTCTCGAGTGTTTCCTAGATAGGGACAAAACTAGGGTTCATGTCTAGGATTAAAAGGACCAAGAAGGAGTCTCGGTGATGACGATATCTGTCTAGTTGCCAATATCATCCACTGGATTATGAGAAAGTCAGAGGTGATTATGATTGGGACCTTGAGTCCTTGTTCATCTTGGATTTGTTCTTCTATGAGGGAGATAAATCTAATGATGGGTGTGGGTATGCATATACAGGAAGAATAGAAAATGATTCATAAAACTACGTGGCAGATCATAATGCCATTATTTAGACTAACTTAGGTGAAGTTGATAAATCAGTAGTTATAATTGGATAACGAAGTCAAATGATGCTTGTATGTTCCTTTTTAACCTAAAATTTATTAGCATAGTCACGGTATCCAACTTCAACCAAGATCTAACCATATGTTTAGTATTATGTCTAGATAATTGATACTTTTAGACTACTAATTCGAATATACAAACCTTTAAACTAATTAGTGTTCTTCAAACTTTGATAAAATATAATAAATCATAGGAATCTCATATCTTCGTCAAATTTGACAACTTAGCAAATCTTTCTATTATACTTTATGCTCCTATGTTTGAGGTCAAACAAACCACTATATTTTGAGATATCAACAAAATTATCTTACTTAATTATGTTAAATATTTTAATTATTCTCTATTACATTTGATTTGAAAAAATATATACATGGAATCTATTAGAAATTGATTTAATGTCTCAAATTGTCATAAAATATCTATTAGTCACACCAATATCCATTTGAAACATTCATTCGTATTCACACACTACTAATTACTAATTTTACACATTTAAGCCATTACATATGTATTGGTTAGACAAGTGACATATGATACATCTTTTATGAACTCCTTACATATTAAACTGTGGTTAGGTTTTTTTGGATTCTTAGTGGACTCTTATTATGAAAAATAGCATGAAAAAATTAAATTAGCTATGAAATTTAGGATGTTACAATTCTACTCACCTTAAATAAAATTTCACCCTCAAAATTCCCATATACTACCCACCTTAGGTTTCACATATTCTATGTATTCTAACTCTCTAGTATCATCTTAAAGGATATTAAAGCACTCAATGTGTGTCAAGGTTAATATCAAAATATAACTAACATGTGCATACTACTATTGAATCTGGAGATCTACCTCATACCATCATCATCATAGTGAGGACCTATCTTTCTACTTTTTAGAGGGAGTTGTGAAAGGGTTTTGGTTCCACTTTGAATCCAACTCACTAATCTATGTCAAGTACCTAGCCTTTGTATACATGCTCAGTGTTACTCTGTATACGATTAGATTTAAGTGACTATATGTCTCAAACTTTTAATTTCAACTCATTTATTTGTCGCCTTTGGATACATGTAGACCAATCATATATCCAAAGGTGACGTGTTATCGCACTTATCTTAGCACCTACATAGTGCACATGTCCCATACCACATGCACTTGAAATGACAAGACAATCATGATTATCAACATAATATTCTCTCTGCAAAAACCCATATGTATTTGTCCCATACCACAAACATGTGGAAAAAAGAGAGAGAATGTTATATACAAATATAGTGTTAACATACAAGTCTAAAACATCTAGGCACATAACTATAATCATTATTAAAATTTTGTCTCATGTCTGGAACTCTACTTCGATCTTTAATGTCTTTCACTTACTTCTTCTATACATAGGATTACTACTTCTCTTTCTGAATTTGAACTTTACTCTTACTTAGCTTCTTATAGGGTGATCTTAAGTAAGAACATGAGAATTCATCTGGTGGCCAACTATAATGTTTCTATGATACTGTATTGTAACAGTACCCCCCCAAACACACACATGCACATGGAGAAAGAAACATAGAGTTATCCATAACTTGTGTACTTAAAGGGGCATTACATAAAATTGGCATTCATAACAACAATATAATCAATCACACAAACTGAAGTATTAAAATATTTTCATGATTGTTCTTAAAAAAGTAACATAAATGTTATTACAAGGAAAACTCATTTAACATCTTGAGTCTCTACTCTAAAGTTCTAAATATTAAAATATATAGTTGAGTCTATAAACTTGAGGACCATCTATAGTTGGCACCCCACCAGATCTTATCATACTCTATCCTTGTGCTCCAAGACTCTGAATGCTAGTTCTGCTTCTGCTCCTCACCTGCGGACATCTCATCCCCAGCCATGCATTGTAAAAATGGTTGTTAGCATAACTGGCATGAGTATTTTAGTATACAAAATTGGAGTAAAAGATACTACAAAATATTATTTAACATTATAAATGTGGAACTAACATTAAACTATGTGTACGGTCTGAAACATAGACATCTCTTATTTCTTTAACTTAATTCTTATCTTTTTGCTTATAATTTTGTGGAGACTTGTACTCTGGTAAATGGTTCTTATGACCACCACTAAGGTTCCTAGGTTACATAACCTGCACTCTGGGTCTTGGTTATGTATTTGAATCGGCCTGCACTAAGGGCATGGGCCACATGACTTGCACAAAGGGCCTGAGTAGTGTCTCTCTTATCTTAATCACTTTTATTTATACCTATAGATGAGATTATGACATGCTATGAATTAAGATATCTTTTATTTACAACTTTTACCTGATTGTATCAACCATTATGTGATAATCCCTCCTCTGTGACATCGAAGTGTCCTCTATGGTGCAACACACCCTCTATTGGCGCAATTTTCCCTCTATCGAGACTAAAGTATCCTCTATATTGCAACACACCCTGTGTTGGCAGTACATGCCCACTTTGATGCCTACAATGTCTGGTGCACTGAGCCCTCTAAATCATCCTAGGACTCTCTAGTGAGGAATATCCTATAATGCATATAATTAATGTTTTGATGTCATTTTGTATCTCTGTTCTTAATTTCATATTTTGAATCTTAATCTCTTATCTCTGACTATGTATCTCTATTCTTTAATTCTAAACTAAATCTAACTCGAAATATGAAATCTAATATACTGATTGTCTAGAGAAATCTTAATCAAAATCGTTTGTTTGATCGAATGACTTAATTAAATTCTAGTATCTTATGTATGACAATTAAGTCTAAAGGTTTAAGAAAATAATCTAAATTGAATATAAAGATACTATGTATATGAAAGTAACTTAACCATTAAATATCTTAAATAAAATTTCTAACAAGATAAACCAATGTCTTTACAGTCTAACTAAATATGATCTTAATATGAATGTTAAAACCTTTGTATTAGCTTAAATCTTATATCTTAAAATACAAATCTTATAAAATATTATCTCACAAACTTAATCATAACTTAATGCAATCTATCGTTATCTCTTATCATGTACTTAATACTTATATCATAATCATTTAAGAAATCTAAAGAACACTATTTCTTAGACCTTAATTTTATCCAATAAATCTTGATAGCATATGTCTATCTGAGATTATAAATACAACAATATCCCACATTGTCTGGTATGACTATATTGCTTGCATTTCTTATCTTGTAGTTTTATTCATTAATATGAATCATTTCTAAGAAATCTTATTGGAATATGATCCTTTAATTTGCTCATAAACATGATTCATGAATCCCGATCATTTTTAAGAAATCTTACTAGCATATCTCTGCTTGAGATATTAGTTTATATATTATAAGGCCACCATGAAGGTGTCAAGACTTTAATTACATATCTTTCTTAAAATCCTAGAACATTAGAACAAATAAATCATAATGGCTTATATGATAAACATGTAAACAAACTGAGCTTAATAAGTATGAATACTCATGGGCATGAACCACTTACCTTGATATGTAGGAACAAGCCCCTAAGATCTCATTGATCCTCCAACTTTAATTTACCTAAATTACAAACCCAAATACTTGATTAGGATCTTCAACCCTAATTATCCTAGGTCTGGATATTCATGAGAACAAAATCAAAATAGGCCGTAAAACTTGTACCACTTGTTAGATCTTGAAAAACTAATCAGAATCCCTATATGGTTTGAATTTTTTTGATACATGGACTAATTTCTAGGATTTATAGATGTTTAGAATTTTATTTGATTGAATTAAACCAAATGTTACCTTAGGAGGCATTAAATGGGGTGGGGGCGGGACCTGCATTAGGCAGGATCTTCTTGACCCATGATCCTCTCCCCCTTCATTCCTGACCACATATTGGAGGTTCCCCCTCTGTTTCCTCTAAAAAATAGAGTGTCATGCAATGGCTTCTTTGCTGGTCTAGCATGTTGTGATTCGAGTGAAGTTGCTTCATAGGATGATTTTATGGTCTCCCATGACATATACCCATACCCAAACCTTCATGATCGACCCTAGGATGTTCCCCACTTCTTCTCACGGCATGGGGAGGCTTGAACCTAGCCATGGATGATGTTTCTTCAGATTCCACAAATAAGAGTTCCTAGTTGGAAAGGTACACTGAACCACTCCACCAAGGGACTCTTCCCCAAGATCCTATTGTCCCCAAGATAGTCACCCTACATTGGACTTGGCTAATACAATGGTTGTGTTGTGCGTGCCTTTGGCGATCAAAGGAGGAAGATGACCACATCCAGGCTTTAGGGGTAACGGGGCTGAAAGATACAAATTGACGACCAGAGAAGAAAGGCATGACCTCCATGAGGCTTCCAAAAGCTTCCCCCATACTGGCTTTTGTCGATTTTTAATCCACAAGGGACGCTATTGTTACAACCTCAATTTTGCAAATGTTTTCATAATTGAAATGTAATGATTTTACGAATTTGGGCTTAATTGAGAAGATTGTATGCCTTTCTTCAAACAATGAATTTCTTTGCAAATATCCCTTTGGATAGAAATTTCATGATTCTTATTATTATGTTAATCCATTAATGGATATTAAAGAGAATAAAGGAAGAAAAGTCCAAATAGTAGAAAAAGATACAAGATAATGGATATTAAGCAAAATAATTATGAGAAATCCATGGAAATCTCTAGAAAGTGGCATTGAATGACCAAAATTGAATAAATTTCGTTTATATGTGATTTCTAATAAAAGAAATAGAAAAAGTGGAAAGGAAATGAAAGATAATGAGAAATCCTTGCAAAAGAATATTTTAATAAAGAAATAAGAAAGATAATGGGAAATAATGGATGTAGATGCATCTAGAAGGATAATAAGTATCCTTAAAAAGGAATTTTGAAATCTTATGATTTCTTGGGATCCAAGGAGTACTAATGAATAAGAAGAAAGAGAAAATACAAATAATACAAAATAAGAGTATAATGTGATACATAATTAATGACTTTTTGATATTATCAAACAGAGGTATTATTTTCTTTAAGAAAGAAGAATTTCGTGACCAATAGATTAAAAGCCAAGCACAAGAAGATGAAAGAAATAAATTTCAAATTCCTTAATAACCAAGGATCATGGTTAATCAAGGAATTATTAAAAAGAGAGATATTATACTTGATTAAGGAAAATAAGTTTCCTTTTGGAAAGGTCCTTGTTTCTTCATGGGCAAGCATGCTAGGGCATGTCTACCCTCCCCTATATATGGGTTGGACCATTAGCCTCGAGCCTAGGAGGATCTCGTGCATTCTAATTCTCTATTTTCATGCAAAACCTAACCAAGAGGGTATAGTACTATACCTAGAGAAATGAGGGGTTATGATGTGGTCTTAATGGAGGCAGGAAGCTCCCACGACAACCCAAGAAGGATCGGATATTGTACCCACACTCTCGTCTTCACACAACTCCTGCCGGAGGTCTACAAACCTATAGCGGTCGTGGGCTTGACTCGCTTGGGAACGGCCATCTTGGTTGCGACCTAGACGTGCCTCATGTGCACAAGGGTGCAACAGATCTAGGGCGGAAACTAGCGGCGACCCTTGAACCCTAGGGAGGAGGGGGTGGACCCACGAGCTGCTGCAGTCGGCGGCCAAGTAGGGTTTTGCGAGGAAGAAGATGAGACAGGAGGATTTTGACAAATTTGCCCCTCCCTGCTATGAAGGGTCGGCGACTTATGCAAGGAAAATAGTGTAACTTGGTTATGTTCTCGTCTGGGCGACGTGTTGCATGGGGATTGCTGACGTGTTAGCATCCCATTGGTCCAAGTAAGTGAATTATTGCAATTTCATATCTAATTAATGGTAGCTCAGATTGGTATGTATAGTATATCAATTTTGCTCAGAAAAATGCAAGGAATCCACTAAAAATAGATTTAGAAGCTAGTTCCTCTTGCAATTCGAAAATTAGTGGAAGTTATCAACTTTAGTGCATTAATGATTAAGAAACCCTAATTTAAGATGATTAATGTATTGAGAAGGGTTATATGGATGATTAAAGTTGATATTAACATGTTGGTTATAATAAGACACAGTAAGATCTAAAAGGATGAACTTTACATGTAACTGGATTAATTTAGGGTTCCAAGTCCATAAATAAGCCTTGGTGGGACTTGAAACCCTAATGTTAGTAATTAAGATTCTTAATGGCTTTAATTGATCAAATTCATGTATAAAGTTGAGATATGATTGTTCTAAGCTATTTTGAGTATAAAAGTTTCTAATTGTGGATAAATACCCTTAATATGGTAATTAGGGTTTTCTAATGGATAAATGTAGAATTAGGGATAAATAGAGTTCCTTTATGAATTGAACTATAAATATGAGTTGTCAATTTGAAAGAAACCAAAGATGATAATTGGGCTAAATGATCTTGACATAACTTAAAAGGATAAAGATGGTAGTTTTAGTATAAAAGAGATATATTAGACTTAATTGACATTCAAGTATGCCCATGATGTTGGAATTAGGATTTGTGAATTAAAAAGGCGTTAAAAGTGATAAATATATTATGGGGACTAAAACCCTAATAAAACCCTAAAGTTGGCCTAGAAATCCTAAGGTGGAATCCAAATCGATCTTGATAATGTTTTGGATAAAATAATGACACTTGGATGTTATGCATTAATTTCAGGATATTGTTGATTGCTTGATTGATTGTTCTTGAATATTCTTGCTTGGACATCAAGTTACTCTGGATCAGGTATGTGGTTATGCTTATGGGTAATCGCTTTAGTTTCATGGTGATTCCCGGATGTTTTATCGGTTGCTTGAAAATAACTTCTTGGATGACTTTTATTTCATGCAACTATAAAGTAACTATTATTATCACCATAAATATGTATACATGACTAGCTCAGATCCTGGTACTCCTCTGTGGCTTTGCTAATGATGAAAAGGATAACCTGGTATAGGGCCTACTTGTTAACTAGGACATCAGGTTATCATGAGTTAGGAATTGGGCTACCCATGTGTAGTATCATGCAACTCTTTAGCACACCATGAGTTAAGGAGTGGGCTACCTATGGTTAGTGCCATGTGACTCAACCCTAGATATTGATCTACTTGTTAGGTAGGATCATGCGGGGTTTAATGGGGATCTACCATAAGGAAGGTTGCATCCAGGTCCATTGTAGGGACAAGGCAGAGGCTAGGGTATGTATGGATTAAGCAGTTATGTTTAAAACGTAATGTTGTTTGTTAAATCATAATTGACTGTAATATGTTGTTACAGTTAAATGCACGATTATTGTTTCCCCCACATATAGGCATATTCATTTATGCTGACCGATGTTTTGTTTGTCGGCGTTTTAGGTACAACATTGAAAAGGACAAACAGTAAAGTGGCATATTGTGAAAATAAGAAATAAAGTGCAAGGAGGATTAGTTAGAATAGTCGCCATATGTGGATAGAAGTTACATGTCCAAGTTTTCAAAAGGTATGCAATGTTTTATTTTATTCTAGCTTTTCAGTATAGTCATGGTAGAATTTAGTAATTATTAATGATTATTTGTCGAACCATTGATCCTGTTAATTGAGATAACGACTCTGACCTTTTGGTCTCCCTTAATTGGGGGTTACCGGGAGGTGGTGTTACGACCCCATCTGAGCTTAATTGGTAAACTAGGGTTTACCTAGACAATTGCAAAGATTAGTTAGAATAATCATTCTTGAAAATCTAATTAATGACGATAACACAATCAGGATGTTTTAACTATGATAAGAAGTCTAAATGTTCTTTTGTCTTGAGAATTAGGGTTTGAGAAACATAAACCCTAATCGGCCCAAAAATAGGGTTTTGATAATGCTTGAATACACAATTTAATAAGTAGAATGTCTCACTAAATGATTTTTAGTATTTTATGTGTAACTCTGATTTACTCCAAATTTGTATATGATTTGGATATATAAAATGTGAACAACATTGGATAATATCAGAATTTTTGAAGAATGCTCTGACCTGTTTGTCGGCCGAGTTTCAAACTCGACCGATCACATTTCCAGAATTTTACAGCAATGTGGTAATTGAATTTTATCTTTTTATTGGTATATCCAATTGATCTCAAATTTTATAAGTATTTAATAAATACAATTTTAGACACTCTGTTAAATTGGCATAATTTTTGGATGACTTTTGAATCCCTACAGTAAGGGTGTCGGTCGAGTTTGTGCAGGACAAACTCGGCCGAATATATTCTGCAGACTGCAATATAGCAGTGCACTGTTCGATTTTTAATTATTTATTTCTAACTCCAAATGATCTCAAATTTTAACTGAAGCTTTATAGATCAATTATTAACAATGTGCTAAATTTTCATAATTGTTGGAGAAGGTTTGATCTCTGAAATAAACGAATTACAGTAACTTTTGTATAACTGAATATTCAGCCAAGATAATTAAAGTTAAGTGTTGGGTCAATATGCAATTGACCCAAGCAGCTCAATTGACTTATATGAACGACCACACACACAAGCAGCTCTCATTCTTCGTCATTCATTCCAGAGAAACGAGCTCCTAGAGAGAGAGGGAGAATTAGGGCTTGAGTGGAGAAAGTGGGGGAATTGCAGAATTAGGGTTTTGCGATTCCAGGAAGGATGAAATCAAGTAAGTTCGGATTCCTTGCATAGACTTTTATGGTGAATCTTCTCTCTTATGTCAAGATTCCGTCCATGCTCTGATTTGATCCAAGAGGATGTCGAAATTCCCTCTTTTCTCACCCTTTCTTCATAATCCCTCTTTTTCAAGGTTCCCGAGTTGAATGGAAGAAGAATTGGGAGATTTGCTAGGGATTTGAGGGGAATTCGAGATTTCCCTGAGTTGAGCTGCAGTTTTAAGGTGTTTTCACACCTTAGGGTGAGTGGGTTCTTCCTTCAAACATTCTAATGCACGAATTTGATTATAACATCCAAATCCCTAAATGCTTAGCATGTGAATTCTAAATCCTGAAATGTCCATTTGATTTAAGTTATTGTAAATTGATATGATATGGATTCCTTCTCTGTTTGAATGACTCCTAAATGGTAGATTCATATCAGATACGTATGCAACACTTCCTATTGAGGATGCTTTTAGATTTATATCAAATGATGTAATTAGGGTTTGACCTAATTGGAATATCGCTAGAGTTTCAACCTGTTTGAAAAGGACTAGAAACCCTATAAGTGGTTAGGATGTACCTCGTGGGTTATCTTAATTGAATCTTATTCTGGATACATGATATCGCAGTGATGATATGGAAAATCTAAATTTAGTTAAATTTCCATGGTTTCATGTCTATATTGATTGCATACGATTGTTGGAAACAGTCTTTATTTAGTGAATGCTTATATCTTATGAGATCATGATAAGAGTCATGTGACAAGTGAATGATGCAAATGCAACCCTAAGAGTAGGGTGTTGGCATGTGATGAATGAATATGGTAAATGAAACCCTAAGGATAGGGTGTTCAATGAATCATGCTATGGTAATATGAAAGGTCTCGATATGAGATGTGGTGAGGCTTAACTGTTGAATTGTATGTTTCTAGTGCATTTAACTTTATATGCTTGTTCTCTCTGAAATGATATCTACATACTGCAGGACTTCTTATATTTCAATATATATCTCGTAAATTGTAGGTGATGAAATATGACATGCCCTAGAAAGGGATGTTACTGAGATATGATATATGTTGAATACATGAGTTTTGACGTTGCTATGTGATATTTCTGTTAAATTGTTTATTGTTAATCAAGTATAGACCTAAGTGCCCTAACACCGTAGAACCCCTAAGTGGTATCTGCAGCTTTGGGGTGAAACTCGTGTTGCAACATCATCCGTGCGTGTGTCGCGGACAAACGAGGAAAGAGAAAAAGGGCAGTGTCTAACAACAATTGTGCTTGTGTCACAATGGCACTGCGGTTTCACTAGAAAACACGGTTATCTAACACCATTCGTGCGGAGTCGCGAAGGTAACCCTGTGACCCTCCGCCTGTGTGCTCAGGTTAGTAGGAGGAGTCGAGAGAGCACTCGGAGTAGTGCATTTGAGGCCGGAGAGCCTGTGGTCCTGTGGCAGAACAGGGCTGGCGTCAGACTTAGCATTCCCGGGTGTGTCGCTAAGTCTTGTACGGTGGGGCCGTAGCATGAACTTGCTGCGGATCTTTATATGCAGAGTACACTACATATATTTAGGGCATAATCTAAAATATGATCATATAGGTTCACAGAGTTACTTATAAATGAAAGAGTTAAGAATGACTAGAGCATAGTTTTCTAGTAGTTATTCTTTGGATGCAATATTTATATTCTTTGCTATTTCAATTATATTGCTTTAGAACTGCTCAGCGTAGTAATTATTGTTGTTAAATTTCATATCGTTTAATCAAATTATATCTTTGATCACATTAGTGCATTAGTCTGTTTCCATGAAGTATTCATTCACTGAGCGAGTAGGCTCACCCCTCTACTCAAACATTTTAGGGTTAACCGCGTGGACTTGAAGATTACCAGAGCGTCAGAGTAGATCTGCCACAGGAGTCAAGTATGAGATTTGTTGAGTCAGTCGGTCCTTGTCACTCTAGGTCCTCAGTAAGAGTTTAGAGAGAGAGTTGTAATTACGATGTGTAATATTGTTCCTCTTTGATATGTATGCTAATTAACAAGGTTTATGTGCACAAGTTGTGAAAGACATCATGAATGTTTATATATGTATCTTTTCTGTTAAAGTCTGATTAGTAAAAGAAATATTCGGATTCCCTTGTTAAGATGTTTTATGTGGTTCAACGTGAAGAAACAAGAGTTTTTAAGGAAAGAAAAAGTTAATGGTGTTCTTTGTGTTAATTATAAATCCTATCTTACGCCCTAATCTCATGATTTGAGGAGATTGTGAGATCGGGGTGTAACAACTTGGTATCAGAGCTTAGGGTGAGTTGTCAAGGACCATTAAGTTAGTAAGTTAGAGTTCTATGTGTGGCAGATAGGAGGTGTTTGATGTTAGCTCTGGGGATTTGAGTATTTGGATATCCTGGCCCGATATCTGAGTACTTGGATCAACCAGTACAAGCTACTCTGTCTATTCTCTCACGTATACCCTGGCCAGGTATACAGTGGAAGAATGGGCTAGAGAGGAACCCTAGAAATGTTAGGGTTAGAAAACAAGAATTAAGAGCATAAATGTAAAAGGAGATAGAATTTACATTTCATAATGTTGTTTTTGTTGGAAATGTATAGAAATGCTCTTATATGTTTGAATTGAAATATTCAATACCTTGGAATATGGGTCTTTAATATATGTTGTACACTATGCAATTGTAGCATTTATTGATTTTATTCTTTGTAACAAGTAGACTAGAATTGACCTTTGAATGAGCTTTTGTTTCTATGGTTTTGCCCGCTGATTCGAGTGAAATTGACATCAGCAGGTCTGTTTAGGTTTTCAGTCTGTGCGTGGTTCGGCCGAGTTCGCGTTTTGGTCAGCCGAGTTCCTTGTTTAGGATTTCAAACAGCGTTTTGGTCGGCCGAGTTCCTTGTTTAGGATTTCAAACAGCGTTTTGGTCGGCCGAGTTTGGTCTTGAATCGGCCGAGTTTCTTTGTAGGTAAACAAGTAGTGTTTCGATCGGCCGAGTTCCCCAGAGGATCGGCCGAGTTTCCTGCTGATCGGCCGAAGTTGGTCGGCCGAGTTTCGGAATCTGGAAGGCGATCGGCCGAGTTCCAGAGTGATCGGCCGAGTTTCTGAGCTGTGAGTGGCAGTTCAGGAAGAATGTAATTCTTGTAGTTCTTGGCTTCAGGACTTCAGGTTTGGCCTGGTCCGGATTGGCAGGATGTGTTATTAGGATCTAATGAATCCTATCAATAGCATAATAAGAATAGAATTGGAATAATTAGACCCACATCAGAGTAAGAATGTACATACAGTAAGGTGTTGAAACATATGGGCAAGATCAGAACAACTAAGAATTAGTTGAAACTGATATCTGAGGTTTAACTTTGGGGTCTCAAATGTGAAACCCTTAAGTGGGAATAATAGAACATGATATGAAGCTCATAATCAGTTTATTGATTAATATTACATGAACTATACATATGAAATATAGAAAAGATATGTGAAATGTTTGTATGTATGGTTCAAGATAACAAGAATCAATCATGAAGAATGAATCATAGAATAGAGTATAATGCTTTTATGAACCCTAAAGGAAAGGCTAAGTAGAGAATAAGGTTGAGCATTCAATAGGTCCATAGAAGTAAAGAGTCTTCAAAAGAGTAAAAGTGAAGAGGATCGTATGAACGTGTAATTCATAAGACTAGAACAACAAACTAGTTTCTAAGAAAAGAACATAGGTGTAGTTTAACGAATGAATAACTCATACAAAGGTGGACTGTATTCAGAAGAGAAAAACTTGATTGAAAGAGAAACTATGTTTGACCCATACATGATCCACTTGATTTAAAAATGAAGAATATGTAATGTATTCAACATGAGGAAAAACTAATAGAAGGACTATTAATTTAGAATGTTAACTTCACAATAGTATAAAGGTAAAGGAGAAAATATGTGCAACATGGTATACATGACCATACATATGAATAAGCAACATCGTCATAAGAGAAAAATTTAGAATTAAAGATGACGGGTTAAAGAGTAGTATATAGTAAGAGGACTATGAAACGTAAGAAAGGGTTTGAAATATGATGAAGTGCGATAAGAAATAAATTCTTGTGTGATAGCAAGAATGATGTTTATTGTATATAATCATATGAAAGGATAGGTAGCAAAAGGTAAAGAAGTAATGAATGAGCAGAAAGATATGGGAAAGCACTAGCTTTGTTTAATATGTGAATTTGTTTTTACATGTATGATTTGTTGAAGGCGTATTAAGGTATGAAAGTTGGTTCTACATATGATTTCAGTGTATGTGTGCAAGCTATATGTTAAACTAAAGGTGTATGATAGTTGTAGTAATTCATACCTGATATGCATCTTACTATTGTGTATTTGTGACATGGTGATACGGTTTGGATGATGTCAGAACACATGGAAGGATATCCTGAATAAGGTAGTTATACCTATTCACTCATATTAATAGAAAGGGATGATAATCAGATTGTCTGGACAAGTAACCCTAATGAGGTGTAGCTTGTTATACCTAGCTCTAATATAACTGAGTAATGGTAATTGAGTATGATTAATGCTTGAATGACTGATACAATCGTGGATTACCTTATTACTGTTGTTGAAACCCTAAAATGATATAATACGATGGTTACACTTTGAATTGTGTGTGGGCCTATAACCTACAGATCACAGGATAGTATGGGATGAGGTGGTAATGCTCCACCTCATGTATCCATGACCCAATGGGGATTCCAAGAGTAGTATTGTGCAATTGATTGTTGAATTTAGTCTTTTAATTCAAGACTGTTTTGCTATTTGAGTAGCATGTTATTAAAGTTTAAAACAGCATGGTGAACTTGCTTTTGTCACTTAAAGGTGATACAGAACAATAGAACTCTCTGAGCAGCATAAGTTGAGATAGTTGTATCAGAGTTGTGCAGCGAAAGCGTGGTGGTTTATCTTTGCATTCTATGTTTGTCTGTGGCATAAAGAATTTGCTTGATATCATTGAGAACTATTTGAGATATGTTGTGATTTAGTAAAGAATTAAAAGATCTAATGTTGAAAACTACATTCAGGTATGAAATACAAGAATATAATGACATGGAAGGATTTACAAGTTTAGAATAACCTTGAATGTATCTTTCTTGTAGGTTTATGTTTCGAGGACGAAACATTCTAAGGGGGGGAGAGTTGTTACGACCCCATCTGAGCTTAATTGGTAAACTAGGGTTTACCTAGACAATTGCAAAGATTAGTTAGAATAATCATTCTTGAAAATATAATTAATGACGATAACACAATTAGGATGTTTTAACTATGATAAGAAGTCTAAATGTTCTTTTGTCTTGAGAATTAGGGTTTGAGAAACATAAACCCTAATCGGCCCAAAAATAGGGTTTTGATAATGCTTGAATACAGAATTTAATAAGTAGAATGTCTCACTAAATGATTTTTAGTATTTTATGTGTAACTCTGATTTACTCCAAATTTGGATATGATTTGGATATATAAAACGTGAACAACATTGGATAATATCAGAATTTTTGAAGAATGCTATGACCTGTTTGTCGGCCGAGTTTCAAACTCGACCGATCACATTTCCAGAATTTTACAGCAGTGTGGTAATTGAATTTTATCTTTTTATTGGTATATCCAATTGATCTCAAATTTTAGCAGTATTTAATAAATACAATTTTAGACACTCTTTTAAATTGGCATAATTTTTGGATGACTTTTGAATCCCTACAGTAAGGGTGTCGGTCGAGTTTGTGCAGGACAAACTCGGCCGAATATATTCTGCAGACTGCAATATAGCAGTGCACTGTTCGATTTTTAATTATTTATTTCTAACTCCAAATGATCTCAAATTTTAACTGAAGCTTTATAGATCAATTATTAACAATGTGCTAAATTTTCATAATTGTTGGAGAAGGTTTGATCTCTGAAATAAACGAATTACAGTAACTTTTGTATAACTGAATATTCAGCCAAGATAATTAAAGTTAAGTGTTGGGTCAATATGCAATTGACCCAAGCAGCTCAATTGACTTATATGAACGACCACACACACAAGCAGCTCTCATTCTTCGTCATTCATTCCAGAGAAATGAGCTCCTAGAGAGAGAGGGAGAATTAGGGCTTGAGTGGAGAAAGTGGGGGAATTGCAGAATTAGGGTTTTGCGATTCCAGGAAGGATGAAATCAAGTAAGTTCGGATTCCTTGCATAGACTTTTATGGTGAATCTTCTCTCTTATGTCAAGATTCCGTCCATGCTCTGATTTGATCCAAGAGGATGTCGAAATTCCCTCTTTTCTCACCCTTTCTTCATAATCCCTCTTTTTCAAGGTTCCTGAGTTGAATGGAAGAAGAATTGGGAGATTTGCTAGGGATTTGAGGGGAATTCGAGATTTCCCTGAGTTGAGCTGCAGTTTTAAGGTGTTTTCACACCTTAGGGTGAGTGGGTTCTTCCTTCAAACATTCTAATGCACGAATTTGATTATAACATCCAAATCCCTAAATGCTTAGCATGTGAATTCTAAATCCTGAAATGTCTATTTGATTTAAGTTATTGTAAATTGATATGATATGGATTCCTTCTCTGTTTGAATGACTCCTAAATGGTAGATTCATATCAGATCTGTATGCAACACTTCCTATTGAGGATGCTTTTAGATTTATATCAAATGATGTAATTAGGGTTTGACCTAATTGGAATATCGCTAGAGTTTCAACCTGTTTGAAAAGGACTAGAAACCCTATAAGTGGTTAGGATGTACCTCGTGGGTTATCTTAATTGAATCTTATTCTGGATACATGATATCGCAGTGATGATATGGAAAATCTAAATTTAGTTAAATTTCCATGGTTTCATGTCTATATTGATTGCATACGATTGTTGGAAACAGTCTTTATTTAGTGAATGCTTATATCTTATGAGATCATGATAAGAGTCATGTGATAAGTGAATGATGCAAATGCAACCCTAAGAGTAGGGTGTTGGCATGTGATGAATGAATATGGTAAATGAAACCCTAAGGATAGGGTGTTCAATGAATCATGCTATGGTAATATGAAAGGTCTCGATATGAGATGTGGTGAGGCTTAACTGTTGAATTGTATGTTTCTAGTGCATTTAACTTTATATGCTTGTTCTCTCTGAAATGATATCTACATACTGCAGGACTTCTTATATTTCAATATATATCTCGTAAATTGCAGGTGATGAAATATGACATGCCCTAGAAAGGGATGTTACTGAGATATGATATATGTTGAATACATGAGTTTTGACGTTGCTATGTGATATTTCTGTTAAATTGTTTATTGTTAATCAAGTATAGACCTAAGTGCCCTAACACCGTAGAACCCCTAAGTGGTATCTGCAGCTTTGGGGTGAAACTCGTGTTGCAACATCATCCGTGCGTGTGTCGCGGACAAACGAGGAAAGAGAAAAAGGGCAGTGTCTAACAACAATTGTGCTTGTGTCACAATGGCACTGCGGTTTCACCAGAAAACACGGTTATCTAACACCATTCGTGCGGAGTCGCGAAGGTAACCCTGTGACCCTCCGCCTGTGTGCTCAGGTTAGTAGGAGGAGTCGAGAGAGCACTCGGAGTAGTGCATTTGAGGCCGGAGAGCCTGTAGGCCGGAGAGCCTGTGGTCCTGTGGCAGAACAGGGCTGGCGTCAGACTTAGCATTCCCGGGTGTGTCGCTAAGTCTTGTACGGTGGGGCCGTAGCATGAACTTGCTGCGGATCTTTATATGCAGAGTACACTGCATATATTTAGGGCATAATCTAAAATATGATCATATAGGTTCACAGAGTTACTTATAAATGAAAGAGTTAAGAATGACTAGAGCATAGTTTTCTAGTAGTTATTCTTTGGATGCAATATTTATATTCTTTGCTATTTCAATTATATTCCTTTAGAACTGCTCAGTGTAGTAATTATTGTTGTTAAATTTCATATCGTTTAATCAAATTATATCTTTGATCACATTAGTGCATTAGTCTGTTTCCATGAAGTATTCATTCACTGAGCGAGTAGGCTCACCCCTCTACTCAAACATTTTAGGGTTAACCGCGTGGACTTGAAGATTATCAGAGCGTCAGAGTAGATCTGCCACAGGAGTCAAGTATGAGATTTGTTGAGTCAGTCGGTCCTTGTCACTCTAGGTCCTCAGTAAGAGTTTAGAGAGAGAGTTGTAATTACGATGTGTAATATTGTTCCTCTTTGATATGTATGCTAATTAACAAGGTTTATGTGCACAAGTTGTGAAAGACATCATGAATGTTTATATATGTATCTTTTCTGTTAAAGTCTGATTAGTAAAAGAAATATTCGGATTCCCTTGTTAAGATGTTTTATGTGGTTCAACGTGAAGAAACAAGAGTTTTTAAGGAAAGAAAAAGTTAATGGTGTTCTTCGTGTTAATTATAAATCCTATCTTACGCCCTAATCTCATGATTTGAGGAGATTGTGAGATCGGGGTGTAACAGGTGGGGTCGTTACACCTATGGAAAATGAGAAGGCCAACGGTGCTCTCATGATTTTCACTGAAAGGGGAAAACCCAGGGTTTGTGTCTAGGCGTAAAAGGACTAAGAAGGAGTTATGATGATGATGGTCTCTCTCTAGTTTCCAATATCATCCAGTGGATCATGAGGAATTCATAGGTGATTATGATTGGGACCTTGAGTCCTTATTCATCCCGGATTCGTTCTTCTATGAGGGAGATAAATGTAATGATGGATATGGGTTTGTATATACAGGAAGCATAAAAAATGACCGAGAAATCTGTGTGGAAGATCGGATTGCCATTATTTAGATTAACTTAGGTGAACTTGATAAATCAGTAGTTATAATTGTATAACTAAGTCAAATGATGTTTTTATGTTCCTTTTTCATCTCAAATTTATTAGGATAGTCATGATTATCCAACTTCAACCAAGATTTAACCATATGTTCATTATTGTGTCTAGATAATTGATATCTTTTTAGATTCCCAATTTGAGTATACAAACCTTTAAACTAATTTGTGTTCTTTAAACTTCCATAAACTATAATAAATCATAGGAATCTCATATCTTTGTCAAACTTGACAATTTAGCATGTATTTCTATTATACTTGGCGCTCCTATGTTTTAGGTCAAATAAATCTATATATTTTGAGGTATCAACAAATTATCTTTATAAATTATGTTCAATATTCTAATTATTCTCTTTTGCATTTGATTGGAAATATATATACATGGAATCTCTTAGAAATTGATTTAATGTCTCAAATTATCATATAATATCTATTAGTCACACCATTATCCATATGAAACATTCATTCATATTCACACACCCATGATTACTAATTGTACACATTTAAGTCATTACATGTGTATTGGTGAGACAAGTGACATATGATACATCTTTTATGAACTCCTTACATATTAAACCATGGTTAGGTTTGTTTGATTCCTTAGTGGACTCTTATTATGAAAAACAACATGAAAGATTTAAATAGTTATGAAATTTGGGATTATATAGATATACTTGGATAGAAAAATAAAAGGGGTACAGTTTACGTGATTCTGGATACATTAATCCCATTTTGAGGTACAATATGAATGTTTACTTGTTGATGTACTGTACTTATAATACGAGTATTGTACCCAGAACATGTGCATGGCACTTCAAAATATAGATAATATATTTTTCTCATATTATCATCTTTCCAAAGTATATCAAAAATAGTCTTGTTGGAAAATATTTTTACAAGGAATCCAATACTTTTTTGAAAATCTGACCAAAAATACTTTGTGAAAGTTATGGAAAAACCATTTTCTCTCTCTTCTACTTTTCTCTTCTTTTTGCTTTTTTGCAGATGGCGCATGGTTGTACGGAACAAAGTGTGCACTCTCATTCCTAAGAACTGGATTAGGCAGACAAGTGTGTAGGTCACTATGTATATAACTTCTCATCCAGTTAAAGCATCCTCATTCCCTCCGCGGTCCTCACTTCTCAAGCTAACCCTTCCCCCGTATCTCTTCGACACTTATAGTCTCAGATTCCAACACTATCCTTTGTATTCTTGCCTAACTATATGGCTAAAAGGCCAGCTAGTTGAGCACAGATTTGATGCACCTTGTTTCTGAGGGAGTACGCTACTCCTATAATCATCCATGTACATGTGTATCAACACATTCAATGGGAGGGTCAGGAATAGCTATATTTGATAGGTGGTGTTATAAGCGACAAGGTGCAACCTACTTCTAGATTAATCAGGACCAGCATATCCTGGGGCCAGCAAGTTCCTTACCTCAGGAAGGCCACAATTAATATAATTCATTGGTCTATGCAATATTATAATACTACCTGGACTCTATTTTGAAAGAAAAATACTAGCCATCACCCATTTGTACTTGGTTGCATATTCTCTTCTACTCCCAAATATCTGGATTTAATAAAAATACACCATCTTCACTGGATTGTAGTAAATGATAAAGACATTAGAGAAATGAGTGTAAAGAAAGTACAGAAAAGAGACAAAGTAGCAAGACGAAATTGTTCCTCTTATAGATTTCAAACCACAAAATTTTTTGATGAAAACAAAAATCATCAGATTACTTATAAAACACATGTTCCAACAAGACTAATGTGAACATATATCTGAAAAAGATCAAATATAAAAAATATGAAAATCAATGTTCTTATATATGTTTGTATATATATTCAAAAAACAAGTATTTTTCACAAAACCATATATACAATACTTACTTTTGAATATATAATACCAAAAATTGTATAATGTCTCATTAGTATATTTTTATTCTGAAATCAATATTGTATTAGAAGATAATACTCATTTTAGACTAACACACTAACTAAAAAATGATGTATCCTTTTTGATAAATTGGTCATTTTTAATGTCATTTTTTAAATATGTATTTTGCTTATTTTATGAGGACAATACTTATTTTAAAATATAATGATATAAAAAATGAATGTTATCCTTAAAATATGATGTAATGCTCGTTCTAATATTTATTTTAAAATATAATAACATAAACAATAAGTAGTATACAAAAAGAACGACGTGCAATACTCGTTTTTAGCTAATGTGCTATTTAGAAAATGATTAATGTCCCCAATATGCAATGCTAATTTTTATGTCTGTATTATTATCTCTTAAACATGTGATATTGGTTTTGTTAAATTGTATATTTTATAAAGAATCTAATAATTTTTTATATTGTCAAAAAAATCTCATTACGAATTGAAATTTATAAACCAAACAAGTTTCTCTCTCCTACTTTTTAAACTCATTTCTCCCTCTAGTTTTTTTTTCTTTCCTACCACGTTGCTCATTGTTCGTATTTGCTGGAAATAGTAGACTATGGATGTATATGTGTTGAAAACAAGTACATTTATCATTACTCATTTTGTCAAAACACAATATATGTTTTTCATTAGATTTTTTTTACGGAAAATGACTCAGTTTCCATTTTAGATTCTAAAATGTTCTAAAATGTGCCCACAAAATAAATCCCTGTGCAATACGTAATCTGAATGTACTACGGGATTGAATCTTTTTCCTAAGCAACCGGAAAAAGAGGGAGCTACCACTCCAAAAACACTCATCTCCCCCCAAAACATGCACCTGTGATTGACATATACATACACACATCTAATTGTAGATAAAGCCAGAACCCGCGTCTTATAAGGAGCCATGAGTGTCGTTTGGTTCTGTTCGCTCCTATCTGGCAATGGACTGGTGCATGTTTCACTGGGCCGATTCGTATACAGACAAGCATAGCGCTACTTTGATGGTGATGGTAGATGTAGACGTGGTGATACGTGAAAAGTTGGCATAAGTGAGGTCCCCTCTCGCCCCTCATTTCTTTTGCCGTCTAGCGAGCCTCACCGACTGTCGTCCATGAAATCAGTAGACTAGCAGGTATGGGAATGGGATGAGGACGTGGAGAGGGGCTAGTGGACGAATTCCCTTGGCGGAGCATGTGATCCCATCAATGATTCTTTCAATGCAGTAGGATCACAAGTGGGCTTGGGTACGTTTATAATTCTGAGCTCCAACGGGCATAGCGCCCCAGGCATTCAATGCAAGAGGGTAGATCATTATGGTCGCGTTCCCCACCCTTCCCATTCCTGTGCTAAATGCTTGGAGGGCAAGACCGGTTGTTGGTGCCTAATTAGCAGTTACTACATATGGATCTGACCATCTTTGTTTCTCCGCCATCAATTAGCTGTTGTTGCAGCAGCCACTTGCTAAAGTTCAGCCATGGGGTCGAAATTAATGTTGCTATTAAATAGTTGTTTCCAGTTGATGCCAACGACCAACATCTAAGTTATCACTGGATCAAAAGGTTCCTTATGATCAAGCTTTTGAGAGGAAATAGCTCCTCCGATTATAGGGCAAATTCCATCCAGAACAAAGTTACATGTCAATGGGACGAAAACATTCCCATCATGCAGATTCATCAACATTGATAGCCAAGCCGATCTGGGCTCGGATTTTCAAACTGGCAGCAGGAAAGAAAAGAAAGAAAAGGGGCAATGCCGAGCTGTCTTTTAGTTAGTTTGATGAACGTCTGTCAGGATGTCAAGCATCGAGCCTTGCTCTTTGAGCTCCATTGAACGGCAACCAACAATCAGGATTCTCTGCAGGCATTCAAGTATTTGCCTGGTCCAGATAGTTGATGGAATGCGTAATTATGCATCCATGTGCGCATTTCTGCACACTGAAGGGAAGCAAACGTTCTTACTAGGGTACAGAAGTGTTGATATATATATATATATATATATATATATATATATATATATATATATATATATATATATATATATATATATATAGTCAGGCTAGAATACACTCGAGTGTACGGATCGCACGAATACACTCAAGTGTGTTTTCATATTATGACTATTTTTTGCAAAATGTAAACTGTTGATCTTCACTGTCATACTATAACTAGGCTACATACAAATTTTGAGCCCATTTGGATGAGTGCAAGTCACTCATCCAAGGGCAACAAAATCGACGCACGAAACTAATTTGAAATGCATAATTTTTGCGGTCTTCATAACATGAGTTATACATATCCAAATGTGCTCAAATTTTGCGTACGAGTTATTCACGAGATGTTTAAGAAGATCAACGGATTAGATTTTCGAAAACAATATTGCATCATGAAAAACTACTTGAGTGTATTCCGCTCTGGATACACTCGAGTGTATTCTAGCCTGACTCTCTCTCTCTCTCTCTCTCTCTCTCTCTCTCTCTCTCTATATATATATATATATATATATATATATATATATATATGATGAGATTGCAAATGCCTTAGAGAAATTGTGAATATCTATCTAAGCACTACGCTTTATTATGATCTCAAGAAAACATCTCGCGTGGTTCCGTAGCTCCGGGACGACAATCTGTTAATCCATGGAAGGGAAATCTTTTCCTGAAAAAAACCAACAGAGTTTCTCAATAATGAATGGCCCTACATTGCAGAATACTGGTGTAGAGTTTCTCTAGCTAGGGACAATATCATAGCAGTTTTTTTTAAGAAAATACTATGCAGAGGCAGACTTAGACATATTTTGAGATGAATTTTGACATTTAGTCTGCTAAATGACAAATAGAGGAGTCTATTTTGTCATCTAGCAGGCTAAATGTCAAAATTCATCTCAAAATGTGTCCAGGTTCTATTTTGTTATATAACAGGTTAAATGCCAAAATTTTTGGTCTGCCTCTATTCTTTTTTTTATCTTTCTTCTATTTGTTCATCATGTACCGTGCAACTGAGATAAAGGAGATGCAGACGGTGATAGAAAGTCTCGATCGCTGTCACTGTCTCCATGTTGGTTGTTCTTCTTCGGCATAAATCTACCGTAGGGATGTCGCAAGACGCGTTGCATCTACATGTCACAGTAGCGCCCGAGACCGAGACCGAGCACTATGATGCAAGGGTGATCTTAGATTTACCCAACAAGGGCCTGCGCCAAGGACTTGTTTGGAAAATATTGAAACCAGGTGCAATCCGAATCTCAATTTATACTTCTGTCTCAAGTCTACACATTCTACCTCCGGTAGTAAAGTGGTGCGGTTTGGGTATTTTGGGTAAAACCTTGATAACAGGGGCGTTACCTCATGGACTAGTCCTAGTTTGACTCTTTATCTTGTATTATTTTGCCTTCTATTTACATCAATATATTTGGAATGCAAGCATTTCACAATAATTATCACTTTATGAGAAATATATTTATTGTTGCTTTTACATGTTTTTATAGGTATTTTGACTCTAATTGGTGGTAGGGAGAGAAGGAAGATGATCTTAGTACTTCCCCAGCCATAGACGAGCCCAAGGTGACTTCAGAAGCTACCCTGACCTACCCCCAAGTGACCAAGGATCAACTTTGAGTACAGAGCATCATAGATGGACGCTTAGAAGACTCAAGTGTATGCCAAAGCCCTTAAAATGGTTGTAGTATATAGCCACGGCTATGCTACTAGAGTGAAAACATATAGTTTTATCCAATACTTGAAGAATGCTTGAAAGTATGTTTGGATTAATGTGTTTATTCTCAAATTAAGTAGGGATTGAATCCCCTATCGGGTCCCACTCCTTACATTCTTCCTATTGAATTTCTCTATACGGTGCACATCCTTGAGCAACTTGACATAAGATGGAATCTTCTTGATAGCATCCAATAAAGTGATATTCATATTCACTTGTCCAAATATCTCTAGGATTTTTACGTTACGTTTGACCTCCTTTTTTATGAAAGGGGCTCATCCAATGCATCTGGGGAATGGGGGTTCACTTGTGTAATGATCCCGCCTCCTGGTAACCCCCAATTAAGGGAGACCAAAAGGTCACAGGATCAAAGGTTTAACAATTAATCACTAATAATTATTAAATTCTACCAAACTAAACTGAAATATGGTATAAAATAAAACTTTGCATACCTTTTTCAAAAACCTAGATATCTACTTCTATCCACATCTGGAGTCTATTCCGACTAATCCTCCTTTGTACTTTAATTCTTATTTAATTCTACATATGCCAATTTACTGTTTGTCGCTTTCAATCTTGTACCTAAAATGTCGACAAACAAAACGTCGGTCAGCATAAATGAATATGTCGGTATGTGGGGGCAACTAAAATTTCACAAATATGGCTAACAATCTAAATATCACAATCAAATTAATTAACAAGCCAATTTACGCTTCCAATGTGACATTCCCCACCGCTTTTGCCCTAACCCTGGAATACCCTCTTTAGGGTTTCTCTTTTGCCATTGACTTAAGGCCACCTTCTCAATCCTGAGCTTGGTGCCTGGGGTCACCTCTAATGTGCCCATTAGTCATGCAACAAAGACCACCTTCTCAATCCTGAGCTTGGTGTCTAGGGTTACCACTCATGGTACCCATGGGTCTTCCCTCCTGGGCTTGACATTTTTACATCATCCATCAGGGTGGCATGTAGGTGCGAGAATACACACTTATATTATAATTGTGATAACCATAGTGACTTTATGATTTAAAATTATGAACATCCAAACAGATAGGTTGTATTCAATGCGATTAATCATCTAGAAAACCTTCAGGAAACTAATGTGATTAACCATAATTAACCACATACTTGTGAGGCTGACTTGAGTGCAGAAATAATCCAACTAAGCAAGAAATTCAGTAAACAAGCAAGCACACAAGATGATCCTGAAATATACATCCAATTTTCCTATCCTTGATCATGTCATCAAGATCTATTAAACCTATCTCGCTTCCTAGGGTTTTTAGTCCACTTTTAGGGTTTCTATTGCAATTAGGGCTCCTCTTCATTTTTTTACTCTTTTAAATAGTAATTTTATACAATTACTTACAAATCCTAATTATCTCATCTATTCTTCATGAAAGATATTAAGGTTGCCTTTTAACAACATATAACCTTCATTTCGAATTAAAGGCACAATTAAATGTCAAATAAGTCTATTATGTTACTTTTACATTAAAACTACCGTTTTTATCTTTTTAATCCATGACAAAGATCATTAGGCCTAATCATCATCTTTGGTTCCTTCCGGATTAACAACTCATAGTTCATTATGATCTAATTCACATATGAACTCTATTTATCATTAATTTCACTTTTATCCATTAGAAAACCCTAATTACCATATTAAGGGTATTTATCCAAAATTAGGAACCTTTATACTCAAAATAGCTTAGAACCATCATATCTCAGCTTATTTATGAATTTGAACAATTAAAGCCAATAAAAGTCACAATTACTAACATTAGGGTTTCAAGGCCCATTAAAGCTCATTTATGCACATGGAACCCTAAGTTAATACAATTACGTGTAAAGTTCATCTTTTTTATATTAATGAATCTTTTTATAATTAATAGGTTAATATCAACTTTAATCATTCATACAACCCTTCTTCATTCATTAATCATCTCAAATTAGAGCTTCTTAATCATTAATATGTTAAAGCTAATAACTTCCACTACTTTTCGAATTGTAACAGGAATTAGTCTCTAAAACTATTTTAATTGGATTCCTCGAATTTTTTTGAGCAAAATTTATATATAATACTTCTTAATCCGAGTTACCAATTATCAACTAAGATTTTTACAACATAAGTACCTTTCGACCAATAGGATGCCACCACGTCATCCTGGCGATTTTGCTCCTGGCTCGACGCGCTATGCGGGCTGTGGCCCTTAGAAAGGGCAAAAGACACTTCTACCCTCTCCCGACCCCAAATCCTAACACATGTGTTTGAGGACATTATTTTCATACCATTGGGGTCATCTTCTTCGTCTGCTGATGCACCTGTGAGCGAAGCTCCTCCACTGAGTCAACTCTGTGGTTGACTCTTATAGCTGGAGACCGAAAACTGAATCTAATGGCAGAGGCACCTTCATGAGGCCCTCCCGAACTGGGCCGGAGGCTTCAATTTCTCTGCCTCGCCCATCCTCCACTGGTACCATGTTGTGCTTCCTCCGACGATTACTTGATCTGAGTCGAGGTGGAAGACCGTGTTTGTTCTTCGAATTGAGGGCTTCGAGGTGTTCGTCTTTGCACTCTGGTTGCGTGAGGATGGGTTGTGGATTGCTGGCATCGCCCAAGTCTTCCCCCTATATATTGGGTGCCCAACGACCCCCTGCGGTTTTGGGGACTCATTGGTTTTGCCACAAACCCCCTCAAAACCCAGGCTGGTTGGACTCGGGAAGATCTCCCGAAGTCAATGGGGTTACTCCCTTCTTTGCAGATCATCTCTATCTCCCACAAATTTGGGTACGATCCTGGTCCCTGAGTTCCAGTATCCTCATGGAACTGGGATCGAGCCTGGGCCATTGGATCGCATATCAACGGTCCACATCATTCACATATCAAAATAAAATCGGGAAAATATTTTGATATCTAATTCAATGCATTGATTTGCCTATCCCATTAGGAAAAACTTCAATAAATCATAACTTTATCCAAACGTTCCCAAATTTTAAGGGAAAGTCCATAATGACTTAAACCACTTGTATGCCAAGTTTGAGACAAAACTTCGAAAGGAAAAACCCTTTTTGTTCATATGCAAGTCAAGTACCTATAAGGCACATATTCTTTATTAAAACCACCTATTTTCTCTTTCCTCTCTTCTTATTTTCTTTATTTGAATTCCTTTTACCATTAGAAACCATGTGGACTCGAAATATTTTCCAAGATGGAGTCACTATCCATATTTCCACATATTTCTTGTATTATTATCATTATCTCACATTTCTTCTAAATAAAGCAATATTTAATTAATCCTTTCTCTTTCTTGTCGCATTATCTTTGCAATTTGGACTCCTTGGAACCCAAGGAACCCAAGAGGCATGAAATCCACCTTTAAGGAATATTCTTTTGCCTTCTAGAGGTTTCTACATCTTTCTTTTCTCTTGTTTCTTAATTATTCATTTACTAATTGAATTTCCTTTTTCATTTCCTTGCTATTGGCCCCAATAGCCAATAAAGCCCACTAAGCAACCATCAAGGCTATTATAACCGAAACTCATTGATTCAAATCAAATCACACCAGTATTTGTTCATTTATCTTTATTAAGAGAAATCACATTTCTCATCAAAAGAACCCAAAATTTGGGGTTGTAACATCATTCCCCTCTTATAGGAATTTTGCCCCCAAAATTCCATCAAGCAAACAAACAAATCAGGATAAGTATTTCTTATGTCCATCATAGCTCCCATGTGGCCTCACCCTTTCCATGGTGCTTCCCAAGAACCTTCATCATCTCATATTCTTCCATCTAAGTTCTCTCTCACCTTGGCATATCGTACCCTCATAGGTGACTCAGGACATTTCAACTTCTCATAAAGATGAATAGGTTCAGGGCTCAGCACATGGCTTAGGTACCTCACATAGTGCTCTAGATCAGACTCATTGAATACATTATACATCATGTTATCCTGAGGGGTAAGGATAAACACAACCATCTCCACCATTCCATCTCAAATGGACCATGCAGTCGGGACTCATCTCTCTTAGCTATAACTTAGAGGGGTCGGATTTTCACATCACAAACTCTCCCACAATGAACTGCATGTTAGTCTTCTTTACATCAGCTCACGACTCATGTCGCCCCTGGGCTCTCTTTCAACCATTGCACGATCAAAGCGACTTCATCTGCACACATTGTGGTCCTTTTCCTGACCTTCACGAGGTCCCTTCACCAACATCATCTTAATCAAGTGGTGACCGACACAACCTCCCTTATATAGCTTCCTTACATCCTGATACTGGCTATGGTGGTCATCATCACATCTTATAGAAGACAAGAACTGTCTTCATGTATCACCCTGAACAAGCATACATGCTCTTATCATACCCTCTAGTCTGGATTATACTAACCATTAGTTAGGGGTGATAAACCATACTAGCATCGAGTTTGTCTACTTCCACCTCATGGAAGTGAATCTTTAGGTTATAAAGAACTTTTGAACTTGCATCATGGTGTAGTTGAACCATCTCTCTCTCATATGTAGTTCAACCAGATCAGTCCCTTGATAGCATTCTTTCTTTCTCATGTCATCTAGGTAAGGCGATCTACCATAACCCATATTGCATCTTGACCTTCCTTGGTCTAGGGGAGGCTTACCACAACATCCATAGTGATGAACTCCCATTCCCTCTTGGGGACTCTTTATCCTCTACATCAACTCTTTGGGTTACTGGTGTTCGTCCTTCACCTCCTGTCTTGCATGGCGTCAAATCACATGCAACTTCATCTTAAGCATCCAATGTACTACTGCAACTTACTATCTTAGTAGTACCACGGTGCTTGATGAACTTAAAATCACGATCTCCTATATGTCATGATTCCTCAAGATTGATTACTCATAAACCATAAACCACTCTATTTGGGGTTTCATCACCTTCCTTTCTAGAGAAGTGCATCTCAGGTTCTAAAACAATCCTTTTATTGCATCAAGGCCTAGGCTGGCTAACCAACCACTACTAACTTGTTCAACAGATCTCATTACATCTGAGTGTTAGCCCAAACATATCTGACAAACTTAGGGTTACCCTAACAACCCTTTCTAGCATCTAGCTAAACTAGGCAGCTGCATCTCAACCCGAGCATCCATTACTACCTCTTATCCTTATGTGTAAGGTAATGTTGAAGACATACACCTCCATGTATTTCACTTTTCATTTCATCTCGGACTCTAAGTCTATCTTCATCAAGAAAACTCTAAGCTCATTCGCTTGGTTTTCTAACTCAACCTTGTATAGTTCATAGCTCATGATAAAACATCCTCACAAGATGACTACCTTAATACTCTTAGTGTTTGTAAACCATACACATATCATTCACTCCATAAGGTATGTTATCATCTCTGTCCTCATACCCCATAGCAACGTTCCAACTCACATCATCTTTATCCTTGGTGTATGGCATGCATACTATCATACCTCTCACTCCCATAACAAGAGGAAATAAGAATTTGGTTGTAGTCCAAATACAAAGTTATTCCTATTTTAAGAGTAGAGATGGTACACCCCACATTTCCAGTACACCTTCAAATCTAAGTTGAAATGTGCAACATATGTATGTACATCACAGTCATCTCGATATCAAAGTTAATTCCATGGAAAACTGGTCTCGAACCTACTTGGGTCACTACACAATCCTTGGTAATCTCTTCTAGGTCTGTAGGGTACCGGCACTTTTAGGGTCATCCCTCTTCCATTATGCATCCAGAGAGTGCCCTACTCATCTGCCCTTTGGGTCCCATGAGTTCATGAAGGTGATCAGTCTCCTAAGCCATGGCCCTCAAACAATGATAGTTGTTACCTCCCGACCCTATGGTCATGTGCAACTAGGGAATTAGGAAACTCCTACTTCCATCAGTCTTATCCCTCCTTGACTCTAGGATAGACTTAGGATTCTAACATAGTACATGTCCAACTTAGAACCTTACCCAAGTCTCCATCATATCTCTCTGCATTCATGGTATGACTTTCATCATTTTATAGGGGTCATGGTGACCTACCTACCTTGGTTAGACCCCATACCGGTTACCTCCATGGTAACACACCCACATGCACTTAGAGATGGTTATCTATGGGTCTATAGGTTCATTCTCATACTATGTACTTTTCACTTAGCTTCTCAAGATCCTATGAGACCTCTTTAGGTTACCTCAAAACCAACAAAACTGGTATGCACCCTACAAAAAGGTCCCTCTCCCAGGATGGAAGGAAACTACATCTTGATAACAAAGGTCACAAACACCCTTATGTCTAGGGTTTACATCCACATGAGAATGCTTGACCCTAGCAAGCTACTAAGGCACAAGAAGACCACCTACTAAACCATGCTAGGTCATATGTGTTCTCATTTCTCAACATTAGACCAAGAACACACCTTCCCATGTCACCAACTTAGCTGTGAGGGGTTCATCCAACATACCTTCAACTTAAGGTGTCACGCCCCGATCTCACATTAACCACAAAACTAGAGATTAGGACGCGGCAGGATGAGATTTACACATAAGCCAACCACTCTTCCTTTTTAAAACATTGTAAAGACATTAATAGGATAATCCGATTTATGCTGTAAAATGAAACTAAACAAACTGCGGAAGCATCTTTATTAAATTGAATAGCAATATAAACAGAATCTACAACATATTACATTATCTGACATGAATTAAAGTATAACAGTTAATTTACATCTTTATACACATTCTCTCTCTCACTCACACCTTGTCCCAAAGATCGAGGGGAATGGACTAAGAGACCTCTAACTACTAACTACGAACCTTCTATCGACTAGGCGTAAGGATAAATCGATCCTTCTGATTCCCTGCTGCAGATGATAACCTGAAAATGTTTTGAGTAGAGGTATGAGCCTACTCGCTCAGTGAATAGCATTTCACTTAGCTATCACTAAACAACTCATCAAGTTTATAAACTGAAAATAAACATATATGCAGAACTAAGCAAGACAGTTCTAGCAACATAGCAGATATACAGATAATAATCTCATTTCTAAGCATTAACAGATAATTCAGGTAATTTAACAGTTATATAAATTTACTGTGATCCTATATGATTATTTATCCATATTATTATGCCCCAAACATATGCAGCGCACTCTGCATATGAAGATCCGTAACAAGTTCATGCTACGGTCCCACCGTACAAGACTTAGCGACACACCCGGGAAATGCTAAGTCTGACTGTCTGTCCTGGTCTGCACAGGACTCTCGGGCGCACAAGGGCCCCAGGCGCACAAGGGCCTGTCTGCACTAACTCTGAGTGCTCTGGACTCCTCCCACCCTGTAGTGCACAGTCGGAGGGTCGGGGATTACCACCGTGACACAAGCACGGATTAATGTTGAATAACCCCCATCTATCTCCAGTGCCACCGTGACACAAGCACGCGTTGTTGTTGGACACTGTCTGTCTGACCCCGTGCCACCGTGACTCACGCACGGATTATTGTTGAACACGAGCACCGACCATCTAGGCACAAGGCTAGATCGATCGTTTCACCCCAAAGGTACAGACCGCGCAAAGGGGTTCTACGGTGTTGGGGCACCTATGTCTATACTTGCTTAACAATAAACAAATAAACAGGAAAATTACATTCCATACATAATGCACAATCTGAACATCACAAGAAGCGCATATATAACCTTTATCGAAATTAAACACGAATCAGAATCATTTATCCAGTTTCTATGTTAAACGTCTATTTTGAAATCAGTAAATACATTGCAACTATAGTACAGGAAATTGCATCATTTCACTAGGCATATTAAGAAATTCAATTCCAATGAATCTAATATACTCTATTTTGTATACTACACTGTTTAAAGGTTATACCATTTGATTCAAAAGCAATTAAGCATTTAAATTGAGTTAAATACTGATTTCTAAATGAACTACTACTCACATTCAACAAACTACTCAACCGGTACAAAAGCATTCTCAGAGCTAGTCAAATATCTAAATTATCCTAAACATACACAACACTATTTGTATTCAAGTAATTGTATCAAGCACTTTTGGTTTCCATTGCACCAAATAAAATCATTGAACTGTTCTACACTGATCAGAAGCTATTATATATCATGTATAATCATACAGAAACAATTTATAAAATAAAATTCAAGTTTCATCAGATATCGATAAAACGCCTGATAACCACTGATATCAGTGCAAAAATGCATAATTTACCGAAAAATTCCAACGAAGGAGTTAAATGATGATAACTAAATGAACTCCTACTCACAGTAATCTGGACTGTCCGAATTTGTCCGGAGATGTTTCTAGGGGGTTGTCTTCAACCTCCAAATAGCCCCAATTTGAACCTGCATTAATCCAACAGAACCATGCTCACTCTTACAGGTTGAAATCCGACTCAGTTGGGTGCTGTTCGTGGCTATTAGCTGCAAGTGAGCAACGCTCTCAATATATATTTACCCACATGTAACATAAGTAGCAAGATCCCACGAAACCCCATTTATAAGTAGGAAAGCTGGATCCATCCCAAAATATCTAAAATGTAGATGTATTGATGGTATCGGTTTGTTACGTGAGACGCAAACAGCCAAATACAGCAAATCGAGATTATACATTATGAGGTCTCAAAAGAAAGGAAAGTACAAGTAAATCGAGCATCATAGTGGACTGAAATTAAGTCGATGAAGCAGATCGGTGACGACAAACACAACCAACAGCAGTAGTCAGACTGAGATTGAATCGCATAGCTTTAACTTCGTTAAAAGCAAAACAAGGAATCTATGATGCAAGTAGTCAAAACATGTTAACCAAGGAAAACAAAGTAATCGTCGGCAAAAAAAAGGGGGTTTTCATACGCTTGCCACTGCCAAGGATATGGTTTACGGGCCTCTCACTGTCGAAGAGCCGGAAGATCTTGGATTCGTGGCTGGAACTTGGCTAGGAGTTGCAGCTTCAAGCTTGAACCTTTGAATCGGAGCTCAAAGTAGCTCCTCGGCTGCTAGGTGCCCAAGACGGCACCCTATTGCTGCTGTAAATCGCAGCTACGGCTGCTGTAGGTGCCGCTTGCCAAGCTGCAGGTAACCGCTAGCCAAGGAAGGAAGTAGGGGAAGAGGAAGAGAGGTAGAAGAAGAAGAAGAAAAGTAGAGAAGGAAGAGGAGCTGTTGAGAACGGAGATCTGATGCTCTGTTCTGAAAATCGCCCGATCGGCCCTATCTGGCTACAGCCGCTTCAAGCGGTTACTTACTGGAATCGAGAACAGATAAGGAAGAAGGAAACGTTGGGGTTAATAAGCTAATAATTGGGTAAATTGCAAAATCAACCCAAGAACTCAAAAGTGTCATAACGTTCGGCTCGTATGTCCAAATTGGATGATTTCTTTTGCATCCTTTCAAGCACGAACTTCTCTACCTACTCAAGGCATGAAAGCATACTAATTAGACTGTTTTATTGGTTCAAAATTCCAATTGCATCCAATTATTACTTTACTCAAATTAATCATCTTAATTATGCACTAATTAATCTTATGTGCTTGATTCAACAAAATTAAGTTATTAACGCACTAACCACCTCATAAGCACATAAGTTAACTCAAATAACTTTAATTAGGCTCAAATCATAATGCTTACCAATAAGCTTTAAAACGGGTCATAACAATCTCCCTCCCTTATAAGAATTTCGTCCCGAAATTCCTAAAAGAGAAAATGAAACTTGTTACGCACATCTAACCCCAAAACTTCCCATGTGGCTCCTTCTAGGTTGTAGTTTCTCCACAAAACCTTCTCTAAGGTATCTCACTATTCTTAAGTTTCTTGATCCTCAGATCAGCTATTTGTATTGGTCCCTGAACATAGGACACATCTGATCTAATTCCAGATCAAACCACAAAACATTGTCTTTGTAGAACTGTTATAACAATATCTCAATTTATGGTAATTACTGAGAAATTATCATACTATATGTGCAGACAAACTAAAATTCTTAAATAAACAAAATGCATGTCAATTTGGTACTAAAATAAAATCATGCAATTTAACTGTTAAACATCATCACATCTCATAATGAAAATTGATATCAAAACACTTGATTCATCGTACACCCTATCCTTAAGGTTTCATTTGCCTTATTCATTCATCACATGCCAACACCCTACTCTTAGGGTTATCTCATTTACTAGTCACATGGCAACATCCTACTGTTAGGGTTTCCGTTATCTCATCTGTTTGATTGCAGTTCAAATCACAATATGGTATCATTCTAGAACTGGCAGAGCAGTATATTCAAAATCATTGTAATTACTGAGTAGTCTTTATATCATGCATGCAGGCAGATTAAAATTCATAGATATTTCAAACTCAATCAATTTTTGGCACATACATACTGAATTCATGTAATTAAACATCTTGCGACACCAATAAAAGGGATTTTCTCCACTAATAAGAAACCATCTGTAATATTTATCAATTGTCTGAAATTTCTCGAAGTACGTGCATGTCAACCAAATTCCTGGTTTGTGCATCACATAACTCAATTAAGAGTTGCTTACATATCATAACACAAATAATTAATAGTACTTGAGAAATTCTAATGATATCTCAGAGAAACGTGTCAATACATGAAAATGTTAAGTCATACCCATTAACATAACAAGAAGTATGCACTAGGTTTATTTACATATTTTAATGCTATCTTACTATCTTGAAATAATGCACCTAATGGTTACCAAATTTGTATTGTCTGGGTTTTATAGTCAAACTGTACCATTACCAGTTGTGTATTTCTAATCTCAACATTCACATTAAGCAAACTCTATAAGACTTAAATGTTCTTCCCATTTCCACTGAAAAGCAAAACACATGCTCTCAGCATGTCCTCAATAGTCTGAATGGTTCTCTCAGACTGACCATCCGTATGCGGGTAAAAGGTTGTACTGAATCTTATCTTTGTGCCCGAAGCACGATGCAACTGTTTCTACAATCCTAAATGTGAACTTAGAATCTCAATATGATATGATTAAACCTGGATTACCAGGCAATCTAACTATTTCATCCATATATATCTTAGTCAAATTTCGAGACATCAAGGGTTGACTTAATATGAAGAAAGCGAGCAGACTAATTTAGTCTATCCACAATCATTCATATCGAGTCGCAACCTCTAGGTGTCCTGGGTAATCTTACCACAAAATCCATTGTGATAAATTTCCACTCCCATTCAGGCATAGAAAACGATTACAAGGTGGCTATAGATTTCTAGGGTTCAGCCTTAACCTACTGGTACACACTACTTCTAACCACGTACTCAGCTACATCCTTCTGCATATCTGACCATCCATTTCAACTTCTTGAGATTCATATACATCTTAGTGTTTCCTGAAAGCATAGTATACATCAATACATAAACTTCCATAAGAATCTTTTCTTTCAGCCTTTTCCCCTTAAAAGAATTTTACACTATCTCAAGGTACACACAACATGTCATGCTAATACAACACCTTATCATCTAAAAACTTAATCTTTAGTCTCTTTTCCTCCTATCCTGTCATGCATGGTCTGGTTTATCCCACCATCACTCTATTGTAGTTCCTTAATCTGATCATAAGAAGTAGGCTTGACTTGCATCTATACAGTCAAATCACTTTGTGTTGTCACCCCTAAGTCTAAGTTCAACCTCCACATTTCTATTAACAGGTCTCTATTGAAACCTGCCATAGAGAATGCATTAACTGTTGAACTTGACTTTCTGCTGAAAGCATCATTCACCGCATTCTCTTTATCAGGGTGGTAATCTATTGTCACATCATAAAGATAGTGACGCCATGTCTTAAAAACATGAACTACATCAACTATCTTCAGATCATATATCGGATAATACTCCACTTTCTATGCTACTTTCTTATTGTTACATTTCAAGTTTATGTCTTACTCTTTTCTCTAAGTCATTACATGTTTCTCATGTACCGTTCAGATTATCTACCTCAAAACCCTAGATCACTATCAAAGCCAGTTTACTTTTTATAGAACAAATCTCAAGATCTTATTTTACAAAGTTACTAGTATTCAAGGTTACATCACTAATGATATCCCTTAAACTACTACAACTTTAATCATTCTAGGGTTTGATCCTTTATTCATAGCATCGCATAATTGTGTGTGTGTGGTCGATTATATAAATCAAATTGAGTTGCTTGGGTCAATAACATATTAACCCAGCACTCAACTTTAATTAAAAGGCTGAAAATTCAGTTTTATAATAGTTTCTGTAATGCGTTTGTTAAACTGTAAACAGAAACTCCAAAAATTTTGAAAATTTTATATGTTGTACCTAATGAAGTTTTAGACCTCCAGTAAAAATTTCATGTCATTTCAAGTTACCAATAATTAATTAAAAATCAAACAGTGTGCTGCTATATAGCAGTCTGCAGCAGATTCGGTCGAGTTGCAACTCGACCGACACCTTACTGTAGAGATCAAAAGTCATCCAAAAATTACGCCAAATCAATAGAGTGTCTAAAATTTGTGATTTTCAAACATAGTTAAAATTTGGGATCAATTGGACGTACCAATAAAAAGATAAAATTCAATTACCACACTGCTATATCATTCAAAAAATGCGATTGGTCGAGTTTGAAACTCAGCCGATGAACAGGTCAGAACATTCTTCAAAAATTCTGATATCTTCTAATGTTGTTCACATTTTATATATCCAAATCATATCCAAATTTGAGCTAAATCAAAGTTACACATAAAATACTAAAAATCATCTAGTGAGACATTCTATTTATCAAATTCTGTATTCATGTGTTATTTGAATCCTAATTTGGGCCAATTAGGGTCTATGCTTCTCAAACCCTAATTTTCAAGATAAAAGAACATTTAGACTTCTATTCATATTTTACTTGTTAATAGGAGTCATTAGATCCCAGTAACGCATCCTGCCAGCCGGACCAGGCCGAACCTGTAGTCCTGAAGCCAAGAGCTACTTCGAGATTAATCAACCCCTATTAACCTTAAACATGTGGAAAGAATATCCACTTAGGGCAAACTCAATTAAACATAATTTCGGGTCTACTTTAATACAAAGAAAACAAACATTAAACTTTTCACTTCATGACACAACAATATAAAAGAATCATACTTATTGTACAAACTGAAAGTCTAAATTCATGCATATAAGAGCATTTCTAGTGATACTTAAATCAAATAAACAATGATAGACAAAAGTTGAATCGCATCTTATATGTAATCTCTTATTCCTACATTAATTTCTTATCTCTTAACCCTAAGATTTCTAGGGTTTTTCTCTAGCCTATCCTTCCTCTGCATACCTGGCCAGGGCATCCAGAGAAGAACAGACAGAGTAGCTTGATACTGGTCAATCTAAGTATTCAGACACCTGGCCAGGGTATCTAAACACTCAGACCTTCCAGAGATAAAACACATCATTCATTATTCGCCTTACTTATAACTTTATTCTTTGACCTTAGTGATTCTTAACGACTCATCTTAAGCTCATTACTTGATTCTCGTGACCACATCCTCTTCCTGCTATCTGCAATAGTATAACAGAACATTTCCTGTTATAAAATCACAGTTAGAAGAAAGACGCCTAAGTCCTAATCCTATTGGTCTCTTGTCGTCCCCTGACCTTGAGTAACTATGTACTCAAACCTCGCTCTGATACCAAAAATTGTCACGCCCCGATCTCACATTAACCACAAAACTAGAGATTAGGACGCGGCAGGATGAGATTTACACATAAGCCAACCACTCTTCCTTTTTAAAACATTGTAAAGACATTAATAGGATAATCCGATTTATGCTGTAAAATGAAACTAAACAAACTGCGGAAGCATCTTTATTAAATTGAATAGCAATATAAACAGAATCTACAACATATTACATTATCTGACATGAATTAAAGTATAACAGTTAATTTACATCTTTATACACATTCTCTCTCTCACTCACACCTTGTCCCAAAGATCGAGGGGAATGGACTAAGAGACCTCTAACTACTAACTACGAACCTTCTATCGACTAGGCGTAAGGATAAATCGATCCTTCTGATTCCCTGCTGCAGATGATAACCTGAAAATGTTTTGAGTAGAGGTATGGGCCTACTCGCTCAGTGAATAGCATTTCACTTAGCTATCACTAAACAACTCATCAAGTTTATAAACTGAAAATAAACATATATGCAGAACTAAGCAAGACAGTTCTAGCAACATAGCAGATATACAGATAATAATCTCATTTCTAAGCATTAACAGATAATTCAGGTAATTTAACAGTTATATAAATTTACTGTGATCCTATATGATTATTTATCCATATTATTATGCCCCAAACATATGCAGCGCACTCTGCATATGAAGATCCGTAACAAGTTCATGCTACGGTCCCACCGTACAAGACTTAGCGACACACCCGGGAAATGCTAAGTCTGACTGTCTGTCCTGGTCTGCACAGGACTCTCGGGCGCACAAGGGCCCCAGGCGCACAAGGGCCTGTCTGCACTAACTCTGAGTGCTCTGGACTCCTCCCACCCTGTAGTGCACAGTCGGAGGGTCGGGGATTACCACCGTGACACAAGCACGGATTAATGTTGAATAACCCCCATCTATCTCCAGTGCCACCGTGACACAAGCACGCGTTGTTGTTGGACACTGTCTGTCTGACCCCGTGCCACCGTGACTCACGCACGGATTATTGTTGAACACGAGCACCGACCATCTAGGCACAAGGCTAGATCGATCGTTTCACCCCAAAGGTACAGACCGCGCAAAGGGGTTCTACGGTGTTGGGGCACCTATGTCTATACTTGCTTAACAATAAACAAATAAACAGGAAAATTACATTCCATACATAATGCACAATCTGAACATCACAAGAAGCGCATATATAACCTTTATCGAAATTAAACACGAATCAGAATCATTTATCCAGTTTCTATGTTAAACGTCTATTTTGAAATCAGTAAATACATTGCAACTATAGTACAGGAAATTGCATCATTTCACTAGGCATATTAAGAAATTCAATTCCAATGAATCTAATATACTCTATTTTGTATACTACACTGTTTAAAGGTTATACCATTTGATTCAAAAGCAATTAAGCATTTAAATTGAGTTAAATACTGATTTCTAAATGAACTACTACTCACATTCAACAAACTACTCAACCGGTACAAAAGCATTCTCAGAGCTAGTCAAATATCTAAATTATCCTAAACATACACAACACTATTTGTATTCAAGTAATTGTATCAAGCACTTTTGGTTTCCATTGCACCAAATAAAATCATTGAACTGTTCTACACTGATCAGAAGCTATTATATATCATGTATAATCATACAGAAACAATTTATAAAATAAAATTCAAGTTTCATCAGATATCGATAAAACGCCTGATAACCACTGATATCAGTGCAAAAATGCATAATTTACCGAAAAATTCCAACGAAGGAGTTAAATGATGATAACTAAATGAACTCCTACTCACAGTAATCTGGACTGTCCGAATTTGTCCGGAGATGTTTCTAGGGGGTTGTCTTCAACCTCCAAATAGCCCCAATTTGAACCTGCATTAATCCAACAGAACCATGCTCACTCTTACAGGTTGAAATCCGACTCAGTTGGGTGTTGTTCGTGGCTATTAGCTGCAAGTGAGCAACGCTCTCAATATATATTTACCCACATGTAACATAAGTAGCAAGATCCCACGAAACCCCATTTATAAGTAGGAAAGCTGGATCCATCCCAAAATATCTAAAATGTAGATGTATTGATGGTATCGGTTTGTTACGTGAGACGCAAACAGCCAAATACAGCAAATCGAGATTATACATTATGAGGTCTCAAAAGAAAGGAAAGTACAAGTAAATCGAGCATCATAGTGGACTGAAATTAAGTCGATGAAGCAGATCGGTGACGACAAACACAACCAACAGCAGTAGTCAGACTGAGATTGAATCGCATAGCTTTAACTTCGTTAAAAGCAAAACAAGGAATCTATGATGCAAGTAGTCAAAACATGTTAACCAAGGAAAACAAAGTAATCGTCGGCAAAAAAAAGGGGGTTTTCATACGCTTGCCACTGCCAAGGATATGGTTTACGGGCCTCTCACTGTCGAAGAGCCGGAAGATCTTGGATTCGTGGCTGGAACTTGGCTAGGAGTTGCAGCTTCAAGCTTGAACCTTTGAATCGGAGCTCAAAGTAGCTCCTCGGCTGCTAGGTGCCCAAGACGTCACCCTATTGCTGCTGTAAATCGCAGCTACGGCTGCTGTAGGTGCCGCTTGCCAAGCTGCAGGTAACCGCTAGCCAAGGAAGGAAGTAGGGGAAGAGGAAGAGAGGTAGAAGAAGAAGAAGAAAAGTAGAGAAGGAAGAGGAGCTGTTGAGAACGGAGATCTGATGCTCTGTTCTGAAAATCGCCCGATCGGCCCTATCTGGCTACAGCCGCTTCAAGCGGTTACTTACTGGAATCGAGAACAGATAAGGAAGAAGGAAACGTTGGGGTTAATAAGCTAATAATTGGGTAAATTGCAAAATCAACCCAAGAACTCAAAAGTGTCATAACGTTCGGCTCGTATGTCCAAATTGGATGATTTCTTTTGCATCCTTTCAAGCACGAACTTCTCTACCTACTCAAGGCATGAAAGCATACTAATTAGACTGTTTTATTGGTTCAAAATTCCAATTGCATCCAATTATTACTTTACTCAAATTAATCATCTTAATTATGCACTAATTAATCTTATGTGCTTGATTCAACAAAATTAAGTTATTAACGCACTAACCACCTCATAAGCACATAAGTTAACTCAAATAACTTTAATTAGGCTCAAATCATAATGCTTACCAATAAGCTTTAAAACGGGTCATAACATAAGGGGTTTCCCTTCCCTATAAACATGAGAAGTGCCATGCTCTAATCTATAGAAACTCGAATCTTGTCATGAGCATCAGGTACACCACTTCCCCTCTTAGGCCTAGGAACCCTAAGTTCACTTTTTAGATGTCTAACTGCATGCTCAACCTTTTAACCATGAACCAAGCATGTACAAGGCATGACATGCACTTCTATTATCCTTTCACTTGAACAACACTTCAGAGTGGAGTCCTCCTCAAGGACAACCAACTAGGTGTAAGGCCTCACAACCTCTTCATGGTCTAAGGAACCCTTCTTCCCAACTCAGAAGGTAAACATCTATACTATAGGCACATAGGTACCAGCAGCCTCATCCTCTCTCTAGGATTTGGTTCCTCTAAAGGCAACCAAGATATCATCAGCCTCCAGGGATCATGCATGAGGCAACCTCTATCATCCACTTAGGTCACATCATCCTCAACTCCCCATTGTTACTCATATCTCAGAGTCTAAGCTTCCAACCTTCCTGCTTGGGGTCCTGTTCTCTCTCTCTCTCTCTCTCTCTCTCTCTCTCTCTCTCTCTCTCTCTCTAGAGATAACCCTACAAACAACCTTACTACTAGAGGTCCTTCCTCCATGAAGATGGATCAAGCTCACAGGAATACCCCTACATGGTTGATACCTATGTTTAAACTTACGTTCACTCAAGATTATCCATAGCACTTTATGCTTATCTCATAAGCTATCCATCATACTCTCCTGGATAGGGTTTCAACCTATTGCCCGTACTACTAACATACTCTGGGTGCATATTGGCCATGCTCTTATAAGCCCATAGGGTTTCCATAGGTTCTTCACTAACCTCATCATTGAGAGAGTTATCCTTTACTCTAACATGCACGACCCTTTCTAGGGTTGGGTCGCCAAAGGTACTAGGTCATCCAACCTCACATGGATCATAATGTCATGGGCATCCAAAAGCATGTCCATACACCTGGTCTATCATGACATCTAACTCATCATGCCATCTCCCTCTCTAACCACCACTTAGGGTTAGGGTTAGCATCATCCTCAAAGGATGTGCCATGTCTCTACCTATGATGGAGGTCTCTACCTCCAAGACTAACTCTCTCTACTCATCCTCCTGACAAGAAGGTCTAGCCTCAGGTCTCTCCTGAGGGCATGACAACATATGTCATACGACCTAAGCATGTATCTATTCTTTATTTTATGCTTAAACTATTAAGATTATGTCCATGACATCTTATTTACATGCTTTTTCATTAATTTGGTGGAGGATTCGTTAAACCTTATCAACTTTACCCTTACCTCGAGAGGGTTAGGAAAAGAGAGAAAACCCTAATCCTTAAAATCCTTAACAGCATTAGAGTTGAGAAGGGATGAAAAAGATGAGAGAGTCCTAAAGGTATCTTATTTTGAGTCAAATCCTGAGACATCGGCCAGGCAGTCACATAATCCGAGAGTCCTCGTATTCCAACTAGTGGTGTAGAGGAATATATTGCCATCCCCCGGATGTGATCCTTATCTAGACACCTTTGTCTTTCAAAAAATCCTCTAATAATTCCCTCGATTCTATGGAATTTGTAAAGTTTAATATTGATTAAAGATTAAAAGAGGAACCGATGCTCTGATACCAAATGTAATGATCCCGCCTCCCGGTAACCCCCAACTAAGGGAGACCAAAAGGTCAGAGCCATTATCCCAATTAATAGTATCAAAGGTTCAACAATTAATCAGTAATAATTATTAAATTCTACCAAACTAAACTAAAATCTAGTATAAAATAAAACTTTGCATACCTTTTTCAAAATCTTGGATATCTACTTCTATCCACATCTGGAGTCTATTCTAACTAATCCTCCTTTGTACTTTAATTCTTATTTAATTCCACATATGCCACTTTACTGTTTGTCCCTTTCAATCTTGTACCTAAAATGCTGACAAACAAAACGTCACTCAACATAAATGAATATGTCGGTAAGTGGGGGCAACCAAAATTTCCCAAATATGGCTAACAATCTAAATATCACAATAAAATTAATTAACAAGCCAATTTACACTTCCAATGTGACATTCTCCACCGCTTTTGCCCTAACCCTGGAATACCCTCTTCAGGGTTTCTCTTTTGCCATTGACATAAGGCCACCTTCTCAATCTTGATCTTGGTGCCTGGGGTCACCTCTCATGGTACCCATTAGTCATGCAACACAGACCACCTTCTCAATCTTGAGCTTGGTGTCTGGGGTTACCACTCATGGTACCCATGGGTCTTCCCTCCTGGGCTTGACCTTTTTACATCATCCATCAGGGTGGCATGTAGGTGCGAGAATACACACTTATATTATAATTATGATAACCATAGTGACTTTATGATTTGTAATTATGAACATCCAAACTGATAGGTTGCATTCAATGTGATTAATCATCCGGAAAACCTTTGTGAAACTAATGCGATTAACCATAATTAACCACATACATGTCAGGCTGACTTGAGTGCAAAAATAATCCAACTAAGTAAGAAATCCAGTAAATAAGCAAGCACACAAGATGATCCTAAAATATGCATCCAATTTTCATATCATTGATCATGCCATCAAGATCTATTAAACCTAGCTTGCTTCCTAGGGTTTCTAGTCCACTTTTAGGGTTTCCATTGCAATTAGGGATCCTCTTCATTTTTTACTCTTTTGAACCCTAATTTTATACAATTACTTACAAACCCTAATTATCTCATTTATTCTTCACGAAAGATATTAAGGTTGCCTTTTAACAACATATAACCTTGATTTCGGATTAAAGGCACAATTAAATGTCAAATAAGTCTATTATGTTCCTTTTACATTAAAACTACCATTTTTATCTTTTTAATCCATGAAAAAGATCATTAGGCCTAATCATCATCTTTGGTTCCTTCCAGATTAACAACTCATAGTTCATTATGATATAATTCCTATATGAACTCTATTTATCATTAATTTCACTTTTATCCATTAGAAAACCCTAATTACCATATTAAGGGTATTTATCCACAATTAGGAACCTTTATACTCAAAATATCTTAGAGCCATCATATCTCAGCTTATTCGTGAATTTGAACAATTAAAGCCATTAAAAGTCACAATTACTAACATTAGGGTTTCAAGGCCCATTAAAACTCATTTATGCACATGGAACCCTAAGTTAATACAATTACATGTAAAGTTCATCTTTTTTTATATTAATGTATCTTTTTATAATTAACAAGTTAATATCAACTTTAATCATCCATACAACCCTTCTCAATTCATTAATCATCTCAAATTTGGGTTTCTTAATCATTAATACATTAAAGTTGATAACTTCCACTACTTTTCGAATTGCTAGAGGAATTAGTCTCTAAAACTATTTTTAATGGATTCCTCACATTTGTCTGAGCAAAATTTATATATAATACTTCTTAATCCAAGTTACCAATTATTAACTAAGATTTTTACAACATAAGTACCTTTCGACCAATAGGATGTCACCACGTCATCCTAGCAATTTTGCTCCTGGCTCGACACGCTACGCGGGTTGCGGCCCATAGAAATGATAAAAAGATGCTTCTACCCTCTCCTGACACTAAAGCCTAAAACATGTGTTTGAGGACATTATTGTCATACCATCGGGGTCATCTTCTTTGTCTGTCGCTACACCTGCGAGCGAAGCTCCTCCGCCGAGTCAACTCTGTGGTTGACTCTTGCAGCTGGAACACAAAAACCAAATCTAATGGCAGAGGTACCTTCGCGAGGCCCTCCCAAACTGGGTCAGAGGCTTCAATTGCTCCACCTCACCCATCCTCCACTGGTACCATGTTGTGCTTCCTCCGGCGACTACTTGATCTGAGTCGAGGTGGAAGAATGTGTTTGTTCTTCGAATTGAGGGCGTCGAGGTGTTCGTCTTTGCGCTCTGGTTGTGTGAGGATGGGTTGGGGAATTGCTAGCATTGCCCAAGTCTTCCCCCTATATATAGGGTTCCCAACGACCCCCTGAGGTTTTGGGGACTCGTTTGTTTTGCCACAAACCCCCGCCAAACCCAGGATGGTTGGACTCGGGAAGATCTCCCCAAGTCAATGTGGTTACTCCCTTCTTCGCAGATCATCTCTATCTCCTACAAATCTGGGTATGATCCTGGTCCCTGAGTTCCAATATCCTCATGGAACTAGGATCAAACCTGGGCCATTAGATCTCATATCAACGGTCCGCATCATTCACATATCAAAATAAAATCGGGAAAATATTGTGATATATAATTCAATGTATTGATTTGCCTACCACATTAGGAAAAACTTCAATAAATCATAACTCTCTCCTTGATTATCCAAATGTTCCCAAATTTTAAGGGAAAGTCCATAATTACTTAAACCACTTGTGTGACAAGTTTGAGACCAAAAATAGAAAGGAAAAACCCTTTTTGTTCATATGCAAGTCAAGTACCTATAAGGCACATATTCTTTATTAAAACACCTATTTTCTCTTTCATCTCTTCCTGTTTTCTTTATTTGAATTCCTTTTATCATTAGAAACCATGTGGACTCGAAATATTTTCCAAGATGGAGTCATATTCATATTTCCACATATTTCTTGTATTATTATCATTATCTCACATTTCTTCTAAATAAAGCAATATTTAATTAATCCTTTCTCTTTCTTGTCGCATTATCTTTGCAATTTGGAACCCAAGGAACCCAAGAGGCACAAAGTCCACCTTTGAGGAATATTCTTTTGCCTTCTAGAGGTTTCTACATCTTTCTTTTCTCTTATTTCTTAATTATTCATTTACTAATTGAATTTACTTTTTTCTTTTCCTTGTTATTAGGCCCAATAGCCAATAAAGCCCACTAAGCAACCATCAAGGCTATTATAACTGAAATTCATTGATTCAAATCAAATCACACCATTATTTTCTCATTTATCTTTATTAAGAGAAATCACATTTCTCATCAAAAGAACCCAAAATTTGGGGTTGTAACAACTTGCATCTGGTTTGCTTGGATCATCATGATTATCTTGAGAATGATGTGAGGAATTCATGGAACTAGGGATTGTAAAACCTAAAAATGGTGTATAGGGTGGATGACATAGCATCACAAAATCAACATGAGGTATCACAAGGTCATATTTTATGTATCTTGATCACGATATCATCAATTGTTTCTTTGTCCTCATTTCATCAACTTGCCCTTTCTTCACATGATCATTTCCCTTTTGACTCATGGGTCTCTTGAGAACTATTATGTAATGACTGTCACCAAACAGACAGTCAAATCGTCACTAATTATGCAGAATAACCATAAGCAACGGATTAACAAAAATCACTAAAAATTAAAATCATTTTGCAAAGAGATTCATTTCCTGGAAAACTCTTAATGAAAGAACCAAAACTTTATATACATCAGGGTTTACATTATACATACATTATACCATCTCATCTCAAGGATAACATATAATAGTTATTTTGTCAAAACATATACTGAATCAACATAAAACGTCGAGGCTTACAAGCCAAAATCTCATATTGTTCATAAAACCATCATGTACTAAGTCCAAGGACCTGAGAGTGCAGAGACAACACATAGGACTTCTATCTACAAGACACGACAGACAATACACTCAACCTGAGTTGTTACTATTGTCCCTGCTACTATTATTCTTCCTCTACAATATAGTCTCTACCCCCTTGTGCACGTCCACCTAAAAAGAATGTGGATCCCACGGGGTGAGATAACTGTCCCAGCGAGAGATATAACTCTCCGCCAACAATGTTATTATCACAGGTAAACAATATAAAATTGAGCAGAGGTTATTTTATATTAATAAGCAAGGTTAATCACCGTGGATAAGTAGATTAGAACATTCTCATTTTTTAAAGCATCGTAACTTTCTATGATATAGAAGTAAATCATCTATTCACTTTATAAGGAATATGAAGAACATGTGTATCATTTACCCATCTTATTATACCAACATATCAAGCTTGTTCTGTGATAATATTATCATGGTATGACTTACATGAATCATTCTCATTTCTATCTGTTGGCCTCAGCCAATCTTCTATCCAGATATTTGATTATACCAATATTGTGAATATGTTCCATCCAGGTATAGGATTATACCAATCCCGTGCAATTAAATCTAGGTATGGGATTTTTCCAATCCTGTGCAATTATATCTAGGTATTTGATTATGCCAATCCTGTGTAATTATATCTAGGCATTAGATTATGCCAATCTTGTGCAATTATATCCACGTATTGGATTATGTCAATCCTGTGCAATTATATCCAAGTATTGGATTATGCCAATCATGTGCAATTATATCCAGGTATTGGACTATGCCAATCCTGTAAGATCATGGGCAAGTATTGGGTTGTACCAATCCTATGAGAGTTCATTCAGGTATTGGATTGTACCAATCCTGTGAGATCATAGCCAGGTATTGGATTGTACCAATCTTGTGAGAGTGCAGCCATGTATTAGATTATACCAATCCTTTGAGATCATAGGTAGGTATTGAATTGTACCAATCATGTGAGAGTTCATCCAGGTATTGGGTTATCCCAATCCTATGGTATCATATCCATGTATTGGGTTGTCCCAATCCTGTGCAATTATATCCATGTATTGTTATATGTCAATCATGTGCAATTATATCCAGATATTGGATTATGCCAATCCTGTACAATTATATCCAAGTATTGGATGATACCAATCCTGTGAAACCATGTCCACGTATTGGATTATACAAATCTTGTGAAACCATATCTAGGTATTGGATTATACCAATCATGTGAAACCATATCCAGGTATTGGATTATACCAATCCTGTGAAACCATATCCAGGTATTGGATTATACCAATTCTATGAAACCATATCTAGGTATTGGATTATACCAATCCTGTGAAACCATATCCAGGTATTGGATTATACCAATCTTGTGAGATCACAACCATATAGATAAGGATTCCATAGTAGTTAGAATACCTTTATGTTTCCCTTTCACTTTCATTATGGGATACAAATCCCATAAACTCATCATTGAATACCACATCACCTTTACTAGGCATTATACCTTGGTCGAACCATCATACACGTTCACATCCTTTATGTGATACACGTATTCTTAATATCTCATTTTAGCATATTCAAAACACTATATCCCTTATTTGGCTATGACCATAATGAATGTATGACCAAGATTTCATTATTATCTTTGTAACCATTTATTATTATTATTATATTATGGGGTTTCCATTTCCTTAGTTTATTTTGAACATTACCATCTCTTACATCAATCTATAGATCATGAGACTTTTATAAACATCTTTTCACCTCTCACTAGGCAACATTCATCTCTAGGTCATAAGACCTATACAACATTATACTTTTTATACAAGAATTTCACATGGCTCACAAGGCCCATTAAACATCTTATCACCTCTCACTGGGAAACAACTATTCACATGGCTCACAAGGCCCATGCAATAAAAGAAATACAACCTCCCCATTATTAGGGTTACAGTTTCCCTTTCCTACCGATTAGGGTTTCAAGTCATATCATCACCCTTCATTAGGGTTAGGGTTTTCCCCTTATTAATAAATTAAGGATTCAAAATCATATTATCAAGAATCAATCCCTAATTCATACCCCATTCATACTAGGAGTATCAACATATGTTCATTAACATGATTATCACATATGAATAAGTTTCTCTCTCATCCTTCCTAGGATGTTGATTGTATCATACTTTATTAAATTGGCTCAACCGCTTTTCTTCAAGGTACATTGGCCCACTTAATCAAAGTACATTAAACTCTTTACATCTTAATGTATTACTTGACATAACACACTCCATGTGTTACTCCATCAAGTACATTGAATTGGAGGTACTTCACACAATATTGGGAAAAGAGGTGTGTGTATGCTTCATGCCATATCGGGCAAAGAGGTGTGTGTGCTTCACACCATATCGGGCAAAGTGGTGTGTGTGTGCTTCACACCATATCGGGCAAAGAGGTGTGTGTATGCTTCACACCATAGCGGGCAAAGAGGTGTGTGTGTTCTTCACACCATATCGGAAAAAGAAGTGTGTGTGTGCTTCACACCATATCAGGCAAATAGGTGTGTGTTCTTCACACCATATCGGGCAAAGAGGTGTGTGTGGGCTTCACACCATATCGGGTTACTCATCATCGAGGGTTTTCCATTCCGGGTTTTGAGCATATACTTGATTCCAAGTCATGCATAAGTTGTATACTTGACCTAATATCGTGCACATGGTGTATACTTCATCATCATATCATGTATAAGGTGCATGTATCCTCATTGTATCATTTTAATGATATGTTCACCTCACCATATCGGGTTAGAGGTGCTTCAACCCAATATCGGTTTGAACCATGATGATGTCATCATCATCAACCTATAGACTCTTGTTCTTACTATTATATTTCGTGGAAAACAATCCTAGGTCACTACTAGAGCCCATGTATTCATAAATTATATAAGAAAATTCGGATTGAAAGTAAATCATCAACTATGGCAAGATTGATGATAAATAATAACATAATTGAGTTCATGTTATATAACCCGCCTCAAGAGATACTTCAAAGCTCCAAGCTCTAAATCTTCACGTTCCCAAGGTTGAATATGAGCTTATCAAAGGTCCAAGACTGGAGCTCCTTAGCACTATGCATGATACATTACCACTTTGTGGCCGATATCCCTCACTTGGGCGAAATCACTTCACTTGGCGGATATCACTTTGCTATGGCCGATATCACTTTGCTATGGCCGGTTTTAAAGCTATATGCACAATACTCCTTCACCTATGCATGATAATATGACTCTATTCATGATATATAAAAGCAAGAGGGTGATAAATTTCAAAAATTTCACAAATAGGTAAAAGGAAGGGTATATATACTTGAGGTTCGTGAAAACGTGTGTATATGAGGTGTCATCATTTTAAGCTACTAGGTGCCACGTGTCCATGCATGGTTGACATGTGTACTTGCATGCATTCACATTCATATTGACATGCAAAACACTTGAGGATAATCTAGAGATGTTATTTCGGCCATCACTTATCTCTTTGGATAAGATATTTCAACTCAATCACCACTTTATTCACAACCCGATACAACTTTTCCAAGGAAGTTGTAAACTGATACACTTCACCTCCTTGAGGTGCTTTTCCCGTAATTGAAAAGGACAAGATCTAACAAACCTATATGAGACTCCCCCTATGGCTCCTTGTCTGATAGGCACTCTCATATGAACTCTAAAAACCCGATACAAGCTCAAATTAGGGTTTCACATTCAACCCTTTCTTAGTCTTTTCATCACCAAGAGTACCATCATTCATAAATGATTCAAACATGTTGTCTTCTTCTTTCTCTATCATCTAAATGATTCTAGGAGGGAGTAGGGACACTCTAGACGTGGTAATTTGCATATCAACTCTACATTTTGTGTAAATTACAACTTGTACCAAAATTGGTACACAAGGCACTAGCATTATTCAAACAAGTTCAAACTTAGATTTTAGGATTTCCACAAGCCACAACCTAGCATCATTCTCTCTCTTATCATGAGGTATGTTTAACATGTGACATATTGCAATATAACCCCTCATCTTGGGTAAATTGCATTTTGGTCCAAAATAAGGGAACATTACTCAAACGTTATTCAAACAGGACCAAACTTGAAAAGTAAGTTTGTCACCTGATAAAAAAATCTTTAGAGAATTATATTAAAGTTCAAAGAAACTTATTTAAACCAAAAAAATAGGGTTAGCCCTTAACCCAGGTCGGGGATGTTGCATATTCCACCCTATATTTGAAAGGTCATAACTTGAGCTAGGATGGTCTGATTAATGGAACATATAGTTTCACTCAATATCTGAAAGGTCATAACTTAAGCTAGGATGGTCTGATTAAGGTGATTTGAGTTTCCTTGGATTCACAATTGAGAACTCTACAACATGATATATACTAGAAATTCAAAAGAACATAGTAATTAGGTTCAATTTACATTTTCGTATGGTGACATATTAAGAAATAATACTTAGTTCAAAAGTACAAATTAATGTCACACGTTGTGAAATTGATCATTATAGCGACCAAATTGGAATATCACAACTCTTTAATTGTGAAATTAACATCAATTGGAGTAATAATGAAATTAACAACAAATAATATGGATGGTTTGTAGATAATAATTATTTACATCCTTTGTCTCTCTCTCCCTCTCTCTCTCTCTCTCTCTCTCTCTCTCTCGTACTGAATATAAGGTCAGCACATCCCATAGACTAAGGTGTGGGGATCCCCATAGCCCAAAGGGCGAGGAAAAATGAAGTGCGACACCACTTAGTAGTACAATCAGATCAAAAGACATCTTAAAATATGTGTTTACCTAATTATCACATTAAATAATGCTTTCTTCTACTATATGTTCCATTAATCGGACCATTTTAGCTCATGTTATGACTTTGAAATATACAGTAGAATAGTTCTCAAGCAACCCATGAGTCAAAAGGGAAATGATCATGCGAAGAAAGGGCACATTGGTGAAATGAGGACAAAGAAAGTAATTGGTGATAGTGTGATCTAGATAGATAAAAGATGACCTTGTGATACCTCATGTTTATTTTATGACGCAATGTGATCCACCCTATACACCATTTGTATGTTTTACAATCCCTAGTTCCATGAATTCCTCATGTCATTCTCAAGATAATCATGTTGATCCAAGAAAATTAGATGCAAGTGAACCCCCATTCCCAGATGCATTGAATGAGCCCCTTTCATAAAAAGGAGGTCAAACATAATGTAGAAATCCTAGAGATACTTTGACAAGTTAAGATGAATATCGCTTTATTGGATACTATCAAGAAGATTCCATCTTAAGTGTTTACATTCTTTATCTCTCTCTCCCTCTCTCTCTCTCCTACTAAATATAAGGTCGTCACATCCCCATAGCCCAAGGTGTGGGGATCCCCATGGCCCAAAGGGTGAGGAAAAATAAAGTGTGACACCACTTCATAGGAAAATCACATCAAAATATGTCTTAAAATATGTGTTTACCTGATTATCGAATGAAATAATGTTTTCTTCTACTCTTTCTTTTCTTTCTATAACTATTTCAAGTATGGAAGTACAAAATGTATGTATTTTTCACCCACATGCACAACACATTGTCTTGATTAAGTTGGAGGTTCTAATATTTATCACATTTTATTATTTAATTATCTTATCATGGATTTGTACGCAATTTAAAATCTCACTTTTTTCATCTATAAAGGTATAATTGTGGGTTTCTAACTTTTTTCCTTTATAGACTCGTGAATATAATAATTATATGTATAGAATAAGGACCTATTATTTAATTTTTAACTCATCATATTTTCTAGGAATTTTATGAAAAAAATGAACATGTTCGTATTAGTGGGTCCTAAAATATTATCATTTATTTCCTCTCTATTGAATGTGATTAAACACATGCATATTTTTTGGGTTATTAATTAAATTCAAGATTGAATTTTTACCATGTAGTAGACATCACTTTCTCCAGGTTGGTATGTAAAGTGAGGAAACCCCACCACTACCTAACTAGATCAGGAGTAATTATTCTAGAATGTTAACTAAACATCCTTACTTGGACACCTCAGATAATTCCACTTACATGGTGATGAATTATTCTCGATTAGCAAATTTAAACAATACCATTTATCTTACATCACTCTCAACTATATTTTAAGGTTATAAATGAAAGTATCAATTGTGATTACATAAAAATGAAAGTTGCCATCTTATGGTTATGTTGTTTAACTATTCTATTTTTTTATTGATAATTATTTAGGGTTGTCCAAACTAAAGAAAAATGCTAGAGTACTCTACCCACTCATATACCTATCATGGTGATGATAATGTTCTAAGGGCCTCATGTATCTATATGTTCACGTATTTTAAATACTTCTTCCTCAATAATTGTTCCAAATAAATATATGTCTTAGGGAGTCCAAAAAATCATAGAAGATCTAGGTATGGTTCATGACTTTATATTGAGGTACATAACTCATATCCTAGGATCTTAGTGTTTCCTACTTGTAGTCTAGGTATATCCCAATAATTGAGCCAATGATACTAGGATTAATTGTCAGTTATCTAGTCCATGTGTATTTCTAACTAACCCCAATTTTTGAGACATGAATGGGTTCTGACTATTTGCAGGCTCTGATACCATGTTGTAAACATCTGATCCTTACGGTCAAATATATATAAATAGTATCAAAAAATATAAACAAATCTTTCTACAAACGTGCTTTACATCAGAGTAAGCTTTACGTAAGATGACAAAATTATGAATAGTCATTGATTCCTATCTAATCTTCAATAGTGGGCAACTCTTTCATGTCTCTTCTAGGTCTTCTTTCATTAACTACAAATGAGTTCCCAAAGGGAACAAAAACCACACATGGGCCCCAATAAGGGAAACATGGGTCAACAAAGATGGTACAAAATTGTATTAGGAAAGTAAAACAATATGAACCTATCTATGAATTATTTTTTTGACAAAATTCAAAGGAATAAACAATATAGTTAAGTATAAAAAGGTAGAATTGGATTTTAAATTTTAGAAAGATTCAATACCCAATTTTTGAAACTAGTAATTCAATTTTTCAATAGATAGCACATGCTATTGTCAACGTTTATGGGGAAGCCATATGTTCTCTTCATGAGAATGAAAACGCACCAACTGTGTTTCTCAATATACTAAGGAACCTCATGTCCTTCTCTCTGCACAAAGTCATTGAAGTGTTATTCTACAAAACTATGGGCACTAGCATGCTCTTTTCAATGTTTAAACAATGTGCTACTATTCTATAGGAATTATTAGTGGTGGCTTTCATGGATGAGGGATAAGGTTTATTATAATTTTAAGTTAATCAACCTATCTAATTATTAAGCATGCAATCAATGAGGTAAATAAGTTTCCAAATAGAAATGGAAATTTTGTACCTTTAGATCAAAGTAAGTATAATTGTGAGTTCCAACTATTCAGCTCCAAGAATTTAATAAAAAAGAGGATTCTAAAAATGTAGAGGAATATTTGTCATTATATGTATTCTAATTTTGGAAATAAAGGATATGGGTTAGATTGACTATGAAGACAAGCGGGCAACAAGTTGTGCCACTAATCCTTTTTGGATGGCAAACCCAATCCTTTGAAACACTACATCCATACCCTTAGGAGCCATAGCATTACTATTCATAACTTTTTGGACCCTCTTCAAAAGATCCACAGGTTCAGGTGCTAACAATGCGAAAGTATCAAATCCAAAAGGGATGAAGGTGTGTTGATCCTCAATACACACTTTCTCATGCTTGGTGACTTTGGCAGAAGCAGCTTTAAGGGCAACATGCCCCGTTGTAAAGGCCCCACTCTTCAATCCAACTAGTGGAGAAATTCCTGTCAAATCTACACACACATGTTTTCCTCCAACCCATCCAAAGATCAAAACATCATCCGGTCTCAGTGTGGATCTCCCCTCTTGTGGATCAGTTAAAAAGTTCACAGGTGTTATTCATGACTAAGGTATTGGAAATTCAATCGATATTTATTTTATTATTTGTGACTAAGGTTTTCCACTCATATTTTCCATTATCCTCATTTTTAAGGTTTTTAGCTAAATTATATATATAATCAATTATTTTATTAAATTTTCTCTAGATTAGATCCTCAAGTATTATCCACTCTCTTACATATAATATAAATTTATTTAGTAACTTGGATAAAATATGTTTATATATCACTATATCCTAAATAGGGATATCTAGAGTTAAATCCAACATACCTTGATATATATACTAGTCATATACCTGGATTTTAATTATGTATAAGTAGAAACTACGTGAATGATAATAAATTAATATCATACATTTTTCTACCAATATCTCATATAAATTATATTAGTATACATTCATCTTATATGCATGTGTGTACATATCTGCTATTAGTCTCATGACAAAAATAAAGTCATCATGGTGAATGTTCCCAATTCTTACATATTGAAACTTTAAAGTTTTTTTGGTTGAGATATCAACATTTATACCTATGATGAGCATATCTTTTATGTATATCATCAGTACATCAATGCATTCAATGATTTATCACTTAATTGTGATCTATTAGTTTCCAATACACTATGATATAATATTATTGTACGTGACATGGTCTATACTTAGGCATCGACCAACCCATGTATATTATTGTCATGAATATTTTCAAAGGTTATATAAGTTATAATTTATTTATATAGTATTATATATCTATTTTTTTATGTATACATACATATATAGTATTAGATGGTTAACCTAATATCTAGTATATTTCTAATATGGATTTTCATTGAAGTAAAATTTCAAGAGATGAGTCTAATGATTTTAGAACTTCCATTTTGATATGTATGTTCATAATATGGGATTAATGAAAAACCTCCTCTATCTACACCCTATGTGTTAACTAACCACTATTATCTTGTACTTATTCAATGTCAAGAATAGCAAAGGAGATGTTGACCAACCTGATGTCGAGTATTACTAATCTTAAATAACTAGTGTTGTTGTTGATTCTTGATGGTGTTGTTGTAGACTGGACATTCCGATGAGATCTTTAGAATTGTCCAGAGATTCAAATGTTTTCATCGTGGTTGTAGTGAGGTTGTTGCATATCTTTGTTATCAGTGGAGGTGATGATGACGATTGTTTTACAGGTGGCCATGATGTCAGGGTCAGTGATAGGGGTTGTGATATAGATTGGTGGAAGGATTGGTAGGTTTGTAATAGGACCTGGATGAGATGCAGATTGATGCTAGTCACGCAGTGAAGGAGATTGTAGTTTTGCAAGAAGATCCAGTCGTCTAGGGTTGGGTGGTGTCACTTAAACCTGAAGAAGATCTAGGTGGCTACGGATGAGATGTGACGTCAAAAAACGGCCACATTGTTGTTTCTTTGGTTGCAAGGTGGAAACTATTTCTTAAAGGTGGTCTTCTTTTGTAGGTGATCGACCATTGTTGAAACGGTTGGGGTTCAGGGGTTCCAAGTTGTAGATCTGATGTTGGGTTATATGGACTTAGGAGGATGAAGTTAGTACATCGAGATATACAATGGTTTACATGAGCATTAGTTGAGGTAAGGCTAGGATTGCGTTCATCAAGGACGTTTTAATGGTTGATCAGAGGCCAGTTTCAGTCAAAGTAAGGAGGCTATGACTTTGTGGAAATGGGTAATATGTGTTTTTGTTGGGTGTGATAGTCAAAACGGAAGGGTGAGGAGATTGTCTAGGGTTTCTAGTTGTTTATGGAAGAGGAGGAGATGGCTTGAAACATGTTGTAGTTCTAAATGTGGGTAATGGTGTTGTCGTTTATAGGTTTACAAAGTCAACCATAATGATGCCAGATAGGGATCAAGGTAACACGCCAGGGCATCATCGAGGAAGAAGATTTTGACTGTGAGGAGGTTTGGCAGATTTAGTCAGATTGAGAGAGATAAAAAGTGTAGGAGAAGATAGGGAAGCTATCATCACTTTCCCGCTAATTGTCTTTGGGCTAAAGGGTGTTTCTATTGGGTTTTAGGGGAGGCAGAGAAGGCAGCAGAAACAAAAATTTTCTCCCCCAAACCTGGAACAAGGAAATGCATCAACGTCTATATAATAGGAAAGGGATGGTTTATGGAATCATACCTTGTCATGAGGCTTGCTCGGCGACAATACCTCGCGCCTTGTGCGGTCTTCAACTCCAGTCTTGGATGGTGTCTATGTAGCTCCTGGTCATACCGGGACTGACGACTCCTCCTCTCACTGGACTGACGGGGTTGACAGTTGTCCTCCTAAGCAGCAGAAACCTCCCGCCTCTGAAGTAGTCCACACAGACCACCTGGAACTCCACACTCCTTGTCCCACAAGGAGTTGGAAGGAGTCGCTCCCTCCTGTTGAAGTACTAGTTGCCAACACACTCTCCTTCCTCCAGTTGCAACTGCAGTTGTCTTTCCCTTAATGCACCTCCCTTTTCGGGTAGCACTTGCTCGGGCTCTCTCTCGTTTACCAAAACTGGAGAGAACGACAACTTTCCAGTGCAACTAGTTGCACTGAGTTGTTCTTTGAGAAGCCCCCAATACCCCTATATATAGGAGGGTCATGGGATAGGGTTCTCTATCCCCGGCAATGCAGGACTAAAAGCAGGAGTAGAAGGGTTCGAGATTTTCCACAAAAGCAACCAACTCGCAACCTGAACCGATCTTTTCACAACTGACACAGTCAGTTGGGGACCTGAACTGGTCGGTTGGGACACCTCAACCGGTCGGTTCACAGGTGAACCGGTCGTTTGGTGGTCCTGGTCGGTTCCCAGTTGACTTTCCTTCTTTTGTTTCTAATTGGTATCGAATACCAATCCTATTTCCCAATCAAATTGGGCAATTGAAATGAAAGGAAAATTCTCACCAATCCTATTTTCCCAAGTTGCTCGGTTGCACCAGTTGAATCGATCGTTTCAACACTTGAAGCAATCAGTTCACCCTGTACTTGAGCTGATCGGCTCAACACTTGATCTGACCGGTTCACCAACCTCAGCCGACTGGTTCATCACATGAATCGGTCGGTTGGGAGTGCAGGTTGTGCAGAATCAGTCAATTGTGATTTCAATCAATCTGATACTCCAATCAATGTGTCCAACACCTTGAACATTATGATATTGATCCATCAATTGATTGATTGTTTAATTGAACTACTAAACTCCTTTAGTAATCAATCTAAACATTGCTTGTGGACAAAACTCCTCTTCCAGGTTAAATCCTATGTGTGTGACCCTGCAGGTCCATTTCACATTGGCAGTGAAAGTCCATAACATTTATGGCTTCACAAGCAAAGAGCGGTGTCTAGTCACACATCAGTGCTACCCAGGTGAAAGTAGAAAGTTGGAGAACAACTTTCAATCCTACAATCCGTGAATGGTGTTACAGTGAATGTATAATTCCTTTGTCATTGATATCCCGAATGAACTCGAGGCATGGAACAGTCATCCTGTCAACGTTCATTCACTTTCTTGATCTCAGAGTAGATTGAACGAGATATGTATGACATCAATATCACATACTGATTCACACATGCATTCGTACGCCTATCTCAATCCTACTCATCAAGTGGCCTTAGATATCAAACTCCCTCAGGAGGGACAAATCCCATATCTATCACTCACCCCTCAAAAGCCCCATGTGTCAAAGCCACCCAATCATCACCTTAATAACAACCCATGTTTCAGGACTACGTTTGATGATGTCAAAGTGTGCCCAACGACATGTGTTGAGTGTAGTGATTTCAGGTTAAAGAATCACACTCACCACCATCACTGTGAGTACTGACTGTGACTACCATGTCATGGTTCCATGTGTCAAACTCACGACAGGTCTATCTGGTACACTTGTTCTCTAACAAGTACCTATGTGTTTGGTTTGATATCTCTATATCATGACTAATGAGATTCTATCATCAACCAACATCACAATCTAGTCTTGTGTGTCATTGTTGTCTATGCACCTTCCACAATGACATCCGACTAGGGACATAACAAGAATGTACAAACTCTTAGCATCTATATGATCTCATCGTTCAGGTCCTTAACCTGAAAGCATACGTCATTGAGTACTGTCATTCTCTAGACATTCAATCTGTTCTATTACTATCTCATATGACTGAACCAGAAAGAATTGGAAGCTTGCATTTGATGTTCATAAAATCAATCTTAATGTATCCCACCAATCATCACTGATTGGCTCTCAGGGCATACATACCAATAGACTCCCACTTGCACTGCGAGCCAATCACCCTTGAATCATATTAACAATGATCTTCAAACATGTCCCACATGTCACTGTGCTCTGGTGCGAACATAGTGAGTAATGGCAACACCTTGCCAAAGTCAGTATAAATTGCATGTCTCACATCTCTTCGTTGTACGTCACACATATGAGATGGAGTTTCCATGATATATGATCCAGTATTCCTTTGCTAACCTTTAGCCACATTGCATGATCAAGGATTCCAGACTTGTCATCAATGAGCAGAATATCTATAAGTTCATCTCATGAACTTCCAGATCCATATAGTATCCATTGTTGTTCTCTAACACATGGATACTCGACATTTCCTTTTAAATGGTTTTATTGGAACACTTCCAATTATCAGCAAACTTTCACTTTTATATATCCTATATATATTTTGCGATTAATTTTCTGTCCTTTCATAAGTTCGCATCAATGTAACTGTTTACATTGAACTCTTCCTTATCACCATAGAAATAGTACTTCCCAAGTACTTATCAAGTTCTCATGGTATTCCAGTAACACTTACTAAAAGCAGATAGACATCCACTCGTCATGTCTCACATACGATTTGTTAGGATGAGAACATCATATTGTCATGTCCTACATACAAGATGATGAATGCACTTTATTCTTGACATGTCCATACATGAAAGATAATGGGATGATTACATACATGGTAGATCCATATCTATTCTTAGTGTTCCCATTCTTCATAAGAATTGGACACTTGGCATTAGGATATTAACACCATATAATATGGATAAGTTTTCTCCCACTGAATCTGTGCATACTGAACCCTTCAGTACAGATTGCCAATGTATGCTTTCTCTTTTCAGGTCAAGAGGTTTTCGAGAACTGTCTCTATAGATCTATATTCCTATCACATAGGAAAAATCTCTATCTTCCTCAAAGATAATTTCCACTTTTGGATTTCCATTCTAGACCATTTCCATTTCACATCAATATGTGGAATGTGAACACGCTCCCACTAAATCACAGATCCCATCTTTATCTTTGACATATCAGTCAAACCATTTGACTATATCATCAAAGTAAAGATCCAATTCTGAGTTGCTTGTACTCAGTCAATCACATTGATTAGTCTATTGTAACTTATAGACTTCATTTGCATTAGTGGATTCATAAACCTTATGGGTTGTGTCACGTACACATCCTTGTTGTATTCCTCATAGGAATGCGGTTTTAGTATCCATATGCCAAATGTCTTAATCATTAAGTTGCAATCAACAAGCATCATCCTTCTCAAAATGTTATCCATGTGTCTTAACACTTAAGACTTATTTGCACTTATGGATTTGATCCAATGGGTGCTACCATCAAGGTCATACCTTATGGTTCACATGGATGTCATTTAGGATGTAATGGCCATAAACCATAACTCAAATTTTGGTTCCTCATATTAATCTAGATAGTTGACTCATCACATGAACAACCCATCACATAGATAAACGAGGTGTATCCGTCAAGGATATAAGAACTCACAACTCCTTGTGATTCTTAATGTCATTTATTAGCGAAGTGTATTCTTTATTTAAGAAGAATTTAGTTATTTTATAATCATCCTCTAACTCCTTAGAGTATGATTCCTTCTTGATTTATACATCACCATGCCTTAATCATGAGTTTACTATGATACACTATCATAATCACTCATAAGGATCTCAAACATTTGGTCCAAGTATTTCATTCATTGATCTCATCAAGAATTAACACTTTACCAAATTTGCACTTCATCTATGATAATCTTGAACATTTCAAGATATTCATATTGGTATTTCTCTAAACACCATTTGAAGTATTAGCATTTGTTCCAATAGGTATGTAAATACATCACATGTATTATACCTAATAGGATAATCATTCTCCCACTACCATTAGTGAAGATTGATTAATCATGTCCAAGATATTCATGTCTCTTACTGGTTCTCTAACCAAAAGATTCTAGATTCATCCATCATATGGAAACTAGAAGTGAGTTTCTCATGATTAATGCTAATTTGATCGTTTGAGTTATCTACAACTTTTAGGTATCATTTTATCTTATGCATATCAAATATCACAAGATAAACAAGGCATTGACACAAAGATCATATCTTTAAGATTGAAAACTCAACTTTACTAATTGCCATCATTGTCATACAATATGCAAAAATAAAGTGTTTCTATCTATTGGCAAATATGAAATAGCAGTTCATAACTGTATTACATGCCTTGTAGGCTGAAAATAAACTAAAGTACTCCTATCTATGGAGGCAACACTTGCACCAATTATGAGTGCTTTACACTTTACATCTTGGTATCATATACCTCAAAAAGTGTTACAAGTTTACTTTCATGACACCTTTAAGTAGAGACATCAGTCGCCTCCTTCTTCTTTTGTTCTTCCAGATAGAGAGGACAATTCCTTTTCCAATGTCCTGGCTTTTGACAATGGTGGCATTTTCCTTTCTTGGTCACGCTTCCCTTTGCCTTGAGAGATGAAGACGTCTTGGGCTCCTGGCTAGAATCAGAACCTTTCTTAGCTTTGCCCTTGCCCTTGCGCTTGGACTTGCCTTTCTTGCCCGTGATCACCATCACAGACTTAGGCTTGTCCTTCTTCATCTGTATCTCGGCTGTCCTCAACATGCCCAACAACTCTGACAGTGGCCTATCAAAGTTGTTCATGTTGTAGTTCATCACAAATTGACTGTAGGATTCTGGCAATGATTGTAGTATCACGTCAGTAGCCAACTCTTGGCTCAGTGGAAATCCCAGTCTCTGCAGGTTCTCCACATACCCAATCATCTTGAGTGTGTGAGGACCAACTGGATCTCCTTCTGTCATGACGCACTTAAACAGTGCCCTTGAGACATTGTATCTCTCTTGCCGTGCCTGATCTTCATACATGTTCCTGAGATGCTGAATCATCTCAATGACACCCATGTTCTCATGCTGCCTTTGCAACTCATGGTGCATAGAACATAACATCAAGCACTTTGCATCAATGGCATCATCAAAATTCTTCTTGTAAGCATCCCTTTCTGCCTTTGGTGCATTAGGAGTGGGTTCCTCTGGAATTGGAGTATCTAGGACATAGAGCTTACACTCTTGAGTGAGAACAATTCTCAATGTCTGATACCAGTCGTGGAATTTTGTCCCATTTAGCTTGTCCTTGTCAAGCACCGATCGCTAAGAAAAGTGATTGTTGTTTGTTTCCATTTGTACTACAAAAGGAAAATATGCAATTTTAGTCCAAAAACTCATTTTTGACTTATTTGATTGATTTGAAAATTTGACGATATAATTAGGCCTTTAATTGATTATCGCTCCCACTATTTTAGTTCAAATTGATAGCCCTCACCATCAATTCGGAAGATTGCAGTGTACAACCTTCTAGTGGGCAAGATCCTGAAATCCTCTAAGTCATGGACCATCTTGGGCTGTCACCCACAACTTAGATCTCTCAGGTAGGCAACTTTTGCCAATTGCATCATATGCAACTCTTGTTGAATGAACATGCACAACACCTTGCCATGAACATTCCTTGCCTCTGGGCTTAGACGCTCTAAGAATCACCAGTTAAGTCTAACCCAAAAGCCGACACGGTAAATATGCACGTTGCTTTGGTAGAACCTACATGTCTACCCTTCACACTTCCACAAGATAGATGGCGCACCACACTTTGGCGTAACCTACTCTTGGTCGATCGAGCTTTTCATGTGTGCCGCTTATGGAAGGCATATAAGACTTAATATTTTAATGAGGGATTTGGTTTATATATATATATACATATCCAATCACCACAATACATAGTACATATCATATACATGCTATATCCCACAGAAAACATGAAAAACGATAAAAGCGATGATTATGGCCATCCTAATGTGATTCCTTCAGCCAAGAGGAATCACGGTCATCTAGGTCTACATCACATGCAACCTATACAAGATGATCTCTGTGTTTTTCCTTCTGAGTAGATCAACTCATCATATGAATGATTGCTCATCCTGGCCTGGTCGTCTGTGTGCCACCAGCCGATCGGTTGGCTCCTCCAACTAATCAGTTTTCCTGGTCATCGTGCATCTCATCATGGCCGCCACCCGCTCGTCTCGCTCCTCGAACCGGTCATCAACCGATCGGTTCACTCCTTGAACCGATCATCTGGAATGTCAACCGATCAGTTCACTCCTTGAATCGATCATCTCAGCTGTCGTCAGGATGTCCTCCGTTCTTCAACATAACAAGAAATAAAATTCTATCCTATTTTGCATTGTAAAAGAGAAATCTCGAGTTACATTCGAGAGGAGCAAAGGTAGGAAAGAAGTCTCGAATTATTTCGAGTTACATCAGGAATAGGAGAAGGAAGATCGATGCACAGACCGAGATGCAAGCAACCACATACAACCATAAACAGATAGGGTTTATTGGCCATAACCGCGCTATACATCCACCACAAAACTCGTTTAAGGGCGACGCATATCGAGTGCATTAATAATACATATCATATATGTAATTGGGATTTGTGCATTTAGGATTGGACATGCATAAAGCCAATTTTATTCGCATCGTATGCAATAAATAAAGGCGACAAACCAAAATTGATCATATCGATATTCCTAAAATATAGTGCAGTTGACGTGGCTCTGATAACACTGTTGGGTTTTAGGGGAGGCAGAGAAGGCAGTGGAAACAAAAATTTTCTCCTCCAAACCCGGAACAAGGAAACGTGTCAACGTCTATATAATAGGAAAGGGATGGTATGTGGAATCATACCTTGTCCCGAGGCTTGCTCGTCGACAATACCTAGCGCCTTGCGCGGTCTTAAACTCTGGTCTTAGACGGTGTCTGTGCAGCTCCTGGTCGTACCGGGACTGACGACTCCTCCTCTCACCGGACTTTCGGGGTTGACAGTTGTCCTCCTGAGCGGCAGAAACCTCCTGCCTCTGAAGTAGTCCACACGGACCACCTGGAACTCCACACTCCTTGTCCCACAAGGAGTTGGAAGAAGTCGCACCCCCTTGTTGACGTACTAGTCTCCAACACACTCTCCCGCCTCCAGTTGCAACTGTAGTTGTCTTTCCCTTGTTGTGCCTCCCTTTTCGGGTAGCACTTGCTCGGGCTCTCTCTCGGTTACCAAAACTAGAGAGAACGACAACTTTCCAGAGCAACTGGTTGCACTGAGTTGTTCTATGAGAAGCCCCCAATACCCCTATATATATAGGAGGTTCATGGGACAGGGTTCTCTATCCCGGGCAATGTGGGACTAAAAGTAGGAGTAGAAGGGTTCGAGATTTTCCACAAAAGCAACCAACTCACAACTTGAACCGATCATTTCACAACTGAAACGGTCGGTTGGGGACCTGAACCGGTCAGTTCACAAGTGAACCGGTCGGTTGGGACACCTCAACCAGTCGGTTCACAGGTGAACCGGTCGGTTGGTGGTCCTGGTCAGTTCCCGATTGACTTTCCTTCTTTTATTTCTAATTGGTATCGAATACCAATCCTATTTCCCAATCAAATTGGGCAATTGAAACGAAAGGAAAATTCTCACCAATCGTATTTTCCCAAGTTGCTTGGTTGCACCAGTTGAATCGATCGTTTCAACACTTGAAGCAATTGGTTCACCCTGGACTTGAGCCGATCGGCTCAACAGTTAAGCCGACCGGTTCACCAACCTCATCCGACTGGTTCATCACATGAACCGATCGGTTGGGAGTGCAGGTTGTGCAGAATCAGTCAATTGTGATTTCAATCAATCTGATACTCCAATCAATGTGTCCAATACCTCGAACATTATAATATTGAGCCATCAATTGATTGAGTGTTTAATTGAACTACTAAACTCCTTTAGTAATGAATCTAAACATTGCTTGTGGACAAAACTCCTCTTCTATGTTAAATCCTATGTGTGTGACCATGCAGGTCCATTTCACGTTGGCAGTGAAAGTCCATAACATTTATGGCTTCACAAGCAAAGAGCGGTGCCTAGTCACACATCAGTGCTACCCAAGTGAAAGTAGAAAGTTGGAGAACAACTTTCAATCCTACAATCTGTGAATGGTGTTACAGTGAATGTATAATTCCTTTGTCACTAATATCCTGAATGAACTCGAGGCATGGAACAGTCATCCTGTCAACATTCATTCACTTTCTTGATCTCATAGTAGATTGAACGAGATATGTATGACATCAATATCACATATTGATTCACACATGCGTGCGCACACCTATCTCAATCCTACTCATCAAGTGGCCTTAGATATCAAACTCGCTCAGGAGGGACAAATCCCATATCTACCACTCACCCCTCAAAAACCCCATGTGTCAAAGCCACCCAATCATCACCTTTATAACAACCCATGTTTCAGGACTGCGTTTGATGATGTCAAAGTGTGCCCAACGACATGTGTTGAGTGTAGTGATTTCAGGTCAAAGAATCACACTCACCACCATCACTTTGAGTACTGACTGTGACTACCATGTCATGTTTCCATGTGTCAAACTCATGGTGGGTCTGTTCGGTACACTTGTTCTCTAACAAGTACCTATGTGTTTGGTTTGATATCTCTATATCATGACTAATGAGATTCTGTCATCAACCAACACCACAATCTAGTCTTGTGTGTCATTGTTGTCTATCCACCTTCCACAATGACATCCAACTAGGGACATAACAAGAATGTACAAGCTCTTAGCATCCGTATGATCTCATTGTTCAGGTCCTTAACGTGAAAGCATACGTCATTGAGTACTATCATTCTCTAGACATTCAATTTGTTCTATCACTATCTCATATGACTGAACCAGAAAGAATTGGAAGCTTGCCTTTGATGTTCATCAAATCAATCTTAATGTATCCCACCAATCATCACTGATTGGCTCTCAGGGCATACATACCAACAGTTTCTTCTATAACTTCTGCCAACATGACTCATGAAAGAGAGTTATTGTCCCTATTAGTTCACTTTAGTTGATTTCTACTATTCATGTGTTATTCATTTTTTGCATTTTCTAAGTACTTCAATAAATCTTAACTTCTAAATAAAAAGGTAAATTTCCATGAGAATTTGACTACAAGTCTGATTTCCATAGAAGTAAATTTTCAAAATACTAGAGTGGTAATTTATGATCGTGAATTAATTACCGTACTTACTCTCTTTAATAACATAAATGGTTCATACTTAATAATATGTTTGATGTCCTTTTACGATTCCAAAACAATATTTTTTTATAACTAGGAGTGGTAATGCAATCCAAGGCAAAATGAATGTACTCAAGCAAAAACACTTTGAATTTGTACTAAATGATGTTGAAGTGACTCACTAAGTAATATGAAAGGATATATTTGCAAATATTTCTCTATATAGAAGACTTAACTCATTTGGACAAAAGAATGAAATTGAAGGCTAATAATATCCAAAAATTTGGTGGTTAATCAGCATAATGAAATGATATGTTCAATCGGGGGACCAATTAATCAATGCAATCAAGTTTGGGAGAAATTCAAATTATAGCTCAAAATAGTGTTAGTGGACAAATTTAAGTTTGTTACAAACTGGTATTGTTGAGAACCAATGTTTACTTAGCATACACTTGTGCCTCAAGTCTAGCAATAGACTTGACCACACATCTTAGATCCAATAGACATTACTTCTTTTTATTTTGTGTGACATGTCTAGTCTATTTCGTTTAACATGATGTGTACTGATAAATTTGGTACATTACATAAATTTGTAAAACATCCTTATGGTGTGGAACAATCAACATCTAAATAAGCATTATAGTAATAAAAGTATAAAAAATGTTGACAATAAGAAGTATAAGAAAGTGGTACAATATTGAATATAAGATCTACCATTGTGGCTAGTTCATCATTTCTAGAATAGTTTTCAACCTCTCACATTCCAATTCTAAATCTCTCTTCATGTTCTCATAGTTATCAACAAATGATCGTGCCACTTTTTTTCTTGTCCACAACATGTTTTATTGATGTGTTTTGTGTTGACTTAAGGTCTAAATTGACTAAACCCTTGTTTTGATGATGACTAAACCTTTCTGATTCTTTGTGTCAAATGCTTCTACTTGAGTGATTTCAGATTAGGTATAGACACACTCCAAATGCCTTAACTTATGCATATCAAATTGGAGAAAAGACAAATCAAAGTCAATACAAGTGCACATTTTTGGAATATGATGTAAATCCATTAGAATCATTTTGTAAATCACTTGTAATGATTGTATGACTTGTAGTTAAGCTTAGAAAAAATCAAGAGTACTTAGATCGAATTTTAAGCACTCTAAAGCCATTTTCCAAAATTCAAATCAGGATGTTTATCAGTCGAGTTGCAAACTCGACCGATCCTGATTGGATCTTAAAAATGACTTTTAATCGGTCGAGTTTGCACTTCACAGAACTCAATCGATCCCTCTATTGACCAAAACTAATTTAAGTGAATCGGTCGACTTACCCCAGGACAAACTCGATCGATCGCCTAAATTGGTCTTGTCTCTTAGTGGGATCGGTCGAGTTACCTTTATAGAAACTCGACCGATTGCACTGTACAAAAAAGTGCATAAAAGTATTTCTAGCCATTGTGGAGTTGCAACAAATGAAAATTTATCCGTTGCAAGCCACAAAACATCTAGTTTTCATTCTTAAGTATTCCCAAAGGCTAAGAGGCATCCCCTTCTATAAATAGGGCCCCTAGTTCTTCATTCCAAGGCTGATCATTCAATGTAAAACTCTATGTGAGGTTCCTATTCTATAGTTGAGTGCTTCCTATAGCCTCCTCTCTCTCTCTAAGCTTAATCACTTGCTACATTCGTTAGAGTGAGTAGGAAATCTGTAAGAGAGCTAGTCCTACATGTATATTTTGTGAGGCTCTCACTTCCACCACCTCCCTATCCCTCATTTCAAAGTTCTATCTCTTGGCTAAGAGATGTGAAGAAGAACAAGGGAAGGAGTCCCTTGGTGAAGATCAAGGTTGAAGACTTGGAGCAAGAGTGGGTAAGCCCTTGGTGAATGCAGAAGACTCCTTGCTCAAGTGGGTAAGTCCTTGTTGGAAGCTTCTCCAAGTGAAGGTGAAGTCAAAGGCTGAAGATCCAAAAAGATTGGCAAAGTCCTTGAAGGCGGAAGACTTGTGCTTGAGTGGGTAAGACCTTGGTGAAGGCTAAAGACTCTTGCAAAGTGGGTAAGTCCTTGGTAATGTGGATACTCTTTGTGCTTGGATGGGTAAGTCCTTTGGTTGGTCATGTATTATAAATCTTATGAATGAATATAAGAGTGCAATGGTTAAGAAATCCTAGAGGTTGACCTCTCTAGGTAGTGGAATGACTCACTTCTAGTTTGAAGTATGGAACCACTCTTCATAGCATGTCACTTGGTGTATGTTCAATCTCTCTCTCCCTTGCTATGCATGTTTTATGCACTTAAACTTACTATTTAACAACCTTATCTTGTGATATATCTTGAAGGTCTAATGAATTTTAGTTTAAGTGCATTCAGATCTATTCAACCCCCCCTTTAGAGAATACAATCACCCATCTAGGATCCAACAATTGGTATAAGAGTGGGTTTCTCCATGCATACTTCAACAAGTAGGAGAAGATGGGTGACTACCAAGGTGGGAGAGTACTGCATCAACCTTCCAATCTTTAATGGAAGTAACTTCCTCTATTGGAAAAGAAGGCTACAATTCTACATCTAAGAATCAAGTCTTGATCTATGGCAAATGGTGGACTATCCATACAAGCTACCAGTGACAAAGATAGAAGAATGGGATGAAGCTACCTTAAAGAAAGCCACCTTGAATGTAAGAGCAATCAACATCTTCTATGCCACCTTGACCTCCAACAAGTTCAACCGAATTTCTTCTTGTGAGACGGCCTATGAGGTATGGAGAAAGCTATGCATCACTTATGAGGGGACTCAAAAAGTGAAGGAAATCAAAGTCTACATGCTCAATGGGCTATTTGAGAACTTCAAGATGGGAAAAGAGGAGAGGATATCCAACATGTACTCAAGGCTCAACACCATTGTGAATGGTCTTGCTATTCTAGGACATCTTATGAGTAGAGGAGAGATCAACTCAAAGATCATTAGAACTCTCCCCAAGAGATGGGAACCTAATGTGACTTCCATTAAAGAAGTAAGGTCTCTTGATGATATCACCATTGAAGAGCTCATTGGAAATCTACAAGCCCATGAAACCACACTTGACAAAAGAGAAGAAGTTGAAAGACAAGAGGAGAAAGAGATAAAAAGAATGAAGAAGGCTGAAATGAAGGCTCAAGTTGAAGCTATTATGGGACAAGCCTCTCCATCCTCTCATGTTGAAGAAGATGCCATGTACTCTAAGGGTAGACTCTATAAAGGCAAGAATTCGTCCTCCATCGGGTGCCTAAAGTGTGGAAAGAAGAGTCACTTCAAGATAGATTGTCTATAAGGTAAGAAGACCCATCACCACAAGGAAAGAGAAGAGAAGTACATGAAGAAGGATACATGACACTCAAGCTCAAGTGACTCCTCCAACTCAAGCTCAAGTGTAGATTCAATTGGAGAATCAAGCTCAAGCTCTAGTGTTGAAGGAGAATACCATTTTTCTCTTATGGCTTCTACAAGAAAAGAATCAAATGAGGTAAATCTAAACTCTTTAGATAAAGAACCTTTAATTTCTATCATTAATGCTACTCGTGCCTCTCTTAAGTATTCTAAAAAGAAAAGGAAAAAAGCTTGCTAGAATTGTTGATAATATGCATATATAATTAGATGATCTTGAAAATGCTAATTCTTGCTTGATTGATGACAAAAACGTTTGTCTTAGCCAAGTAGACTCTCTTAAACTTGAACATGCTATTTTGCTTGATAAGATTAAATTTCTAGAAGCTCAACCTCTTGTGCCTAGTTCTAATGAAGAGCATACTTTAATTGTTGATTCTCTCATGCATGATATTGATGTTCTTAAATCTAAAAACAAGGAAAAAGATTTTGTTTTGCAAGGATTATAATCTGAAAATGGTGTTTATCTTTCTAAGATTGCTTTGCTTGAAATAGAAAATGCCTCCTTTCTTGCTAAAATCAGTGTGCTTGAATCTTGTTCTAGTTCTGCTAGTAGAGAGAATAATGTTGCAGCTCTTCATATTGATAAAGATTCTTATTTTACTAAAGCTCTTTGCTTAGAAAATGACCGTTTGCATGCTAGAGATAATATCAATCATTTGTCTTCTACTATTACTTATCTTAAGCATGATAATCATAGTTTGAGATTTTCTTTGCAAAGATTCTTAGTTGGTAAAGAGAATCTTAATGATATCCTATACCATACTACTAAAAAAATTCGTAGACATGGTTTAGGGTATTATAGTAGTCAAAGGAACAACAAAGGTAAAGGACCTCCAATATTCCATGGAGAATCCTCTAGTTCCAAGACTATGGGCACATGCAACTATTGCAATGATTTTGGCCATTATTCTACTTGTTGTCCTTTTAGGAAATCACCCAAGAGCAATAGGACTTGGGTTGCTAAACTAACCCCTCCGGACCCAAAAACATGATTGGGGACCATTTCATCTTTTTTCTTGTATGTACTTGCAAATGGGTTGACTTGAGCTATTAAATTGCAAATTGACTTCTCAATCCACATGAAAGAAGGACGGTGAGATGTGTAGAGGGTGACAATACGTGGAGAAAGGATTGGTGAGAACAAATGTAAAGGTTTTCTTGCTGACAACCAATCTTAATTTGTTTTTATCAAGTTAGTGTGCACTATGCATGTGGTTTTTTTGTCAAATGTGATATTTTGTGATTCTCTACACACTCTTTCTCAAAAAATATTTCTAATACTTTCATAGTACATTACTAACTTGCTTACACATGTTTGGATATGGTTTATATCTTTAGCATGTCTCTAAATATGTTTTTATGAAATATATGTGCTTTTTGACAGTAGCTTTGTCGGTCGAGTTTGTCCTATTTGAAACTCGACCGATAGGCACCAATGGGTGTTGCCAACAACTTTCATCGGTCGAGTTGTTAATACACAGAACTTGACCGACAACGATGTGCATAGAATATACATTTGGCTTATTGAATGAGAATTTCCCTCTCAACTAGATTTTCTCAACCAATAGCCTTATTCTTTGGCACTCCCATTTGGTACCTTTATATATGCATATTCCCGTGCTCTAGATTGCCTATCTTGCTTACAACTCTATCTTTCAAATTGCTTTAAATTGGTAAATCTATATCTTGCAATTACTTGCCTTGAGTTGTTTTGCAGGTTTTGATGATGATCTCTTTGGATCTCTTGGTTGTTTCTAAAATTACTTCTGTTGTACTCTAACTTGCTACATCTATCTAGGTGTATATCTTGTTTTGATACAACCTTGATATTCATAGTGGTGATCATCTTTTGGTTATGATGCATACTTGTTAGTGAGTTGTATCCTTTCATGCTTCTAAAATTGCATATCTCCTGTTTTGGATATATCTCTACATCTACTCATAGCTTGATCTATCTTGTGTATCTTTTGATACCTCTTGCTATGATCTAGATCCTACTAGTAGCCATAACTTGTGATATCATTTACTAGTAGTTAATATACATGTAGTTATAGCCTTGTTTATAATTGGTATCTTTTCTCATCTAGTGGTATTCTACTATATGCTATGCTTGTATCTTGTTTCATACTTTCTCAAGCTTGCTCCTTGAATTTCATATCTACTATCTTGAGTTGCTTACATAACATTGTGATGCAGGGTACATAAAGCTACATTTTTTTTGAAAGGGGGACGGGGAGCCCTAGGTGGGTTCCCCGACACTACTACTATTAGCCAGATAAATCAAGGTTCACAAGAGATAACAGGTTTGAAGGAAAAGAATGCGTAAAAGAAAAACTAGCTACTTGACCTCTACGAGCTAGATTGGCTGACTCGTGGGCAACCCTATTACACCTACGATTAACATAGAGAAAACTACAAGAAATAAATTGATGTTGCAAGGCTTTGAAGTCTTCAACAATCGCTCCCAGGTAATCCCGCCGTGGCTTCTTGTTAGAGCATGCTTGAACCGCTTCCATAGAGTCTGTCTCTACCTCTATTCTGTCATGTCCCTCCTTCTTTGCCCATATCAGTGCTGCCCTCACTGCTAGAATTTTGGTGATGGCTACTCCCATCCCTGGGTTAATTTTCTCCCCCGCTATACCTACTAGATGTCATGTTTCATCCCTTGCTGCCCAACCGGCACCTACCCCGCCGTCCTCACCTACCAAGCCATCCACATTGATTTTGATGTTCCCCCGCACTGGATTCCTCCACATGCAATGACCCCGCTGTATGCCGCTGTTGGACGCCCCGTCTTCACCCTGGTCAGCATCAACTTCTTCTCTCCCCGCCTACTGAACGTCTAGCCTCCTCCCTCCACTCCCTTCACGCCTGGCATCCCCATGCCCAACTCGTTGGTTGACGTCTGCCCCCCTAGCACACCTCTTCCCTCCATCATCACCCCGATGTACCCCATGCATGGCTGTCCCTCGGCCTGGCCCTTGCCTTGTCCGTGTGTGACAGTTGCTTCTGTGACGCACCATCATCTTTGTGCCACACAGCAGGTAGCTGTTGCACACGTCGCTAATTTGAAAGATTCGGATGCACCAAACTCTCCACGCTGTTCACATGCCCGCCACTATCTTCTCGGTCTCGTGTGTTGGCCTCCCATCTAATGTTGCTTTCAAGGATGATATGATGTCTTCATCACTAACGGTGTTCACCCATGTTTGCACTTCTCTTGACGTCTGCTCCCACACCTCCACCGCGCTAGGGCATCAAAAGAACATGTGAGGAATCGTTTCCTTCTCAACACCACACAGCGTGCATTTTCCCTCTTCCACACAGTGTCTATCAAAAAGACACCCCCTCATCACTAGTCTGCCCGTACTTGCCCTCCATAGAAAGTGAGCTGTCTTAGGGCTCCAACCACCATGCCAAATATGTTTTCATAATGGATCCCCTCGTTGGTGGGAAAAATTCTTCGCTTCCTCCTTCCCAAGCAGCCCCAACCAGTAAGCAGATCTAATTGTGAATTCCCCGTCCCGTGAAGGCCACCACATCAGTGTATCCGCAGGGTTCCTCATGCTCCGGTGTATAGCACAAACTCTTGTCACATAGTTCTCAGGAAAACACTCGTTGACTCTGTCTTCATCCCATTGAGTGCCATCATTTGTCATGAGATCCCGGACTGTGCTATAATCAGGCCCATTCTACCTTCTAAACCGTGCCAGTGTTTCCCTCTCTTCAAGCAGCCACCTATCTTCCCAGATGTTCACCGTCATGCCATCACCCACCCTCCACTACATTCCTTCTTTTAAAAGCACTTTTTCTCACCACAGGCTCCTCCAAGAGTAACTAGGATTGTGTCCCCATCTCACTTCCCATATAGTCATCCTAGGGAAATACCTGGCTTTGAGAACTCTAGCCACAAGAGATTTCAGGTTGTTTTCTATCTGCCATAGCTGCCTTGCCAGGAGAGCTTGGTTGAAGGTGCAGAAGTCCCTAAAACCAAGACCCCCTTGTCGCTTTGGCATGCACATGTTTTCCCAACTCATCCATGATATCTTCCTCTCTTTGTCTTTTGCTCCCCACCAGAATCTAGTAACCATCCTTTGAATTTCCATTATGGTACCCTCCAGCAATTGAAACACGCTCATTACATATGTGGGAATTTCTTGAGCAACCGCTTTGATGAGAACTTCCTTCCCTGCTTTGGACAGGAGCTTCTCCGACCATCCTTGCAGCTTCCTCCCAAATACTATCTTTAATGTAGTTGAACACTTGCTTTTTTGACCTTCCCATGGCTTTCGGGAGCCCCAAATAACTGGCATGTCTGTCCACCACTCTCATTCCTAGGAGTTGCCTCAATTCTTCATGTCTGTCTGCCGCTATCCCTTTGCTGAAGACGACCTCCATCTTTGAGAAGTTTATCTTTTGACCCGATGCATGTTCATAGTGGCTGGCAATCTCAGCTATCTTCAGACATTCGGTAGTGGTAGCTCTAGAAAAGAGTATATTGTCATCTGCGGAAAAAAGGTGTGAGATACAGGGTGCCCCCCTACTTGGCTTAATGCCATGCAGGAAGTTTTCAATGGTTGAAATAGAAATCAAAGTTGAGAAAGCTTCTGTGCACAGAATAAAAAGATAGGGAGAAAGAGGATCACCCTGGCGAAGTGTGCGTGTAGGCATTGTGCTTTGGGTCTTGTCTCCATTGAAGGCGAACACATGTTTGACGGATGTTATGCATTCTTGGACCTTGTTCCTCCATTTCTGCCCAAACCCCAACCTCTCTAAAGTAACATCAAGAAAACTCCACTCTACTCTTTCATACGCTTTGACATGTCCAACTTCAAAGCTAGGTTGCCTTTTTTCCTCCCCGTATCTCTCTTCATGGAATGGAACACTTCATAGGCGATGAGGGCGTTGTCAGTGATCATTCTTCCTTGTACGAAAGCACTCTGATTCTCCGATACAATGTTGTTCATAAGAGGTTTCAACCTGTTCGCCATGACTTTTGATGCTATCTTGTAAACCACATTGCATAGACTAATAGGCCGGAATTCCCCTAAAGTCTTAGGCGTGTCAGTCTTTGGAATAAGCACCACCAGGGTATCATTTACCTTCCCTATAATTCTTTCCCCTTTCCACCACCCTTTGATGTAGCTCGCCACGTCCTTCCCAACAATACCCCAATAATTTTGATAAAACATTTCCTTCATGCCGTCTGGGCCCGGTGCCTTATTAGGATGCATCTGTTGTAGAGCTGTCCATATTTCCTCATCCATTATATCCCTTTCTAGATCCTCCTTTTGGGTCTCTGATGTCATCTCCCACAGCCCCTTAGTAGCCTCATCAAAACCTTTTGGATTGCTAGATTGAAACAACTGTGAAAAATGTTTAATGATGATTGCTTTGATGTCCTCCTCCTATGATCTCATGACCCTGCTCTCATCCTCTAAGCATTCAATTCTATTCCTCCACCTTCTGTTTGAAGCTTTTTGATGGAAATATGATGTGTTACGGTCCCCTTCTTTTAGTTCCTTAACCCGTGCTCGGGCTGCCCAATACTCCTCATTCTTCTGTAGCCAATATTGGAGTTGTTTTTATTTTTCCTCCGCTCTGTCTAGATTTATTTGATCTGGGGGAAGAGCTTGCAGCCCCTTTAGCTCATTTTCAAGTTCCTTGACCTTCCTTCTTCTTTCTCCAAACTTCTCGGATGCCCATGATCTTAGGCCCTCCTTACATCTCTGCAACTTTGTAGTCAACTCGCTACCTTCATCAGCTTCCCATGCCTCCTTGATGATAGTGAGACAACTTTCCTCCCCCACCCACATTGGTTCAAACATGAAATGCCCTTTCCTCTTCTTATTGTTGCCCCTCCTATCCGCCTTTAGAATAATGGGTGCATGGTCTGACTCATATATGGGAAAGTGAAAAACTTTGCAGTAGGTGAATATGTTCCTCCATTCGAGCTCGAGCAGGAATCTGTCAAGTCTCTCCTGGACAAGAGTTCTTTCAGTAAGGCCCCTTTTCCAAGTGAAAATATTTCCTTCATAACCAACCTCCATCAGATCACAGTCATCTATCACATCACAAAAATTCTGCATGAATTTTTCCTCCTTAGGTGGACCTCCTTTCTTCTTGGAATTGGATACGATCTCGTTGAAATCCCCAAAGAAAATGACTGGTTCCTCTGCCTCTTCCTTCATCTTCCTCATCAGCTCCCATGTCTTGTATTTATTTGTCTGATCTGCCCATCCATAGATACCCACCGCTCTCCATGCTATGCCACTATTGTTTTCTTTGACCTGCACTATCACATTTCTTTGGGAATAGTTGATCACCTCCACGTCAGCATCCTTCCACCAAAAACCCAAACCACCTGCTCGCCCCTCACTAGAAATGCACAAACCCTTCATAAAACCGCAACTCGTCTTCACATCTTCCAGTTTCCTGTCAGCAATCATAGTTTCCATCAGGAAAACTATGTGTGGGCGTTCTCTCCAAACCCATGCTCAGAGAGCCTTGCATGTTTCAGGGTCGCCCAACCCCTGACAATTCCAGCTGAGAATTTTCATTGTCCTTCGTGAGATTGGGCTCCGCCAATCTCCGCTACTTGAGTCCTGGTGACTCCAAAGTTGTCCATCGCCTCCTCATTGAAACTCATGTATCTTTTTCATCCCGAAGCAGTCATAGGTAGTTCATCCAGGTCCATGTCACACGCCTCTCCATTCCAACCCCTCTTTCCTATTGATTGTTCCCACACCACCTCCTCTTCTGGGATTCCCAATCTTGCCCCCCTACTCATTTTATAGACCCATGGGTGATGTTTCTTTTTCCCTTTAGCCTATTTTGTCCCGTGCCTCGTTCTCACACCTGCTTCTTTTCTCCTCTGTGCTCCTATTATGATTATTTTTGGACCAACTGTCATGCCTATGTTGCATTCATCTCTGAGTCTAGATTCATGTCCATTAATTTCCTCTTGTTCCTTCGTTTCCTCCCTATGTCTTGCTTTGGCTGTTATCCCCTCATCACGACTGAACTCTGCCTTCTTCCTCTCTTTCAGTGATGTGCTTGTGATCGGTGCACCTCACCTTCTACCTCGGTTTGTTGTATGGCTTTGTTCCCTGCTGCTGAAGCATCTGATTCCCCCGACTCTGACCCTGGTGCAACCTCATCAAGACGTATCCCATATTTAAGCCCCACGAGCTCCTCCTTTGTGTAAGGCACTGTCGTTTTCCCCTTCGTTATCCCCGTTTCTGTAATGTCGTCACCCTGTCGAAGCGCTGCCCTATCATCTGTTGCCATGGTGACCTCAACGTCCCTCCCCCCATCCACTGGAAATGCCGCTTCTTTCCCCCTATCTGTCGGCAACATTCTCTCTGTCCCCTATCCCACTGGCCCTCCCGCCGTCCGCCCGACGCCCCGTATGTCGTCGTCAGTCGATTATGTCGATCACCTCCCCTTCTCGTCCTGACGCTGCCCCGACGTTCCTGGTCACGCAACGACCCTCCGCTCCATGCCTCGCTTGGCATCTCTCCCCCTTCCTCCCATCCCTGCCCCCCCCCACTCTGACCCCCACCCTCCCCCGGTATGCCGCCCTCGCCCATCCTCCCCCCCCCCACCCCGCACTACTCCCTTCATCGTCTTCCTCCCTACGAAACCCTTCCCCCCTGTCGATCCTTCACCTTTGAATGTTAGCTTCCGCCTTGTCCCTCCCCTCACTTCCTCCCTGTTACTGTCTGCACGTTGCTGCTTCCATGGAGACACGCGTAGCCAGCGTCCCCACCGTTGTTGATGCTCCCCCCCTTCCGCGTTATTGCTACAATCCCTGTCGACATGTCCGATCATGCCTCAGCAGAAACAAAACATGGCTAGCCGCTCGTATTTCACATCCACATCAACTATACGCCCACTTTTAACCCTGAGTTTTAGGGTTTTCCGCAATGGACGGGTCACATCTAACATCACTCAAACTCGGACTGAAGAGTCCCACCCCGAGCAGTCTCTGTCTGTCACCACCACGTTTCCGACACAACTCGTGATTTCCCTCAGCATCGCCTCTCCTCTATACCCCATTGGAACACCGTAGAGACGCACCCAGAAGGGCGTCTGGTTGATTTGCATTTGGCATGGCTGTTCCTCCTTGTTCACTTCCTTGAGAAGCAAGAGACGCCCATCGAAGTTCGACGGGGCGTCGTCCATTACCCATTGCTTGTCTCGCCAATGCGAGAATTGTATCACGAAGTTGTCACCCTCCAGCTTCTTGAACAACACCGTCTCCCGAAGACTCCATGCATGTGTTAGTGTCCGTTCCATGGCCTTTAGGTTGTAGGTGCAGTCTGTGAGAAGGCGCCCCATCAATGCCAGTTCAGTTGGATCTTCCTCCTCCTCTCCGTTGCTTACCAAGCTACCATCGATCGGTTCTTCCTCGTCGTCCAATAGGTTCAGTCCTGCATAACATTCCACTAGATCCGACGCCATAGAGCTGAGACCCAAAGCACACCTCCACACTTGAACCTACAAGGGAGAAACCCTAATCTAAGGGAGAGGGCATCCACAACTCACGTAACCCTAATCGCCAGAGCGAAAAGGTGCAAGGGGATGGGTTCGGGTAGATAAAGCTACATTGTATATATAAATTGGAGCATTTTTGGATTTTATGCAGATTTTGCTCCAGTTTCAGTTTTTGGTGCAAGGGTAGTGTTTTTTATGCAGAAACGACCTTCTAATCAAGACTCGTCACTTTTCCATGAGCCCTGATACTTTTTGGGCAAATTCCGTCTTGAGGGTCAAAATTATGATTTATTGTTTTTTTGCAACACTTTATCTTGCATTTTTGGGTTGTTCAAGTGCATGCTTTAACTTACTTTTATTCTATACTTGGACAAGCCCCTAACAGTGCTCTTATACTCTCCTTATATAACTTTTGTTAACTCCTTTCTATTAACAAGTGGTGTTTCTTATTTCTTCATACCCCCACTTTTTGAAATGACAAAGGGGGAGAAAGGTATGTCTTCTTTTTACAAAATAGGGAGAAGGCATGTCTTACATGAAGCGGAGAAGTATGTCCATGTAAGGGGGAGAAGGTAAGGGGGGAAGACATATATGTACAGAACATATATGATTAGAAGACATAGTACTCTTTAAATGTTATGAAAGCTAACCATGCAGGAGAAATAACATCAATTGAGGGGGAGTGTGAGAACTCCACTAGCATCAATTGAGTAGGAGCATCTGAACTCAATTCTATTGAAACCCCTAGGTTTCTCCTAAGGTATGACTTTACTCAAATACTTTCAACACATTTATGGAATGGTTGTCATCTTCAAAAAGGGGGAGAATGTTGACTCAAGGTCTAAATTGACTAAACCCTTATTTTGATGATGACTAAACCATTTCAATTTTTTGTGTCTAATGCTTCTACTTGAGTGATTTCAGATTAGGTATAGACACACTCCGAATTCCCTAACTTGTGCATATCAAATTGGAGAAAAGACAAGTCAAAGTCAATACAAGTGCACGTTTTTGGAATATAATGTAAATCCATTAGAATCATGTTGTAAACCACTTATAATGATTGTATGACTTGTAATTAAGCTTAGAAAAAATCAGGAGCACTTAGATCGAATGTTTAAGCACTCTAAAGCCATTTTCCAAAATTCACACCAGGTTGTTCATCAGTCGAGTTGCAAACTTGACCGGTCCTAATTGGATCTTGAAAATGACTTTTGATCGGTCGAGTTTGCACTTCACAAAACTCGACCAATCTCTCTACTAACCAAAATGGTTTTAAGTGAATCGGTCGAGTTACCCCAGGACAAACTCGATCGATGGCCTGAATTGGTCTTGTCTCTTAGTGGGATCGATCGGATTACCTTTATAGAAACTCGACCGATTGCACTATATGTAAAAGTGTAAAAAAAATATTTCTAACTGTTATGGAGTTGTAACAAGTGAAAATATATCTGTTGCAAGCCACAAAATGGTTAGTTTTTGTTCTTAAGTGTTCCCCAAGTCTAAGAGGCATCCCAAACTATAAATAGGACCCCTTGGGCTTCATTCCAAAGTTGAGTATTCAATGTAAAACTCTATGTGAGGTTCCTATTCTATAGTTGAGTACTTCCTACAGCCTCCTCTCTCTCTAAGCTTAATCACTTGCTACATTTGTCAGAGTGAGTAGGAAATTTGTAAGAGAGGTAGTCCTACATGTATATTTTGCTAGGCTCTCACTTCCACCACCTCCCTATCTCTCATTTCAACTATGAAGATGAAGGTTCTCTCTCTTGGCTAAGAGAGGTGAGGAAGAATAAGGGAAGGAGTCCCTTAGTGAAGATCAAGGCTGAAGACTTGGAGCAGGAGTGGGTAAGCCCTTGGTGAAGACAGAAGACTCCTTGCTCAAGTGGGTAAGTCCTTAGTGGAAGCTTCTCTGAGTGAAGGTGAAGTCAAAGGTTGAAGATCCAAAAAGAATTGCAAAGTCCTTGAAGGCGTAAGGCTTGTGCTTTAGTGGGTAACACCTTGGTGAAGGCTGAAGACTCTTGCAATGTGGGTAAGTCCTTGGTAAGGTGGATACTCTTTCTGCTTGGATGGGTAAGTCCTTTGGTTGGTCATGTATTGTAAATCTTATGAATGAATATAAGAGTGCAATGGTTAAGAAATCCTAGAGGATGACCTCTCTAGGTAGTGGATTGACTCACTTCTAGTTTGAAGTGTGGAACCACTCTACATAACTTGTCACTTGGTGTATGTTCAATCTCTCTTTTCCTTACTATGCATGTTTTAGTTGCACTCAAACTTCCTATTTATCAACATTATCTTGTGATATATCCTGAAGATCTAATGGATTTTGTTTAAGTGCATTCAGCTCTATTCACCCCCACCTCTAGAGCATCCAATCACCCATCTAGGATCTAACATTTTGTGCATTCCTCATGTTTATCTCCCACCCTAACTATCCAATCACCCATCTAGGATCCAACATTTTGTGCATTCCTCATGTTTACCTCCCACCCTAACACAAAGAGTATGTGATGTGTTGTAATCACGATGCATATATTTTCACCATATGCCTCACGTTGTATTCTATACAATTTCTTTAACTTTAAATTCCTTAATAACACAAAGAGTGTGAATGAAGAACATACCATTTTTTAGTGTAATAATCTCAATGAAAATTTAATAGAAGAAACTTACAAGAATTCCTTCTTAGAAGTGTGGGCAACATATTGTGCTACCAATCCCTTATGGATGGAAAATTACATGACATGAAACTTGACCTCATCGTCAAGCTTTGGGTACCATACATGAAAATCCTTTTGAAATATTTTAGATTCAACTGTATTTACCAATATTGCAATGTAGAAAACAACATATGACCATGAGAAGAATCCTCTAATAGATTTTTGGACTCATGGGATGTTTTTCCTTCCAATTTATGTTGGAATTTATCAAACATATCAATGGTGTGAACTATGCTTCAGTCTTTGATGGGTTTTAAAATTGATGTTTTTCTACAAAGATTCAAATTTTACTTTCTTCTCTTTTTGGTATTTTTCTTGAAGAGATAAGTCATATTGAAAAAAAAACTATTTCAGCGAGAGACCCGAGTTGACATAATCATAAAAAAGTGCATATGTTGATTCACTTGTCTATGGTGTAGACATTCTGTCCAAAATATGGATAAAAAATAGGGACCAAAAACAATTCTAGATCATGAATACTACTAAGAAAACTCTGTTCTTTCTTACTAGTAAGTTGAATAGATCTTGAGAAAATGTTTTCAAACTTCTATATAGATATAGTCTCATAGACTGCATGCTTTACCAATTTGGAAGCATGTTAGCTCGTTCCTAATTTCTAAGGAAGTTTTCTCATAGTGTGTCCCATACACAAGACATCACGTGTTTAAGAAAAATTCATATTAATAGCATCTATTATGTGTTTGATCTGATAAATGATATTGTCTTTTGGTTCCCACAACCCTTGTAGATCAAATTTTAAGTATGAATAGTAAACAGTACCATGCTAAGAGCTTAAAGTATTATATTAAACACATAAAGTACCACACTAAAAATATGTTGTACCAACAAATGAAATAATGACTTGCTAAAACATTCAATCCATGTTCTTATATCCATATATAAATATATATATATATATATATATATATATATATATATATATATATGCTCACATAATAATTCACAACCCATCATAATTGAATGACCATGGTGATTAATACACATGCCAATAGGAAGAAAGATTACTCGTGTTTGTTGGTGTGGTATGCAGTGACAAATGTTATGACATCATTAAGTATTTGTATGCATGTCTTGATCTTTCTTCTTCTCAAATGGCACTCTGTAGAACACCAAGGTCATGTATATTAAGAATGTATAAGAAATTATTGTTTTCTTAATGAAATAATTAGAAATAACTTCAATGTAACCTTGTACAAGGAGAAGGTGTCTATATGATACAACAATGGTCATTACATCATTCCAAGTGAAATAGCAGAACTAATACCTAGTAACGCCAACATGTATCATTGTTTGATTAGAATTCTAGTAGGAACATTGTGCTAAAATGTGTGGTTTTGTTGAAGTAAATAAATATTTATGTCACCTGCACTATTGTTGAGGTCTATCCATCTTTGGATATCGTGAGTGGTCTTCCTTTTTGAAGTAATAGTTTGATCAATTCTAGTTCTACAAGTTGATTGTTATTATTTAGTTTGAATGATGATATAAAATGTACCAAAAAATCACAATGAAGCCTATATGGGCTGGAAAAAATTTCTTTGCAGCTTGTCTATACTTGTATATAGAATCTTTAATGATATTAGGGTGTTGGCCAGCCTTGGCACAAGCAAATGATAACTCTTGTGACAATATCATCAATAGGGTCCTTACCATTGTGTTGTCATAACACCCACACCGCATTTGTTCACATATTTTGTATAAAATTATCTGGCTTATAGTATAGAGTCAAATGCCAAACTAATTTCAAGATTAAGACTCCTTCCACAACATCAAGAGTAATCAAATCAAGAATATCATAATCTTGGTATAATGACCCAAAATTTCCACTTATATAAGAATCGTTCAAGTGTATGGAATTCATCTATAAGAATGAAATGTGCAAAGGAATTATTAAAATTGAAAAAAAAGTTTGATTATAAATTATTTGGTTGTGGTATGTTTAAATATTGTACTTATACATTTTCTTACATGTTGTATCTTAGTAACTAGAATGTATTGTGATAACATAGGGTGTTGTAAACTATAATGTGAAATGCAAATTGGTATTGTGACCGGTGTTTGGTAGTGTTATTACCTGCTGATAATGGTGGCATATACAAATTTCATGCTGAACTTTTGTGTTTCAATTGTGCGATGACACTTGAAAAAAAATTGGTCATTCTATTCATCTCGTGGCTTGCGGTCGAACTTGTAACCTCTCACTCACAAATCGAGTTTCCAACCATCTGGGTGTCCTATCTTGGATTGTGTGATGACACTTTTGGTGGTCTAATAGTGTGGTTATGCAATGTGTTTTGATGTTGGAGAAGTATAACTTCAATAAAATGGGCAAGTACTGAAAAATATGGGGGAAATATTATTGTTTAAATGCATGAAGAGGAGAAAAGATATGGAAGACGACAAGTAAACAAAAGTTAAGATCAACCCGAATCAAAAGAAGTATAAACGTATCTTCTAAATAGAAAATTAGGGGCCAATAGGGTTTTGCTTGCAGTAACGGAAAAAAAGAAATAAACATAAGTACAGAAAAATAGACATATAAATCATTGTGCCATCAGAATAAGTCGGGTACGCACATAGTGATGAATATGAATGGGGACACACGAAGTAAATGTGAGTACGTTGTTTAAAAAAGAGAGGGAATTTTAAAAAAAATGAACAACAAATTATGGGCTAATGGGGGATGTGTGCGCAATAACAGAATAGAGAAAAACAGAAAACATAAGTGAAGAAAAATACACATAATACATAACAGTTTCGTTAAAATTAGAACAATAGCCACGTAGTGATGATACGAACGGAGATAGATGCAAGAGGAAAACAAGGTGGACATCAGTGTTTTTGGGATATATATGTGACTCGAAGAAATAGAAGATATTTTAAATTTGAACTACGTAACCTGTCAAAATGTATTTTGAAAATGATTGGCACATTAATGTTTTTGGGATTTCTACAGATAAGTGTGAGAGTGCATGAGATAATCGTCTTGGTAAAGATGATAGTTAAAAAAAGAAGAAATACGTGAGGTAGGCATGGGAGAAATATTTTGTTGTATGGAGAAGATAATTGTGCATTGTTTGTGGCAAGGGACAGAGTGCTCGTGTTGTGTCCTACTGTCCTTGTGCATGGTCTGTGATGTGAAAAACTTTTTTTAAACACCATCTTGAATTATGACCCTTGCAAACTTTTAATTTCACATCTTTGGATGAAGGCCATGCTAACCCTTGAAACACAATCTATGGAAGTGTGCCTCTAGGAGGAGCAACTGAGCAAGTCCGATATTTTTCTCCTTCTTAAAGGAAAGTGATGTAATCATGTAAAGCGGCACACCCACATAATTTGGAGGATGCTACAACCAGCCATAACAATGATTTGGGACTTGGGAGGCTTGAAGGTGATCGACCTTTGCCCTAAAATTAGTTTTATGCTTGCAGCCACTTTTTTTTTTGTGTGAAACACCAAGTCTACTGGTTACATGCCAGACTCAGTAATGGTAGAAGGCAAAAACCGGAAAGGAAAGGAAAGAGCATCCGTTCGGAGGTCCTCAAGGAGAGGTTGAGGGCAGGATGGCCAACTGCAACTCCTAGTCGACTGTTTGAGGCATTGTTTAGCTAGCCAGTCAGCTAGAGTATTTTGGCTTCTTTTCATGTAGCTAATCGAGAAAGTGCCAATGTTAGAACATTGATGACAAATAGCTTGTACCAGCAATCTGTATTTTAGGGGGGGCTTCTTCTTCAGCATTTATCCATTGCACTCCTGTCAAGGAGTCGGAGAAGATGGTGCATGCAGTCCTGTAATGTTGTGAAGCATGTTCCAGCCCATGCTTAACATCTATGAGTTCACCTCTCAAGGGGTCGCCCCCCCCCCCCCGTCCTTTTCAAGCCCTGTCGCAGATCCAGGCGCCTTCCTTAGAACGCGCGACTAAGCTCGTAGCTAAAGAATTGCCCGACTTATTCACAGTTGTATCAACATGTATAACGAGCTCTGTTCCAGGTGTTAGCACTTCATGCTTACGCTGAGTGGAGGACTTGAGACCTAGACTCGGCCTTTTCAAGAAAGCATCACCCGCCGTTCGGAGGTCAGCTCTGCAGTTAGTCTCTAGGACTGCTGTGGGAATGCAATGGTTGTCAAAGATGTGTTTGTTCCTACCCTTCCAGAGCCACCAACATGCAATGGTAAAAAATTGAGCCCAGTGCTCCACTTTGCTCAGTTCCTTTAAGTTGTTGTCTATCCATTCAGTGATTGAACCGTTGGAGAAGAAACGGGTGGCCTCCCCAGGTAGCAATCTAGCCCAAAGAGCCGTCGACACCGGGCAATCCCTGATTGCATGTAATATCGTTTCCAAAGGATGATGGCATCTGGAGCAAGACGCATCCTCAGTGAGGTTCTGATAGAACACATTTCGCTAGTCAACAGCCGGTTATGGTAAGCCAGCCACATGTTTGTCTTAACTCTCTGTTGGACCAACAGGGTCCATAGGATAGCAAAAATGCATGTGTTGTCGTGAGGAGTGCATTGCGTGACGTATCTATAGGCCGAGTTGGATGAGAAACGAACATCTGCAGATTGTAACCAAACTCGGCCGTCAGTACCATAGGTAGGTCTCGGTGTAGGCATGGACAGGATATCTGAACAAGTCTCTTCTGTAAACCAGTGATTACACTACAAGAGAATTGCTTTTTTGTTAGGGTTGGAGGCACAAGATCAGTAAGGGTCATGACCCTTAGTGGGCAACTGTTAGGGTCATTACGCTTGCACAACGATCCGAGCACGATTTTGCACGAAAACATTATTTACGGATGAACGGTCTAGATTATCTTTTCGGTTTCAACGACCCAGATTTGTTAGGAAAGGGGTAAAATCCTCTTGGCTTCAGTCCAGAGGCTTCCCTAGCCGCAGCCGCTCCCCGTTTGTCGAACCGACTAGTGCGGAGCACTAGCCGGAGAACATTGTTGCATCTCCAAATTTTGCGTCATCACTGCTCGCAATTTCCCTTCTTTTCAGCAGCTTCTCCACTTTTCTCCTCTCCTATTTTCCCTTCTCGTCATCCTCTGTTCCGAGCATCATCCCGACCCCCATTTCATCTATGTCTCCTCTGTCGTCGAAGCTATCTGGTAGGAGTGGCAGATCTGAAGGTGCGCAAAGGGTGGCACATATCATCCAGAACCGGCTCACTCCAAAATCTGGGGAAGGTAAGGTTGACAAGGGGCAAGGTTTAGGATGATTTTGACTGACTCTGAAACATGGTACTTAAGATAGGCGCTCTACTTCACTATGTACTTGAGAGATTTATGTATATTTCTATCTGTTGTTGTTTTAAGTCTGTATTTGTGGCTACTAGTGTAATGACCCCTTCAATCATGCTGTGATCTAGTTCCTAGACTGCACGATGAGGTGATGTTGTAGCTGTATCCAATATCCTCAAGAAGAAATCTGCCTCATGCCCACGATAACCTCTCCTAAGCAATGACGATGCCTAGGTACACACACTTACCCTTGTTATGTAGATATTGACAATTATGTTAGTATTGGTCCTCTACAATGTTGTAAGTTGTTGAACTAATAAAGATGTATGCTACACCAATTCCTTACTGCCTCATAACATATTTTACATATTTTGACCCTAAAACTCTTAATAGTTTGAACTATTTCAGCCTTGAGGGGGTCTACGACAAGGATTCTATATCTTTTCTACATCCTAAGATCTAGGTAAGTGAGTATTAATTGCATGTTCGTCGGCACATAATTCGGTTAGTTATATTATTTGGTTAGAACATTCTATTGCAAAATTGAAATGATTATCGATGATAAATCTACAATCCAATTGGGTTAGGAGATTATCATGCTGAAAGACAATACTAATTTCATAGCCTAGAAATCAAATGCTAAATTCTCTTGACTTGTTGAGAATTATGCATCATGCTCTATGCACAAATTCATAAATTGGGTTTCGTTGGGATCCATTTGCTATGGGTTTGATCCATCATTTTGGTAGAGGTAATAAAAATGCTATGGTTTTAACTGTCTGTATGAACATTTTTAATTATGCTTTTAGATGATATAAATGACCATGATTTATCAACTTTCAAGTTTCACCCCTCGGCTAGTGCAATAACGCATGAGACCATTATTTCACTCATAGAGAAACTATATATTGGCACAAGATAGCATTCCTTATTCAAGGTTCTCGGTCATAGTATTTGCAAAAAGGTAAATAACTATAGAAACCAAATATGTTTGTACACAACCTATATTCCGTGATAAATTAGAAGTTACTATACATCCCAAAAAAATATTTGATATTTCATTTAGGTGTGCTTGTGAATTATCCACACACTCTCTACGACGAAGAGGAACCATGCTTAAAGCCAAAATCCCCCTATTCAATCCTATTTCTGTGTCTTCTATTCAGGTCTAGGAAGCACAAACACTTCCTAGGAGGTGTCGCGACTGTGTGTGACACGTGTCTAACGTGGACATGCGGTGGACATGGCGTAGGCGTGTCCAATTTTTTGTTTTAAATTTTTGGGCATGGACACGTCCTGGACTCGTCATGGACACAGCCAGCGCAGCACATCAGCTAACTTGACTCAAAAAAACCGATACCCATCCCTCCCTGCTCTCCTCCAAAATTCCAAATCCAACTCTCGCTACCCCCTACCCCAACATCTTCTCCTTCCCTATAGCCGACTCCACGCTAGTTTTTTGTTTTGAATTTTTGGGCATGGACACAGTTTGGACACGTCATGGACACAGTTTGGACACGTCATGGACACAGCTAGCCCAACCCATCAACTAACTTAACTAAAAAATTAATACCCATCCCTCCACGCTCTCCTCTAAAATTCCAAACCCAACTCCCGCTACCCCCTGCTCTAGCATCCTCTCCTGCCCTACTGCCCACTCCACGCAGGTGTGTCTAGTTTTTTGCTTTTAATTTTTGGGCATGGACATGACCTGGACACATCATGGACACAGCCAACCCAGCCCATCAGCTAACTTGACTAAAAAACCAGATACCCATCTCTCCCGACTCTCCTCTAAAATTCCAAACCCAACTCCCGCTACCCCCTACCCTAGCATCCTTTCCTACCCTACCGCCAACTCCACGTAGGTGTGTCTAGTTTTTGTTTTGAATTTTTGGGCATGCACATGGCCTGGACACATCATGGACACAACCAACCGAGCCCATTAGCTAACTTGACTAAAAAATTGATACCTGTCCCTCCCCGCTCTCCTCCAAAATTCCAAACCCAACTCCCCGCTACCCCCTGTCCTAGCCTCCTCTCCTGCCCTACCGCCTACTCCACTGCTCCCCACCCCCAACTCCTTTTCTTGCAGTCGTGACCAGGGCACCATGCATACGGCTAGGAGCTCACAAGGAGCAGTGTCATTCGCAATCAACAACCGCTGTCCCAAGGAGTAGCCAGTTGGGCTGTCGCAAGCAGCAAGCAGTGCCGCAAGTAACACATGCATATTATAAAAAGTATACATATCTCTATGTAAAAATAATTCTTCGTGTCCGGCGCCGTGTTCATGTCCTAATTTTTTTTAAACCATCGTGTCCCATGTCTCGTGTCCATATATGTATTCATGTCCGTGCTTCCTAGATTTAGGTCCACCATCTCAAAAAGATGCTCGTTTACTTCAAACTTATTTAGGTTCATTATAACACATGGCTTATTACTTTCTTATAGGTTTGGATGTATATATTCTCTAAGCTTATGTTTCTTAGTAAAAGTCAATGTTAACTCATTTCATTATCTTTTTATATTTTTTGCAAAAATGAAAAATTAGAGCATATTCTTTATCACTAATAAACTTAATATTTTTGGAATTATTTGTTGGAATTTGTATATAGAAGAATTACTTGTTGTTATGTATTGAATGGTGTGTGATAGGTTGCTTCATGTTGGTGCAACTTCCTATCTTGATCATTTATTTTAAGAAATTTCTCATATTTGTTTCTTCATCAGGGTTCGACTCCATTTCAAGGGTGGTTGACAGGGCATACATGAAGAGACTTCATTGGAAAATAACTTTATTGATGGAGGTTATATCTACTCTGGTAATGACATAATGTATGGTTAAAATAAATTAGTGATGGTTTTGTTTCTAGATAAGCTCCTTGTTTCTTGTTAATTTTTATCATAGTTGATTTATTTAATGTATCACAGTATAAATATGCCTCATAAATAGCCAAGCTCTGAAAACCTATTGATAAATCTATTAAAGACATTGAAACCAATATTCTTTTATTAATTTCATTTCCATAATTAACTAGGTACAACAAACATATGGTTTTAGTAAATAGATCAATTATGATATTATTCCACTATAAATACCAACAACCATAGGCAAATATTACTAAACTATATGAACATGTCATTAATTGTGATAGTTATTTAGAATTGTGTTGCTTCTCTTGGAAAAAAAGTATATGTTTTTTGAATTGTAATTATTCATCCAACAATTTCTTATGTTGATATGTAAAATTAACGTAGGCTACATGATCTTTTTTAGTCTAATCTATGTGTTGTCCTCCATATGAAGAAGTAATACTAGAAATCTTGAACATCTAAGAAATGGATGAGTTGAAGTTGAATAAAATACTTTATGAGAAATTGTTAACAAGATACTAGAAATATAGGGTATGTTCTTAAAATACACACTCACCCCCTATAGACGTATAGTTCTTTATCCCATGGCTTAATTTTTGGATTTTTTAAAAGAAGAATTAAAATTTGGAAAAAATGATATGCTTGTATATATGTTGATGTGTAGAAAGTGATCCTCATGCTTGTCATAGCTACTTACCAATTATATTTGTCTAAACTTGTAGGTGTAGGAATTTTCATGTAATGTACCAACAAACTAAATAGAAAATTCCATGGGAGGTAGTAAATTTCCATCACATTACTGGAAGGAAATGTTACAAATCAAGGAATGCCATAAATTTTTCCATTTATTTGTTTATATGAAATGGATTGGGGTCACAAGTTCTTTGCTATGTCAAACCAAATATCTGCCATTTGATCCTCAACAAATCATTCTAGCATACTCTCACTGAACATTATTCCATTATTACTAGCATACTCGCACTGAACATTATGCCATTATTACTTAATGGAAATCCATTTACGTATGATATCATGTTGATTATTATTTATGCTTTTTCTAGTAATATTTTTATGGTGTTGAGTGCATGCTCAGGCTTATTTTATATTATTTATTTCTATTAAATTTCATAATGGGTCCATGTAGGACATCAATGAATGGTCAATTTTCATTTTAACATGTGAGAATGACAACCTCAAAGGTTCTTTGCTATGTCAAACTATATACTTGCCATTTGATCCTCAACAAACCATTGTAGTAGACTCTCATTGAACACTATGTCATTATTACTTAATGGAAATCCATTTACATATGGTGTCTTGTTGATTACTATTTGTACTTGTTTAGTAATATTTTTATTTTTGTTGAATTGGATGCTTAGGCTTAAATTATAATTTATGTTTTATTGAAGTTGATAACGGGTCAATTGTAGGCTAGGAAACGCTGACACTTCTCGGAGGCTGTCGTGTCTGTGTCCAACATGTGTCCAACATGTACACACATTGGACACACCTGGATACGTGGTGGACACTTCTCTGACGTGTCCACTTTGATTTTTTTTATTAAAGTGTCGGACACGGCTTGGGCTCTCCATGGACACATCCAAGACACTTTCCTACACACTTAAGCCTAAACATATGAAAAAATACCAAGCCATATCTAAATCTAATCCTTATGTCCTCCACTACTCCTGGCCCTACTAACATTAGTTAGTTATCTTCAGTTGCTACATGCAAGTCATCAACACTCTTTCTTAACAATTGTAGCAGTCATGGAAAAAAAGGCACGTCCTAAGGCACTAGAGGCATGCGTCTCAAGGCGAGGCCCACCCAGGGACGCCCTGAGGCTTAAGCCTCTCTCACTATTTAAGAGGCGGATGCCTCATTTTTCAAAAGGCGTAAAAAGGCACTGAGGCATAACTGAGGCGTAAGCCTCTTCCTGCTTACTGAAATTGATGGTCTACTATACTTTTTGGACCACTATTGAGCCTAGCCCAGATGATCTTTATTCAAGATAGTTATAATCCCCTTGAATTTATTCCTGTAGTGGATCATGTATATGGGGATCATCATGGTGGCTACCAAAGGGGTTATGGTCATGGTTTGACACGACAACTGCTGAAAGAGGCCGCCATGATGGAGATGGCTCAACAAACCTATCAAGAGATTGAAAAGGAAGCTGCATTTCATGCTCAAGAATTGGCCAATGCAAAACGTAGGATGGCACATATGATGGGACAGGTTGAGATCCTAAACTAATGACATCATACTCTTATCATGCATTATAAGTTGGGCTGAAGGGAACTTGACCGACTCTTTTATGTTGCATAATTACATGATAGGTCAAGTTCTTCTCATGCTCGAGGATTGAATAGTAATGAGGATGGGCCAAGTTCTCAGGAAGAACACTCAAACAACATTTGTATGTGTTCTCACATGAAACACTCTCATATAGACTAGGCACTACAAATTAAGATGTGGTCATTTTTTGTCAACAATACATGCCTTTAAGTTGTGTTCTAGAAGCATGCATGTTATCTAGTTTAATTTTAGTAGAAGATTAAATGATACATGTAAAAGTCTAACTTGTGAAATGTGACATTTTGTAAATGTAAGTCACAACGACTATACATGTGTATTTTGAAAAATAGGTGTTATGTGGTGTTGAGAAATATATCATGTTGAAACAACACATTAGTAATATGTTATGCTTCTACAATTTCAATCATAGGAATCATGATTATCATTATGAAACATATTAGTACTTTGAGTGGCGTGAAACTACCATGGTAATAGTTCCCTTTCTTTTTTGTTCCTATCGCCTTTCACATTTATATTTTATACATTCTAATATGTATTAAGTGTAGGGGAACTGGGTAACCAAGTGAATAAATGATGTCAAAGACTGATCCAGACGTTGACTTGGATATTGCAGAGCATGTACATGTGCAATGCTTGATCTCGCTACCAAAGGTACACTGTGAAGTCCTGGAGCTATATGAAGCTTACATGAAGCAACATCACAGGTGGCATTCTGGTCCCATGAATCTTTAGATTGTGTCTTCCTGATATATTCACATCACAGGTGGCTACACCTCGTCTAATCTGCATACACTTGGAGGGACGGTTACAAACACAGGGCCCAGATTACAATCGCTAGCCACGCGACATTGTAGACATACGGAGCAACATGCTCTGTGGAGAAGGAGGAACAGCAAATCTGCACAAACGATCTGATTTGTGCAATAAGATAGTTAAGTACGTGGTAATTCCTCATTGGATAGCCATGTTTGTTCCTTTTGTCTTCCGAAACAATTGAATGCTTCATACAAGAACGGTAAGACATACATTAAATAAAACATACCTTGATTCCTGTGTCTTTTAGTATACAATATATTATGATGCTAGACAGTCTTCATCCGATTACATAATAGTGAGACAACCTTAGCAACTCAATTTGTTGGTTGTTCATGCTGAATAGTATTTTTTAGTTTTAGAAATTGTGAACACAGTTAAGAACAATTGCAAAATGTATATGGCAATACATGATATATTGTTAAATTAATAGTTGTTCTTTAGGAAACTCTCCATAGAAAAAGTAACATGCATAAAACAACTACTTGATGCCATTATTATAAATTCATTTATGTTGTATGCCTACCTGTGCCATACTAAAACGAAGCTGTAATCCATCTTTTAACATGAAAAAAACTTGATCATGATGTATCTTGTTTGTAATGCTCAACAGTACACTCTGTTATCACAAGAAAAGTTTTCAAAGGAAAGTTTTCATAACAGGAAGTAGAACAATTACTTGTTACATAGTATGGTGATAAAGTATATGTTTCACACTCTTGTGCATTATGTATTGTATAGATACGTAAAGAACACATGCACAAAATGCACTGTTGAAAGGCATATAGTAAATTCCATGTGTTAAACTCTGCAAATACTATGACCACTTCAATTGAATGGTGCCCTATCAGAATAAAAATCCTGGCTTTGCCACTGGTCGTCACCAAGAAATATGGCAGGTCGGGAGAATCTAATCAGAAGGTTGATGGTGCTGCTGATACTAGTGTTGTGGCTGCTGATCTGAAGAGGTTGAAAGAGGCCCCACTCTTGATCACAACCAAGAGTAACAAGATGTACAAGAAGGAGCTCGCTCTCGCGCTGCTTCTGATGGTCGCTGCTATGTGGGCCCTTCTCTCTGCTCGCCCGGTTCATTTCTACTTGTTGTTGTTCCAGGGTCTGGCGTTCCTTATCGTTGGGCTTGACCTTCTAGGAGGGCAGTTCACCGCCTGATGATCCAAAAGTAGATAAAAGGAAGATGGGATTGCTAGCTGCAGGGAAAAAGCTGCAGCTGAGCTTCCCACTTATAATGTTGTACTAATCGGTCATGAATCGTCGTATGACCTTAGCAGTACGTAGACAAGAATGATATAGTACATGTTTACTAATTTTTGATTCAATTTTTGCTGCTGCAATGAACAGGCAACGTATATTATATAGCCTATCTGTCGGAAAACCATCAGTTGTATTTTAATTCAAGGGGCTTTGGTCAGGTCCTCCCCTATGTAAGCAAACTTTGATTAAAGAAATAAAGAATGTTGTTGTGAGTTATTAATAGCTTTACTTCTAAGCTCTTTAGAAGTTATACGTTTCAGATTCATTGTATTATATATTGTTGTTCAGCTGGTGTATATAGTTGTATTCATTATTTATTCATTCTATGGAGAAGCAGAGCCACATGGATACTTTATAGTTTTATATTAACTCTATCAGCAGTTTTCTATTAGGATCCTGACCTTAGCTCATCGATTCTGCGACCCCTTTTTGCATGAGGCTGATTTTGTGAGGGTTGCCTAATACGTAAGAATGTTCACTCTAACGCATGAGGTTTGTACATGAGCCATGGCCCTAGCAGATTGTATCATATGTTCTAGTATTAATAAACTCGTGGTCCCAATGTCCCTCATCGGAAACAAGGCTTGCCACTACCATGTCTTTGATGTCGTCAGGGATCACACGCCCTTGGAGTAAGTTAGGTGCATGGGCATCTGCGACCCACTTGTCGGTCCAGACATTAGTCTCATTGTCAGATATAGCAGCTACTCTCCAATTAGCCAGGATAAATGGCAGCACAGATTTGATCTCTCTCCAAATGTGTGAACCTGAACCGCTCCCCATGCTTTGTCTCCCGTATTTGGCTTGCATAAGAGATGTCCACGGAGCTTGCTTGCCCTGAATGAAATCTCAGGCTAGTTTGCTATCAATGCTTTGTTAAATTTCTTAGCTGGCTTGATGCCCAAGCCTCCCATATGTTGTGGTTTAGTGACGTTTCCCCAAGCGACTAAACTTGGCTTGGTGGCAACATGTGAGCTGCTCCAGTTCCTTGTGAGTTGATCAATCTTGTCAGTAATTGAGACTCGAAGCAGGACAAACTGCATGGTGTATTCATCAACACTATGCCAGTTAGGCTGAGTTTGGGCTCCAATTTCCTAAATCCTGATACTCTGCAAACAAATGCTAGTAAATCATATCAGCTTTGGCATTATAACCATCATTCAGCCATTAGGACACAGAACTTATAGACTTCACCAGTAACGTCGGAATTAGGAAGAATGAAAATTGCGATGTTCCGCCATCATTCTTCATTTCTCCGTTGCGTCTAAAAAGGAGGGCTGCCGCGCTCGCTCTGTGGCCGTAAATTAATGTAGCACCTTCAACGAGTGACCACTAGTTTGCTCATAGACTATCAGCCCACGTTTGGTGATGATGGGGTTGAAACGCTTGACTTCAACTTCACTGCCGTTTACGGGACATTTGTAGTTCGGCTTGGACTAAATCCTTATTTGATAGCAAGATTACTTTCAAATTAGTTTAAATCAGAATATTGTCACATTAGTATTAGAATAGAGAGGACAATTTTTACTGTGTTTTCAGTTCTATTCTAAAAATAGCGGGACCAGAAAAAGTTGTGGGAACAGAGGATTTGGTCCTCAGAAAAAAGTGAGGTTTAGTCTTGAACGGGGAATGGAAATTGGACTAATGACTATGTTGGACACGGGATTGGTCTGGTTTAATCAATATTAAGTTTTGTTTGTTAGTACCACGTTAATAATCCCCGGTCCAATTCAATGAGGATCTAATTTCATTCTTTTTGATAGAAATGTACTAAAGGGATCCGTTTGAGATTTTGTAATCCTCTAATTCAAGCCAACCGGTCCTTCTTTCAGTGGGACTACAAATCCTAGTCCGGATTTAGTTATGTCGTATATGTTATTTTGTTTTATATGTAACATCGAAAACGAGACTAGTCAAGTCAATTAGATTTGTCAAACAATATTGGATTAGAATAAGACTGAAATCGAGCTACATTGATCTTGTTATCTCGTTTTAATTCCAAACAACTTATAATCCAGACTAAATATTAATCTAGTTTCAAATGATTAGTTCAGTTTCAAATCTTGTGTTGTCAAACACAAACATGACATGAATATAATAACATATCACTAAATTTATTGGAAAAAAAAACTATAATCCAATTTAGATCAAAATCTAATGCTTTGCCAAACATGCACCTAGAATGTGAAGAATTTTACTTTCCAATAACCATATTGCATGAAGACCCTTACATAGAAGCGTTAATATCGTGTCTTAGGATGAAGACCATTGCTACCCTTGAAGTACAATCTATAGAAGTGTGACTCGAGAAGGTAGCCACAGAGCAAGTATATATTTTTCTCTTCAAAACAAAGGAAAACTATGCAAAATGGCACATCTACGTGACGTCAAGGATGCTACATTCACCAATAAAAAAAATTGGGAGGCTTGAAGGATATCGAGCTTTCTAATTAAAATTAGAGCTTATGCTTGCAGCCACTTGCTCCAAACGATGTGCACTTAGAATGATTTGCGCATTTTTTTTAGAAGTGGTATTCATCCCGCCTTCGCGAGCTCGTAAAGCTTGGAACATCAAGAGACAAGAAGCTATACCCTTTCAAATTGGGAAAATTATTCCCAACACATCACTTCCACCAAACTTCACACTCCCACCTCAAGAATGTGAGCAAAGCAACTATCCGCACTGTGCGACACGGATGCCGAAAAAGTGAAATTGTTAATGCGTCTGTTGTTCATGCAACATCATTGTAAATCTCTATTACCCAATAAAGTAATGCATGCATGCAGCCGTTGTATTAAAAGAATCACTACAATAAAGCAACTACCACCTAACTGATTGCATTTATTACTCCTTTTCACACAAAGAAATAGATCTAAATATTTAAATTATTATTTTTTCGAACTCCCTCTACTTTTGGATAGGATGACCACATACGTTTTTGTACACATTTTACGGCTAAGTCCAGAACCAATTTTTCAATATATTCAATGTAGTACCAAAAATCATTAACAAATATACCAGATATGATTATATGAATTAACACAGTGCGTAGAGTCAGATATTCAATTTGGCTAACGAAATAAAATACAAAATTATATATATATATATATATATATATATATATATATATATATATATATATATTCATTGTACATATATGAAAATATTATTTGATTTTATGTAAGAAAAAAATTAACAAAATAATATCGTCATGCTAAAAATTTATTTTATGGTGTCACAATATGACATTTCACAATTTAAATTAATACATAAATGTATTAAAAAATACCAAGTACTTAATCTTATTCAAAATAGTGCCAAAATATATGCACAAAGCAACTATCTGCATTATGCGACAGAGACGTCGATAGGATGACCACATATGTTTGTGTACACATTTTACAACTAAGTCCAGAACCAGTACTTCAATATATTCAACGTAGTGCCAAAAATCATTAACAAATATATCAGATATGAACTAATGCGTACAGTCAGATATTTGATTTGGATAATGAAATAAAATACAAAATTATTTATTTTATATATTTATATATTTTTATTCATTGTACATATGTGAAAATATTATTTGATTTTATCTAAGAAAAAATTAACAAAATGATATTGTCATGCTAAAAAATTATTTCATGGTGTCACAATATAACATTTCACAATTTAAATTAATACATAAATGTATTAAAATACTAAGTACTTAATCTTATTAAAAGTAGTGCCAAAATATATGCGCAAAGTAACTATCTGCATTGTGCAACATAGACACCGAGAAAGTGAAATCATTATTCCGCCTGTTGTTCATTCATCATCATTGTAAATCTCCATTGACCAATATAGCAATGCATGCATCATTATTTCATGCACGCAGCCGCCACATATAATGCCCAAATTATCATATTTTTTGTTAAGTTCAAAATCAATACTTAAATTTATCTAATACAGTGCTAAATATATAATGGTAACATACTAAAAATGTATATCACAATGTGACACAGTCGTCAAGGCGAAAATTCTACTATTGCAGATGCATGGTTGCATGTTGCATGGTTACATACATACAACTGATGTAACAAAAATAATAATTACATTCAACGACCCACCACCCAACCACTCCTTTCCACATATAATATTTTTTTCATTTTCCCTCCACTTGCATTTAAATTCATTTTTTTTTTAATTTCCCTCTACTTCTAGATGACATTGTCATATTTTGCTGCAAATATAAATACAATATGCATTGATCATCATTGCACTACCAAAAAATGTCCTAAAAAATTATCAAATATAAATTAGAGCAGTACTTACAAAAAGAAAACTTTTGTTATTAGAAAAATATAGAAACGAAGTACAATAGACATTTATAATTATTTCAAAATTTTACATTGTATATGTATAAATCTACAGTATTGCATATGATGCAAAAATAATAACATTATCCATTCAGAACGAAATGAATACTCCATTACAAATGTCATACTACCATAATTTCTTCATTAAACATCTAATTTTTGTACATTACAATACTAAAATTAAGACCAACAACTAAAATGAATAAAAATTACAGTACCAACGAATAACCCAGGTGCCATGGTCAGGGATATGATAGTGAAAATGACAGTGTGAGTGTGGCGGCCTCATGGGACACATCAGCGTGGTGGTGTTACATTGATATTCTGCGGCGGAGGAGGTGGCATGGTCATGGCACCGATAAGGTATTTCCATGTTGAAGGATGATGACACGACGAAACTCAATGGCGGATTAGGCTTGACGGGGATCCTCGGTGCAACCTTGACCTCACTGCAACCTGGGTGTGATGGCGTCTTAGATATGGCGGTCCGCTAGGACGACGACGGCTGGATGTGACAACGACGGGGGGCGCAGCGATAGAGGGATATACGTGACGACGACGGCTGGGACGACGACGGCTCAAGGCTGGGAGTGGCAGGAGGTTGGACGTCACGATGATGGGTGGGCGGAACGGCGGGGGGCGTGACACGGGGTGCGGCGGTGACGGCGGCGGGGGGCACAACGGCGGTAGGCGGGCGGAACAGTGGCGTGCGGGCAATAGGAGCTGGAGAGAATCACGTCAAAAAGAAGAAGAGGGCTGGGGTGGGTTTTATAGCCCAAGCTCAAATTCTTTTGAACCAGCGCATCTTCATTTTCTAGCGTTGTTATACTTTAAAACTAGCATTGTGCGGACAGAGCATTGGGAATATACTAAAATTAAAAACAGCATGTGTGGTTGCTGTTTGTAGCATGATCCCGAGGCTGGGGTGTGAATCCTGGTATATGTGGTGTGCTCTATATCAATACTCTTCAAATTGTACAATTGTACAATTGTAAAATCCACTCTTATGAACATCTATCCCGTAATGATAAAGCGCCTATGCATGTCTATCTCTACACTGAAGTAGTTATTTTCCAAATCCTAGTAGTATGTAAACAAACGCCAGTAAATGATATCAGCTTTGAGATCTAAAACCACCGTCGGGCCATTAGGATAATGAAAATGCCAATTGGACACCGTTTTGGAATCTAAAATAAAACTCAAGACATTATCCACCATAAAATAAAATGTGTATATTTTATTTATATATCTTTCATTTCCTAATAGAGAATGACTTGAGTTTTATTTTTAGTTTTAAAATGCATCCACATAACAAATTCCATAAAAGAAATTATAGATTTAGACCCGTCATGACGGAATTAAGAGAGAGTGAAAATTGTCGCAATCCGACGTCATTTTTCATTTGTCTGCTTACTTTGTCACCGTGAATTGAGGTCACACTAACTTGTTCACAAACTAATGAGATTGGAAAAAGGAAAATGATATATAGGCGAGAAAGGAGACGAGAAATAGGGTGACGTTTGTCCCCTAATTACTTGGACAGCCGAATAGACGGGTTGCAGCAACCGTATTATGTGCGCCTCCAAATACGGCTACATAGAAATCTAATTTGATGGGACACGTGAAAGGAGGGATAGAGAGGGTGGGTGGGGACAAAGTGGGTAGAGAAAGTGGCTGCAAGAAACAGAGAAAAAAAAGAAGAAAAGTTATTTTTGTTAATAACTTTCAAATCTTAATGTATTTTTTGATGAAATAAGTATTATTGCACTCTTTATAGAAAATATGTTTCTACAAGATCAATTTAGATATATTTTAAAAAAATATACAATCTAAAATAGGAGAGATGATGTGGTTTGAATAGGAAAAAAATATGAGAGAGTGTTTAGTTTTCTTATAACTTTCAATCCATAATAATTTTTTTGAGAGAATAAAAAAGGTTGTGTTCCTTACAAAAAATACTTTAAAGTAAGATCAATGTCAGCATAATAAAAAATAACTGACGCTACTTTCCTCATATTTCTCATAGTTTTAATAATATTTTTTCAAACCGTAATAATTGTTGACCGAACTAAAAACTATTATGTTTCATACAAAAAATACTTTAAAACAAGACCAATATCGACAAAATTGAGGAGATTGCCATTTATTTTTCTTATAACTTTCAATCCATGGTGATATTTTTGACAAAAAAAATCACTATATTCCTAACAAAAAAGTGTTTCAACACAAGACCAATTGGATGTTACCATCCAACTAGATGTAATTAGATGTATCTGACGTCCAATTGGATGTTAACTCCAGTCCAATTAGATGGTATCGTAGGTCCATTTGGATATTATCTTCGGTCTAGTTGGATGCTATCTCAGGTCCAATTGGATGTTATCTCCAGTCTAATTGGAAGTTATCACCAGTCTAATTGGATGTTATCTCAGTCCAATGAATTTCATCTTCGATCTAATTAGATGTTATCTCTGGTCCATTTGTAAGTTATCTCTCGTCTATTTGGATATTATCTCAGATCTAATTGGATATTATCTTCGATGCACTTGGATGTTATCGCATGGATAGGACAATATCTTAGGTTCAATTGGTTGTTATCTCAGGTCCAATTGTATGTTATCTCAGGTCCATTTACATGTTATTCAAGTTCAATTTTTTTGTAAGAGATAGAAAATATGAGAAATAGAAGGGAAGTAGTGTCATTCATTTTTTTTACTAAAAGTATTAGGGTTGTCAATGTGGAAGGTATTACATGTTTTCCCTTTATCCATACCCTGTAGGGTAAGGGTAAGGGTAAAGGTTTTCATTACCCGTTCCTCGTTTACCCTTTTCCTATTTTCCTGCCACATTAAAATGAGAGGGTAAGGTATGGATATTATCCATACCATTTTACCCTTTGGCCCACATTTATTTAACAAAGATATATAACCATATAGAAGTTTTTAGTTTAATTTACATCCTATTTATTTCAAGAGAAAAGTTGTTGGTTGTGGCTTGCTTTCCACTCGCACTCACACTCAAATGCATGTAGTATATTATTATCAAGTATTGAACCAATTGATAGGCAATGGAAAAAGGATGAACCCCGTCACTTTAAAATAAGTTATTCTTGAACCAATGCCTAAACATATTACATAAGTGTAATATTGACTTGCATATATCTACATTTGTGAAAACATCTTAAAATAAGTTATTATCAAGAATTTTTCATATATGCAAACATCTTAAAATAAGTTATTCTTTTTGTAAAAATTCATTATATATCAAATTAGTTGTTTACCCTTTACCCTCCCCGTTTACCATGTGGGGAGAGGGTACGTGTAAGGGGAGGGTAAGAGGATTTCTAAGAAGGGTAGCTACTCTTTGTCTTACCCACTACCCTCTACAGGGTAAGGATAAGAGTAGAACCTTACCCTCCTCATACCCTCCCTATTGACAGCCCTGAAAAGTATAACAATATAGTTTATTTTATACACATATATATATATATAAATATGTCGAAATTGATCTTGTTATAACGTATTTTTTATAAGAAGTGTAATGATGTTTATTTTATCAAAAAATACATTACGATATGAATGTAATTAAAAAAACTTACTTTTTTTTCTTTCTCATTCAACCACTTTCTCTACTCTCTCCCTCTGTCCCCACTACCCCTCCCTCCCACAATTTTATATTCATCCAATTTTCAGACAACATTCTATAGGTATTGGTAAGGCATTAGCAGATGACAATGTTTATTTACCTCCTACGTGACATCCCGCTATCACACGGACAATGAAATGTCACATGAAAATGTAAGGAACTTCCGTAAACCACATATTACCAAAAACATGGGTTTAGTAAAACCGATTGCGGAAAGCAGATAATAAAGACACTATTGCATCCAGACCCTTATCCTGCAAGGAAACATGTTATATAAACTTACATAAACCTTGATACGTGTCCACAACTTATAGGAACCAGCTGTTACATAGGCACAAAGAGTTCACCACCTATTTATATACAGAACAGGACATACCAAGCCAACAGCAGGATAAACAAAGCTACATCAGCTATACATCGTGAAACGTCGTCAAAACACCTCCAAGGACCTGAGTGTACAAGGATGACTCTAGGACTCTACTACAAAACAACCAAACCAGCAGCATATCCATCTCTTGCCTCCTACTGTCCTTCTTGCTGCTCGACCGCAACCTCACGACCACCACCACATCTAGCACGATCATCTAAAAAGGTTGTAAACCAGCGAGGTGAGACACACAGTCCCAGCGAGAATCATAACTCCCCTCCGAACTATAAAACTTCAGATAAAGCAGGTAACTGATATAAGCAGCATACTGAATAGAGCTTAACTTTATTAACAACTTACCCAGATATCCGGGAGGCATATAACCAGATATTTCTTTATGGAACATGATTGACAAGACAAGCTTTATAAGAACTTATCACAAGATATGAGGAATGTAAAAATAACTACAAGATATAACTAGGGCAACTATACAAGCAATTCTTCAACCAATGTTCTGTGTGTTGCCTTAAGCAATATATACTATACGACTGGATTACGATTTATTATGCCCTGAGGAAGTGAGCCTTACCGCTCAAATCCAACCTTCAGTTGTGAAGCCCAAAACCAATGCCATACAAGGTCAATGGATGAGTCGGACTCCACGACCTCACCTCTTCGTGGTCGGTGCATGATAACTAAAGTAGGACCACAGTCTCTTGCTTGAGTGGCCTCAGCCAAAGGATTTTCTCACGCAGTCTACCCTTTTATCTAGCCCACCTTGGTACAGGTCACGACGCTAGTATACTTGAGCCACAAGCCAGTTCACCGTGCTCCTTAAGCAACGAACACATTCATGCTCTATCATACTGAGCCATGGGCCTATTCACCATGCTCTTATACACATCTTGAGTCTACAACCGCAGTTGCACTCTAATTCTCCTACTTTTGATTAGGAGAAACCTTGAGTATTCAACAATATGCGCTCCAAGTAATCCCATAGGATAAACCTATTTTACCATCACCAGCTACTGACGATGACGGATCTATGGCCAGGGAAAAACTACATGAAATGTTCCACTGTAATTAATTAGTATAGTTTTAGGTAAGTTGTTGAGGCAACCAGGTTATAAAACATAAACAACATTATGTCACATTATTACTGTCATTATCACATTTCCATGGGATCTCAGTCCCTCATCACATAATGCCACTGCCTCTTAAGGCTTCATCATCATGCATCATTATGGGATATCAATCATTTATCTCAACATAGATGATAAAACCTTAAACAGCCACTCAGCCTTTATCAGGTCGCCAGACCTTTCTCATCATACTGGTGGACATGTTATCTCATCAACAAGGAACATCATAATTCAGTGTTATACAAAACACATACACCTAATAGCTCTTACCTGGCTATGAATTCATTTGATACAACTGCATGGTTAGTATGCATATCAAGAGCAATAATTGGATCACCAACCATAAATCTTAGAGAACATAGTATTATTATCGTTCCATTCAGATTTAGGGAGCATATGATTGGAACTACATCAATTATTGTAATCATATGGAGTATAAAGTTGTATCTACATGTCTGACAATTATATTAGTGTTGTCCAACCATGAGCATCCATAATGCCTTATATCTTATGAACATAACCATTATCTTGTCATCTTACTTAACAACGTCTTTAGGTAAAAAAACATATCACGAGTCACAACATATCTTTCATATCTCAAAAATATCTTAACCAAAGATGTGGGCTTGAGATAACAGGTTCACCAACCTAGAGTTCCCGGGCTAGGCGCATCCCTCACAAAAGGTGTCTCCTATCCTCACCAAAGGTGTGGCGGGTAAGGAACTAACCCTCATTTAAAGGATATCATCTACAAGCATAACGTGCACCCATGTACAAGGGGATAATGGGTAGACTAGATCTAAAGGCATGTCGCACAGCCATGGACCAAGAGTGTATCATGCAACCTGGTGCAAGGGGATATCGTGCAGCCATGACCAGGGGTGTGTCGGGCAAGACATCCACCCCATCGACCAAGATGCCCTTTGCCCACTAGGGTTAGGGTTCCATATTGGGCAACCATAAACACCATGTCACCTAAGGCCAAAACCATACCGCTCAACCTGCACCCTCTTGGCTAGCACAACATGGTGTCCAAGGGACTCTCATATCACCCAAGGTACTCAATCTAGGGTTTCACCATACATGACTCATATCGGGCGACACCAGAACTGTAGTGACCGACAATCAAATCATTACTAATTAAGAGGAATTAAACATAAACAGCAGATTAAAAAAATCACTAAAATTTAAACCATTTTTCAAAGAGATCCATTCCAAGCAAAACTCTTACTGAAAGATCCAAAACGTTATATACATCATTATTCACATTGTACATATGTGGTACATCTCATCTCGAGAATAACAATAACATTTGCTTTACCAAACTATACATGAGCAACATAAAACCTCGAGGCGCGTAAGCCAAAATCTCTTATTGATTCATAAAACCAGTACGAATCAACTCCAAGGACCTGAGAGTACAGAGACGACACATAAGACTCATATCTACAAGACATGATAGACAGTACACTCAACCTGAGTTGTCACTGCTTCCTCAGCTGTTGTTCTTCCTCTACAAAAAGGTCTTCACCTCCTCGTGCATGTCCACCTAAAAATTTGGGTCCCACGGGGGTGAGACAATTGTAATTGTCCCAGCGAGAGATATAACTCTCCGTCGACCGTATTATTATCACAAATTAAGCATTTATAAACTGAGCAGAGGTTCTTTTTATATGAACAGGAAGAATAATTTACTATATGAACAGAATGAAGTAATCTCCTTTCTTAAGGAGAACATTGCATCTACCCATGGTAGAGTTATAAATCATCTATCTACTTTCCAAGGAATGTAAATAAACATAAATAACATATATCTACTAAGATGTATAACTGATTTGCGCATCAACAAATGTTTCTCATATTCGATCCTTAAGCAGATATGCTACACGGCTGATTACATTTTACAATCACACTTATGCCCTGAGGAGATGAGGTATACCGCTCATCTCCAACCTTCGGTTGTGAAACCCAAAGCCGGTGCCATACATAGGTCATCTAATAGAGTCGGCTGCTATGACCTCCCATGTCTCGGTCAGTGCGAGACCACAAGAAGGACTAGGTCAACTGCTTATCATAGCTTACCAGGGTATACTGGCAACTGCTATAGAGTTACAACATCATCTGCCTCTCTTCGAAATCAAGAGATTTTATGTTTATCTCCACATCATCCGACATTCATCATCATCATCATCGGGAGATTCGTGATACATCCATCTTGGCCTTTATAATGAAGGATTGAGAGATCTCATGTTAATCTCATGTCAATCCCTTCAATAGGGCGTAAGGTATTTGCACCCATCACCCCCACATATTCAACAATATGCGTTCAACAGGAGATCCCGTAGGAAAACCTTTTTCACCATCACCAGCTACTGACGATGATGGATCTATGTCCAGGGCACTACATGATAAAATTCCACTTGATTAATTAAGTGCATTACCATATTCTTTTAGCATCAGTCAAGTTTCAAACAAGAATTATTATAGCATATGCTACAAAGAAAGGTGTAATACATTTATCAAGTACTTTCAAAATCTTTAAAACACATAATACTTGGGATCTTAGTCCCTTATCACATTACTGGAAATTCTCATCCCTTCACATTGTCATTATCATGATTACTGGATATGGGCATTCAAACCCTTAGTTCATCACAGAACATTGTTACCACTTATTAGGTAACTAATACCTCTAGGTCCTCAGACCAACGTATACATGGTACTTGTTATACAAGCATCTCACATTGCTCACAAGGCCCATTAAGTATCTTGTCACCTCTCACTAGGGAACAACTTATCACATGGCTCGCAAGGCCATTGTACATCTTGTCACCTCTCACTAGGAAACAACTTGTTCACATGGCTCACAAGGTCATTACACATCTTGTCACCTCTCACTAGGAAACAACTAATCACATGGCTCACAAGGCCATTACACATCTTGTCACCTCTCACTAGGCAACAACTTATCACATGTCTCACAAGGCCATTACACATCTTGTCACCTCTCACTAGGCAACAACTTTATTCACATGGCTCACAAGGCCATTACACATTATACTTGTTATACAAGTAATTAACATGCCTTACAAGGCTTATGCAATAAGAGAAATACAACCTTCCCATCATTAGGGTTAGAGTTTTCCCTTTCTTATCGATTAGGGTTTCTCTTACATATCATTACCCTTCATTAGGGTTAGGGTTTTCCATTATTAACCATTTAGGTTTTCAAGATCATATTATCAATGATCAAACCCTAATTCATTGATCCACACATCTAGGAGCAAACATTGATATCATAAGTATTCAATCATACTTATTCATTCTCATCATTTATCATTAAATGAATCATCAACACAAGGTATGTGTTCCTCTCTCATCCTTACCAGGGTATGATTACATCAGACTTTATTAACTTGGCTTAACCCTTTCTCAAAGTATGTTAGCCCACACTTATCAAAGTGAATTAAACTTATTAAATCTCAATGTAACAATTGACATAACACACTTCATGTGTTATTCATCCAAGTATATTGGATTTAAGGTGCATCAAGGTACATCAACCTTGAAGTGTTGGATGTGATATCTATCATGTCTTGATGTATCACTTCCCTCATCACTTTTAACATACTTAAGTTCATCAACTTATCTTGTATTAGGGTATGTCCCATCCTAATACTTTATGCACTAGCTCATCACAATTATCATGCAATGTATTAGTCATAAGTCACACAATTGAATTATTCAACCATCATTAATGATATGAACTCATCTCGGGTTAAGGCATTATTGATATAGGATTAACCATTATCAACCACTCTAGGTGTTTCACCTATCAAGGTATTATCCACACCATTACTTGGTGTTACACTCATCACTCCTAAGAGTGTCTTGCCCTTACTTTTACAAGGTGTATAGGGTTAAATCATGTGTATATGTTCACCATATCGGGTTGTAGGTGTATAGACACTCACCATATCGGGATAGGATTTGCACTTGTCTCCATATCAGGCATGAGGTACCTTCTTGACCTCATATCGGGCACAAGATATATGTATGTGTCACCCATGATACTTATTATGTATCAGCCTATCACCTTGTTGGGCTAGAAGTACATTCAATAACCCTATCGGGCCATTCACCATCTAGGGTTAGCCATGATGGGTTAGGGTTACCATATTGTTTAGGGTTGTGTATCGTGCAACCCTGTCATGCAACCATGTCATTCAAGGTCATGTAGGTCTCATGATACTATGTATCAATGATGTATCATATGATCATATCATGCAATAGCACTTGTTACTCTTCACTTATATCGGGTTACCCAATTTAGGGTTTCTTGTCAACTTACAAGTATACAATTGACCTTGTATCGTGCATGGAGTCTATAATAGACTTCCTATCGTGAAAGAGGTGTATACTACACCCCCATATCGTTCAAATAGGTTTAAAAACCTATTCATATCATTTTAGGGAAATAGGTGCATCATCATATCGGGTTAGAGGTGCTTGCTTATGTGCATGCACCCGATATCACTTTTATAAGGTGATATCACAATCTTCAAGCTCTACATATTTATTCTAACTATTATAGTTCAAGTCAACAGGTCTAAGAAACTACTAGAACTCATAATTTCATCAACTATTTCAGGAAATTTTGGAATTAAAAGTAGATCATTAAATACAACAATTTAGGTGATGAATAATAACATGATTGAGTTCAAGTTATATAACCCGCCTTAAGAACCACTTCAAAGCTTCAAGGTCCAAAGCTACATGTTCCTAAGGTTGAATATGACTTTATCAAAGGTTCAAGGCTCTTTCACAACTCCTTCATATACAAGGAATCGCCATGGATAAGCATTTGGTGAAGAAGAAAAGAAAGGTAGATCATAACCCTAATTCCATGCTTAAATTCAAGCTTGAAGACAACTATATCTTAACTTAGGGTTAAGTTTTAAGTTCCTTAGCTTATTGGCCAACACCCTACCACTCTTGGGTGATATGTACTTCCTCTTGGCCGACACAACCTTGCTTGTGGCTGATACCCCCTCACTTGTGGCCAAAATCACTTCAATTGGCCGATATCAACTTGATATGGACAATATCAACATGGTATGGCCGATACCCAAGGCCTATGCACGATACCCTTGTGCCCTTGCACGATATGCCAACCCTCTTGCATGATATGATACTCACTTGCATGATATGACACTCACTTGGAGTCAAAACACTTCACTCTATAGCTGATATCACCCTATATGGCTGATATCACCTACTTGGGCGATATGCTCATGCCATGGGCGATATCCCAAGGCCCATGCACGATACCACAGCATCCCTTCACTATATGGTAGATCTATGCACGATACCTTAGGGTAGGAGGGTGGTAAGGGTCGCAAAATTGCACCAAGGGGTGAAACTAGGGGTATATATACTTGTTGATCATGAAGAAAGGCAAAAATGAGGTGTCAACATTTTGAGCTAGTAGGTGCCACGTGTCATGCATGGGTGACACATGTCCATGCATGCATCGACATTTATCTTGTCTTTCAAAACGTTTGAGCATCATCTTGAGATGCAAATTCGTCCATTACTTATCCATTTGGATAAGTCATCTAGGTTTAATCACTATTTTAAGTCAAGCCGATACACTTTTTCTAAGGAAACTTGTTGGCCATCACACCTCACCTCCTTGAGCTGCTTTGCACGATATGGACTTTTCCAAGAGTTCACAAAACGATATGGGACACCTCCTTGGTCTCCATGGCTGATAGGCATTCATATATAAGCTTTTCAACTTGATACAACTCAAGTTAAGCTTCCAAATTCAACCCTTTTTCTTGGTCATTTCATCACCAAGAGTATCATCATTCATAATTGATCCAAACATGGTGTCTCATTCATTATATATCCTCTAAATGATACATAGAGGAATTAGGGACGTTCTAGAGGTGGTAAGTTGCATATCAACCCCACATTTTTGGTAAATGACAATTTGTACCAAAATTGGTGCACAAGGTACCAGCATTGTTCAAACAAGTTCAAACTTGGAATTTAGGCTTTCCACAAGCCACCACCTTGCATCATTCTCTAAATAATGATGCTAAAACACATGAAGCATGTTCAAAATGTGAAATTTTGCATTATAACCCCTCAATTTGGGTAAATTTCACTTTGGTCCAAAACAAAGGAAAATTGTTGAAACAACATTCAATCGGGACCAAACTTGAAACATGAGTGTGTCACATGATAACAAAACACCTTAGAGGATTATATTAAATTTCTAAGAAACTTTATTAGCCAAAATAAATAGGGTTACCTCATAACCCCGATCAGGGTTGTTACAAGTTATAAACCCCTTACAAGGATTTCGTCCCCGAAATCCCAGGTAAAGGAAGACATATATTATTCATTCATCATACCATCAAGTCTCCACATAATATCTTAATGTCATGGAGATGACATAGAACTTTGATCAACACAAAGTTCTTCCACACAGGGTTATCATTGAATCTTTCACACAGGGCACATATTCCACTATCTTTTTCATTATTGACTGTAGAGTCAACTCTGTGTCAGGTAATACTCTTCTTATTCAGAGAAACATTATACATACCTTATTTAACTCAGGTGTCATACCTTACTGATTTGTCACCTTTCTCAACTTACAACTTTATGTGACAAGATTATGGGAAGTCTCCCATACTCCTCATTTAGAATTTTACTTTTAAAGGAAAGACCAGAGTCATGTTCTGTCACCCACTTGTGACTACAAGTCTTATCATATATTTTCTGTGCCATCTAATCTACTGACACAACATTAAACTTTCTTACTACTTGTACCAACTATCTCATTAGTTGTACATTCTCTTATAATAAGGGGAGGTTACTTATCAATTAAGAACTTATCTTAGAGGTATCTTTAGATGTTATGTATAAGATGCCTTAACAAATCTAGGTAGGGGTATTCTAGGGAATTATTTTTAGCTTGATAAGCTTTTCCCACAATGATTTTACAATTGTTCCTTCAAACAGTACATCCTTATCGATGTTATGTTTATGCAGAGCATAAACCCCTAACATGTGATGTCCATACTATTTTATGTAACTAGACTGATTTCACAGTTGGCCATCCCAGGTAACCCACATAAATCAGTTGATTAGGAGTTATTCTTTTACTTTGCCATATCACGTGATACTTCTTAGATACCAGAATTTCTTATCTTGGTATCCATCACATGTGTCAAAAACACATCACATCCTCATATTTCTTTCATCTTGGGACATTACTTGTTACACATATCTTTATCTTGGAACCAAAGTCCAAGACAAACTGATACTTTTCTAAGTATCCATCAATTGAACATTTTTAACTTATGCACATCAAGTGTCATAAGACCCACATGATTACCATGTCCCAGAAGGGAAAGAACACAAAGGAACATATTCCTTTCATCACCCCATCATTACCCAGGGTTGTTTATCAAAGAGGAGACATCATTATCTCATAAGATTTATTATATGAACTTTCACTGTTCATGAGTCATTTACACTCATTTCATCTTAGATTCCTTGCCATTAGCATAGGAATTATAAGGGTGATTACATGTCATTATTCATTTCTTTGTTATTGTCTAACATGTTCATGAGCATTTTGTGATTTTATCACATTTCCCATTTCCACATCATGGGAAAAGATCTTTACTATTCATACATGCTTTATCTGACAGGGATCATCTCCCTTGTTCTCATTCTCTTATCATGAGGATTATACTTTTCATTTCCTCATACATACAGATTGATTTGAGATCATCTCAGATTCCATTTAATGCACTTTGTAGGTGATTTAGATGTCCATACCATTTTTCCAGTTTCATTATACTCACTAGATTGTCTCAGAATGACTACTTGATTAGAGTAATCAGAAAGATAACAATCTAAGAGCCCCATACTTGCCCTATCTCAAATAATTATATACCTGGCCAGGGTATACAAGTACTGAGATTAGGTAGTATGCACTTTATTTACTATCATGTTCCTTACTTTTCATGTTATCTAAGAACATAGGATTTAGCATCCCTGGATTTTCTCCAGGCATCACCTCTATATCTCATCCTCTTTCACATAGATAACAGCAATTATAGAGCATTTAAAAGAATACTGAACAGAATATAAATTATAGTTCTCATCATTTCTTCCCTATGTCCCCATAGGACAATCAATAGGGAAGTCCATAACAACAATCCTTTTTAGGATTATCAGGTAACATCAAAAGAAGGCATATTAAAATGAAAAAAGCTCTATCTGATTGTTACCCCTCGCGGTCATCCACCGCTTTAGGTTGACTCAACCCATAGAGTCTAGTTGTTTCATGTTGTTACTTTTGGCTTTTTAGAACCACTAGGCAAAAGTCTCTGGAATTGTAATGACATTTCCTTAATTCTTGGCTTATTGCCCCTTCTCGGGCACTGCCATCACAGATATACTATCTGTCTAAACTTATGGCAGAGTCTACTTTCTCGCCATATGTTAATCTTTCCCACATTTTCCACTGTTCCAACATGACTATGTCATTCAGGAACCCTTTCAAAGCCCAAAGTTTCTGTATTGAGGACTGGTAACCTAGGTTGTAATGCTAGTATCCAGTCTACTATATGCATCACTGTTGTCCTAACCTACCCAACAAGAGCATAAACATAGGATTCTCTATCCTGATCAGGTCATGATGGGAATTCTCAGGCATTCATTCTTCTCTTGCCTGATCCCTTACACCCTTCTGGTGCAACAACATTTCCCTCAACAATGTATTCCTCATGTTCCCCAGTCATTTATAAACTTCACCCTTTCTTCTGCACAAGCAGAAGTCACTATAGGGTATACTGGAGGACACTAACACAGACTCAACACCTTAGTCCTATGTCTCTGTAGACTCAACGAACCTTAAGCTTTGATACCAAAATTGTAGCGACCGACAATCAAATCATTACTAATTAAGCGGAATTAAACATAAACAGCAGATTAACAAAAATCACTAAAAATTAAAACCATTTTTCAAAGAGATCCATTCCAAGGGAAACTCTTACTGAAAGGTCCAAAACCTTATATACATCATTATTCACATTGTACATATCTGGTACATCTCATCTCGAGAATAACAATAACAGTTGCTTTACCAAACTATACATGAGCAACATAAAACCTCGATGCGCGTAAGCCAAAATCTCTTATTGATTCATAAAACCAGTACGAACCAACTCCAAGGACCTGAGAGTATAGAGACGACACATAGGACTCATATCTACAAGACATGACAGACAGTACACTCAACCTGAGCTGTCACTGCTGCCTCAGTTGTTGTTCTTCCTCTGCAAAAAAGGTCTTCACCTCATCGTGCACTTCCACCTAAAAATTTGGGTCCCATGGCGGTGAGACAATTGTAATTGTCCCAATGAGAGATATAACTCTCCGCCGACCATATTATTATCACAAATTAAGCATTTATAAACTCAGCAGAGGTTCTTTTTATATGAACAGGCAGAATAATTTACTATATGAACAGAATTCAGTAATCTCCTTTCTTAAGGAGAACATTGCATCTACCAATGGTAGAGTTATAAATCATCTATCTACTTTGCAAGGAATGTAAAGAAACATAAATAACATCTATCTACTAAGATGTATAACTGATTTGCGCATCAACCAATGTTTCTCGTATTCGATCCTTAAGTAGATATGCTACACGGTTGATTACATTTTACAATCACACTTATGCCCTGAGGAGATGAGGTATACCGCTCATCTCCAACCATCGGTTGCGAAACCCAAAGCCGGTGCCATACATAGGTCATCTAACAGAGTCGGCTGCTATGACCACCCACGTCTCGGTCAGTGCGAGACCACAAGCAGGACTATGTCAACTGCTTATCGTAGCTTACTAGGGTATACTGGCAACTGCTACAGAGTTACATCATCAGCTGCCTCTCTTCAGAATCAAGAGATTTTATGTTTATCTCCACATCATCCAGCATTCATCATCATCATCATCGGGAGATTCATGATACATCCATATCGGCTTTTATAATGAACGATTGAGAGATCTCATGTTTATCTCACGTCAATCCCTTCATTAGGGCGTAAGGTATTCACGCCCATCACCCCCACATATTCAACAATATGCATTCATCAGGAGATCTCTTAGGAAAACTTGTTTCACCATCACCAGCTACTAACGATGATGGATCTATGGCCAGGGCACTACATGATAAAATTCCACTTGATTAATTAAGTGCATTACCATATTCTTTTAGCATCAGTCAAGTTTCAAACAAGAATTATTATAACAGATGCTACAAAGAAAGGTGTAATACATTTACAAAGTACTTTCAAAATCTTTAAAACACATGATACTTGGGATCTTAGTCGCTTATCACATTACTGGGAATTCTCATCCCTTCACATCATCATTATCATGATTACTGGATCTGGGCATTCAAACCCTTAGTTCATCACAGAACACTGTTACCACTTATAAGGAAACTAATACTTCTAGGTCCTCAAACCAAGGTATACATGGTACTTGTTATACAAGCATCTCACATGGCTCACAAGGCCCATTAAGTATCTTGTCACCTCTCATTAGGCAAAAACTTATCACATGGCTCGCAAGGCCATTATACATCTTGTCACCTCTCACTAGGCAACAACTTATTCACATGGCTCACTAGGACATTACACATCTTGTCACCTCTCAATAGGCAACAACTTATCACATGGCTCACAAGGCCATTACACATCTTGTCACCTCTCACTAGGCAACAACTTATCACATGGCTCACAAGGCCATTACACATCTTGTCACCTCTCACTAGGCAACAACTTTAATCACATGGCTCACAAGGCCATTACACATTATACTTGTTATACAAGTAATTAACATGCCTTACAAGGATTAGGCAATAAGAGAAATACAACCTTCCCATCATTAGGGTTAGGGTTTTCCCTTTCTTATCGATTAGGGTTTCTCTTACATATCATTACCCTTCATTAGGGTTAGGGTTTTCCATTATTAACCATTTAGGTTTTCAAGATCATATTATTAATGATCAAACCCTAATTCATTGCTCCACACATCTAGGATAAAACATTGATATCATAAGTATTCAATCATACTTATTCATTCTCATCATTTATCATTAAATGAATCATCAACACAAGGTATGAGTTCCTCTCTCATCCTTACTAGGGTATGATTACATCAGACTTTATTAACTTGGCTTAACCCTTTCTCAAAGTATGTTAGCCCACACTTATCAAAGTGCATTAAACTTATTACATCTCAATGTAACAATTGACATAACACACTTCATGTGTTACTCATCCAAGTATATTGGATTTAAGGTGCATCAAGGCACATCAACCTTGAAGTGTTGGATGTGATATCTATCATGTCTTGATGTATCACTTCCCTTATCACTTTTAACATACTTAAGTTCATAAACTTATCTTCTATTAGGGTATGTCCCATCCTAATACTTTATGCACTACCTCATCACATTTATCATGTAATGTATTGGTCATAAGTCACATAATTGAATTATTCAACCATCATTAATAATATGAACTCATCTCGGGTATGGCATTATTGATATAGGATTCACCATTATCAACCACTCTAGGTGTTTCACCTATCAAGGTATTATCCACACCATTAATTGGTGTTACACTCATCACTCCTAAGAGTGTCTTGGCCTTACCTTTACAAGGTGTATAGGGTTAAATCATGTGCATATGTTCACCATATCGGGTTCTAGGTGTATAGACACTCACCATATCGGGCTAGGATTTGCACTTGTCTCCATATTGGGCATGAGGTACCTACTTGACATCATATCGGGCACAAGATATATGTATGTGTCACCCGTGATACTTATGAGTTATCAACCCATCACCATGTCAGGATAGAAGTACATTCAATCACCCTATCGGGCTAGTCACCATCTAGGGTTAGCCATGATGGGTTAGGGTTACCATATTGTTTAGGGTTGTGTATCGTGCAACCCTGTCATGCAAACATGTCATAAAAGGTCATGTAGGCCTCATGATACTAAGTATCAATGATGTATCATATGATCATATCATGCAATAGTACTTGTTACTCTTCACTTATATCGGGTTACCCAATTTAGGGTTTCTTGTCAACTTACAAATATACATTTGACCTTGTGTCGTGCATGGAGTCTATAATAGACTTCCTATCATGAAAGAGGTGTATACTACACCCCCATATCGTTCAAATAGGTTTACAAACCTATTCATATCATTTTAGTGAAATAGGTGCATCATCATATCGGGTTAGAGGTGCTTGCTTATGTGCATGCACCTGATATCACTTTTATAAGGTGATATCACAATCTTCAAGCTCTAGACCTTTATTCTAACTATTATAGTTCAAGTCAACAGGTCTAAGAAACTACTAGAACTTATAATTTCATCAACTATTTCAGGAAATTTTGGAATTAAAAGTAGATCATTAAATACAACAATTTAGGTGATGAATAATAACATGATTGAGTTCAAGTTATATAACCCGCCTTAAGAATCACTTCAAAGCTTCAAGGTCCAAAGCTCCATGTTGCTAAGGTTGAATATGACTTTATCAAAGGTCCAAGGCTCGTTCACAACTCCTTAATATACAAGGAATCACCATGGATAAGCAATTGGTGAAGAAGAAAAGAAAGGTAGATCATAACCCTAATTCCATGCTTCAATTCAAGCTTGAGGACAACTATATCTTACCTTAGGGTTACGTTTTGAGTTCCTTAGCTTATTGGCCGATACCCTACCACTCTTGGGCGATATGGACTTCCTATTGGCTGACACAACCTTGCTTGTGGCCGATACCCCCTCACTTTTGGCAAAATCACTTCAATTGGCCGATATCAACTTGCTATGGACAATATCAACATGATATGGCCAATACACTTTCTATGTCCGATACAAAAGGCCTATGCATGATACCCTTCTGCCCTTGCATGATATTCCAACCCTCTTGCATGGTATGATACTCACTTGCACGATATGGCACTCACTTGGAGTCAAAACACTTCACTCTATGGCCGATATCACCTACTTGAGCGATATGGTCTTGCCATGGGCGATATCCCAAGGCCCATGCACGATACCACAACATCCCTTCACGATATGGGAGCTCTATGCACGATACCTTAGGGTAGTAGGGTGGTATGGGTCACAAAATGGCACCAACAGGTGAAACTTGGGGTATATATAATTGCTGATCATGAAGAAAGGCAAAAATGAGGTGTCAACATTTTGAGCTAGTAGGTGCCACGTGTCATGCATGGGTGACACGTGTCCATGCATGCATAAACATTTATCTTGTCTTTCAAAACGGTTGAGGATCATCTTTAGATGCAAATTCGTCCATTACTTATCCATTTGGATAAGTCATCTAGGTTTAATCACTATTTTAAGTCAAACTGATACACTTTTTCTAAGGAAACTTGTTGGCCGTCACACCTCACCTCCTTGAGCTGCTTTTCACGATATGGACTTTTCCAAGAGTTCACAAAATGATATGGGACACCTCCTTGGGCTCCATGGGCGATAGGCACTCATATATAAGCTTTTCAACTTGATACAACTCAAGTTAAGCTTCCAAATCCAACCCTTTTTCTTGGTCATTTCATCACCAAGAGTATCATCATTCATAATTGATCCAAACATGGTGTCTCATTCATTATCTCTCCTATAAATGATACATAGAGTAATTAGGGACATTCTAGATGTGGTACGTTGCATATCAACCCCACATTTTGGGTAAATTACAATTTGTACCAAAATTGGTGCACAAGGTACCAACATTATTCAAACAAGTTCAAACTTGGAATTTAGGATTTCCACAAGCCACCACCTTGCATCATTCTCTCAATAATGATGCTAAAATACATGAGGCATGTTCAACATGTGACATTTTGCATTACAACCCCTCAGTTTGGGTAAATTGCACTTTGGTCCAAAATAAAGGAAAATTGCTCAAACAACATTCAATCGAGACTAAACTTGAAACATGAGTGTGTCACATGATAACAAAACACCTTAGAATATTATATTAAAGTTCTAAGAAACTTTATTAGCCAAAATAAATAGGGTTACCTCATAACCCAGGTCAGGGTTGTTACAAGTTCCAACCCATGTCGCCCAGGGCACCAAGAAGGGATATCTACCAAGCATGACATCAACCAAGAGCATAACGCCCACAAACATCATCTAAGGTAAAGGTTAATATCAGTAAAAAGGGTCAAACACCACTTAGCATATCACCCAAGACTCATCCCAAGAAGAGGGATATCGGGCAGAACACCATAAAGGGGTATCATGCAAGAGTTCAAGGCCATGACGTGTTGGTCATCTTCAACCTCAGGACTGCCACCAAGAAGCCCTAAGAGTTTAAGAGAGTTGGCTCACCTCTCAAGACAATTAAGTGAGAGATGGGTATTGCACAACTTCCATCATTTATCAGGCAACAAGGGGTTCCATCACCATATCGGCCAACCAACCAAAGCTCAACTCACTAATGGATTTGGAGACCCTAGGCTCACCTCTCAACAACTAAGTGAGAGAGAGGTTTTGCCCAAGGAACTCCACATTCATGGTTCGGCCAACCCAAGGTAACCCAAGATAACCATCTCCACAAATTCTAGGGTATATCTAAAGCAACCTTATAACCATTAAAATAAGAAACATAGCTAAAAGATGACATGGCCGATCAAGATAGAACATATAGCATGCAACATGAAAAAGAATTAGTATAGCTAGGGTTAGGAGTTATGTAACTCACCTCAAGCTCTAAAGCTCCAAGCTCCCAGCTCCAAGCTCCAAGATCCAAGGAACCACCACAAGAGGAGAAGGAGTAAGGCACTCTCTAGGGTTCGGCCACCACTAGAGGAAGAAGGAGACTAGAGCTATGTCACCCACCAAGGAGAGAGTATTGACCACCAAGCTCCACTAAGGGGAAGTGTATCGGCCACCAAGGAAGAAGGAAAGCAACAAAGGGAACTAAAGGAGCTGCTAGCAAGCAAGAAGGGTCGATTATATACTTAGGGGTGAAGAAGGATAGCATGGAAAGGTGGCACCTGACCCTAGTACACTTGTCCTCAGGTCATGCCACAGGCTAGAACCCACAAAACCACATGTCCATGACTTGCCACCCACTAGCAAGGCAACTGTCACTTGTCCCAAGATGGTGACACAAACAAGGCTAGGGAGGAGGGTGTGTGTCGCCCAAGATGGCAACCCCACACATCCACCAACACCTTGGCTGATACACCTTCCTGGCCGGTGCACCATGGCCGATACAAGGCACCCGGCTCACCCTTGCCCGATACCAAGCCTCAACGAGGCTCAACAAGGCTCAACAAAGCCCAAAGCTACTCAAGCACGAGCCCAAACCATCCTCTCATACCTAGAGGATGCAAGGAGAGATACGGACACCTCTCAAGGTGACAAACTTGCACACCAACCCTAAAACTTGGGTAACTTGCAAGTTGCACCTCAACCTCTCAACAAAGAACAAACAGACCCTAATCACAACTTTAGGTGATTAGCAAGTATCTCAACACAAGGTTTAGGCAAAGCAAATAGGGTAATCCCGAAATGGAGGTCATGGTCCTTACAAGCCATAAACCCCTACAAAAGGATTTTGCCCCCAAAATCTGAAGAGAAAAGCGAGGGATACTACCTCCTCATATCTTCCTCATGTTCCCACGTGGCTTCCTCAACGCCACGATGATGCCAAAGAACCTTCACAAGAACTAGGTCCTTCCTCTTCAGCTTCTTCACTCTTTTGTCGAGGATCATCACTGGACCTTCTTCGTATGTCACATCTTCATCCAGCTCAACCTCAACTGACTGTATCACTGTCTCTATGCCTGGATGTCTTTTCTTTATCATACTGACATTAAACACCGACTGTAACTTGTGCAACTCTGGAGGTAGTTCTAACTTATAATCTACCTTGCCAGCCCATGCTATTACCGGATATGGCCCCATATACTTGTGTGCCTACTTGCCTTTCTAGTCAAACCTCAGAACGCCTTTCCATGGTGAGACCTTGGGATACACCTTGTCTCCCACCTGGAACACTAGAGGTCGTCAACGATTATCTGCATACGACTTTTGTCTATCATGTGTCGCTTTCAACTATTATTGTATCACTTTGATCTTTTCTATCGTCTTCTGCACTAATTCAAGACCCAAAAGCTGATACTCACCCAACTCATACAACACAGAGGAGATCTGCACTTCCTACCATATAAAGCCTCATAAGCTTCCATGTCGATACTCTGTTGGTAACTATTGTTGTAGGCAAATTCTATCAAACTAAGATGCACATCCCAACTGCCTAGGAACTGCAAAACACAAGCTCGGAGAAGATCTTCCAACGTCTGAATAATCCTTTCAGACTGTCCATCTGTCTGTGGGTGGAAAGCGGTACTAAACCTCAACTACATTCGCAATGCTTTGTGCAACTGTTCCCAAAAATGACTCATGAACTGGGGACCTCGATCGGAGACTATTGTTACGTGCACACCATGCAAATGCACTATCTCATCCACATACACCTGAGCAAGCTTTTCTGCTGTATATGTTGTCTTTATAGGTATGAAATGAGTAGACTTCGTCAACCTATCCACTATCACCCAAATGGAATCATGATTATTAGCTGTCCTTGGCAGATTAACTACGAAATCCATGGTTATATGATCCCATTTCCACTACGGTATTGGCATGGGTTGTAACGTACATGTCAGTTTCTGATGCTCAGCCTTGACCTGCTGGCATACCGCACACTTAGCTATAAACTCGGTCATGCTTCTCTTCAAACCAGGCCACCAATACAGATCCTTTAGATTATGATACATCTTAGTGACACCTGGATGCATAACACACATTGATGTGTCTGCTTCCTCGAGCAGTAACTTCCTCAAATTGTCAACATCTAGGACCACCATCTTGTTATGATAACAAACTAGTCCATCCTCAGACTCATGGAAGCCATCCCGCTTCTCACTGCCGAACTCTGATCTAATCAACTGAACTGTAGCATTTACCTGTTGCGCTTCTTTGATCTGCTGCCTCAACGTAGGTTTCACTTGCATTTGTGCCAACAGTCCTATCAACAAAGATACTTCCATCTGTACATTCATCTGCCACAAAGAGACAAACATATCCCTCCTATGGCATACCAAAGAACTCAACTGTGCCTTCTTTGTAGGAAGAGAAGAAGACTTTTGGCTAAGCGCATCAGCTACTACGTTCTCCTTACTAGGATGATACTCGATGGTGCAGTTGTAATCACTGATCAGCTCCATCCAGCGATGCTTTCGCATGTTCATCTCATTCTACGAGAAGATATACTTCAGGTTTTTATGATCTATAAAGATCTGACACACCTCCCCATAAAGATAGTATCTCTATATCTTTAACGCATGGACCACCGCTTCCAGCTCCAAATCATGTGTCAGATATCTCTCCTCATGTTTCTTAAGTTGTCGTGAAGTGAAAGAAACCACATGATCCTCCTACATTAGCACACAACCTAAGCCTTTCTTGGAAGCATCACAAAAAACAACATAGCCCTTCCCAAGCTCTGGCAACACCAACACAGGAGCACTAGTCAACTTCTCCTTCAAGCTTTGAAAAGCTTGCTGACAATGATCATCCCAAACAAAAGGTACATCCTTCCTAGTCAACTTTGTTAATGCCAACGCGGTCACACTGAAGTCCTTTATAAACCTCCGGTAGTATCCTGCTAAACCCAGAAAACTACGAACTTCAGTCGGCATTTTCGATAGCTCCCACTCTACAACTGACTCCACCTTCTTGGGGTCCACTCTGACTCCTTCCGCAGATATTACATGGGCCAAGAAAGTCACTTCCTTCAACCAGAACTCGCATTTACTAAACTTATAATACAACTAGTGTTGGCAAAGGAGAGTCAACGCTTGTCGAAGGTACTGTTCAAGTTGTTGACTGTCTCGACTATAGATCAAGATATCATCTATAAAAACCACAACAAACTGATCTAGAAATGGACAGAACACTCTATTCATCAAGTCTATAAAAGTAGTAGGCGCATTGGTTATCCCAAACACATCAGAAGAATCTTCCTATCTCCTTGGAAGATCCATGTCTCACCACCGTCAGCAAACACCTCTTGCTTGGAACCACAGTCCAACAAAACCTTATACTTCTCTAAGGTATCCATCCCAAGGATCACATCGAATCCATGCATATCAAGTGGTATAAGATCCACTTGTATCTTGTATCCCTAAAACGATAGAACACAGGATAGACACACCTCTCGAAACATCGAGGAACCATCAAGATGGGTTTCTAACAACAAGCTATCTTTCTTACAACTAACAGGTAAAAGGCAGCTATCAAGCATACTATGTGTGATAAAAGAGTGCATAGCACCCGGGTCAAGTAGAACAGATATAAAGCAAGAAGAAGACAAATTAGAATGAAATATCTCCATCTGACCTGCCACCACTTGCGAGTTGACTATTGCCTCTAGGTGACTCATAACTTAGAATTGTGTCATTTCTTGTTGTCCACGTCCTTTGCTTCCTTGAGCAGATGATCCAGCTTGTGACACTTGACCACTCCCTCGCCCTCTGGCACCACTAAACTGTTGTCTATATGACCCCTATTGATTCGGCCTCAGCTGCTGCGTCACTTCGACATCTCTCTTTGGGCAATTTGACTTTAAATGTTTGGTCTGTCCACAGAGGTAGCATGACCTGTCTTCAAACGGTGGCCTAGATGGCCCAATCACTGCCACTGAAGCTGTACTGTAAGCTCTAGATGGTGAAAACCCGTGCCCTCTTCCTTTACTCGAAGACCACTGTGACGGTGCACTGGAACTCTACATTGTAGATGGTGCCGAAAACCTTGTCTTCTTAAAGCCATCAAACCTCTACCTCTGGAACTGAGCAGGCTTTTTCTTGGACATAGTTTCTCTCTTCTCCTTGACTGACCATTCGATCCTTCAGACAGACTCCACAAACATGGCAAACTGCTTTCAGTTTTCTAAAGCAACAGCAAGTGTCGTTAGTTCAGCACTCAGACCTTTCTCAAACCACCTGATTCTCTCATCATCTATCGCCGCCATGTGAGGACAAAACCTCATTAGGTCCATAAACTTGGCTTCATACTCAGTGATGCTCATCGATCCTTGGTGAAAATGCTCAAACTGGTTGATCTTCTCATCCAGATAGGTCTTCAGGAAGTATTGGATCACAAACTCCCGCCGAAAGACATCCCAAACTATCACCTCTCCAGGCCGCTTCTTCTCCTCAATGGCCCACCAGTGGCCAACACTACCTTTCAGAAGGTAGACAACGTGCTTGACTTTGTCTGCTTTGGGGAAGTCGAGGATCTGGAAGGCCTTCTCAAGACCTATCAGCCATAGATCTACATCCATTGGATCAGCCGTTCAAGCATAATCTGAAGCTTCAACTCGGCGAAGCCGCTCGAAGGTCTTCCCAATACCCGAAGATTCACCATGGAGAGTCTGTGTGCTTGGCAGAGGCACTGGAAATCTTTCCACCATTAGATTCATTGTAGCCATTAACTGCCCCATAAGATGCTGATAGGCAGGGTTTTTGAGAATGGCTGAGTCGGGTTGGGGGACCTCAGGCACCCGATCTTCATGTACCTGCACTCATGCTCCATCAACAGATACAACATCACTGCTCTCCACAACATGTTCTTCATGATTTCCAGACATCTTTAAGCTTTATCTTCTGCTGGGGGCAGAAGGATATTGTAAGAAAATCTAGAAAATTCACTAGAACAAACACAAGCCTAGTCCTAGATCCATGTAGACTCAACAAACCTAGAGCTCTGATACCAAAATTTATTATGACATCCCACTATCATACAGACAACAAAATGCCATGCGAAAACGTGTGGAACTTTCATAAACCACATATTACCAAAAACATGGGTTAATTAAAACCAATTGCAGAAAGCAGATAATAAAGACACTATTGCATCCAGACCCTAACCCTATAAGGAAACATGTTATATAAACTTACATAAACCTTGATACGTGTCCACAACTTATAGGAACCAGCTGTTACATAGGCACAAAGAGTTCACCACATGTTTATATATAGAACATGCCATACCAGGCCAACAGCAGGATAAATAAAGATGCATCGGCTATACATCGTGAAACATCATCAAAACACCTCCAAGAACCCGAGTGTACAGGGATGGCTCTAGGACTCTACTACAAAACAACCAAACCAACAACATATCCATCTCTTGCCTCCTACTATCCTTCTTGCTACTGAGCTGCAACCTCACGACCCCCACCACATCTGCCACGATCACCTAAAAAGCTTATAAACCAGTGGGGTGAGACACACAGTCCCAGCGAGTAACATAACTCCCTGCTGAACTATAAAACTTCAAATAAAGCAGGTAACTGATATAAGCAGCATACTGAACAGAGCTTAACTTTATTAGCAACTTACCCAAATATCTGAGAGGAATATAACCAGATATTTGTTTATGGAACATGATTGACAAAACAAGCTTTATAAGAACTTATCACAAGATATGAGGAATTGACAAATAACTACAAGATATAACTTGGGCAACTATACAAGCAAGGCCTCAACCAATGTTTTGTGTTTTGCATTAAGCAATATATACTATACGGCTGGATTACGATTTATTATGCCCTAAGGAAGTGAGTCGTTCCGCTCAAATCCAACCTTCGGCTGTGAAGCCCAAAACTAGTGCCATAAAAGGTTAATGGAAGAGTCGGACTCCACGACCTCACCTCTTTGTAGTCATTGCATGATAACTAAAGGAGGACCACAATCTCTTGCTTGAGTGGCCTCAGCCACAGGGTTAGCTCACACAGTCAACCCTTTTATCTAGCCTGCCTTGGTACAGGTCACGGCGCTAGTATACTAGAGCCACGGGCCAATTCACCGTGCTCCTTGAGCCATGAACGCATTCATGCTCTATCATACTGAGCCATGGGACTATTCAACATGCTCTTATACACATCTTGAGTCTACAACCGCAGTTGCACTCTAATCCTCCTACATTCGGCTAGGAGAAACCCTGCGTATTCAACAATATGCGCTCCAGGTAATCCCGCAGGATAAACCCATTTCACCATCACCAGCTAATGACAATGATGGATCTATGGCCAGGGCAAAACTACATGAAATGTTCCACTATAATTAATTAGTATATTTTTATGTGAGTTGTTGAGGCAACCAGGTTCTAAAACATAAACAACATTGTGTCACATTATTACTGTCATTATCACATTGCCATGGGATCTCAGTCCCTCATCACATAATGCCACTGCCTCTCAAGGCTTCATCATCATACATCATTATGGGATATCAATCATTTATCTCATCATAGAGGATAACACCTTAAATAGACACTCAGCCTTTATCAGGTCACCTGACCTTTCTCATCATATTGGTGGACATGTTATCTCATCAACAAGGAACATCATAATTTAGTGTTATACAAAACACATACACCTCATAGCTCTTACCTGGCTATGAATTCATTTGATACACCTGCATGATTAGTATGCATATCAAGAGTGATAACTGGATCACCAAACATAAATCTTAGAGAACATAGTATTATTATCGTGCCATTCAGATTTAGGGATCATATGATTGGAACCACATCCATTATTGTAATCATATGGAGTATAAAGTTGTATCTACATGTCTGAAAATTATATTAGTTTTATCCAACCGTGAGCATCCATAATGCCCTATATCTTATGAACATAACCATTATCTTATCATCTTACTTAACAGCGTCCTTAGGTAACAAACATATCACTAATCACAACATATCTTTCATATCTCAAAAATATCTTAACCAAAGATGCGGGCTCGAGACAACAGGTTCACTAACCTAGAGTTCCATGGCTAGGTGCATCCCTCACCAAAGGTGTCACCTATCCTCACCAAAGGTGTGGCGGGCAGGGCACTAACCCTCACCCAAAGGATATCGGCTACAAGCATAATGTGCACCCATGTACAAGGGGATAATGGGTAGACTAGATCTAAAGGTATGTCGTGCAGACATGGACCAAGAGCGTATCGTGCAACCAGGTGCAAGGGGATATATTGCATCCATGACCAGTGGTGTGTCGGGCAACACATCCACCCCATCGGCCAAGACGCCCTATCGCCCACTAAGGTTATGGTTCATTATCGAGCAACCATAAACACCATGTCTCCTAAGGCCAAAACCATACTGCCCAACCTGCACCCTCTTGGCTAGCACAACATGGTGTCCAAGGGACTCTCATATCGCCCAAGGTACTCAAGCTAGGGTTTCACCATCTACGATTCATATCGGGTGACACCAGAACCAACCCATGTCGCCCAGGGCACCAAGAAGGGATATCTACCAAGCATGACATCGGCCAAGAGCATAACGCCCACAAACACCATCTAAGGCAAAGGTTCATATCAGTCAAAAGGGTCGAACACCACTTAGCATATCGCCCAAGACTCATCCCTAGAAGAGGGATATCAGGCAAAACACCATAAATGGGTATCGTGCAAGAGTTCAAGGCCATGACAGGTTGGTCATCTTCAATCTCAGGACTGCCACCAAGAAGTCGTAAGAGTTCAAGAGAGTTGGCTCACCTCTCAAGACAATTAAGTGGGAGAGGGGTATTGCACAACTTCCATCATCTATAAGGCAACAAGGGCATCCATCACCATATCGGCCAACCAACCAAAGCTCAACTCACTAATGGATTTGGAGACCCTAGGCTCACCTCTCAACAACTAAGTGAGAGAGGAGTTTTGCCCAAGGAACTCCACATCCATGGATCGACCAACCCAAGGTAACCCAAGATAACCATCTCCATAACGTCTAGGGTATATCTAAAGCAACCTTATAACCATTAAAGCAATAAACATAGCTAAAAGATGACATGGTTGATCAAGATAGCACATATAGCATGCAACATGAAAAAGAAGTAGTATAGCTAGGGTTAGGAGTTATGTAACCCACCTCAAGTTCTAAAGCTCCAAGATCCAAGCTCCAAGGCACCACCATAAGAGGAGAAGGAGAAAGGCACCCTATAGGGTTCGACCACCACTAGAGGAAGAAGGAGACTAGAGATATGTCGCCCACCAAGGAGAGAGTATCGGCCACCAAGATCCACCAAGGGGAAGTGTATCAGCCACCAAGGAAGAAGGAAAACAACTAAGGGAACTAAAGGAGCTTCTAGCAAGCAAGAAGGGTCGATTATATACTTAGGGGTGAAGAAGGAGAGCATGGCAAGGTGGCACCCGAACCTAGTACACTTGTCCTTAGGTCATGCCACATGCTAGCACCCTTAAAACCACATGTCCATGACTTCCCACCCACTAGCAAGGCAACTGCCACATGTCCCAATATGGTGACACAAATGAGGCTAGGGCGGAGGGTGTGTGTCGCCCAAGATGGAAACCCCACACATCCACCAACACCCTTGGTCGAGACACCTTCCTGGCGGATACACCATGGCCGATACAAGGCACCCGACTCGCCCTTTCCCAATATCAAGCCTCAACGAGGCTCAACAAAGCAAAACAAAGCCCAACAAGGCTCAACAAAGCCCAAAGCTACTCAAGCACGAGCCCAACTCATCCTCTCAGGCCTAGAGGATGCAAGGAGAAAGAAGGACACCTCTCAAGGTGACAAACTTGCACACCAACCCTAAAACTTAGGTAACTTGCAAGTTGCACCTCAACCTCTCAACAAAGCACAAACAAACCCTAATCACAACTTCAGGTGATTAGCAAGCATCTCAGCAAAAGGTTTAGGCAAAGAAAACAAGGTAAGCCCAAAACGGAGGTCAGGGTCCGTACATCCTACACCCATTAGGTAAGTGCATGGAAGGTGTTGGGTAGTGAGAGAAAGCTCCAACTTCTCTCTAGAAACAACCTGTGCTTCCAACTGGCTGACTTCCCCACCCATTTTTCCCCAGTGCTGCTCCCTGGGCTCTTGATCTCAAACCTTAGGTGACAGAACATTAGGTAAATTAGTACACCTACCACACCTACCAATTCGACACCATCTATTGAGTTTCCCTCAGTTACGGCTGCCGTCGATTGGCGCCAGGGCACCACTTGGGCACCATTAAATGTTTTGACCCCCTGCTACAATATTCCTTCATGTTGTGCGAACATGCAAACTTCCTTCCATATCTGTTGAACTTCCCCTAGGTGTGGCTTCCGCTGATCGGAGTCAGATTAATACATGTGTTCCATTTATTGCATGTACCTCCCAGCTGTGACACCCACTCTTGCCGAGAGATTATGCACACACTTACCCTCTGAAGTGATCTCAAATTGTGCTTCTGCTCCACACCTACACAAATCTTTTTAGAGATCAGAGTTACCACCATCACTCCCACCCTCATCATCTTCTACCACTGCTACTACATCATGCGGACTGGAGGATCCATCATGGTGTCACTGAGTACCAACAAAAGGATTTTGGGACAGCCTAGGAAATCATCTCTCTATAAGAGAGCCCTCCTCCACAGGAAATCACCTACTGCACCTAGAACTGCTCCTTCCTCACCTATCTCTGCCGAGATGGTCTCCAGGTTTCCATTCATGGACTACCAATTATCCAACCCAACATACCTTACCAACGTCCCCCTACCTAGGGCATGGTTATACCACCGCTTCGATATTTCACCAGGACCAAATTCAATCCAAATCAGCAATAGATCCTTTTTGGTTACCGTCGAGCGTCACAGAAAATCGTCCTTGATCATCACAAATGGTTGCGAGAGTATGTTATCTGAGCTAAAACTCCAGAGAGAATGGATGATCTTCATCAAACCTTCTACCAAGAAAACCCTCACAGCTTGGGTCTGTGACCTCAACAATGAAACCCCCCATGAACACTACCCCCTCTTCTTTAGCCAGGAGGAGCACACCCCCTCCTCTTCCATAGACTCGGCAGACCAACTATTTGTTAGGGATATACATCAACCCCCGATTGGGACCAAACTATGGCCCATTTCCCTTTCATCTAGATTGGAGGAGGAAGACACGATGACATCATCGGTTCTCAAGGATTCGATAGAAAACAAGTATGACCCTCCTCTCCACCAGGGCACCGCTTCCTACCCAGCTACCTGTCCCTCCGCACGTCTCAACATCAACGTCATCCCAAGGGGCGAAAAACATTTAGATCTCATTTTCCCTCCTTTAGGGCATCTCCCCTCATACTCTGGTCACCAAATGCATCAAAAAACACTTTGCCCAGTCTTGGGATCCTGCCCCCCTAGACGCCCCTTCCAGGCCTGTGCTGCACCATATGCCACAGTAGATCACACTCCCACTCTAGATTCCCTAGATACCCTAGACGAGTCACATGCTTCAGGTGCCAACAAAGGGGCCACACCCAAAGGTTCTGCACTTTTAGCCCATGCACCGTCCCAAAAAAAGGTAAACCTTTCCCCAAAACAAACATAGATATCAATATTACTTTTTGGAAAGTTCATCGTTTACCTAGGTAGGACAAATCTAATCACCTAACCAAACCAAATCATTCTTTTCCATTATCAAAAAACCCTTTTGCTTACCTCGCTGACCATCCCCTCCCCCGACCATGCACACATCTCTCACAGACAACGTCCTCTACTTAATCCTCCTTTACCCACCACCTCTAAACCCACCAACAGACACCCTACCCTCTCCTTTGCTGCTAAACCTCATCCATCCACTCCCATGGCTACTCCTGCTCAACTCGAGTATGCCATCCCCTTGGATCTCCTAGCCAACTCCATGAGACTCCTAAAGGTTTTTTCCTGGCGACAATTGAGAAAAACCTTGACAATGATAATGTCAACATCCTTGATGTCACTAGAGCTATCACTTTGTTGATCCCGGGTCACACCGTTCTCAAACCAAAAATTCTATCACCTTCTCATCTTCTCTATTTTGTTCCTGAAGGAATGAAGATTGATCACCTTTTCGAACAAGTCCTTACTATACCATGTGGATCCAACTTTGTTCAAGTCAACCTATCAAAATGGACTGTTGAACTGGGCGCCTTTGAGGCACCTTCTAGAGGTTCATATTTGATCACAATCTCAAATCTTCCCCCACATCTCTAGGAAGTAGAGATCTTCAGAGCTATCACTCACTCAATAGGTGCTACCCTACAATTTATCAACCCAGAAACTCTCCACCCTACTCAATACATAAAAGATTTCTTCCTCCTTTCTCTCAAACAAGATATCTCCCTCCCAGCTTCCATTAACATCAAGCTAGGGGAATCCATTTATAACATCAAACTCTCTGCAGAACAACCTACGGAAATAAAAACTGCCTTCTCAGACCTTCCTGTGCATCCACTGTAAGGACCCTGACCTTCGTTTTGGGCTTACCCTATTTGTTTTGCCTAAACCTTGTGCTTGGTTGCTTGCTAATCATCTTTGGTGGTGATTAGGTTTTGCTTATGCTTAGTTAAGAGCTGGAGGTGCTACTTGCAAAATAACCTGAGATAGGGTTGAAGAGCAAGTTTGCCAACTTGAGAGATGTCTTCTCTCTCTTTACTTCCTCTAGGGTTGAGAGGAAGGTTTAGGCTTGTTCCTTGAGTTGTCTTGGGCTTGGTTGAGCTCTATCGGGCCTTATTCTCCCATATTTGGGCCTTGCTTTGCTTGGTTGAGCCCTGTATTAGGCAAGGGTGCCTTGTGTCGCCCATGGGGTGTCGCCCATGAGGGTGTGTCAGCCATGGAGGAGTGGTGTGTCGGCCTTTGAACTTTGTTGACCATCTTGCCTTGGTTGTGTCACCCTAGTTTGGACATGTGGCTGATCCTTGGTTGAGTTGTGGCATGGCATGTGCATGTGTTTTGCAAGGTGGTGGAATGTGTGGACAAGTGTCGTTTGGTAAGGTGACACCTTGCCTTGGTCTAACCTTGACCCCCATCTATATATGCCTTGCCTTTATCTTCCTTAGGAATCCTTTAGCTCCTTGTTTCTCCTCTCTTCCTTGGTGCACGATACACCTACCCTTTGGAGAAAGTGGTGGTCGATCCTCTTGAAGGAGTTCTCCTTCTTCTCCCCTTAGCTTGGTGGCCGAACCCTAGGTGAGTTTTGTTCTTTGGTAAGCATCTTTCCTCTCTCCTTAGAATCTTCTTCTCCATCTTGCCTACTCTTCGGCCATGGTGGTAATGCTTCTTGTTCCTTTTCTTGAGGTGGACGAAGTAGTGTGCTTGGAGCTAGGAGCTTGAAGCTTGGAGCTTTGGAGCTTGAGGAGTTTGCTTAAGGAGGGTTACATAACTTCTAACCCTAGATATACTACTTTCCCTATGTTGCATGTTTCATATATGTTGACAATCGGCCATGCATGTATGTTTATTGTTCTAGAACATGATGTTGATCTATGAGCATGATGTTGGTGTTGTTGTTGTTTTTGTTGATTATGGGTCATGCCTTAACACCCAGTTGGCCGAACCATGGTTTAGGGTTTCTTTGTTGAGCAACACTCCTTTCTCTCTTTGGTCTAGAGAAGTGAGTTTGGGCTCTAGTAATGTGGGCAATACTCCTCTCTCATTTAAGTTGAGAGGTGAGCTTATATTCTAGTTGCTTGGGCAATACCCTCCTCTCACCATGGATTTGAGAGGTGAGCTTTTGATGACCTATGTTGAGGTTGGATCCTTGTAGTTGTCCGATTTGTGAAAGAGGTTGTGTAACACCCCTCTCTCTTAGTTGTTGAGAGGCGAGCCGACCTTCTTGATCAATTAGGGTTTGGTTCCCTTGTGCTTGAGGTTGAAGACGACCTTGTTGGGTTGTGTCTAACACGATATAGCTTTGGGGAGAGTGCTGGCCGATAACCTTGTATGCTTGGGCGTTAGTGCTGCTCTAGGCGACATGAGTTATCTACCCTTCATGCACGATATGTCCTTGAGGTGTAAACCTTGGTAGACAATCTTGCTTGGGTGATCCTTGTATCCCTATATGTTACGCCTAGTTGAAGCTTAGTTGGTGCCCGTCATTGTCCCTTGGACGATACCCTTGGTGGAGTTGTTGGATGGGCGATACACCCTTGATAAGATGCTGCCCGATATCCCCCTTAGGGTTAACTCTTGAACGACACACCTTGTAGAGAGTGTGCTCGATGTACTCCCTTGTCTTTAGGTAGCCTTAGTCGTTACCCTTATTTAGATGAGCTTGGACGATATGGTATGGTACCAGGATGTCTTTGGATGATACCGCCATGTCTTGGTTGATCCTTGTAGGGTTGGATGAAATGGTTTCATGCCCGACATGCCAGCCCTCGGATGATGGTTGTTATGATGTTGGCCATGCAAGACACCTTCCTTGGGCGTCACGGTTACCCTGGCCGATAGGGTTAACCTCAGTTGATGCTAGAAGGTTGCACAATAGGGGCACCTTGGGCGACACCCCTTTGACCGATATGGCTCATGTTGAAGGTTAGTCGATAACCCTAACCCTATCTTGATGTACGTTAGACCTTTGGCTGATAGCCATGGTAGTGCTTCACGATAAGACCTTGTGGATGGCTGCCCGACACCATGAGACTTAGTGGAACCTTGGTGTATGTTAAAGGATGTGCAGTGTTTGGTTGCTATGGTGGTGAGTTGCTTTAGGGTTTGGAACCCTAGCCGGTACACCCTTTGGTGAGGGTATGGTGTTGCTCGCCATACTTATAGTGAGGGTTGCAGGAGTCTTGCTGAGGGTTCTAATAACCCGGTATGTATATAGTTGATGGTTCTCTTTTAATAATTGACATAATGAAATCCCTTGCATCCTGCAGACATGATGATGAGATGTAATGACAGGTTGTGAACCAGGAAGCTTGGAAGCCTATGATGTTGCTTCACATGTTGATATAACGCATGCATATGATCATAAGTATAAGGCATAACATATGCCCATGTTTGATAATAATACTATGAATGATAAAGCTTGTGTAATATATTCTTGATAGCATGATCATTCTGCTAATCCATAATGGTTTTAGTAATCTCAGATAATGTGTATACTAACCATGCAGGTATTTCATGTGGATTCATAGCTGGGTAAGAGCTATGAGATATATGTGCTTTGACTATCACAATGTGATGATAATCCTTGTTAATAAAGTGACAAATTAATAGGTATGAGGACTTGATATAAGGCTGAGTGCCTAGTTGAGGTGTTATCCTCTGATGATGAGATAAGGGATGTGTTCCCAAGATGTTGATGCATGATTGTGATGCCTTGATAGGAATGATTGATATCATGAGGGATTGAGGTCCCAAGATAGTATGTTGATGGAAATAATGATGAAATTCTATAAGACTATGTTTATACCTTGTTTTGCCACAACAATTGGCTTAAAATGTACTAATCAATTACATATGAACTTATCATGTAGTTTCCCCGGCCATAGATCCATTACCGTCAGTATTTGGTGATGGTGAAACAGCTTTATCCTGCGGGATTACCTGGAGTGCATACTGTTGAATATGCGAGGTTTCCCCTAGCCTAAAATAGGAGGGTTGAGTGCAACTTTGGTTGCAGACTCGGGATATATGGAGCATGGTGAACATTCCCATGGCTCAAGATATGTGGTGATGAGCATGATGCGTTCATGGCTCAGATGTATATACTAGCACCTATGATGAGGTGAGGTATTGATGGGTAGCTTGCAGAGCTAACCCAGAGGTTGAGGCCTATAAGCATAAGTCTGTGATCTTGCTTGATGATTCATGTATTGACCACGAGAAGGTGAGTTCATGGAGTCTGGATCTCCTTAGACCTAGTATGGCACCGGATTGGGCTTCGCATCCAATGGTTGGACTTGAGCAGGGAAGGCTCACTTCCTCAGGGCATAATAAACGTAATCTAGCCGACTAGTATATCTTGCTTAGAACAAAACACAAAACATTGATTGAGGCCTTGCTTGCATAACTGATCTAGTTACACCTTGCAGATACGTGTACGATCCTTATATCTTATGATAAGTTCTTATAAATCTTATCTTGTCAATCATGTTCCATAAAGAAATACTTGGCAATATGTCTCCCGGATATCCTGGTAAACTTGATGGTAATAATATCTTTGCTCAGTATGATGCTCTTGTTATATACTTATTCAGTTATTTGCTTTAACCCTTGAGGTTTTATAGTTGCGGTGGGAAGTTATGTTTCTTGCTGGGACTGTGTGTCTCACCCCGCTGGTTTACACCCTTTTTTAGGTGATCGCTCTAGACGTGGTGGTGGTTGTGAGGTTGCGGCCGAGCAGCAAGAAGAGCAATAGAAGGCAAGAGTTGGACATGTTGTTGTTTTGGTGGTTTTGTAGTAGAGTGCTAGAGTCATTCCTGTACTCTCAGGTCCTTGGAAGTGTTTTGACGATGTTTCATGATGTTTAGCTGTTGTAGCTTTTGTATATCATGCTGCTAGACATACGTGGTCTGTTATGTATGTATAAACAGGTGATGAACTAATATGCGATGTTACGACAGTGGGTGGCTTTAAGATGTGAACATATATGGCAGGTGATCTTGCATATATCTATATATCACCTGAACTTCTTGCAGGGCCTGGTTGCAAATGTTCTGTACGTATGTTCTGCAATCGGTTTTATTTAACTTGTGTTTTCGGTAATATATGGTTCCGCACATTTTCACATGTCATCTCATTGTCTACGTGATGGTGGGGTGTCACAGTTGGTTTGGTATCAGAGATCTAGGTTCGCTGAGTCTACATGGATCTAGGACTAGGTTTGCTTCTGTTCTTATGAGTTTTCCAAATTTTCTTACGGTAACATTCTGCCCTCAGCAGAAGATAAAGCTTAAAGATGTCTGGAAACCATGAAGAACATGCTGCCAAGAGAAGCGATGCTGCATCAGTTGATGGAGCAGAAGGGTAGGCACATGGAGATCGGGTGCCTGAGGTCCCCCAACTTGACCCAGCCATTCTTGAAAACCCTACCTACCAACAGCTTATGGGGAAGATGATGGCTACAATGAATCACATGGTAGAAAGGTTGCTAGTGCCTCAGGCAAGAGCACAGGCTCCCCATGGTGAAGCATCGGGCATTGGGAAGACCTTTGAGTGGCTTCGCCGAGTCAGAGCTTCAGATTATGCTGGAACGGCTGATCCAACAGATGCAGATCTGTGGTTGACAGGTCTTGAGAAGGCCTTCTGAATCCTCGACATCCCCGAAGTAGACAAAGTCAAGCATGATGTCTACCTTTTGAAGGGCAGTGCTGGCCACTGGTGGGCCATCGAGGAGGAGAAGCGACCCAGTGAGGAGATCGGTTGGGAGATCTTCCGGCAAGAGTTCGTCAGTAGATACTTTCCAAAGATGTATCTAGATGAGAAGATCAACCAGTTTTAGTGTCTACGCCAAGGATCTATGAGCATCACCGAGTATGAAGCCAAGTTCATGGACTTGCTGAGGTTTTGCCCTCACATGCCAGCGACAGATGATGAGCGGATCAGGCAGTTTGAGAAAGGTTTGAGTGTTGAGTTGTCGACACCTACTGCTGCTCTAGAGAATCGGGAGCGGTTTGCGACGTTCGTGGAATCCATCCGCAGGATTGAATGATCTGTTAGAGAGAAAAGGGAGTCTATGACCAGGAAAAGGCTTGCTCAGTTCCAGGGACGAATTTTTGGTGGCTTCAAGAAGTCAAGGTTTTCAGCACCTTCTATGATGAGAGGTTCTAGTGCACCGTGACAATGGTCCCCGAGTAAGGGAAGAGGTTATGTTTCTTTGCCATCGAAGGTGCATAGTACAACTTATGTGGCAGTAACAAAGCCATCTAGACCACAGACAGAAGGTAGGTCATGTTATCACTATGGACAGATGGGGTATTTAAAGTCAAATTTCCCAAGAAGAGACGTTGAGGTAACACAACAGCTAGGACAGAATCAACAAGGATAAGACAGACAGCAGCCCAGTGGAAGCAGAGGGTGAGGATGCAGTCAAGCATCGCAAGCGGGATCATCTGCTCAAGGAAGTAGAGGACGTGGACAGCAAGCAATGGCTCGATTCTATGCTATGAGTCAGCCGGAGGTGATAGTCAACCCACGAGTGGTGACATGTCAAATGGAGTTATTTCATTCTGATTTGTCTTCTTCTTGCTTTATATCTGTTCTGGTTGACTCGAGTGCTACACACTCTTTTATCGCACGTTCTATGCTTGATAACTGTCTGTTACCTGTTAGCTGTAAGAAAGATAGCTTGTTGTTAGAAACCCCTCTTGATGGTTTCTTGATGCTTCGAGAGGAGTGCCCATCTTGTGTCTTATCTTTTTTGGGACACAATATATAAGTGGGTCTTATACCACTTGATATGCATGGATTTGATGTGATCCTTGGGATGGATACCTTAGAAAAGTATAAGGTTGTGTTGGACTATGGTTCCAAATAGGCAGTGTTTGATGATAATGGAGAGAAGTGGATCTTCCAAGGAGATAGGAAGATTCTTCTGACGTGTCTAGTGTCAGCGATGGTGGCGGAAAAGTTGTTACGGTAAGGATGTAAGGCGTTCTTAGCTCACGTTGTCGATACCAAGGCAAAGGGTCCTAGCCTTGATGAGGAGACAGTCGTTCGAGAGTTTGCAGATGTGTTTCCTGATGAGTTTCCCGGTGTTCCCCCACCTCGAGAGATTGATTTTGAAATCAATCTGGTACCACGAACACAACCAGTTGCATAGACACCATATAGGATGGCTCCAGTAGATATGGCAGAGTTGAAGAAGCAGTTACAGGAGTTGTTGGAGAAAGGTTTCATCCGACCGAGCACGTTGCCTTGGGGTGCTCCAGTGTTGTTCGTTAAGAAGAAGGACAGATTGATGCGGCTATGCATAGATTACCGACAGTTGAACAAAGTTACGATCAAGAATAAGTACCCATTTCCGAGGATAGATGATATGTTCAATCAGTTGCATGGTGCTACAGTGTTCTCAAAGATCGATCTACGGTCTGTATATCATCAGTTGAGGATTAAGGTGGATGACATACTGAAGTCAGCATTTAGGACGAGGTATGGTCACTATGAGTTTGTGGTTATGCCATTTGGGCTAACCAATGCACCTGCTTCTTTCATGGATCTGATGAACTAATTGTTCTGTCCATTCCTAGATCAGTTTGTTGTAGTCTTTATAGACGACATCTTGATCTACAGTCGGGATAGTCAATGGCATGAACAACATCTTCGACAAGTGTTGACTCTTCTTCGCCAACATCAGTTGTATGCCAAGTTGAGCAAATGTGAGTTTTGGTTGAAGGAAGTGACCTTCTTGGGTCACGTAATATCGGTAGAAGGAGTTCGGGTGGACCCTAAAAAGGTGGAGTCAGTTGCAGATTGGGAGCAACCAAAGATGTCGATAGAAGTTCATAGTTTTCTGGGTTTGGCAGGATACTACCGGAGGTTTATCAAGGACTACAGTGCAATTGTGTTACCGATGACAAAGCTGACCGGGAAGGATGTACCTTTTGTTTGGGATGATCGTTGTCAGCAAGCTTTCCAAAGTTTGAAGGAGAAGCTGACTAGTGCTCTAGTACTAATGCTGCCAGAGCCTGGGAAGGGCTATGTTGTTTTCTGTGATGCTTCCAAGAAAGGCTTAGGTTGTGTGCTGATGCAGGAAGATCATGTGGTTTCTTTTGCTTCGTGACAACTTAAGAAACATGAGGAGAACTATCCGACACATGATTTGGAGTTGGCAGCAGTGGTCCATGCGTTAAAGATTTGGAGACACTATCTTTATGGGGAAGTGTGTCAGATTTTTACAGATCATAAGAACTTGAAGTACATCTTTTCACAGAGTGAGCTGAATATGCGACAACATCGTTGGATGGAGCTCATCAACAATTATGATTGCACCATTGAGTATCATCCTGGTAAGGCCAATGTGGTAGCTGATGTGCTTAGCAGAAAGTCTTCTTCCCTCCCCATGAAGAAAGCACAGTTGAGTTCCTTGGTCTGCCATAGGCGGGATATGTTTGTCTCCTTATGGCAGATGAATGTGCAGTTGGAAGTTTCCTTGTTGGCAGGACTGTTGGCACAGATACAAGTCAAACCTACGTTGACACAGCAGATCAAAGACACACAGCAGGCAGATGGTGTAGTGTAGTTAATTAGGTCAGAGCTTGGCAGCAAAAAGCGTGATGGGTTCCATGAGTCTGTGGATGGACTAGTTTACTATCATGGTAGGATGGTGGTTCCTGATGGTGATAATCTAAGAAAGCTAGTGCTTGAGGAAGCACACGCGTCGATGTATGCTATGCATCCAGGAGTCACCAAGATGTATCATAACCTGAAGGACTTGTATTGGTGGTCTGGCTTGAAGAAGGATGTAGCTGAGTTTGTGGCTAAATGTATAGTATGTCAGCAAGATAAAGTTGAGCATCAGAAGCTGGCAGGTACGTTGCAACCCATGCTGATACCACAATGGAAATGGGATCACATAACCATGGATTTCATAGTTGGTCTACCAAAGACATCTAGGAATCATGATTCCATTTGGGTGATAGTGGAAAGGTTGACGAAGTCTGCTCATTTTATATCGGTAAAAACAACGTATACAATAGAGAAGCTTGCTCATGTGTATGTAGACGAGATAGTGTGTTTGCATGGTGTACCAACAACAATAGTTTCTGACATAGGTCCTCAGTTCATGAGTCATTTCTGGGAACAATTGCACAAAGCGTTGGGAACGTAGTTGAGGTTCAGTACCGCCTTCCACCCCCAGACAGATGGACAGTCTAAAAGGACTATTCAGACATTGGAGGATCTTCTCCGAGCTTGTGTTTTGTAGTTCCTAGGTAGTTGGAACTACCACCAGAGTTGCACAGGTTGCATCCAGTGTTCCATGTCAGTATGCTGAAGAGAAGTCATCCAGACATAGGGACAATGATACAACCAGTTGAGGTTGAGCTTGATGAAGACGTGACCTATGAGGAGGGTCTGGTGGCGATCCTTGACAGAAGAGTAAAGAAGCTGAAGAGGAAGGACCTGGTTCTTGTGAAGGTTTTGTGGCATCATCGTGGTGTTGAGGAAGCCATGTGGGAGCTCGAGGAAGAGATGAGGAGGAAGTATCCCTCACTTTTCTCTTCAGATTTTAGGGACAAAATCCTTTTGTAGAGGTTTATGGCTTGTAAGGACCCTGACCTTTGTTTTGGGCTTACCCTGTTTGTTTTGCCTAAACCTTATGCTTGGTTTCTTGCTAATCATCTTTGGTGGTGATTAGGGTTTGCTTATGCTTAGTTAAGAGTTGGAGGTGTGACTTGCAAAATAACCTGAGATAGGGTTGAAGAGCAAGTTTGCCACCTTGAGAGATATCTTCTCTCTCTTTGCTTCCTCTAGGGTGGAGATGAAGGTTTGGGCTTGTGCCTTGAGTTGTCTTGGGCTTGGTTGAGCTCTTTCGTGTCTTGTTCTCCCCTGTTTGGGCCTTGCTTTGCTTGGTTGAGCCCTGTATCGGGTAAGGGTGCCTTGTGTCGCCCATGGGGTGTCTCCCATGAGGGTGTGTCGGCCATGGAGGAGTGGTGTGTCGGCCTTTGACCTTTGTTGACCATCTTGCCTTGGTTGTGTCACCCTAGTTTGGACATGTGGCCGATCCTTGGTTGAGTTGTGGCATGGCATGTGCATGTGTTTTGCAAGGTGGTGGAATGTGTGGACAAGTGTCCTTTGGTAAGGTGACACCTTTCCTTGGTCTAACCTTGACCCCCATCTATATATGCCTTGCCTTTCTCTTCCTTAGGAATCCTTTAGCTCCTTGCTGCTCCTCTCTTCCTTGGTGCACGATACACCTACCCTTTGGAGCAAGTGGTGGCCGATCCTCTTGAAGGAGTTCTCCTTCTTCTCCCCTTAGCTTGGTGGCCGAACCCTAGGTGAGTCTTGTTCTTTGGTAAGCATTTTTCCTCTCTCCTTAGCATCTTCTTCTCCATCTTTCCTACTCTTCGGCCATGGTGGTTATGATTCTTGTTCCTTTTCTTGAGGTGGCCAAAGTAGTGTGCTTGGAGCTAGGAGCTTGAAGCTTGGACCTTTGAAGCTTGAGGAGTTTTCTTAAGGCGGGTTACATAACTTCTAACCCTAGCTATACTATTTTCCCTATGTTGCATGTTTCATATATGTTGACAATCGGCCATGCATGTATGTTTCTTGTTCTAGAACATGTTATTGATCTATGAGCTTGATGTTGGTGTTGTTGTTGTTGTTGTTGTTGATGGGTTATGCCTTTACACCCAGTTGGTTGAACCATGGTTTAGGATTTCTTTGTTGAGAAACACTCCTTTCTCTCTTTGGTCTAGAGAAGTGAGTTTGGGATCTAGTAATGTGGGCAATACCCCTCTCTCGTTTAAGTTGAGAGGTGAGCTTATATTCTAGTTGCTTGGGAAATGCCATCCTCTCACCATGGATTTGAGAGGTGAGCTTTTGATGACCTATGTTGAGGTTGGATCCTTGTAGTTGCCCGATTTGTGAAAGAGGTTGTACAACACCCCTCTCTCTTAGTTGTTGAGAGGTGAGCCAACCTTCTTGATCAATTAGCATTTGGTTCCCTCGTGCTTGAGGTTGAATACGACCTTGTTGGGTTGTGTCTTGCACGATATAGCTTTGGGGAGAGTGATGGCCGATAACCTCGTATGCTTGGGCATTAGTGCTTCTCTAGGCGACATGAGTTGTCTACCCTTCATGCACAATATGTCCTTGAGGTGTAAACCTTGGTAGACAAGCTTGCTTGGGTGATCCTTGTATCCCTAGACATTATGCCTAGTTGAAGCTTAGTTGGTGCCTGTCATGGTCCCTTGGACGATACCCTTGGTGGAGTTGTTGGATGGGTGATACACCCTTGATAAGATGAAGCCTGATATCCCCCTTAGGGTTAAGTCTTGGATGACACACCTTGTAGAGAGGGTGCTCGATGCACTCCCTTGTCTTTAGGTGGCCTTGGCCGTTACCCTTGTTTAGATGAGCTTGGACGATATGGTATGGTACCAAGATGTCTTTGGATGATACCACCATGTCCTGGTTGAGCCTTGTAGGGTTGGACGACATGGTTTCATGCCCGACATGCCATCCCTAGGATGCTGACCATTATGATGATGGCCATGCACGACACCTTCCTTGGGCGTCACAGTTACCCTGGCCGATAGGGTTAAGCTCGGTTGATGCTAGAAGGTTGCATGATAGGGGCGCCTTGGGTGACACCCCTTTGACCGATATGGCTCATGTTGAAGGTTAGTCGATAACCCTAACCCTAGCTTGATGCACATTAGACCTTTGGCCGATAGCCATGGTAGTGTTGCACGATATGACCTTGTGGATTGCTTCCCGACACCATGAGAGTAAGTGGAACCTTGGTGCATGTTAAAGGATGTGCAATGTTTGGTTGCTATGGTGGTGAGTTGCTTTAGGGTTTGGAACCCTAGCCGGTACACCCTTTGGTGAGGGTATGACGTTGCTCGCCATACTTATAGTGAGGGTTGCAGGAGTCTTTGTGAGGGTTCTGATAACCTGGTATGTATATAGTTGATGGTTCTCTTTTAATAATTGACATAATGAAATCCCTTGCATCTTGCAGACATGATGATGAGATGTAATGACAGGTTGTGAACCAGAAAGCTTGGAAGCCTATGATGTTGCTTCACATGTTGATATAACACATGCATATGATCACAAGTATAAGGAATAACATATGCCCATGTTTGATAATAATACTATCAATGATAAAGCTTGTGTAATATATTCTTGATAGCATGATCATTCTGCTAATCCATAATGGTTTCAGTAATCTCTGCGAATGTGTATACTAACCATGCAGGTATTTCATGTGGATTCACAGCCAGGTAAGAGCTATGAGATATATGTGCTTTGACTAGCATAATGTGATGATAATCCTTGTTAATAAAGTGAAAAGTTGATAGGTATGAGGACTTGATATAAGGTTGAGTGCCTATTTGATGTGTTATCCTCTGATGACGAGATAAAGGATGTGTTCCCAGGATGCTGATGCATGATTGTGATGCCTTGAGAGGCAATGGTTGATATCATGAGGGATTGAGGTCCCAAGACAGTATGTTGATGGCAATAATGATGAAATTCTATAAGGCTATGTTTATACCTTGTTTTGCCTCAACAATTGGTTTAAAATATACTAATCAATTACAGATGAACATATCATGTAGTTTGCCTGGTTCATAGATCCATTACCGTCGGTATTTGGTGATGGTGAAATAGGTTTATCCTGTGGGATTACCTGGAGTGCATATTGTTGAATATGTGAGGTTTCCCCTTGCCTAAAATAGGAGGGTTGAGTGCAACTGTGGTTGCAGACTCGGGATATATGGAGCATGGTGAACATACCCATGGCTCAGGATATGTGGTGATGAGCATGATGCATTCATGGCTCGGATGTATATACTAGCACCTATGATGAGGTGAGCTAGTGATGGGTAGCTTGTAGAGCTAACCCAGAGGCTGAGGCCTATAAGCATAAGACTGCGGTCTTGCTTGATGATTCGTGTACTGACCACGAGAAGGTGAGGTCATGGAGTCTGGATCTCCTGAGACCTAGTATGGCACTGGATTGGGCTTTGCAGCCAATGGTTGAACTTGAGCAGGGAAGGCTCACTTCCTCATAGCATAATAAAACGTAATCTAGCCGACTAGTATATCTTGCTTAGAACAAAACACGGAACATTGATTGAGGCCTTGCTTGCATAGTTGATCTAGTTACATTTTGCAGATACATGTACGATCCTTATATCTTGTGATAAGTTCTTATAAAGCTTATCTTGTCAATCATGTTCCATAAAGCAATACTTGGCAATATGTCTCCCGGATATCCTGGTAAGCTTGATGGTAATAATAGCTTTGCTCAGTATGCTTCTCTTGTTATATACTTATTCAGTTATTTGCTTTAACCCTTGAGGTTTTATAGTTGCGGCGGGGAGTTATATTTCTCACTGGGACTGTGTGTCTTACCCCGCTGGTTTACACCCTTTTTTAGGTGATCGCTCTATACGTGGTGGTGGTCGTGAGGTTGCGGCAGAGCAGTAGAAGGCAAGAGTTGGACATGTTGTTGTTTTGGTGGTTTTGTAGTAGAGTCCTAGAGTTATCCCTGTACTCTCAGGTCCTTGGAAGTGTTTTGACGATGTTTCACGATGTTTAGCTGTTGTAGCTTTTGTATATCCTGCTGTTGGCCATCTGTGGTCTGTTATGTATGTATAAACAGGTGATGAACTAATATGCGTTGTTGCGACAGTGGGTGTCTTTTAGATGTGAACATATCTGGCAGGTGATCTTGCATATATCTATATATCACCTGAACTTCTTGGAGGGCCTGGTTGCAAATGTTCTGTACGTATGTTCCGCAATTGGTTTTATTTAACCTGTGTTTTCAGTAATATATGGTTTCACATGTTTTCACGTGTCATCTCGTTATCTACGTGATGGCGGGGTGTGACATCCACCTTCCTGGTTCTGCCCCCTAAAGAGCCAAAAACCTCAGAACTCCTACCGTAATCCAGGAGAGAGGCACTTGGTCTGGGAAAGGAAAACTACCTCCACAACTTCATCAGGAAACTCCAACAAAACACAAAACTAAAAGAGGCAAAGAACATCTTCGCCTCCCAGAGACCACTCGACACCCTCCCCTGTTAGCTCTGGCCACATCTTCCCCTTACAAGCCAAAGGAGATAACCCTACCATTAACATCAACTCTAACACTATGAACAAACTTAAAACTACCATTATTGATTAGATCAGGTCCTCACAGATTCTGAAGCAAAAAGGAAAAGGAAAGGAAGCCAACATCATCAAGTCCATCCAAACGATGCTGCCTAGTCTGGAAGGAACAAAGAAGAGACACATTTTCACTGCCTCAAAAGCAGGTACATCTTCACCTAGTTCTACATCTTCTAAGTTTTCGGCTGAGAGTGATTTACTATCTCCTACTATTTCTTTAGACCACGATTTGGATAATATAGAAGATATTGCATCATGTTCTAACATTACCGGTTTCACTACTTTTGCTGACAAAATAGGAATTAAATTTGATGAAGAATCTGAAGCCCACCAAGCACTCAATAACATCGAAAGGTTCATGAACTAGTCAAATCGTAGGAATATAGAAGAAACCAACACAAATTTTAACTTATTGAGTATTCTATAAGCACCTCAGGAGTGAGAAGACTTACATTCAACTCACCATGAAAATTCCATCTTGGAATGTATGTGGAGAAGTCAGTTTGAATAGACATGAAGAGATCAGATACCATATTTATAAAAATAACATCGACCTAATTACAATCCAAGAAACCAAAGCCACCCTCACTTCCTTCGCACTCAAAACTATAGGTGGAAATAAGATTACTGAATGGATACAAATCCCTCCTTCTGGCTTCAACGGAGGACTGTTAGTGGGCTTACAACAAAAAATGTTTTCAATCTCACACATAGAGAAATCTATAACTTCTCCATCTCCCTCACGTTCACAAACATTTTTGATGGCTTCATATGGATTTTCTCAGGAGTTTATGGAGAATAAGGACACAACAAAGCAGTCTTCCTTTCGGAATTGTCACACATGATGACAGTGTTCAACCACAAACCCTGGCTTTTAGGAGGTGACTTCAACCTTATCACTCGCACCTTTGATAGACACAACTCATCTAGCTCTACAACTACCCTTTCCTCAGTTGATAAATCCTTCAACCACCTCCTCTCCAACCACAACATGATGGACACCCCCCCATCAAATGCGGCTTTCACTTGGTATAGAAAACAATCTTATGCCAGATTGGATCACTTCATCTGTTCCACTTCTTGGGAAGAGCACTTCCCCCTAGCTTCTACCTACATTGCTCATAGAGCCATTTCTGATCACTTCCCTATTATTATCAACACCTCTTCTGAGCATTGGGGCAATCGACCTTTTCATTTTGATAATTACTGGCTCACCTTTCCAAACTTCGCAAACCTTTGTGAGGATCATTGGACCCTTGCTGGACCTCGCTCACAAAACCTAGGTCTCCACATCTAGAGTAACACTTTACATATCAAACAATTCATTAAAGACTGGATACATCAACGGCCCCATAACCTATCCAACTCTCTCAGGGACCTTGAACAACAATACCTCTTTGTAGACAATGACCCCTCAGCCGACCCTACCCTCATTCTCACCATCAAATCTAAGTTGGACCACATCAAGAATTGTCTGGATATAAAATGGAGATAGAGAGCTAAGATAACATGCGACAAGGATGGAGACAAAAACATAAAGTTCTTCCATAAAAATTGTAACAATAATCACAGGAGAAACAATATTGCATATCTTAACATTAAAGGCAACATCACTATGAACAAACACATGATCATCTCACATATTGTAGAACACTTCAAAAACATCTTCAAAACCCACCACCAACCATCCTTCCTGGATGCCCTTGATTGGCAGATGCTCTGCCAAAAAAAGATAACACATCCCGCCACACTTATACAACCTTTTAGAAATGATGAACTCGAGATGGCTATTAAGTCTCTGTGGAGAAACAAATCACCTGGGCCTAATGGATTGAATGCTGAATTTTACCTTGCTAGATGAAATCATTATAGGATTGACTTCCTCACCTTACTTCAGGAGCTTCACAGTAGCAACAATGCACACAACACTCTTAGACACCAAAATAAGACCTTCATAGCGCTCATCAGAAAAACAGAACGACCCGACCTCATCTCACAATACAGACCCATCAGCCTCATTAACACATCATACAAAATCATAGCAAAAACACTAGCTAATAGGATAAAACCTCATGTCCACCACATCATACCTCTCAACCAAAATGCCTTCATATAGGGTAGAAACATCCAAGATGCTTATCTTTTGGTCAATGAAACCATCCATCTTTGTCATACCAACAAAACTCCCATCTTAGCCATCAAGCTAGACTTTGAAAAAGCGTTCTATTTCATCAACTGGGAATGCCTCACCAGAATTCTAGATGGTTTTGGCTTTCCTAACAAATGGATCCATTGGATTCACGCGTGCATATCAACCAACCACTTCTCTACCATTATCAATGGTACTCCTTTTGGATATTTTAGAAACACCAATGGACGCGGGCAAGAAGACCCGCTTTCCTCCTATCTATTCATCATTGTGACCTCAATTCTAACTAGGTTGATTCAACTGGGGGTCATAACGGTCTGATTGCTTCCCCACCCGAATGCACAGAGAACATCATCCAGTTCGTTGATGATACTATCATCCTTATTACACCAGAAGAAAACTCCATCATTAACTCCATTAGGATCATTGGCATATTTTCCTATATCTCGGGCCTCAAAATCAACCTTCAAAAATCATCCATATTTGGAGTGCACATTAACCAATATAGGATGGATAGATTCAAAGCCCTTCTGAGATGCAAGATTGAGAACTTCTCTATTAGCTACCTTGGTCTACCAATCACCCCACACAGAATTACTCAAGCGACATGGACTCCCATTATAGACAAGATCAACAACATACTTAAATCTTAGACAAATAACTTCCTCAATCTTGCTGGTCGACTCACCCTCCTCAACAACCTAGTCACCCCTATCACCACCCACTACCTCAGTTGTATCCCCCTTCCCACCAAAACCAGAAACATCATTGAAAAAATCAGAAGAAACTTTCTCTGGAATAACCACCATATCACAACAAATAAAGCCAAACACACACACCTAGTGCATTGGAAAACCATCACATCACTGATAGACCAAGGGGGATGGTGAATTATCAATACTGAAAAACATGCTTTTTTCTTGATCACCAAGATTATAAACTTCCTAGAAAACAACAAAGATAAGATTTATAGGGATCTGATCCTTACAAAATACTATCAGAAAACACCACCATGGCACACAATTAAGAAAAGTAAGGCCTCACCACTCTAGAAATACATCAACAAACACATCCCCCTTATCAGGCACATCATTTTCACACCCCCACACTCCCATAACAATATATCCTTCTGGGTAGACCCTTGGTTTAACCACAACACCATCAAATTCATACATCTCGATTGGTCTATCCCAAAAAAACTTGCTCACATCACTACGGCCAAAGCTCTTGGCCTACTCACCGATAATAGATCAAATGCCCTTAAAAGGCAGATTCTCTCACATATTAGCCAAGGGGAACTCAACAACATCATCCACAAGTTAGAATACAATACTTCAAATAAAATCACCTGGAGATGGGGTAAGGATTACACTCCTAAAGCAGCATACTCTTATCTCATGTATAGAGGTGTCTCCCCTCCTTGCTCAAACATATGGAAACACAAATGGCCTCAGAAACACAAAGTCTTTTTATGGTTACTGATGAACAATAAGCTTCTCACTGACCAAACCATGTACAAAAGGTGGTACATTGGGCCATCCAGATGTCACCTCTGCATGGAGGACTCTGAATCCACTGAACACATCTTCAATTACTGTAATTTCTCAACAAACAGCATCCATAAATTCATAGAGATCGGACCACACGAGCAAAAATTTATGACCTTTCTGTCTGTTGTCATCCCCCTGAACAACACAAATCAGCTACACACAGAAGACATCTTAGTTACCATCTTATGGAACATTTGGAACGATAGAAACAATAGAAAATTCAATAATACAAAGAGACCCAAGAACATTATCATAAAATACATTGAATCAGATCTAAATCTTCTATATCTATGCAGGACAGTCGACAACCTCATCTAAGATGAACACGACAGAGGGGAGTTCGAATATCAACGCTGGTAATGGGGAATTTCTCTACCAACTCAAGGAGATGCTGAATGAAGAAATATGAACGGAGCTTCATCATGTGACAACTAGGATTAGTTGTCAGCCTTGACATAACTATTATCTTTTTTGAGGCTTGTTAAGGGGTGCCTTCCCCATAAACATTGTCATATCTTAGCTTTTCGGATCGTTTTTTTTCCATCAACTTTTTTGTAATATCCTACATTGCAGGTGCTAGCTTGTAAACTCTTTATTAGTAATGAATGACCTTATAAAAAAAACATTAGCGGATGACGACACGAGGGTCGTCTGATTTCTGGTTTCTCGTCCAACCGACTCGTCCAGATAACTAATCTCTTTGAAAAGGACTAAGCTTCCAGGAAGCTCACACCCATCACGCGCGATTTCACGCGCACGTAAATCCAGTCTCAAAACAGCCCCCCAAACCGCACCACATGGCAGATGTTGATTGGGTGCTTTTTTTATATTATGTAATAGACAAATAAATTTGTTTCGCTTATAACTTTTGAACCGTAATGAATTTTTTTATGAAACAAAAACCGTTGATTTTGTTACGAAAAATGCAAAAAACAAGCCTAATATTGATATATTTTTTAGACAAAAAATATAAAAATAATATATATAAGTTGATTGACAACCAACTATAGTGCCCATAAATGGTTATTGACACCCAAAAACGTCTAAAATGGTTCATTGACACCTAGAAGTTTATTGACACCCATAAATGTCTTATGACACCCAAATATGGTTATTTGTCGCCTAAAATGGTTCAATGACACCTAAATTTATAACGACACCCACAAATGACTAATGACACCCAAATATGGTTATTTGACGCTTAAAATGGTTCAATAACACCTAAAATTATAACGACGCCCATAAATGGCTAATGACACCCAAAAATGGCTAATGACACCCAAATATGGTTATTTGACGCCTAAAATGGTTTACTGACACTTAAAATTATAACGACGCCCACAAATAGCTAATGACACTCATAAATGACAAATGACACCAAAATATAGTTATTTGACGTCTAAAATAGTTCTATGACGCCTAAAATTATAACCACGTCCACAAATGGCAAACGACACCCAAATAGGGTAATTGACGCCCAAAATAGTTCATTGACACCCATAAGTTTAAAATGACACCCAAATAAGGTTTCAACAATCAAAATAACATAATGACACCCAAATAACTTATTGGCACCCATAAATGACTAATGACACCCAAAGATGGTTAATTGACGCCCAAAATAATTCATTGACATCAACAATAACCGATTCATATTATTTTTATATTTTTTTATTAAAAATATATCAATATTAGTCTTGTTGGAATGTATTTTTCATAATGAATCCAATGATTTTTGTTTCGTCAAAAAATTCATCACGGTTCAAAAGTTATAAGCAAAACACATTTATTTGCATATTACCCAACCTATACCAGCCATTCAATTAAAATCCACCATGTCAGTACTCTAAATCAGCTTCTCTCAAACATACCGCTCCCTGCCCCGCGCGTGAGCTGCGCTTGCAGCAGCCGCGGGTGATGGAACTATTTCCGCTTTGAAAAATCAGCACCCAAACTCTCCATTAATATTGCTACACTCCAGCCGCTGGGTAGAATGGTAGTGGTACCCGGCCAGCGTAGCCCGGACGGTCAAGCCAGCGCGTCCTTCATGAAGGGTCGCTGGTTCGATTTCCCGCTCGGATCAGCTGTATTTACCAACCTCTTGGGTCATCCGGGCTCTGGCACCTGTTTGGAGAGGGGGTGGGCTTCGGCCCATGCAGATCCAAAAAAAGAATGGTAGTGGTAAAAGTAGTCACGTTGATAGGATTGAGCGAGCAAGGACATGATAGAATAAGAGAAAGCAGTGACCGTAGACCTGCATATTGGATCTCTACGCTTTGTCTCTCTAGCTGCAGGGATAGGGTGGTAGTACTAGGGGCAGCATGAAGCAGGACACCGCTGTTGTCCGATCATCACCTTGAATCACGTGGGCAAGTAGACGTCAGCGATCCGGGAGAACGATGAACAGCTCAGTTCCATTTTTGAAGCACTACTGTGACGCTGTGACTGAGCTGTTGCTGGAATCGTTCTTTCTCCCACCTACCTAGTGGTGGAGTCACCGTACTCCAGTTGAAGGCCGTGAGGAGCTGCAAACATTCTCTTTATGGTCTTTATGTAAAAATGAAATGTACAACAAGTTTATGTATTCAATCCCGTGTGATGACGACACGAGGGTTGAGGTAAGTGGAGGACTTAGGATGATGCAGTGGGCAAGAGAAAAAAGATATTAGGAAAAAACTAGCAAACGGTTGTTGTTAATTACTATTAGAAGTGTACTCTGATATGGGTCCAGATTTGTTGTACCGGGACAGCACACCTACTGTCCCGGTACTGTCCCAGACAGTCACCATTAGACACGTCATGGCATCTGAGAGGGCTCCTTGGGAGTAGTACCACTCGTTAATTATCCTTGAACCATATATAAAGCGGAACAGGGCAAACGATCGGTTGTTGTGTTGGCGCCTCTGGCCATTATAAACTCCTCATCTACACTTACGCATCCATAAAATCGCAGCCGCCACCGTCCGTAATATTTTTTGTGAATTTTGAGGATCAAGCGGAACAGGTCTTTTCTTTTTGTAAGTTTTCTCCAATGCGCCCATTAATCTCTTAGATGACTTTGTTTTGCACATCCTCTGTTTTATTCCTTTTGCATGTTTTGTGCTAACTCCATCATGCTCAGTTTGTTGACCTTTTTTACCATCATTTCCGCTACCATCCACATTTGTTTCTTTTCTATGATCGTCAATAGACAACTCTTTCAGTTTAGATTCTATTACATTAAATAAATCTTTATGATAGCTTGAAGTAAGTTCATATGTCTCTTCTATCAATGAAGCATGACCAGCTAGTTGCATATATGTATGACACAATTGTTTATATCGTAATGTAGTAGTCAATTTTTTTTATCTTGAGTAGTATGGGTAAACATATTGCACTTGTTCAAATCAGATTTTGCTTTCTTAATCTATCACTTCAATATATACTTATCAGGAACCCTCTGAATATTCTGAAAAGAAAGAACTTTCAATGTATGTGAACATAAGATTCCATCAAAAGTAAATTTCTTACAACTACACTCAATACTTTTCTTATCAAACTCAAATTCAACCATGTGGAAAAGTGACTTCTTGGGAGGGACAATTTTATAGGTTGAAGTTGATCAATCAATACTAACAAGATGTTTCTCACAATACCATGTTAACCACAATTCACGCTGAAGCATTTTAAAAATTACAGGAGTATATACTACACTTGCATGTACTAAGACTTTGACTTGGCACGATATTGAAGGTCTAGTTTATTCTGCTTTAACATCTACCTTCTTTTCTTCATACCCCCTATCATCAACTAATTATTCAAAATGTTGAAAAATCGTAACAAATCATATTGATAGCCAATGTATCTCTTTACTTCACTATTCATACTTTCGCTACGTTATGTACTAAATATGTCAGAGCAAAATGTTTCTCTTCCATAAACCAAAGCCCATTTCTCTTTCAAGTCAAATTGTTGTTGTAGCCAAGAATTATCACTTAACTTGTATTTTGCAATCATTAACTTTCAAGAATCCAAGAACTCCACTTCATCATCGTGTTCATAAATGCAACTACTAAAATCTTTAGCAAAATCATAGAACTTTTCAAATACATCACTAAGGTGTTTAGTTGTATTTTGATACATATACCAAATGCATAAAGGATGAAATGTTTGTGGTCATTATGAAGATAGTGCTTTTGCCATAGATGAATCTTGATATGTGAGGATAGTCTTTGGTTTGTTTCCTAACATTGTGTTAGAAAATGTATTGAATAGCCAAAAAAAAAGTTTCAAATGTCTCATCATAGAGTAAAGAAGCTCGAAATATAATAGTGATTATTGACACCAACAAAAAGTGTGAATGGACGACCTTCTTAATTTTTTCTATATGTTGTATCAAAATAAACATCCCCAAAATAAGAATAATCCAATTTCATTTTAGCATCCGCAGCCCAGAAAATATTCGTTACAAGATCATCTATGTCAACTGGAATAGCACATGAGAAATTGGTATCATTCAGCTACCTATTTTGCAAATACTCCAATACACCACTACTTTCTCCAGTCATCATCTGCATAGACTATTTTTTAGACAAATAGTTTCTATAATCTTCTGTAAGAAAATCAAGATTCTCCCTACCACCAACTCTTTTTGGCATGAGAGACATGCTTTCTTTACGGGTTATGCCGGACTGGTTTGCTAAGTCTACCTCAATAGTTTGTAAAAGACTTAGCTTTCTATGTGAGTGCAGTATAAAACTTTTACCAGGAGAAACTAAATTATGAGAATACTCCAGAATAAAGTTAACAATTTGATATTTTCCATTTGACCTTTGGATTTTCATATGAGACAAACAACCACATCTACTTTTTGGATAAGGATTTTTGACATCACCACGCTTTTATCCGGTCCACACTGACCTTGACCAGAACAACAATATTCTATCTAATAAAACACCATCTTTATCTTTGTGAAATTTACTTATGTGAATGCTAAAACCCAACAACTTAGCATAATTATTATAAAAAATGTGATCTTCATGATCATCTGTGTCAAATTCTTTTCTTACTTGGGGAATATTTTCAGGACCAATGCTAGAATGTATAGACTCAACATTATTCAAATCATGAGAAATCTCTTCTGTAATATTACAATTGTGATTAAGATTTTCATTATGTTCAGGTGTAGAATGTTCTATGTTGCAAAAAGATGTGCCATTCTCGATGTCACGGCCAGAACATGAATTATAAATGTTCATACTTGAATATATGCTATTAACAAATATCAAAATAGTTCTAATCAGATACCTAAATGTAATATATTACCATTGAAAAATATATAAAGAAAAAATTACACATATAAAATAAATGTACTACAGATACAAATGTACAAGAGAAGAAAAAAATTATCTAAAAAATATTTACTGATTATGCAAGGACTTCAAGAAAGTAAATTTTCTTATCTTTGTGATTGCATGGCTGAACTTCAGTGTAGGATCACGGTTTGACAGTCATGATTGAGCGAATCATATGCTATATTGTCTTCTTCTGTGGCTCCAAATACATTTTGATATCAAGGCATGAAATATGATGACTCCAACTACAATGAAAGGAGCAAACTTTAACATGTGGAACAACAAATTACAAACATGCTAGGTTTATTCTTAAAAATCAAGGTTGTGTCGTTGGAGGATGTAGGTAGAGAAATAGAAGAACACACCAAATCTATACTATATAGGAAAGTGCGTGGAGTGGGTTCCATGCAATGTTTTTATTTATTTTTTTAAAATACCATTCAGTCCTCTGTACCATATACAAAATTCTACGGATGGGGCGCTATGCAATTTTTTCCCTTAAGCATCTTGCAATCAGGTCGAAAAGTGGGAGTCCTTCCCGAAATATTCCAGGCCATCCCATTGTACCATTGTACCGCACGGCTGCCTTGCTGCTAGGGTTGAAAGCTATTGATCATCACACCTTCTGTGGTTATTTCACCATAGCAATGGGGCTGGAACGTCTAAGCTAATTTAAGCAAGGTGTTAATATTTTGTGTTTGATCACTACCTCTATAGATTCAACTGCCCCTTCTAGCCCACCTACGGATGGCCTGGAATATTAATATTGAACTAACGTTTCGCTAGCCTTGCCAAATTAGTAGGGATGAATTTAGTGACATCTCATTGCCGCGACAACTATAGGGCAACGTCATTAAATTGCCCTCAGTGTGTGTTTTCGAGGGCTTGTCTTCCTCCGTCCATTTGCTCTACCTTCTCTCATGTTCGAGTTTTCCTCTACTGTTGTGTTTGCATTCAAATAGAAATGTCTTACTGTTTCTCCCTCTTCGCCTTTCTTTTCCCTTTACCTCTTTTCGTCTCTCTCCTTCTGTTCACCAATTTTATTCATCACCGAAAGCTGACAGCCACCAATCTAGCCGCCAGCCTCACCATCACTCCTTGTTGACTGGGAGTCTCTACCCGAACACAACTGATGGATGGTTTGCGCCCTTTACAGGTCCCGAACAATAAGTACATCGTGACCATGAAGATGCCGCTTGAGTTGTGATAATGTTAAGGATTGTTATCCTTCAGTTGTATAGAAATACTTCCATACGATCCCAAACCATAAATTGTTGATTTGTTATTTTTTCTAGAATATATAAGAAATATAGGTGACATTGTTTGCAAATACTATATTTAGATCATGTTTTTTGATACTGCTTAATTGCCAGGAGTTATATACTTCATAATTGGGCAGGTGAATTTTTTTCTACATTATCGCCCAGTTACATTGTCCAGTAATTACATCATCAGAAGTCTGTAGGCTTGCTCGCACATGGATTGAAAACCATTTTCTCAAGGGAAGCCACACCATTGTTTCTTAGTTCTTTTCCTGTAGTAGGAACTTCATTCCACCATACTTAGGTTGTATATAAACTAAGAAAATATCTTAAATTACATTTGAAAGAGCAATACTAACTATTTTTCACACAAAAATGGGAGTAAGTAAAAAATGCTTGGAAATCTAGACTGAGTTCTATGTACTCGATCCGTCCGTCACTATTCTTGTAACTTGATGATTGTCCTTACGATTGATAGTGCACATGTTTCAAGCAACTGCCATTTTTTTTCACGAACTGTCATTGAAAATAGTCCTTTATTTTGTAAGGATTTTGCACTTGTCTTTTGATCAAACTAGCTGATTGTCCTTACGGCGGTTAGCACAGATGATTGTTTCAGACAATTTCTACTGCAAATATGCATTTATTTTATAAGGGTTTCACACTTGCATTTTCAGATTGTTACAATGAATTAAAATTTCTAAATCCACAGTGAGTGCGCAACATCTGTCTTCTCTCGTCTATAATTGTCCTTTAATATATTTGTATTGTTTAGCCCAGCATAACAGCCTAGCAGCGCCACAATAGTTGGCTTTATCGACTCTACTCCATAGGTAGTATTAACACCTTAAAATCAGCACCATCTAGCTTTGTTGGAACTCAGCTGATGGTCACGCTTGGTGTTATTTTTGGTGTGTTGAGAGGAAAGTATGCAAAATTGTTCACATTGAACCGATATAGACCAATTATATTTAGTAAAGTGATACATTATGGATTGCAGGTTCTGCGAATGGGTCATCTTTCTTTGTCAACAATGTGAAAGACCTTATCTTTGTACATATACCTATGTTGTTTGAAAACAATCACATGATTCCTTTGTTGGTAATAGCAGCTATACATGGGGTAATGAAGGTGTATCTATATAGTTGTTTTCCCTATGCATCATTCAAATTAAGTCAATACATATTTACTTTAGTATGTATTTAAGTCATCCACGTTATAAATCTGATTATTGTAAATCTGTTGTCATATGACAGAATCTTCTAATCTTAACTATCTAAGGTTCTGTGTTAGTACCAAGCGGACCAGTAATAGCAACATCATAGTAGAAATGTGCCTATTTCATTATATCCATGTACAACTCTTCTACATAACCCTTAAAATCTTGGTTTGCAAATATCCAAATTTTACTTTAATACTTATTTAACTCTTCCTCATTGCAAATCTAATTAATTGAAATATAATTGTATCATGTACATTGTATCATATGAGGCAATAATCCTGCCATAGGACTATTGTGCATTTTTTATATATGACATCACCAACTGTGGCAGAAAAAGATAACACAAGGACATTGGCAGGAAGAATCAAATGAAGCAAACCACCTTGCTGGGTGATGCAACATGAACATCCTCTAAGGGCATTGCTACTAAGCACTCCTTTTCTTCTATAAGAAACATTTTTAGAAAATCCACGTTGCTCCATTTTGGATTGTAAATATCGATAATCTTCGAATATATTTTACCAGTTCTTACATGTTTGTATATATTTATGTCATACTTATTATGGTAATAAAGGTTAGCACATAATTTAACTTCCCACTCTTTGGTCCAACAACAACATAATATTATCTATTTTCATGTGCATCTCTTCTAAAGAAGTAATAAATTCTTAGTTTGTAAGTATTTCAAAATATTTTAAATAGCGTTTGTATGTTAATACATTTTAGCAAAATTCTAGAAATGTTTTAATTATTCCTAAGCACGTGCAACGAACGGATTTATGCCTAGTATACAAAGAACATTGACAATACATACTCTCACCCGGTTGTACTTGTTCCACTCTTAAAAGACTGGAATTTTCCATCTCGGGTTAAGGGCCGATGACTGCAAAAGAACCCAAGAAGAAAGATAGAGAAGATTAATTTTTTGGTTCCTTGTTATGCCGTTAATGGAAAGAGTAGAGTGTCCTGGAACCCCGGCGTTGAAAAGTCTGTTGGTGGCGGCGACAGAATAACAGACAACCTTTTCTCCCTTTGTGTTGTGCAATCATTCTCGTGTCCTGTTCGGTTTATTTATGGTTCGAAGATATTAGCGGGTGGAACTGCTCTCGATCAGCCTTCTTCGTAATGTTTTCGGATGTTGTGACGTGTCTAATGGTGACTGGCTGGGACAGTGCTGGGACAGCATGTCAAATCTGGACCCCTCTGATATTGCTGAATTATATTTTGATCAGACTGTAGGGTGACGTCTTCATTCAACAAAGTTTATGTGAATGTATCGCATTAGACGAATTGTTACAAATTTATTTATTTTAAAGTTCAATGGGTCTGAACTCGAATGTATTCAATTAGTAGGCATGCAACTTGTTGTAAAATGAGGTATCGGCAAGATGTTAGGTGTGATCTCTCTAATCTCAATGGCCGTATCTGTTGACATGTACCTGGGAATTGATCTTCATATCCGTGTTAACTCCATTTTTCTATAATTTTTCATTATAAGAATGAGAGGTCTAGTTTTATCATAATCGTGAAAGAGATCTTTAGTTGTTTCTATAAATCTTTCCTATGAGGGCCCAGTTTGAGTATTAAATTTGCAACTTGCGGCTAATAAAATGACTAGACTTACTAGTTGAACCAACCAACAAGAGTATTTTCAACTCCATTCAATGTGGTGCACTTAATGAGATTCATTTATTCGAAGAGATACATCTGGAAATTTTTTATACAAAATTTAAGTATGAACCAAGCATTATCAAGTGGGTTGAGCCGATGCAGCAAAAAGAATATCGAGCAATACGTACACACTTTGAACAAGAACAACTATCCAAACAAATAATCAACTAGATGTTTTCATTATTTTATCTAGATGACTTACTCTATGATAAGAGAAGACAATTTCATTATAGGAACAAGGTTAAAAAAGGGGGTTTCTCTAAAAGAGAGAATCCAAAAACTTTGAGAAGGCTACACCCGTAAGTGAAGAAACTCTGGAGTACTTTTAGATTGAAAAAAACACTAATACCCAAGGGATTTATTTAAAGACTTCAAGTGATAAAAATTCCACCAAGAATAGCCAAACCTAATAGGAGTCCGTAACAATATAGGAACTCAAGTTTCATATAGATAGTGATCTCCAACATCAGTTAGAAATTCAAATATAAATCAAGTAAGAACATAAGTTGGACTCAAATCAAGGCAAGACTTTAAGTAGGACTATTATAACATGTGGGATTAGGAGTAGGAGTAGGAGTATTCCAAGCACAAGAATTTTCACCTTGAATCAAAGTCAACACCTTATAGAAACAAAAGGGAGTCTCTATTAGTTGTGAAGGTTAACAATGTTCATGTTGACCTTGAACTTGAAAAGTGTTAATGTCGTGTCCTCATATCTACAAAATTATCTTTGATGGTAACCATTTTATGAGTTTGTTCCCCTATGCAATTAGTTCTCGAATAAAGTGATATTTGACATAAGTGATCTTGGTTCTTTCATGGAATATTTGATATTTAGTAATATAGATGGCACTTTGAATGTCACCATATCTCGTTGTTGTTTTATAATTAAGAAAACATTTTCATACAAGTAGCCTCTTTGATGAATTCAATCAATCCATGTGTTCAAGTTCCTTTTGTTTGTAGACATTTGAAACCAATGATCTATTTTATCAATGGGAGGATTGAGAAGCTCTGAAGTCTAATTGTTATGAAGATATTTCATCTTTTCATCATAGAAGCAACCCACTTGGTTAGAGAAGTCATAGCTACACTATGAGTAGATGGTACATTACCATAACCAGTCTCCACAGTAGTGGGTAAAGCATAAGCAGTGATGTAATTTAAATATCCTTTTTCTGGCCTACTCTTTCTTGTTTTCAACACTATATGGTTGCAAATCATGTACCTCGTCTTCAATATGATCTGAGGCATCTTGATGATTTTCAATAGGAGGTATCAAAATGTCATGTGATTGTGATGAAATATCATCACTCTCATGCTCACCTGTTTGTGACATTGGGAGAAGGATCTGTCATAAGAATTTTGATAATCCTTTTTCCTTAAAGAGTGTTGTAGACTTATCAAAGGTACCATTCCTTTAAAACAAGAATCTTGGAAATTTTCTATAAAGACATAGTCTCTACTAAAAAAAACTCATGGCAAACAAAAACACCAATGTGTAGGCAGCGGAAGATAAAACTTTGACTAAACAATTGTATAAAGGGCACATCATAAAATCTTCCCAAATAGGGTGTACAACTTTATACACAACAACAATAGGATCTAGGTAGAGGAAGACTCAAACCAATTAAATATTGTCTCCAAAGAAAAACAACTTAACATATAGGCAGCTATAGCTAAGTCCAAGCTAGAGGGTTGAACTCCTTGACCTTAGCCTTAGGATGGTTCACCAAGCTTCAACTGTGTACTCTGATCCTAAACTGGATGGTTGAGATCATCCAACAAGAGAGAGATAAAAGTATGTGTCAATAAAAAGGAAAAGGATAATTAATAAAGAATAATATTGCATAATATAATGATCCACTATACTACAAGATTTCAAGAGTATGAGGCAAGTATAATAAATGATATAGGGATATTTGCCAAAGTAAATCAATCCACAATAATCAACATAGCATGAATAATATTATGACACAAAATCATACCAATGCAGGGTGTGGCACCTACCAGACCCAACACCTAGATGAGAGGGGGAATTTTAACATCCCCTAACCTCCAAAAATATATAATATGGGGAGAATTTTAATGTTCCCCTGGGCTCATGCCCACTATGGGTGGTTTGTACTCATGTACACTACATTGTCATTTGGCCAAAAATACATCATGCTAAATAACTCACTTGGCAGTAGTGAAAATATAGATAACATTTGCATAATAGCATTGGGGAATAAAACCCATGAATTAAATCAAGTAAATGAATGGGTCAGCATTGGCCATAGAATTATTCAAATAATCAAATAAATGAGCCACAATGGCTATATAAGATTCAAGTAAATAAAGAGCCAAATAAAAGGAAATAGAGATATTCCAAGGCTAGCACATTATGAATGTAGGGTTGGATAAAAGCCCAACTGGAGGTTAGGTTAACTGCACATTATTAAATAAATTAGGGTGCACTTATATAAATAGGTTTCACATATCGAAATAGGATCCACATACTTAAATAGGGCTCACATACCTGATTGAAGATTCACATCCATCATTATCACCGATTAGATTGTATCCAAGATCATTTTTCCTAATTACAAATATTTCACATGAATTAGCATTTATTAAGCATAAAGGAAAATACCCATTTTAGACCTTATTTGAAAACCACTTATTTAGGACTCAAAACTAGGACCAAAAGCTCACTTAGGTTTCACTAATTAAGAAAACATATTTTATTTCTCAATTTGGAATTGAAATGCATTAATTATGATTTTTAGAACATTTAACATACTCAAAATGACATTCAAAGAAAACTTCAAAAAAAGATTGGGAATCAGGTCTCAATAACTACAAAATCATATTCTACATGAAAAATCCTTTCCAACGACTATTTATTTGTATTTTTCTGAGCAAGGACCAATTTACTATGAATTAAGTAAGCTGGACTAATCAAATTGCAAGAAAATGCCACATAGGCCTCATAACCAACAAGGGAGCAGATGCCCGAGATGTCCCACACGTTAAAGAAGAAGGGGATGAGTGCATGGGGGCAAAACCATAAAAAGCCAGCGGTCTTATTCTACCTCTCACGCAAGCCATGGCTGCAGAGGAGAAGCTTGCCCGATTGGGAATTTCCTCGTTTCTTGACCAAATCGGACGTATAGGTACTCGAAACGAAGATCAAGACGAGAGGAACTCACCCATATACTTTATTGGGGTGTTTCTATCACCTAGAAGCCAGGAAAAGGGCCGTAATGTAGGGAGAAGCTAGACGTGCCGGTGGCTAAACGTGGACATTTTGGGCAAAATAGCACCAGGAAAAGATCGCATGATGGCCGACGGAGGTGAGGGTTGTGTCATTTATATGTGAGGAAGAGTGAAGCATTGAAATACTGAGGGAGAGGAGAAGCTTCAGCCAGCACACATGGGCATTTCGGCCACAGTGCACGGGAGGCGTCGAGTGAGGGCTCAAATCGTGCGGCTTGAGGAGACGAAGCCAACACAACTTATATCTCGCGAAATGGTCGAGAAATGAGGGAGAACGAAGTGGAGGAGCCTAGGCGTCCTCTTGGTCAGTGGGCTGGAGGTTGAAGATGACCCCAGATCCGTTAGATCGAGATTCAATGGGGGACAAGTGCGTGACACATGAAATAAATGCAAAAATCGATTCATCTACTATAGTTAAACTATATGGGAACTTGTAAAATCCATTTGAAGGGTCAAATGAAGTCCAAATGACCTCAAATTTTAATGATAGATTTATGACAACACCTAGAATGATGTTATGCCATTACTTTCTCGAAAATCACATGGTTAGGTCCCTAATTAATTTATAGACTATTAAAGCATATAATAAAGCATAAAAAGAGCAATTAATATATAGAATATCTTGTAATGACATAATAGGGTATATCTCGAGATATTAGTCACATATAAACATTATGAGTCATATCTCAACATATAATACTCTTATTAGAGCATTATTTCCCTATTTGGAGGAGAGAGAAAGTAAAGGGGTTAATTACTCCCATATATTAACTCAAATACACATTATTACTAATATATTTATCCAAAAAGCTCCAAATTAACATTATCTACTTATATTCTCTCATTAATGGTCAATTGCATAATTAAACCCCAATTATCACATTAATTGGAACATTTGTGCAAAACCCATGAATGTGGTAAAATATAGATTTCATCATCAAACTTGGCTCAATTTCAATATTGAGCCCAAAGAAGATACAAAAGGATGGGAAATTAATGAAGGATGTCCAAAAGGACTAGAAAGCAAATAAAAGTATAAAAGTGTGTAAATTACAGGGAGGACCCTGAGATTTAGTATGTTACAACACTCCACCCCTTAAAAAGAGGATTTTGTCCTCGAAATCACATCAAGAGGAAAGAGAAAGGGTGAGTGTGCAACATCCCAACATTAGGTACAAAGGTGTTACTTCATAGGCTCTACACATAAGCCTAGTCTGACTAAGGTTTCTACCATATATATAATTTTTCATCCAAAACATAACATAATGGCTCACTAGCATAGTCTCTATCATGAAAAGGAATCATCTATACTATACTAGCAATTGTGCCAACTTATACTCACATGGTGGTAGCAAAGATTATAACTCATCACTAAGCATCAAAACATATGTATCTTCCCTTGTAAGGATTTTAAGAACAATTAGGTTTTTCTAAGAAATCTTATCATTAATAATGTATTAGGTCACAAACCTAATAACTTTAATCTTATCTCATTAACCTCCTAGAACCATCATATGGAATTATCACATATTATTTTGTAAGAAAAGATAATATTATCAACAAATTATTAAGCCTACCATAATCCCAAATAAGGTCACATATATTATCACATATTGCCAACTAATATTATATACTCAAGTTAATGACATCATTTTCTCCTATTACACTCCATAATATGAATTATACATATTTTACATCACATTAGATATTAATGCAAACTTATGTGAATCCAATACTCATAATCATATTTGTGTCATTACATGTGTTTTAGTGAACAATATGAAACACATTAAACATTAATGAATTGATTCATATACTAAATCATGATAAGGTGATTAATGAGATGTATATTAGGGAACAAGGTGATATGCCTTACATATGTTGATAACATGGTCTCCAATATAACTAGGTGATTATAATCCATATATATGCTCCAAGTGTGATAATTGATGATGATACCTAATTCACTAATGTATCATGAAGGCATCAAAGATATATATAGATGTGTATATGGTTAGGACTAGATGATTACACATTAGGGTTTAGGTCATCATGAACATTACATGCTATGCATTCCTAGCATGGACTAGACCCTTAATCTTACTAACCATACTATTAGGGTGACATGGTCAACATTATGTGTAAACACAATTAGTGATGAGTAACTCACTATTATGCAAAGGTTCAAGCATATGAACATTCTCCTAGATGACTTATTATATATATATATATATATATATATATGTTTATAAACAAACAAGATGGATCATGATTATAATTTGTTTTCTCAACAATAAACATATGAACTTACTAATCTCTTATCTAAGGAGTTAGGGTTTCCAAAACATAGCAACTTGATTTCGAAGGTATTAAGGGACTCCACCCCCCTTAAAGAGGATTTCATCCTCGAAATCAAAAACTCCAAAATCTATAAAGGTATAAGAGAACTACTACTAAGTCCACTTTTAAAAAAGGGTTGAGGTAAAACTATGTATGAGATCCCACACTTAGTTGTTTTACTAAACACCATTATAAACTTCAAGCCCAACATAGGGTAGGATACTCCCAACTTGGAAATCTAGGGATCTTATAAGGAAATTAAGGACACATAAGGGGATTCTACATGATTAAGCAAGACATCATATACTAGGTTCAAAAGGTTACTCAACAATAAGATAATTTGTCCAAAGGTATGCTATTTTGGGATGGTCAGTATCAGCTCAGGCCAGGCCGACGTCATATGGATCTGGGAGTCCTCGTAAGCCAAGCTAGTGGTGCGGAGGAAAATATTGCCAGCCCCCCCAGACCCTGACCCTTTCTAGACACATTTTCTATCAACTTATGCCTAGTAGCAACCTAAAAGACTAATCACCAAAAAGTTGACAAATTATATTTCTAGTATGAAATTATTATGTCCTAAATCAATCTTTCATCATAGGTCCACTCTAAGGTGAAAAACTTACTAATGGGAACTATATAAGGTTAGGGTTTCTATCTAGGAGACAAATTGAATTAGTCAAGACTCCGACTACCTTGATGCTCTGATACCATGCTGTAAAGACATAGTCTCTACTAATAAAAACTCATGGCAAACAAAAACACCAATGTGTAGGCAGCGGAAGATAAAACTTTGACTAAAAAATTGTATAAAGGGCACATCATAAAATCTTCCCAAATAGGGTGTACAACTTTATACATAACAACAATAGGATCTAGGTAGAGGAAGACTCAAACCAATTAAATATTGTCTCCAAAGAAAAACAACTTAACATATAGGCAGCTATAGCTAAGTCCAAGCTAGAGGGTTGAACTCCTTGACCTTAACCTTAGGATGGTTCACCAAGCTTCAACTGCGCACTCTGATCCTAAACTGGATGGTTGGGATCATCCAGCAAGAGAGAGATAAAAGTATGTGTCAATCAAAAGGAAAAGGATAATTAATAAAGAAAAATATTGCATAATATAACGATCCACTATACTACAAGATTTCAAGAGTACGATGCAAGTATAATAAATGGGATAGGGAGATCTGCCAAAGTAAATCAATCCACAATAATCAACATAGAATGAATAATATTATGACACAAAATCATACCAATGTAGGGTGTGGCACCTACCGGACCAACACCTAGAGGAGAGGGGGAATTTTAACATCCCCTAACCTCCTAATATATATAATATGGGGAGAATTTTAACGTTCCCCTGGGGATAATTTTAACGTTCCCCTGGGCTCATGCCCACTATGGGTGGTTTGTACTCATGTACACTACATTGTCATTTGGCCAAAAATACATCATGCTAAATAGCTCACTTGGCAGTAGTGAAAATATAGATAACATTTGCATCATAGCATTGGGGAATAAAACCCATGAATTAAATCAATTAAATGAATGGACCAGCATTGGCCATAGAATTATTCAAATAATCAAATAAATGATCCACAATGGCTATAGAATATTCAAGTAAATAAAGAGCCAAATAAAAGGAAATAGAGATATTCCAAGTCTAGCACATTATGAATGTAGGGTTGGATAAAAGCCCAACTGGAGATTAGGTTAATTGCACATTGTTAAATAAATTAGGGTGCATATATATAAATAGGTTTCACATATTGAAATAGGATCCACATACTTAAATAGGACTCACATACCTCATTGAAGATTCACATCCATCATTATCACTGATTAGATTGTATCCAAGATCATTTTTCCTAATTACAAATATTTCACATGAATTAGCATTTATTAAGCATAAAGGAAAATACTCATTTTAGACCTTAATCGAAAACCACTGATTTAGGACTCAAAACTAGGACCAAAAGCTCACTTAGGTTTCATTGATTAAGAAAATATATTTTATTTCTCAATTTGGAGTTGAAATGCATTAATTATGATTTTTAGAACATTTAACAGACTCAAAATGACATTCAAAGAAAACTTCGAAAAAAGATTGGGAATCAGGTCTCAAAAACCACAAAATCAGATTCTACATGAAAAATCCTTTCCAACGACTATTTATTTGCATTTTTCTGAGCAAGGACCAATTTACTATGAATTAAGTAAGCTGGACCAATCAAATTGCAAGAAAATGCCACATAGGCCTCATAGCCAACAAGGGAGCAGATGACCGAGATGCCCCTCACGTTAAAGAAGAAGGGGATGGGTGTGCGGGGGCAAAATAGTAAAAAACCAGTGGTCTTCTTCTACCTCTCACGCAAGGCATGGCTACGGAGGAGAAGCTTGCCCGATTGGGCATTTCCTCATTTCTTGACCAAATCGGACGTATATGTACTCGAAACGAATCTCAAGACGAGAGGAACTCACCCGTGTGCTTTATTGGGGTGCTGCCATCACCTAGCAGTCAGGAAAAGGGCCATAATGTAGGGAGAAGCTAGACGTGTCGGTGGCTAAATGTGGACGCTTCATGCAAATTAGCACCAAGAAAATATCGCATGATGGCCGACAGAGGTGAGGGTTGTGTCATTTATAGGTGAGGAAGAGTGAAGCACCGAAATGCCAGGGGAGAGGAGAAGCTTCAGCCAGTGCACATGGGCATTTTGGCCACAGTGCACGGGAGGTGTCGAGTGAGGGCTCAAATCATGCAGCTCGAGGAGACGAAGCCAACACAACTTAAATCTCACGAAATGGTCGAGAAATGAGGGAGAACGAAGTGGAGGAGCCTAGACATCCTCTTGGTCGGCGGGATGGAGGTTGAAGATGACCCCAGATCCGTTAGATTGAGATCCAATGGGGGCCGAGTGCGTGACACATGAAATAAATGAAATAAATGCAAAAATCTATTCATCTACTATAGTTAAACTATATGGAAACTTGTAAAATCCATTTGAAGGGCCGAATGAAGTCCAAATGACCTCAAATTTTAACCATAGGTTTATGACAACACCTAGAATGATGCTATCCATTACGTTCTCAAAAATCACATGGTTAAGTCACTAATTAATTTATAGACTATTAAATCATATAATAAAGCAGAAAAAGAGCAATTAATATAAATAATATCTTTTAATGACATAATAGGGTATATCTCGAGATATTAGTCACATATAAACATTATGAGTCATATCTCAACATATAATACTCTTATTAGTGCATTATTTCCCTATTTGGAGGAGAGAGAAAGTAAAGGGGTTAATTACTCCCATATATTAACTCAAATACACATTATTACTAATATATTTATCCAAAAAGCTCCAAATTAACATTATCTACTTATATTCTCTCATTAATGGTAAATTGCATAATTAGACCCCAATTATCACATTAATTGGAACATTTGTGCAAAAACCAATGAATGTGGTAAATTATAGATTTCATCATCAAACTTGGCTCAATTTTAATATTGAGGCCAAAGAAGATACAAAAGGATGGGAAATTAGTGAAGGATGTCCAAAAGGACTAGAAAGCAAATAAAAGTACAAAAGTGGGTAAATTACAAGGAGGACCCTGAGATTTAGTATGTTACATTTTCGGTCAGACACCAATTTTTATACTCCTTCATAATACTCGCAAAATTGCATTACTTAGACCTAGGATCAAGATTTTCATATTTGGAGAACACTCAAGGAAGATAGCCAAGAATACAAATATTAGAGTATTTTTCAAGATGACATCATGAGTTTTGAAACCAATTGGAGTAGATGGATACTAGTCGTTAATGTAAGTAATTATAGAAATAGCTTTAATATAAATATATTTTCCGAGAATAATTCCATCATAAATCAACATGCATCTCGCTCACTATAAGCGTGTTCTATTCATATGATTTGGAATGTCATTCAATTGGGGTGCATATCTAATAGTGTGATGTTTGGTAACACCTTCAAATATACAAGAATTTGTTAATATAGATGATCAAAATTGTAAACTTTTATCTTCTATTTGCAAAAACTATAGACTAAAATATTATTTACCCTAATTTATATTGTAGGTAACAAGTCAGTAAGATGAATATTAATCCTATGAACTAGAAACCAATGCTTACTTGTGAAGAAAGAAATAGTAGAATAGATGATAAGGCATGTTTATCCAAGGAATCAACTACTCTATTGAACTATCTAGGTATGTATGAAATAGCTATATTTTGTATAGAGGATAAGAGTCTTTAAGACCGTTTGATAAATGGTAAGTGTCTATGAGGTGTATTTCTTTCATATGCAAGGTATTTCTTTCAAATGCAATCATGGAAACTTCTTGAAGTGAGTTATACATAATGCATCCTTATATCCATACTTTAGTTTTAAATAAGGATTGTGCTTCATCAATTGCATGGGTTTCTGCTTTGAGGGTAGTGGAAGACATAGTGATAAAGTTACAACTGGTGATGTGATGGCCAGAATGGTTCGCATTGTGTGAACCCATGTAAACAACACATGTTTGCTTGTTGAAAGTAGCATCAACAAAGATGAAGAAGTCACATTGTTAGGGGATGTGTCGATTGGTCTTTGGGGAAGCATTGCTCGATCCCATGCTACTTTAAGGAAGACCGAGGTTGGAATGAACAAGCTCTTTTATGAAACTAAGGATAGATCTCAAAGATGTTAGGTAACCTATAGGAGTGAAGACATTTCTAGATTTCCATATATGCTAATAGGTAACAAACATGTTGATCCCCTAATTGACTATTAGTAATTGGCTTCAGCCATCCATCAATAGAAAGATTTTCCATACCATTGTAAAGGGTAAGAGAAGACCATATTGTTTTTCTCAAGGGGTAGTCCCTCATACAATGCAAAAGATCTATTTTGAGGAACCACAAGTTGTATAGGAGGGTGTAATTGTTATATGTCGTCTCACTTTATTTGAGTTAGTGAGTAAGGCTTGATGTTGAAGGATCCACATAAAAATTGTAATCTTCTCAAGAATCAGGGAAGACCAAATGTCTTTCAATTTTCCATTGACTGATGCTTCTTTGAAAGAACACAATTTTCTTTAGATAGATCTTGTGATCATTTCACAACTGATTTCTTGTTGCCACACCCATTGATCATTTGAAGAAGATTGATCGGGAATAGGTACACACTGGATAATCTTCCAGGGCGCTTGTGTGAAGTAGCAATGCAAAAACTTCCAATCCTAGTCTAAGTTGGAGTGAGCTATTAAGGTGACCTTTAGGTCAAAGAGTTTGGCAAGAATGACCAAGGAAAGGTCAATATCCATAAGAAATTTACCACTGAGACACCTGTCGGTCCAGATATTGGTGTGTTTATCATTATTAATAGTTTTATGACATTTAGCTTTAACGAGGTCGATCTTTCACCTTATGAGACCCCAAGTTACAAAGAAAGGCTTCTTATGAGATATATTTCATCAAGGATCATCATTAATGTAACCCATGGCTTGTTTTCATTTTTCATATAAGACAACATTTTTCATCATACGATCATCTTATTGGTCTATTGTGTCCTTAGTGCCTAATCCACCAATATCTTTACTTAATGTCACTTTATTCCATGATGCCAGTGATAGTTTCTCAGAATCACTAGTGCTTGACAAGATGAATCTTCTTACATGTTGGTTAATATTATCACATAAAGTAGGAGAGAGATTGATTGATTGCATGGTATAATCCATGATAGTTTGTAAAGTTTATTTTCCCAAGATAATCCTCCCAATGAGGGATAGGTGCCTCATGAAACAATTTCTCATTCTAGTTTTAATATTGTCAACAATAGAGGCATGGGTGAATTTTTTTAATATGATGGTGTAGGATAGGACTCTGATAACCTGGATTTCTCTCACTCCTCAAGTATATGTTGTCTACTTCATCTTTGATCTAATTCTCATCCTAACCCTCAATTTCATGGCTAAATGAGTTTTGTTACACTTTTAGTCCACCTAGTATATATATATCACTAAGACGATGCTCAATTTGATTTAAGACCAATTTGCTTTCATGTAACACATCATCATCTCTCTTCTCAAATTTTGAACACATCCTTGTGAGATTTTTTTCTCTATTCTTGGTCTCATGTTGAAGAGCTCTCTCTTATGTTTCCAATTCATGTTTTCTTATCCAAATCAGAGCTATAATGTGAAAGTTATGCTCAATTTAAAATCTTATGGAGTAAAACCTAATTTTTGATGCTTTAATTCTTTTACACCTAAATGGGCTGAAGTTAGGTCATGCAACCCATTTCCCCTTATTTCTTTGACCCATCGATCCGCACCCCCTTCGATCAACCAATCCTAATACACTAAATGATGAAATACAATTGCGGTCGTTTTATGATACGTCCTGAGATCAACCCTCGATTGGACGATTGGGACATAATCCCCTACCTTCATACGCCAAGCCGACGACCGTGGCGTCGGGCCTTACCTACTCTCTTTTTCCCTCCGTTTTAGCATGAGTTGCTGCCCCCTTGCCTATAAAGCACTTTTTCCGACTCGTTGCCTCCCTTTTCTTTGTTACCTTCAAACCCCAACTCCATCTTTCTCCCCTCCCCCGTTCTTTTATCCCTTGGCAGTGCTACCTTGCCCCTCACTTCGGAGTTTTCCCTCTCACTGACTCCATCACAATTGAGGGACCAATATCAACCCATGGTAGTTCCTCAGAGGCAGACAACCACTCAACGAAGGACCCGACCCCCTTGTACCCCAATTCCCTTTTCTCCGATAAGGGAACCGCCGTGGGCACCGCGGCGAGAACCACCAACTTGCTTGGCTTGGAACAACGAGGAAGGCAATCGGGAACCCCGTCAAATCTCTCCCCAAGGGCTCAGATCACGTAGCCGTGGGAGCCACCTCCCTCTCTCTCTCTTGCCCCCTCACTCACGCAACAGTTGGATGAACCCAACGTCGACCTTCCTACCTGACTCTTGGTGGACGGTGACTCCAAGTCATGGACAAATGCCCTGCGGGTGGATGAGGGCAATAGGGCACCATGCGCCTGAAGGGCCACGAACCAGGGAGCCCGCCCGCTACCAACCAGGTTTCTCCCTTTCAACCCAAATCATGGTATTTTTCCTCCTCAAACCCTATTTTAATGTTTGAATCTTGAAATACTTGTATCTTTTAGGTATTAACCAAATGATATGATATTATATATCATTTTGATCAAAAAAATGCCACCTTCCTTGTAATATCAATATCATTTGCAAATTTAGCACTTTACATATATTTTGGTAAAAAGTGATGCCTTTAGGATTTTTGTGCTTGTTAATCAACCTCAATCATGTGCAACATGCATCCTTTATGATTTCAATATGCGCTAATCCCCTAAATTAGTAATCAATATCTACTTTTGATGTTCTTAACATCTTAGTCCATATATTTGCATCATAATGGTTAGCTTGGTCTTCTAGGACTACCATTGACCAAAAAAGGGGTTTTCATGTGCTTACATGATCAAGTGTACAACTTTGTCTTATTTTCTTATGATACAACCCCTTAATCTAGAAATTAGTGAACATTTTGATGTTATGTATCATTATTGATTACGATCTTATTCAATGATCATCATGAGTAGCCCTTATGACTTAAAGTCTCTTTCTAGACCTCTTGTGCCCTAAAGAGTAAGGTTTTTATGGTAGAAGCTTGTATGATAATTACTTATTCTCAAATGGATCTTTAATGGTTCAAACCTATAATTCACCTTCATATCTGTCCTTTTGATGATTTTTGACTTGTACTTTCTTTTTTCTTACTCATATGCACTTGTGACCTACATGTAACACCTACTGTGATCTAAATCACTCTACATAAATGGCTTATAACGTCACATTTAGAGGCGTCAGTTGTATACAAGAAACTGACGCCTAAACCCTACAATGTCAGTTGAATACAAAAACTGACATCTATATGTGAAGAGCAGCCAGACACATGTATCACTTTTTATTTAGCGTCGGTTCCTCAATAAGAAACTGACACCTAAAATCGCCCGCCAAATCTGAATTTTCTAGTGAAAAAAATTGCCTCTAAAATTTAACATATGGTGTCGGTTGTTGACAAATTAAGCGACGATTAAAGGTTTGTTGTGAGACAGAAATTGGGCCCATTTGTATCGTCGAGTTTCTTGCAATAACCAACACTGATGTGTTTTTGTGCGCTATCCCCGTGAAAATTTTCACCCCCTTTGGTGTCGGTTTGCTACGGCAACCGACGAATATGATCATACTTTGAGAACATTTTTTTTGTCAGCATATGTAGATAGATGTCGGTTTTTCTAGTTGAAACCGAAGACTATCATTGAACATAGGTGTCAGTTTTTGTGTGATAACCGACGGCTATTGTTTTAAGTGTCATTTTTTTTAATAACCCACGTCAAATGTTAACTTAATAGCACCCGCGTGAACCAGACTCTTCCCTTTTCTTTGTTTCATTACCGATTGAGTTTAGGTCTGGAAATTCCGTGCACGCCGCCGCTCGCTGCTCCTCTGCTCACCACCGCTCGCTACTCTTATTGCCATTCACTGCTTCTCTACTCGCCGTCGCCGCCGCTCACTGCTCTGGCCGCCTACTCGCCTGCTCACTACTTCAGCCATCACTCGCTGCTCCTGTTCTCCTGCTCGCCGCCGCCACTCGAACCTGTGAAGGTACCCTTCTTCCTCCTCTTCTTCCTCCACCTAGTATCGAACTAGCATTGGAAATCCACATCAAATTCCTTACAGTCGTTGGTTGATGTCAGTTGACTTGAAACCAAAGGGAGGGACATCTAAAGAGAGAATAACATTCTATCTAGATCCATCCAGAACCCTAGAAATCATTGGGGAGAGTTGGAGACAACCATTAGCGGGTTGATGTGGAGTAATGAGACACTGAAGAATGTGATTATAGATTATAATTGTTGTTTAAAGGGTGGTTTTGTTAGGCCTTGGAGCCTCTCTTATACATCACTATATTATCAATGAGCTTCATCTTACTCTTACCTAATAAAAGATTCTTCTTAATCTCTTATACATCACTATATTTAAGGTTAGTTTGTCTACTAGAGTGTGGAGATTAACCATGTTGCCTGTAGTTTAGAACATTACATTGTGAATTATTGCAATTTTGAAACTATTGAATTCTTAATTTATTATTCAATAATGCTTTATAGATTAGGTACTTATCATGTCTATTAAAATCCTACAGTAGAGACATATGTATAAGAAATTAGAGCATCAATAAATCATCAATGAAACCTAGATGTAACATTAGAATGACATTCTCTGGGGTGATGGGTTCATGATATATAAGTAATGAGACCTCAACTCAATGGGGGACTTTGTCCTTGTGATTTACATACTGTAACAAGATCTAGAATGTGTTTGACCCTTGATCTAATATCCAAATTGTGAGTGATGCAATGTAAGTGAGAAAATATATGTAGTGGTGGTGAAATCTTATGTCTATGTTCTTTTATAATTCTTTTATCTTATTTTTTATTTTTGCTTTTATTTTATTTACTTCCTTACATAACTTAGTTATATAAAAAGATAGTCAACTTGATCCAACCTTGTTAATCACTTTTTCTTAATTTGACTAAAATCCAAATTGGCCTTAAGAAAAATTGTCCTTAGGTTCGATCCTAAAAATTTAATGTGATCAAACCCACCTACTTATGAGTGGTGTTATATTTTGTTGGCCTAGAAACCCATCCAAGATTTACTCATTAGGAGTAAATCTTGGATAGTCCCCGGTTTAAGACTATTCTTGAACACCTAATCTCACTTAGTATGTAAGTGTATAATGTGTATTTGGTTTTCAAGAAAATTTTGGTCGCATTTCCCCTTTTGTTCTCTAAGTACATATGTACTTGGAGAACAGTAGGGAAATGCTACTAAAATTTTCTTAAAAACCCAATACACATTATACACTTACTAGTGAGATTAGGTGTTCAAGAATGGGATAGGTGGTACACATTTATTATATATAAGACCTTAAACCCTAAAGTTTTAACCATAAACCCTAATCTTTTAACCCTAGACCCTAATCTTGTTCTAATATATACTTGTTTTCTCTTTGATCATAGAATGGATAGATCGTGGATGTCCATTCCAAATCGCTACACCCCAGAGTTTATTTCTAGTCTTAATCTATTTATTAGATTTTCCGAGGAACATAGGAAACAACCTGGATATAGGTTCTACTGTCCATGTAGGCATTGCGGTAACAACTTGAAAGTTAGCACTGGTGACAAAATCAAAAGTCATGTCATGTGCAACAGGATTGTCCATGTGAATTACTTTACAATGTGAACTTTACAATGTGAATGTGAACTTTCAGATGACTGAGCATTCTCCTGATGACTGTGCTGATGATTACTGTGAGGGTGAGGACGTCAATGCGCCGCCTCACAATATAAGTTTTAAAAATATATCCCTGAGGTTTCTATCTATATGTTCATTTATAGTTATATCCTGTAAGTGTGTTTTTTTTTCAAATTTTAGGTTGGTGATTGATGCGATGATTTTGAGTCGCATTTATAGACTTGTTTGATATGCGTTTTATGCATTTATTAGTCATTTTTATGGTTAGTGTTGCATAATTCATTCATTTTGGTCTATGCTACTTCTTTATGTCAAATTCCCTTTATTTAAGCATTTTTAGTATTAATTAACGAAAAAATATATTTTGTGTGAATTTATGTGGTTTCGTGTGTTAATTTTAGGAAAAACAAGTATCTGCTGTCGTCGATACCATCGACGGTGGTCGATACCATCGACCGGACCACAGGCTGCCAGCCGCAAGGACCAGAATAAGGCCGATACTATCGACGGGGATGTCGATGGTATTGAGATACCATCAGGCTGCTGGTGAGGAAGGAGTCGATAATATCAACACGATGGTCGATACTATCGACGGGAGGAGCTACAACGGCACAAAACGACAAAACCGTCACTACAGGTTCGTCGATACCATCGACCCGCGTTGATGGTATCGAGATGACATCAGTCGCAATTACGGAAGAAAAGAAGAACAATCGATGCCGTGCTAGGTCGATACCATCGACCCGCGTCGATGGTATCGACACTGTCAGATTAGAGTTTGATTCAGAATGATCTCAATCGGACGGCTGTGAGTAATTCGTGACTTAACTCGGGAATTAAACCTAAGGACGGCGCCCTTGACTGGAGGATCACGTCATTAGCCGTTGCACACATCCCGGAGAGAAAGGAGAGAAGAACGGAGCATGAGAGCATGCCCCAGCCGATCCGGAAGATGAAGAAGATGAATTCCACCACCGAAAGGCGGCAAAATGCAGATTCCACGCCAAGGATTGATTGGACCTTCTCCGTTCAGGGGTTTCACCACTCAATTTTGTTTTTCTCATGTTTCCCCTTTTCTTTACTACATTGTACTCTGAGATGAACATGCGGGGCTAATCCCCTTTATCTTTAGGACTGAGAGTAGCCCGGGGATTCATTGTATGACGATTTTATAATGGTAATTATATCTTATCTCTTAAATCCGTGGTATAGTTTCATGTTCTCCAATATATTGTTATGCTTGATCACCATAATAATAACCTAATACCCTTAATTTCTTTGAAAGAAGAATTAACGGCTGAAAAGAGACGAAATTTACATTAATTGACAAATCCCTTGAACAAGGCGGTGTAAGATTAATGGTGGATACCGAGAGGTCGTTTATAATGCACCTAGTTTAGGGTATAGGTTACTACGACGGTGGAACCGACCTAGACATAGGTAGTGAATTGTACCACGACAGTGGGCAATTCTGATTTCAGGCCACTACCCGGATAGAGAGATAAAATTGAGTAGCTATATAGAATTTAATACAATGAAAACCCACGGTGAAACTGTAACCCTAAAGATCTCCTTTTGAATTGATTAAACCAACATTTAATTGATTGTTTGTTTTGTTTTGTTTTTATTTTTCTTTTAATTTTAACAACAACTCTCAACTTGTTAATCGGCTTAGCTGATCGCGACTAGTTAGTAGGAGTCCCCGATGATTGCACGTATCCCTGAGTTCAACTCGGGCCTCACAAAGGCCTATACTACTCGACGCGTTCACTTGCATTTCTACGCACGGTAAATCTGCGTCAAGGTTTTGGCGTCGTTGCCGGGGATATGACAATTTGTTGGCACTTTGAGTGCTGTGAGCGGCCACTCTAGGCCACCTTTTTTTATCATTCCAAAAATTCATAATCTATTTTCTAAATATTTGCAATCATCAAGCACTGTACTAAATTTAATCTTTCTATTTTCAGGTACTGTGCATGGTGCAGACACGTAGTACTGACTACGCGGGTCGCGCACTAGAGGTTCTGCTGCCGGGACCAGAAGACGAGGGAGATTATAATCAAGACGAGCTGGAGGATATACTTTCTAAACACGAACAAGAAGAGATGGAAGAGCCACATACAATATGGGAGAACATCAAGGCTTCTTCCTCATCCGCTTCCAAGGGGCCTATAAAGAAGCAAGCGCTGAATATTCCGACCTACAAGATTGATCCAGCTTTGATCAACTTGGTGAAGTTCAATGCCTTCCATGGGCTAAAAAATGAATACCCCGTGGTGCACATAAGTCAGTTTGTGGAGAATTGTGACATGCATGGTAAAAATCGAAAGATTTCCACAAGACGTGCTCTACTTGAAGCTCTCCCTGAGTTCACTAGCGGGAATTGTGTGCGAATGGCTACATAACTTAGACGATGAATATGTGGAGTCTTGGGACCACATGGTGGAGGTCTTCTTCGAGAGGTTCTTTCCGCCCGAAAAGACCAATGACATGATAAGAAAGATCCACAACTTCACTCGACAAGCAGGCGAGACTTATTCTGAGACCTGGGAGAGATTTCAAATCATGCTCAGGCGATGCCCGCATCATGGGCTGGATAAGGAGACCCAAGTGAAGATCTTCTATTTTTCTCTCTCCGAGCATGATAGAATCAACCTAGATTTCTCCGGTTCCGTATTCTTCTTGAATAACACAGACACTAGATGCTGGGAGATCTTAAAGAACATGGCGAAGAAACAATCATGGGGTGAAAGAGGCACTGTGGAACATGTTCGAGTAGTAGGAGAATCTAAGGCAATAAAGGAACTGAATGAGAAGATGGATCTTCTCGCAAAGAAATTGCTTGCAAAGGAGGATACTGAGTCCGAGGACGAGGCTCAAGTGAAATTTATGAGGCAGTAGCCAGGTTATAGGAACAACAACTATTCATGGAGAAAAGACAAGAAGTTTTCCTGGAAGGATCCTAACAACTTCTTGCAGGATCCGGATGCTAAACCCCAGCCAACTGCAGAGGATAAGAGCACAGAGCTGCTCAATCAAGTTATAAAGCAAAACCAAGAACTCATGGCTACTTTCGGCCAGCAAATAAAGCAACAAGGGGAGTTCATAAACCAATTCGGGCAGACACTGCAGAGCCATGGGGCTCAAATGAGGATAATAGAGACATCTATGGCACAGATGGCTATGGAGATAGCCAGTTTGAAGAAGCTGGCACATCCAGGTTTCCCGGGAAATACTAATGTTCCAGGAGGGAACCAACAAGCTAAGGCCATCTTGCTAAGAAGTGGGAAGAAATTGTTGAATCCCAGGGCCGATGAAGCAAGCAAACCCCAAGCTGAAAAAGAAGCTAGAGCCACTGAGGAGCTGCCTGCACCGGTCACAGAACCAATCGATGACACAGTTGTGGATGCTATTGAAGACCCTATTGCAGAGGAGGGACCCCAGAAAAGGACACCCTATGTGCCACCGCATCAAAGGGCACAGGCTGTACCGGTCCCTTATCCGAACAGTGCTAAGGCAAGGAAGGTAGATGATCAATTCAAAAAGTTCTTGGATAGTTTCAGGAAGCTTTCAGTAAACATCCCTCTATTGGAAGCTATTGAGCAAATTCCATCTTACGGAAAATTTCTGAAAGACATCATCACGAAGAAGAGAAAAATTCCAGACATGGAAGTAGTTGTGCTTAAAGAGTAGGTGAGTGCCTTCATCATGGGCACATTGCCACCAAAGAGGCAAGATCCGGGTTGTTTCAACATTTCGTGCTATATCGGGAAAGTCAAATTTGGTGAAGCATTATGTGACTCGGGAGCAAGCATTAATTTAATGCCCCTTTCTACATTCAAAAAGTTGGGATTAAAGGAGTCAAGGCCAAGTAACATGACAATTCAATTGGCGGATAACTCTGTAGTGAAACCATATGGGATTTGTGAAGATGTGCTTGTGAAAGTGGATAGATTTGTATTTCCTGCAGATTTTGTCGTCATGGAGATGCAAGATGAGCAAGGCAATGAGCTACTACTCGGAATACCATTCCAAGCTATAGATGACATGATACTCGAGATGGGGAGAGGCCGGTTGACCTTGGGTATAGCCGATGACCGATTTGAGATGGTCATGCCTTCCAGCGTCACTTCACCGAAATCCAAGGAGCAATGCCACGTGATGAAACATTTTGATAATACTATCTCACTTTGTCTAGGGAAGCCATCTCTGGATATGGCGCATGTAATGACCAAGGTGGACAAAGGGACTTTGGCTGTAGACATCATGGAGCAAACCAAAGTAGTTTCCCTTTGCAAGGCTGTAGGATTCCCGAATGATGAGAATGAGGACATTCCTCCCTCTATGGAGGATGATGCTATAGAAAATTTAGTTTTTGATGCATATCTAGAATTACCATTGGAGGCTTGTTTAGTTAACATCACTCATGATTGGATGATAAGAAAATCACTCAAGGAGTGTGCCAAGATGCTTCAGATGCTTCCATGTTTCTATGCGAGGTATTATGAAGATTTAGGTGAACTTCCCCCTCTGCTTCAATCATCATTGATCAGCCCGCCGGAGTTAGAGTTAAAGCCACTGCCACCGCACCTCAAGTACGCCTTTCTAGCGGAGGAAGAAAAGTTACCTGCGATCATTTCTGCATATCTGAGTGCGGAAGAGGAAGACCAATTGTTGAAAGTGCTGAAGAACCACCGGGGAGCATTTGGGTGGTCTGTCGCAGATATAAATGGGATTTCTCCTACCTTGTGTCAGCATAAGATTCGGCTCGAGGAGGGAGCCAAGCCGGTGATCCAACCGCAACGTCGACTGAATCCGAGCATGATGGAGGTGGTGAAGAAAGAGGTGATTAAGCTTCTCTCCGCAGGTATCATATATGCGATTTCAGACTCGACATGGGTAAGTCCCACGCAGGTAGTCCCTAAAAAGGGGGGGTATTACTGTCACTCAAAACATTTTAAATGAACCTGTCACCACCCATTTGGTAACTGGGTGGCAAGTTTGTATTGATTATCGCCGTCTTAATGCCGCTACGCTGAAAGATCACTTTCCTTTACCATTCATTGATCAAATTCTAGAGCGCTTAGCCGGCCGATCTCATTTCTGTTTTCTAGATGGGTATTCAGGATACAATCATATTTCAATCGATCCTAAGGACCAAGAGAAATCTACTTTCACTTGTCCCTATGGAACTTTTTTGTATCACTGCATGCCCTTTGGATTATGCAATGCACCAACGACTTTTCAGTGTTGTATGCTCACCATTTTTTCTGATATGGTAGAACACTGTCTTGAAGTTTTTATGGATGATTTTTCCATTTATGGTGCTTCATTTGATGAATGCCTTTATAATTTGGATAAGGTATTACAGAGATGTGAGGACACACATTTGGTCCTCAACTGGGAGAAATGTCATATGATGGTGAGTGAAGGAATAGTGCTAGGACATAAGGTGTCTAGCAAAGGTTTGGAGGTAGATCCGGTAAAAATTGAAGTAATTTCTAAATTGCCCCCACCAAATTCGGTAAAAGGGGTAAGAAGTTTCTTAGGACACGCTGGATTTTATCGTCGGTTCATAAAAGATTTTTCTAAAATCGCCAAACCGTTATCCGAGCTTCTCGAGAAAGATGTTGTTTTTGATTTCAATGACAAATGCTTACATGCGTTCAACGTGTTGAAGGAGAAATTGATTTCCGCAGCGGTTGTTCAAACATCGGATTGGACTAAGCCATTCGAACTCATGTGTGATGCATTGGATTTTGCGGTAGGAGCTGTGTTGGGACAACGGGTGGACAATAAACCCACCGTAATTTTTTATGCATCCAAGACTTTGAATGATGCTCAATTAAATTACACAACTACTGAAAAAGAATTGCTTGTCGTGGTTTTCACTTTTGAAAAATTCCGGCAATATTTAGTTGGATCGAAAGTAGTTGTTTGGACTGATCATGCCACTATTAAATATTTGATGGAGAAAAAAGTTGCCAAACCTAGATTGATTAGGTGGATCTTGCTCCTACAAGAATTTGATATCGAAATTAAAGATAAGGCGGGGATTGAAAATGTTGTGGCAGATCATTTGTCTAGGTTAGAGAGGGTGGATGAAAAAGATTTACACATACCTATAACCGAGACATTTCCGGATGAACAATTGTTGAAAGTGAATTCTAAAGATCCTTGGTTTTCATATATTGTGAATTATCTTGCTTGAAGGATCATACCAGAAGATTGGATGTATCAAGAGAAGAAGAAGTTTTTCCATTCTCTAAGATACTATTTTTGGGATGACCCCATTCTTTTAAAATAATGCAGGGATGGTGTTCTACGCAGGTGTGTACCTGAGGAGGAATACGAGAGTGTTCTTCATCACTGCCACACTCTACCTATGGGCAGACACCATGCAAGCTCTCGTACGGCTGCCAAAGTGTTGGAAAGTGGCCTATATTGGCCTACCTTGTTCTGAGACTCCTATGAGTTCGTGAGACAATGCGATTCCTGCCAAAGAGCAGGTAACATCTCAAAGAGAGAAGAGATGCCCCTGAATGTCTTCCAAGAGGTGGAGGTATTTGATTTATGGGGTATAGATTTCATGGGACCCTTTGTGTCCTCCAATTCGAATTTATATATCCTCTTAGCTTTTGATTATGTGTCGAAGTGGGTAGAAGCAATACCCACAAGGACTAATGATTCTTCTATAGTGTGCAGATTCGTAAAAGAAAACATCTTCTACAGGTTTGGAGTGCCCCAAATGATCATCAGTGATGGGGGTACGCACTTTAAGAATCACAAGTTCTCGACATTGTTGAAGAAATATGGGGTAAAACATAACATAGGTACCCCATATCACCCACAAACTCAAGGACAGGTGGAAGTCTCTAATCGAGAAATTAAGAAGATTTTGGAGCATACGGTAGCTTCCACAAGGAAAAATTGGAGTGCCTTACTTCCAGATATATTGTGGGCATATAGGACGACATATAAGACACCTATAGGCACCACGCCTTTTAGGTTGGCGTATGGCCGGGATTTTCACTTACCGGTGGAGTTAGAGCATAAAGCACATTGGGCATTAAGAAAGCTCAATTTGAGCTATGATGAAGTGGGGAAGAAGAGATTGCTTGAATTAAATGAATTGGATGAGTTGCGCATGACTGCATATGAGAACTCTCGGATATACAAGGAGCGCACTAAGTTGATCCACGATCGTCACATTCAGATGCGCACCTTCAAGAAGGGAGATCGTGTGTTGCTATTTAATTCAAGGCTGAAGTTGCATCCCGAGTAGCTCAAATCCCGGTGGAGTGGACCATTTATGGTGGAAGAAGTCAAGCCACATGGAACAATCTTGGTGCGCGATGGTGAGACGACATTTTTGGTGAATGGACAGAGGTTGAAGCTATATTTAGGAGAATATTACACAAGGAAGGTGAATGAGGTCAAACTCATTTCACTTTTGGATGCATGATGTGACTCAAGTCGTCTAGCCTAAGACGTTAAATAAGGGTGCTTGTTGGGAGGCAACCCAACCATTGGTACCTTAGATTAGTTCATTTACATTCGTAGTTTAATTTTTTTTTACTTAGTTTTTAGTGTAAAAAAGATACCATGATTGTTTTCTACTTGTGTAGGGCTGAGGCAGAGTCGATACCATCGACCCTTGTGTCGATGGTATCGACCATGGTACAAGTTGATGACTGCAGAAATTGGACTGTATTGATACTATCGACGGCCTCGTCGATGGTATCGACATACCTACAGGCAGATCGCAAAGTCAAGGTCGATGGTATCGAGATGCCTGTCGATACCATCGAGATCTCTAGAGATTTTCAGAAGAAATCGACTCAGTGAAGTTGATACCATCGACGGGCGTGTCGATGGTATCGACACATTCAAGTGAAAAAGGCGGCGGCCGGGCCTCGCGAGGATTTGCCCTAATCAGAGCGTCGATACTATTGACTCGTGTCGATAGTATTGACGTGCCACATCAACGATCTGCCAGAAAGATCAACGACATCGCAGCAAACAAAGAAGTCGATTCGGGGGATGGGTCGATACTATCGACCCGCGTCGATAGTATCGACACGTCATCAATACGGGCCCCGCAGATCCAGCCATCGATGACCGTCGATACTAGCGGAGGTATGGATCGTGCTACCCGAGTCGATACCATCGACTCGCGTCGATGGTATCGACGGGCAGACAGTAGCGCCGACCACGGCTATATATGGGGAGTAGTTGCGTCAGATGACATCACACCTTCAGTGCAATCTTCCTCCACTTGTGCCAAGCGAGTTCCAGAGCTGTGCAAGCCCGTCGACGAGCAACACCGAGCTAGTTCTTCATCGAGCGGAGATTTGATTCTCTAATCTTCACTGAGCTCCTTTCTAATCCTCTTTCTCTCGCAAACATGGTGCATGGAGCTGGTGCGCCATCTTCATGTGCGAACCCGGCAGATATCCCGGAGTTCATGCCACCTCCTCCCGCATCGGTTTCATGCCCGTGACTGATTCATCCATCCGCGGAGGTGAAGAAGATCTACGAGGAGATCTTAAAGAGGAAGATAGAGCCAACCCGTTATGTCGAACGGGGCATGATCCGCGACTTAGGGTTTGAGGCCAACTTGGCCTACGTTCTGAAAGGACAGGCGCGCCACACAAACTGAAGACCTGACGAGCTGGAATTTCATGCAGATGGCCAGTTGTTCTTCGGCGGCTGGCCCACGTACAAGGAGTTGGTGGCAGAGTTCATGGCGTCGCTGGACGTCTGCGTCGTGCCCAATGACGTTATTGCCACCGACCACGAGTGGATCAAAGGCCGGGTGTCGTTCCGGCTGTTCAACATCGACTACACCCTTACGCTCCGGCAACTCAACAAGATCTTCAACTGGAACCACACGCCAAATGACTACCGGTGCCCGAACAACCGCATCGACTACGACGTCATCTTCGCCGAGCTGGTTACGGTGCCGCCGGGGAAGTCCGTTAGCTACCATAATGCTGCGGTAGCTGACTTCGAGCACCCTTTCGTCCGGATACTGCTCCGGATGCTCAGTTCGACGCTATTTGCTCGGGGTGACTTGGCCCTCAACAAGTTTCAGGAGACGGACTTATTCTTTCTGTATAAGCTCCTGAAGCGTCAAGAGTGCAATTGGGGTGCCTTCTTTATGCAGAGAGTATTGGCGGTGAAGAGGAGTACGAGGAAAGCGCTGATTCACTTTGACGGGCTCATCACCAAGCTGGCTTCATACCTTGGCTTGAATTTCCAGACCCTCACTCCTCTATCTACTAGGAGCAAGATGAACTTGCAACATTTGCACTGGTCCAATCTCCTACTTCTTCGAGATGGTTTGGCGTATGCGCATTGCCACATCAACCATGCCTATAAGGAGTGCTCATTGCCTGATCCGGTCTTCAACATCGAAGGGGCGCAACACTTCCGGTGGCCAATCATAACCATCGCCGACTCTGATGAAGAAGGCGGCAACGACGGTGGCGATGACAGAAATGACGAAGAGGCTGAGGTGGAAGAGGAGGCATTCACGCCTCTTCGAGCACGAGTGGCACCACGGAAGAATCCTCGGATGCATCCGGGTGCATCTTCATCATCACAGCCTACGCCGCCACCACCACCGCCCTCGCAGCCAAGCGAGGATGCCTATTCTATGTAGGGCTTGTACACTATGCTGCAAGACATCCAGCAATCGTAGCAGCAGCACATGACAATGTATACCGGTATTCAAGACACTACGAACTGGATACTGGACAACCAAAGGGCGATGTTCGAGAACGAGCGTCTTCTCCTCAACAACCAACAATAGATACATGATCGGTTGTATCAGATGGAGATGCAGTAGGAGCCCTTCTACGACCACTATTGGAGCCAAAATTATTTTGGAGGTTATCCACAACCTCCACCCAGGGCCCAGTTTGATCCAAGCTTCCAGGGGGAGTATCCTTCTTGGGACCCTACGGCTCCACAGTACCCGCCTCCACCACAAGAGTAAACCGGTATCACTGTTCCAACCGTTGAGTTTGTTTTTGACTATGAGTCCATAGTTGAATTCAAGCTTGGGGGGGTAGTTGGAACAGTTCTATCTTTATTTTCTCTGTTTTTAGTTTTATTGTTTTTGTTGCTGGTCATTTGTTTCTTGCAATTTTAGTTTGTTGTAGGACCCACATTCTATCTAGTGTAATCGTGGATGTCTTTAATCTTGTGTCATCTTAGTTGCATGTGCATGTGCATGGGAATGAAGGGAAATTTTAAAAAATTTTGAGTGTTCACAAGCTTGAATGTGTTTAACATTGATCACTTAACTTAGAAAATGATTGGTTTTGTCAACTTTAAAACAGAAATTCACAACTGTGTATCCCTAATGATTCATGAAAGTGGACGGAAATTGGTTGTTGAGCCTTAACTGACCAAATGGTAATGAGACTCTAATTTGAAGTAAGAGAGAGAAACCTCTTAACTACTACACAGGTCAGTTAGGAGGGACACATAATATTTTTCAAAGGTTCAGTCAACTAATCTTGTGATCTTTCCACCCCATTGCTTTTCACAATCCACCAAGAATTGGAAGTAAAGTACGATTTTAACTCTTTTTGATTGCATGGCATGTAGATAGGACTTGCATTGTAATCACCGTCATATGTTTTGCATGAAAAATGAAGAAAAGATTAGAATAGTTATACATGCACATTACCCTTAGGTGCATGTCATTTAGTTGCATTCATAACTTCTATGCATAAAGTATGTCATGTACCTCATTTATTCTGTAATGGTGAATTAAAATGTTCCATACCTTCTAAATAATTCAAATGTTTGAGTTATGCAGGAAAAAATAATCCTTATAAATTATTCATTGCCAATTATGGATATAAGGGCTTGGGAAAAAAAGAGAGAAAAAAATATGAAAAAAAACTGAAAAAAAAGAAAGTTTATTTAGAAGCAAGTGGAATAAGAAGGAGAAAGGAACATAATCTCACCTACATTTTAAGATGAATGAGTACATGATGTAGCTTAATTAGATATCCATCTCATTTTGGGACGGATGGTTAGTGCATTCATCATTCCACCTAATCTTAGGCATTAGGGCATTTCTCATGTGCATTTGCATCATTTAGGGCATTTTTGTTTTATGCATGTTGCAATCGTATGATACTTCCACTTCTTCCATGAGCCACCCATTTCATCCACCCGTTGCTCAGATTGGTAGGCCACCATGAATTTCTCCTCACTAATGAATATCAGGAGAATTGCTTCCATGTAGATGGTAGTTAGTGCGAGCAACGTAGTATAGAAGATCACAATATGCACCAAGCCTGGACCGGTGAATTTTATTATGTTAACTGCCTTATGTGATAGTGTTCATCAGTTTTGAGGTCAACATATTTTATGGATGATTACTGTCGCCTTCAGGGTAATTATCATTTTGTGGTTAGCGAGGGCCGGTATGTGAATGTCTGGTGGGAGTCATATGGGATGTCTGTTGTGATGCTTTGTTCTTTAGTTGACTCTGGTAATTCTATTCTAAGAAATAGTTGCTCGAGGGCGAGCAATGTTCAAGCTTAGGGGAGTTTGATGCGATGATTTTGAGTCACATTTATAGACTTGTTTGATATGCGTTTTATGCATTTATTAGTCATTTTCATAGTTAGTGTTGGATAATTCATTCATTTTGGTCTATGCTACTTCTTTATGTGAAATTCCCTTTATTTAAGCATTTTTAGTATTAATTATCGAAAAAATATATTTTGTGTGAATTTATGTGGTTCCGTGTGTTAATCTCAGGAAAAACAAGTATCTGCTGCCGTCGATACCATCGACGGTGGTCGATACCATCGACCGGACCACAGGCTGCCAGCCGCAAGGACCAGAACAAGGTCGATACTATCGATGGGGATGTCGATGGTATCGAGATACCATCAACCTGCTGGCGAGGAAGGAGTCGATACTATCGACACGATGGTCGATACTATCGACGGGAGGAGATACAACGACACAAAATGACAAAACCGTCGCTACAGGTTCGTCGATACCATTGACCCGCGTCGATGGTATCGAGATGACATCAGTCGCAATTACGGAAGAAAAGAAGAACAATCGAAGCCGCGCTAGGTCGATACCATCGACCCGCGTCGATGGTATCGACACCGTCAAATATGAGTTTGATTCAGAATGATCTCAATCGGACGGCTGTGAGTAATTGGTGACTTAACTCGGGAATTAAACCTAAGGATGGCGCCCTTGACTGGTGGATCACGTCATTAGCCGCTGCACACATCCCGAAGAGCAAGGAGAGAAGAACGGAGCACGAGAGCACATCTCATCCGATCCAGATGCTGAAGAAGACGAATTCCACCACCGAAAGGCGACAGAACGCGGATTCCACGCCAAGGATCGATTGGACCTTCTCCGTTCAGGGGTTTCACCACTCAATTTCATTTTTCTCATGTTTCCCCTTTTCTTTACTCATTGTACTCTGAGATGAACATGCGGGGCTAATCCCCTTTATCTTTAGGACCGGGAGTAGCCCGGGGATTCATTGTATGACAATTTTATAATAGTAATTAATATCTTATCTCTTAAATCTGTGGTATAGTTTCATGTTCTCTAATATATTGTTATGCTTGATCACCATAATAATAACCTAATACCCTTAATTGCTTTGAAAGAAGAATTAACAGCTTAAAAGAGACAGAATTTACATTAATTGACAAATCTTTTGAACAAGGCGGTGTAAGATTAATGGTGGATACCGAGAGGTTGTTTATAATGCACCTAGTTTAGGGTATAGGTTACTACGACGGTGGAACCGACCTAGTCATAGGTAGTGAATTGTACCATGAAGTGGGCAATTCTGATTTCAGGCCACTACTCGGATAGAGAGATAAAATTGAGTAGCTATATAGAATTTAATATAATGAAAACCCGCGGTGAAACCATAACCCTAAAGATCTCCTTTTGAATTGATTAAACCAACATTTAATCGATTGTTTGTTTCGTTTTGTTTTTATTTTTCTTTTAATTTTAACAACAACTCTCAACTTGTTAATCAGCTTAGCTGATCGCGAGTAGTTAGTAGGAGTCCCTGACGATTGAACGTATCCCTGAGTTCGACTCGGGCCTCACAAAGGCCTGTACTACTCGACGCGTTCACTTGCATTTCTACACACAGTAAATCTGCGTCAGTGATGTACCCCCTGAAGAAATTGGGGCACTTGATGAGCAGAAAAAAAATTGAGAAAGTGAGGGGCATCACAATGATGAACAAGTTACTACAGCAAAGGGGTAATGGACCCAAACTGGCTGTGGATTTCGATCATGCAGGAAATCCAGTTGGAGTGAATCATAATTCATTTATTTCATATCTTAGGGTTCTTACTGGTAGCCATTGTAGTCCTAACGTAGAATCCTAGCATAAAGTTCCTATGGGGAAGAAAGACTTAGTATGGAAGGAACTATGCGTGAGTTATTATTATTTGCAATTCTATTTTTGTAGATTACTAATTTTTAGGATACTAGTTAATAGCAATTCTATTTTGCAGAGTATATTTGATCTACATGAAAAGTTGCATTGTAAATGCGTGATGCAACACTGTGGGAGGGTCCTAAGGAACTATAGGACAAATCTCACCCGAGATTACATATGCGATGCTGAGAAGAGGTTCTTGATTGATTTCCAATTCTAGACATTGATCACTTTTTGACTAACTCTACACTAATAATTTTTGTTTGTATTCTCTTAAAAAAATAAATTTAGACAGAAGGCAGCCACTGAGCAATGGAACTACCTGGGCCCCAAAGACTAGTAGGAGTTTGTTGCCCAATGAGAAAGGGATGAATTCAAGGTATTAAGTGCCACTCCCAATTTAATTAATATACATTCTTATGTATTCACCTATTCAAGATTAACCTTTAGTGTTACTAACCAAATCAATGTGCTTACTAACAAGGCTATCAATGATGCTCAAAGAGCAAGGCGTGCACTGAATGTGCATGACCACACAATGGGTCTAAGAGGCTATGTAGGCATTCGCCAAAGACTATAGACTGAGTCTACTGCCCAGTCTGCTACTACTCAGGAGACTGCATAGTCCTCTACTATTGGTCCCGCACCCCTGCCTTGCCATGCTATGTGGATAGCTAGGAGGAAAAACAAGAAGGGAGATATAGCAAATCCTGCAACTAATGAGGCAGATGCAAAAATGGTAAAATTCAACACTTAGAGAAAATTGATCGATATTGATTATTGTTATCTTTACTTACCAAATTCTGTTGATGGCGATTAGTGGGGTTGCACGAGTAGAGGAAGGAAGGAAAGTTCTTCCCTGAGGGCACAAGGGATGAATTGACAGTTGCTTTGGGTAACACAGATCATCCTGGACGTGTTATAGGTGCAGACATTGGTGTGGGCATCAAAACATTTTTTGGTCCATCCCAGCGCAAACTTGTCCCAAAAGTGGGACTTTCACAAGTTGAGGTAAACTATTCTTTTTTTAGAATGTTATTGTGAAAGAGAATCCAATAATCAAAAGTTAGAATTTCTTTTATCCATGTATAGGTAGATGAGTTAATTGAAAGGAGAATCCAAGAAGCAATGGTGAAGTGGCAGGCATCTCAGACTGCCACTCAAACAGTACCTGTGGCGGGCCACTCTTCTCCTACTGCAGAGGTTGGGAGTAATCTGTAGACCCACCACCTAGTACGTCCGCTGTAAGTATTTATATGACATATATAGTAGCTAGTCTTTTCAAGATGATATGATTATGTATATATGTATATAACATTCTTTACATAAATTAATAGGGTTGAAGCCATACCGTCTAAAAAGTCAAGAATATATCGTCAGAGACACATGCTTACCCAACCCTTCCAGGGGAGATATTTCATGGGACTCCAATACCATTTGGTGCGGTTCTTGTGATCCCGATACATATACTCCCTGATTGGAGGGATCTTCCACTGCCATATGCCCACCCAGATTGTGAAACGTTTGGTGAGGCAGAAGGCTGTGTGATAATGTGGCCCAAAGTCGATGTCGTCTATACTAATATTGTATGGTAAATGTACATTATGTTAATTTTCTAGTGTGTATATATGAGTCAATTGACTTGAAATTATATATACATGTCAAAAGGAAGACACCCGCTACATCTCGACCTCAACCTCCACCTCCTAAAGTACCAAGTTGGCTTCCAAGGGACCTATATGCCTCGTTAGGTCCTAATTGTAGGGGTATGGCAGTATGGATGGCGAACATGATTCAAATTGCCCTATAAGTGTTACTATTCCGGAGGATGCTGTAGGTCAATCATATGATAATAATCTATTTATACAAGTTTTGTATACGTATTAATGCATACGTAATACAAGTTTTGCATACGCATTAATGCATACATATTAATGCAGGTCAATGATACGATAACAAGCTATTTATACAAGATATTTTGGAGTTGTTTCGTTATGATTGACTGAACACATCTATGATAGAGCTATGGATATGGTGAGATCTTGTTTATACATCCATATACCTTATTTTATATACAGTGATCTGGTTTCTTATATATTAATGCATACATAATACATGTTTTGCAGCCACTTACACATGATATGTACAGATTTTGCATTTTCCCATGTGGGATTTTTTGTTCCATCTTTGATTAGTCTTGTAGATACAGACCCTTCTTCAGTTACTTCATACTACTGTGCTAGTTTTGAATATTTTGGCAAAAATAAGAAGACGGTGATAATAGCTCCATTCAATGTCGAGTAAGTTTACTTTGCTTATAATTTGGACTTAAGAAAATTACATTTTTATTGTGGATTTTGAGTTATTAATTTTTAACTTTCTTACCTGTAGTGGTAGGCATTGGGAGTTACTAGTTATTGTCCCCAAGACATTCACTATCTATTATCTAGATCTTACGGGGAAGGAATTGAATACATGATATGGACACACAATGAAAAGGCCATTATTCCCATGAGAAATATTTCATATTGTTATATCCGTTAACATCTGTTATTATATTACTATTTAATTATGCAATTTAACATGTTACATTAACATGTCAGGCTTTACAAGGTTCAAAAAGCTAGAAGAAAGGTCCCCAGGAAAAAGAATCAGCCACTAATTTGGGAGAATGTGAAAGTAATTTCCCGACTCTAATGTATATATTATTTATGTGAACTATGTTTATTTGTATTTTTGAATATTTTGTATGTTTCAATTTATAGTGTGCTACACAAGACAATGGTTGGGCATGTGCCTACTATGTGATGCAATTTATGGACCTAATCATCAAACATGCCGCAATGGAAATCGATACTATACATAAGGTATTATATATAGTCTCATTAGATAATATGAAATATATCAATATTATTATATATTATTAATTATATATATACGTCATTCTCTTTGCAGGTGCTTAAAATTGATTTCAGTACATGTGGAAAGTTATTAGATGCACATACTCCCAATACGAGGGAGGAATTAGTTGTTGTAAGAGAAGAATGGGCAAAAACTCTACAGGTAGTGGGAATTGTTAAATATAATTGGGGTTCTGATGACAATGATGACGATGATGAATAAAGAATGATATTTCTAAACTTTGTTCTCATAATTATTTTGTGTGAATGTGAATGACTTTTTATGAATTGTCATATGTGTGAATGTGAATGACTTTTTCTGATCAATACATGAATGTTTCTACATGTGTCTGAATGTGAAAAGAGATGAAATGAATGGAACTGAATGTGAATGTAAAAGACTTTGCAACTTTATGCATGTATCTGATCAATACATGTGTCTGAATGTGAATGACTTTGCAGGTTTGTGGTCTGTTGCTGGCTGATATCAATGGATGTTGTAAACCTGCAATTCAAAACTGAACTGTAGGTTCTACATCCTGTTGACCAACCATACAGCAGGCCTGCCAACTGATAAGAAAAAAAAATTAGAACATAGGTGTCGGTTATTTGTATAAAACCAACACCAAAGACATACAGTGTTGGTTATTAGCAAAAAACTGACATTTTTGTGCCCTCGCTGGCTTGGTGGTGGGAAGGGTAGTGGCGTCAGTTTTTGTTTAATTACCGACATATTTAATCATGATATAGTATCAATTTTCTTTAACAACCGACGTCTATAGTTCCCTTACTGGTGCGTTTTCGGTGGCGGAAAGGGTTATGTCGTCGGTTTTTATTTAATAACCGACGTCTTTAATCATGATATAGTGTCGATTTTCTTTAATAACCGACACCTATAGTCCCTTACTGGCGCGTTTTCGGTGGTGGGAAGGGTTATGACATCGGTTAGAAACTGACACTGAAGGTGTCGACTTTTAGCGGCGCCCACTTGGGTGTCACTTGGAAACTGACGCTAAAGGCTCTAAATAACCGATGCCAAAGACCTTTTCTATAGTAGTGAATGCATATCTTGCTTGTTTAGGATCCAACCTTGATAAGAACATGGTCTAATGTTACACATGTATTTTATGATTTCAAATAAGTAGATGCATCACACATGTAGCACTAAGTACCAACTTGACCTATCCTATGCTCTTTTATGCATCTATGACTGGGAAATATGACCCTTCAACATGAAATGAATCTAACATGGCTAATTATAATCTTGCATGAATAGACTATGATGATAATCAAAATCTCATGTTTCCCTAACTCCAAATTAGACTTTACATCTATCTTTTATTATTAATAATGTGGATGTTTGCCTAGACCTAGGCCTTAATGTTGATACCTATGTTATGATGATTCGGTTCATGCATGTTGGAACTTTGGAAATGATGCTTGATACAAACGAAACCTATGTCTATGTGAACATCCAAATGAATCGTATGATGTTTAGATTTTGAGAACCCTATCAATCTAAGACCCCATGTATGTTTTTTATATCTTAGGTCCCCCCTTGATTTGGACCTTCTCTAAAATCTACTCATGGATCATAAACCATACTCCATCGTAAGGTACATCTACTCTCTTGACCCTACTATTGTATTAGCTTGTTTGTATGTATGGTTGAATGAATGCTTGGCTAGTTAGTTACTTGTTTGAGCCACTTGTTCCCTATGATTAGTATGTTAGTTTTACTGGATATATGTTGAACAAACCTCAAACATAATTCAACTTGTCCATTATACAAATCTAGTGTACCTGACTCTATTATCAAGGTAAGGGTACAAGGTTGGGCGCCTTACTTGAGATGTCAAGATAAGGTGGACCATGTCGATAAAAGGGTAGCTAATCTTGAGCACCCTTACGGACCCTTCCAATGGGAAGTTGGTCAATGGCCATAATATGTTGTTGAGTATAATGGAAATACACCTAAAAATTCTTTGGATAAAATAATGTTGTTAGTTGTTCTCGTCTTGTTTCAACTTCTTGCTTATATGATGTTTCTATCCAAGACAACTTTTATACTACTCTAAAACTATTTACATGCCTTTTCATAGCATACTTAATGCTCTAGCACTCATATGTTTTGTTTATCGAATTTGTAGTTGCCAAATGATGATCCGCTGCACACAAGACTCTAAGCTCTGAAATGCAATACAAATGGGTATGCTTGAATCTAGAAACGGGTACTCATCTCTTATATCCATGTTTAATATCTTCTTGTCTTGTTGTTATTGCCTTTTTCATATATATTGCTTTTGTGAAACTATGTGCCATTCTATGGATGGGTGCCCAAACCCTACTGCCTCTGACTCTATAGTCAGTGGGGGTAGGATGAGGGTAATAAACGATTCCATGACAAATGGTATTAGAGCTATACACATAGGCCTCTATATATGTTTAAGGCATAACACGTCTTAAGAACCTAGGAAGGACTAAAATCTGTTCCCTAAGTTTAGAGAGTCTTCTAGCATCTCATCTTTTCTTTAAGGACCACCTAATCCACCCAAGTAGATGATGATTAGGTAGTTTCTCATCTTCTCATGTGATTATTCCCTCGTGACCATTAATCACATGATTTCTCAATTTTGGGCAGCTTATGCATGGGAAAATTAAAATTCACTTGAAATCATGAAATTTTATTAAGATGTTAATGCCATGATCTGATCTTAAATTAAAGACCCTATTTGATGTATGAATTACTCTCGAATGTGATGTACTCATATCTAAAGTTACAGAACTCGATGTTACCCGATCAGATATAAGTGCTTCCTATGTTTGAGATATTGATGTGGTGAAATAAGGTGGAACTCGTATGTTACACCCCACTTTGATGGGGTCCCTATTGACTATACCTATGTTGTCCCTATTTTGATCAAACCTCAATCATAGTTAAGTGAACTTTTTCCCTATTTTATATATACCATGCTCATGCCACGATATGACCATGTCTTTGGAATTCTAGAGTGTGATGTGGGAACTAGTTACAAGAGGAAATTCCCATGTTGATTATTATTACTCTTTGTTGGCTCAAATTGAATAATATGATGGACCTTGATCTTCGCCTAGTACTATTTTACTCAAACTCTTGAATCCTCAATTTGACTTCTCAATTTCCAAAATCTACCCATACTTTGATCTTGAATAGAAGGAAAATTCTATTATGACCTTGAACTCACAAGATCTCTAGATATGGTTGCCTTGTTAATGACCTTGACGTTTGAATTGTGATCTCATGTGATATGACTTGATAGTTGATACTCACCCTAGTCAGATACACTTGATGACTCATGATGAACACATACTAATGTACTAGATTTGGGCAGTGGTTGACTCAAGACTCGTCTAACTCAGAGTCACATCCCTATTTGGACTACCTCTAAATTTTTCATCTCGTTGATTATCTAGAGTTCGGGAAGGTAACCATTCCACGCAATCATGATTTCATGACCTAAGCCTCTAGTAGGTCAATCCCATGATGATATTAATACTTGATCTTGAATCTCAATGTAATGATGATCTTGAAATATGATGATGTTGAATATAGTCAATCGATAAGTTCCTAGGAAGATCTAGGTCTAGATCATTCATCGACCTCGAATACCATGATAATGGACTTGATATTGATATCTCAAAATGTTGCTCATATTTCGAATGTTTCTCGAACGATGCTCGAAACATTGCTTGATTGTTGCTCGATTTATATATATGGATGAATGATCACCCCTAAGGTCTAAATAGGAATCTAAAACCCAGTTTCAAAATGTTTTGACATATGACTTTGATATCCACACTTGACTCTCAAAATTGAATAACAAAATCTTAACTCATAATTAATGACCAAGATACTAACTTGACTCCCATAATCATCCCATTTAGATCTTGAGATCACCCTCGATATATGACTAATGACTTTCATGTTCCAAAATCACAAAATTGAAATGATGATTATGATGATTTGCTCGATTAATGATTTAAGGGTGAGATCCATGTGGACTAGGGTGGGACCTTCCATTGATTTTGAGAACGAAGTTATGATGTTGAAATATGATGTATGTCTCAGATTGTCTCAATATGAAACCTCGATCATGGACCCCACCTAGGCCAATGTAGAAGCTAGAACCCTAAATTTTGGGAATGGAAGTCATGACTTACTCTTGAACTCTATCTATTTGACCAAAAATGTGATATCTCCAAAGGGTGATCTCCCCAATTTGATGATTAATGTTACTTCACCTTGACCATGATGCTCGATTACTCAATTTTGTAATATCTTGATATTGGAAGAAACCATGTGGAAGATGATACAAAATATGGAAACCCAATCTCAACTGATGACTTAATTTAAATTTTGGGGACAAACGTTTTTATAATGTGGGGAGGATGTGATAACCTGGATTTCTCTCACTCCCCAAGTATATGTTGTCTACTTCATCTTTTCTCTAATTCTCATCCTAACCCTCAATTTCATGGTTGACTGAGTTGTATTGCACTTTTGGTCCACCTAGTATACATGTATGACTAAGACAATGCTCAATTTGATTTAAAATCAATTTGCTTTCATGTAACACATCATCATCTCTCTACTCAAATTTTAATAACATCCTTGTGAAATTTTGTTCTCTATTCTTATGCTCATGTTGAAGAGATCTCTCTTACGTTTCCAACTCATGTTTTCTTACCCAAATCGAAGCTATAATTTGAAAGTTATGCTCAATTGAAAATCTTATGGAGTGAAACCTTATTTTTGGTTCTTTAATTCATTTTGCACCTATATGGGCCAAAGTCAGGTCGTGCAACCCATTTTACCTTGTTTCTTTGACCCATCGATCTGGACCCCTTCGATCGACCAATCACAATGCACTACATGATGAAATCTAATTGCGGTTGTTGGATGATACATCCTGAGATCAACCCTCGATCGAACGGCTGGGATATAATCCCCTACCTCTGTATGCCAGGTTTGCGGCCATGGCATCGGGCCTTACCTACTCTCTTTTTCCCACCATTTTAGCGTGAGTTGTCACCCCCTTTTCCTATAAAGCTATTTTTATGACTTGTTGCCTCCCTTCTCTTTATTTCCTTAAAACCCTAGCTCCATATTTCTCCCCTCCCCCATTCTTGAATCCCTTGGTGGCACCACCTTGCCCCTCACTTGATCGTTTTTCCTCTCACTGACTCCATCACAATTGAGGGTCCAATATAAACCCATGGTAGTGCCTCAGAGGCTGACAGTCACTCAATGAAGGACCCGACCCCCTCATACCTCATTTTCCCTTTTGTCTGGTAAGGGCTCCACCGCGGGCACCGCTGCGGGAAACACCCGCTCACTTGGCTTGGCACAACAAGGAAGGCAATCAGGCACCCCATCAGATCTCTCCCCATGGGCTCAGATCATGTAGTCATGGGAGCAACCTCCCTCTCTCTTTCACCCCCCTCACTCACACGACAGGTGGATGAGCCCATCATCAACCTTCCTACCTGACTCTTAGTGGATGGTGACTCCAAGTCATGGACAAATGCCCTGCGGGCGGATGAGGGCATTAGGGCACCGCGCACCTAAAGGGACATGAGCCAAGGAGCCCGCTACGAACTAGGTTGCTCCCTTTTGGCCCAAATTAGGGTATTTTTCCTCCTCAAAACCTATTTTAATGTTTTAATCTTGAAATACTTGTATCTTCTAGGTCTCTTAACCAAATGATATGATATTATGTATCATTTTGATCAGAAAAATGCCACCTTCCTCATAATACCAATATGATTTCCTAATTTGACACTTTACACTTGTTTTGGTAAAAAGTGATGCCTTTAGGATTTTTGTGCTTGTTAATCAACCTCAATCATGTGCAACATGCATCCATTATGATTTCAAGATGCCACAATCCCCTAAATTAGTAATCAATATCTACTTTTGTTGTTCTTAACATCTTGGTCCATCTATTTGCATCATAATGGTTAGCTTGGTCTTTTGGGGCCACCTTTGACCCAAAAAAGGGTTTTCATGTGCTTACATGATTAAGAGTACAACTTTGCCTTATTTTGTTATGATACAACCCCTTAATCTTGAAATCAATGAATGTTTTGATGTTATGTACCATTATTGATTGCAGTCTTATTCTATGATCACCATGAGTAGCCCTTATGACTTGAAGTCTCTTTCTGAACCTTTTATGCCCTAAAGAGTAAGGTTTGGATGGTAGAAGCTTGTATGATAAATGCTTATGCTCAAGTTGATCTTTAATTGTTCAAACCTATAATTCACCTTCATATCTGTCCTATTGATGATTTTTGAAATGTAATTTCTTTTAGCTTACTCATATGCACTTGTGACCTACATGTAACACCTAGCGTGATCTAAATGCATATGTTGCTTGTTTAGGATCAAACCTTGCTAGGAACATGCTCTAATGTTACACATGTATTTTATGACTTCAAATCAGTAGATGCATCACACATGTAGAACTAAGTACCAACTTGACCTATCCTATGCTCTTTTAAGCATCTATGACTGGGAAATATGACCCTTTGACATGAAATGAATCTAACATAGCTAATTACGATCTTGCATGAATAGACTATGATGATAATTAAAATATTATGTTTCCCTAACTCCAAACCATACTTTACATCTCTCTTGTATTATTAATAATGTGGATGTTTGCCTAGACCTAGGCCTTAATGTTGATACCTATGTTATGATGATTTGGTTCATTCATGTTGGAACTTTGGAAATGATGCTTAATACAAATGAAACCTATATCTAAGTGAACATCCAAATGAATCATATGACATTTAGATTTTGAGAACCCTATCAATATAAGACCCCCATGTATGTATTTTATATCTTAGGGCCCCCTTGGTTTGAACCTTCTCTAGAATCTACTCAAGGATCATAAACTGTACTCCATCATAAGGTATGTCAACTCTCTTGACCCTGCTATGGTATTAGCTTGTTTGTATGTATGCTTGTATGAATGCTTGGCTAGTTAGTTACTTGTTTAAGCTACATTGTTCCCTATGATTAGTATGTTTGTTTTGATGGATATATGTTGAACAAACCTCGAACATAATTGAACTTGTCCATTATACAAACCTAGTAGTACCTCCTGTATTTTTGGGGTAAGGGCACAAGGTTGGGCGCCTTACTTGTGATGTCAAGATAAGGCAGACCATGTTGATAAAAGGGTAGCTAATCTTGAGCACCCTTATGGACCCTTCCAATGGGAAGCTGGTCAATGGCCATAATATGTTATTGAGTATAATGGAAATACACCTAAAATCTGCTTTGGATAAAAGAATGTTGTTAGTTGTTCTCACCTTGTTTTGTCTTGCTTATATGATGTTTCTAGACAAGAAAACTTTTATACTACTCTAAAACTATTTACATGCCTTTTCATAGCGTAGTTAATGCTCTAGCATTAATATGTTTTATTTATCGAATTTGTAGTTGCCAATTGATGATCTGCTGCACTCAAGACTCTAAGCTCTGAAATGCAATACAAATGGGTATGCTTGAACCTAAAAACGGGTACTTATCTCTTGTATCCATGTTTAATATCTTATTGTCTTGTTGTTATTGCTTTTTTCATATATATTGCTTGTGTTAAATGATGTGCCATTCTATGGATGAGAGCCCAAACCCTACTGCCACTGACTCTATAGTCCGTGGGGGTTGGATGAGGGTAACAAATGGTTCTATGACAAGGACCCCTAGGTATCGTCCAAGGTCGTCAGTATATCAAATACCTAGCTTCCTACCAATTCTTCTTTTGTTCCTTGAAGTACTGAATAATTGTCATTTTCACAGCCTGTTTGTTATGGATTTTTGTGCACTTATTGTTCATTTTGGTATAATTTGTACATTATTTATCATCATTATCCTATGACAGTTAATTGCATCAAATATATGTGTTTTTAATGTTCCTGATAGATTCATTATTATTTTGGAGTTTATGTTCATTTTTGTGGAATTTCAAGTGAATCTACAAGAAACTACAAAGCTCAATACTACCAACCTGCCTGTCAGTGGTACCGACACTTTATCATAAGGAACAAGTGAAATCGAGAAAACTTGGTAGTATCGATGTAGGAAATCGGCACTATCACCAACCTTATAGGGAGGACTCAAAAAATCTTGAGGAATGTCGGTACTACCGACATTAACTTGGTAGTACTAACAACTACATAGTTGTCACAATATGTCGAGGGAGTTGATACTACTGACACCAGTTGGTAGTACCAACTCAGTGGGATCATGCAAGATCTAAAATCAGATTTAATCTAATTGTTGAGACTTAATGACTCCCTAAGTCGTGTCATGACTTAGGGGGAGTGTGCCCAGACCTAATAATCATGCTCTATTCCATTGCACAGTAGACGAGAGATGGGAGAGGAGAGATGAGAGGAGACATCCATGTTTTGGACGATTCAGGCACCTCCTATGGGCGGATTTGCAGTTCGAAGACAACAAATCATCACGTTCATCAGAGGGAGTCATCCTAAAAAAGCTTCTTTAGGGGTTTACTTTAGTTTTCTAATGTTTCCCACATTTTCTTATCTTCTCCCATGTTCTTAACAATGAAAATCATTGGCGTTAATCTCCTTGTTCCTTAGGATATGTGAGTAGCCCGATTTTGTATTATAATTGACAATTATGATTTAATATACATGTTTCTCTTAATTTCTGGACACAAATCTATGAGAGCGTCACGAATGATCTATTCTTGATCACCATAGGTAGTTAATTAGACAGTTAATTGCTTCTAGAGAGGGATTAATGGTTGTAAAAATAATAGATTTACATATTTTATATTGCACCTTTAGAAAGGGCTTACAAATGTGAAGAGAATAACCCCAAGATTTTAGTAAAGCACCTAACTAACAACAGAATTGTTATGAGAGTGGGACTGGTATTAGGTTAGGTAGTGAATTATGCTACGAGAGTGGGTAATAATTTCTACATGTCTCTTTGTCCAGGGTTAGGAGAGATTAGTGTTAATGAAATTATGTTAATTACAATGTGAGCCATGGAGAAACAACAATCATAAGGAATTCATCCCACTAATGATCACAACCAATAATCTTAGTTTCAATTCTTGTAAATTAGTTAATAATTCAACCAAATCACTATTTTTCTGACATCTAGCTGATTAGATCATTTTTAGTAGTAGTTTCAGGATACACACTTTCCCCATGTTCGATATCTGGACCTCTTTAGGCCTATATAATTTTATACATGCACTTGCATTTTTGACGTGTTGTTTACGCACATCAAGTTTTTGGTACAGTTGTTGGGGAAAACGGTCTGTACAACAGTGTGAGTGTTGTGACAGACCACTCTAGCCACATTTTTTATTTTATTTTATGTTCTTACAACTTCTAAGTTGAATTCTAAATTTTTATTCAACCACTAGTGTTGATTTCTCAAGGATTTCATTAATTTCATGTACTAGTGTTTGGTGCATACGAGAAGCACCAATTATGGAGGATCATCTCCATAGAGTGTAATCCAGGAGGATTTTTTATGTAGAGAACAGGAGTACAATGTCTCTATACCTAGGTTGATTCAGAGTCCACTACGTGAAACTCCACCATCTCTAAAAGAACAACCTGAATCAGTAGAGATGGCCAATGCAGATATAGAAGAATAGTGTAACATACTGAATTCTAGACTTTTTGCCTTTTTGGTCATCTTTTCCATCTTTTCCTTTCATTTATATCCTCTTTGGCCATTATGTATAATATTTGGGTAATATGACGGTTCAATGAACATTTGTTCACCTTTGATTCCAATATTTGGGTTTATGCACAAATACCTCAGTGGAAGCTTAGTAATGGGTCAAATATGCAAAATATCCACTTGAGTGATAAAAAGAATAAAGAAATTCATTTTATAACTTCCTAGTATCTTTTAGAATATGTAAAAGGAGATAATTCTCGAAATATGAGTAAAGGAAATAATAAATGTGGTAATTGGAAATAATATGGAATATAATGGATAAAAGGAGATAATGAGGAATATATTTTTCCAAAAATCATAAGTGGAAACCCATGAAGATAATTTGGATGTCAATTTCATTTTATTGACTTAAAAGAAAATTAAGGGCCAAGTATCATTTAATTGGGAAGATAAATGCATATATTGATGTCTTTATCAAAAGAAAATAGGAAATAAGTCAGTTAAGCAAAATAAAATATTTAATGTTCTCAAATTGGCGAAATAACTCTAAATTTGTAATCTAAGCATGGAAATAAACCTTTGGGAAAATTTGCATCTAATTTGGTTAATGTTTAATATTTTATTTTATTCAGGAGAGAGAAAATGACTTAAAGACCAAAAATATTAAATATATGGTGGTAAAAATTAATTAATGCCAAAATCGTGTTCCACACATTTATTATTGCTTATAGGCCAAGGTTTATATTTTGAGAAGGTTTCTATATGCCTCTAATAAATTAAAAGGATAAAATAAGTGATAAAATTTAAATGAATTAAATAAAATCATAATGTCTTCAAAAAAATAAAATAATGCCAAATTCGTGTTCTACATGTCAAAATATATCTTTGTATGAATTTTGATTCAATTTATAAAATATTTGATGAGACGTTAAATTCAGGAGAGAGAACACATTTAAAATCTTAATATCATTAATTAAAACAAGAAACAACTTCAAAAAATGTAAATAGTGGTAAATTCGTATTCAACATACTTAATATGAACTACAGGTGCATGTTTATAATTTTTGGATAATTATAGAGTCATAAATAAAGGAGGAAAGAGAAAATATATTTTGAATTATTTAACACATTAAATATTCTCAAAATGCAAAACTAATGCCATATTTGGATTTTACACATCAATATTAGTGAGAGTGTCAATTTTGGTTAATTTTGGACTTTGTTTTCACCCTTAAATAATTATGGAAAGTTTTATACATTAAATGCATCATAAGAACAAAGTTTTGGAGTTGTATTAAATGTTCATTTCATCTCCTACCTTGGAAATAGATGAACAGTAATTTCCATTTTTTTTTATTTTTTGGATGGCCATACCTTCCTCGTTTCTCAATGAAATTAAGTGATTTAAGTTGCGTTGGATTTCCCTCAAGTTTCCTCACCAGTTAATCCAAAGAAAAAATCGAGTTTTGTCGAATATTTGCGAAACACCCAAACCTACCGAAACTTCTCTCTCACCCCATGCATGAAAACCCTAACCTAGACCCCTTCATCTATATATACCTCTACCCCTATGTGCGCTGACACTTATGCAACTCGCTTATCTTCTCAATTTCAACTTTCGTCTCCGTTTTGACCCCCACCGAGCAGCCAAAGTCCCTTACCTTGCAGCCCTTGCTGCTCCATGTACACACAATCTTTGTCCAAATTAAAGGTATAGTTGGGTTCTTCTTTGCTTTAGCTTTCATACACATCTTTCGGTTTTGAGTTTGGTTTTGAATTGCAAAAATACACAAAATCTTCCCCAAGGAGCCACAGGTGTGTGGGCTGCTAGAGGTGGAAGAAGGGTCGGGTGGATTTTTACGTTTTTACCCCTCTCCCTCTCTCTCTTTGTCTCTCTTGCAATGGATTTGATGATGTGTCGTTCTTTGATTGGAAAAATCATATCTTTTTACTCGATTATCCAAATTCAAAACCAAAATATGTTTTGGAATCGGGAGAACGAGATCTATCTAACAAAAATACTTTTGTGGTCTGATTTTGAGTTTTTCGAATATGTATTTTTCGAGTTGATTTAATTAACTAATAAATATAGAAAATACTCTAAAAAGTCAGTAACTCGAAAATATACAAATATATATATGTTATTTTGATCATAAGAATGTAAATAAGATAGTAATGAGGTTTTCAAAGTCTAATTCGATCATTTGTGGAAAAATTCGATGGTTTTGAGGTTTTAAGCCTTTGATGAATATACATAGATCTAATACATGGATATAATGATGAAATTAGGGAAATTGGATCTGATCTCGTATAAAGGTTATGAAAAGTGGTTTTATGGCTCTAATGATAAGGTATATGCATTTAACCTTTTAGTTGGGAATTATTTGTTCCTTAACCTATGCATTCCATAACGAGGTTTATTTGTACCTTGTATTCTTTTCTTTTGAATCTATTGCTATACTTGCCTCATAATCATTTTGGAATATTGTTCTTCGGTCTTAGTACCCCTTTGCCATGTTCTATTTGGATGATTCTCTTACTTGCCATTGTTTCTAGCATGTTGATTTTATTAGACTAATTAACTGGTGTAGTGGTACTTGCATGTACAACCACCCATAGTTGGGGAATGTGTTATTTCTCCCCTGGGGAACGTGTTATTCTCCCCCGCACATGAAATATGTGCAGGTGACTGAGAATGAGTTACTCTCCCCTCACCCTTTTGGTTGAAGGTCCGGTAGGTGCCTCAACCCTACATAGTTAAGGTAGTCAATATTAATCATACATGCAATCCTTGGTTATATATTGTTTATGGCAAACATCTATTGAAATATTATTTTATATATATGGCCTCATTCTCTTGATATTTTCATCATATGATGAACCCTATCATGTTTATATTTTCTTTGCTTATCTTGTTGCATTAGAATAGTTTTGTAACACATACTTGTCTTTCCTTTCCCTCTTGTTGGGTGCCTTCTCAACCACCCATATGTGGAGCAAGGTGATGAATAGGACTTGAAGATCTTCGCTTGGCTTGGACTTAGATGATGGATATGTTGCTTGGAGACAAAAGTGGAGTAGTCTAGACTTCCCTCTATCTAGATCCTAGTTGTGTATGACGATGTAACCCTAAAAGGGAGAATTTGATGTATTTTTGTACAATCTTTTATGAAATTGAATATAGTCAGAAAATTTTTATTCCGCTGCTTTCCAATGGTGTTATGTTTACCAAGTTTAGTAAAGGGGTGATCTTCCCTCTTTACTTATAGATCATCTTGGAGAAGATCAAGGTGTCCTCCGCGACAGCTCAATTGGGCCCAATTAAGTGACAAGATAATAATGTGGGTATCTACAAGATAGATCCAGGCTTGGTAGCACTCATTTAGGAACAAGCATTCCATGGCCACAACACCAAGGATCCAATGACACATATCAACAATTTTGTTGAGAGCTACGACATGGTGAAGAATGACAAAGTTCCATTTATTTGAAATTGTTCCCATCTTCAGTGGCAGACAATGAAAAGTCTTAGTTCCTTAACCCCCCCACCTTAGTCACTAGAGACATGGGAGGGGATGATAGACGTTTTCTTTAAGTGTTATTTCGCACCCCAGAAGAGAAATGAGTTGGTCAGGAAGATATATAATTCAAGTTGTAGGAAGAAGAATCCTACTTTGAAGAATGGCAGAGGTTTCTATACATTTTAAGGATGGTCCCACATCATGAGATCAATCTTTAAGTCCAAGAAAAGATTTTCTATTATGGGTTTCATCAAGGAGAGAGGACCACACTTGATAGTGCATGAATGAGATTCTTCCTTCACAACAAGCCATCCAGGTGTCATGAGATTCTGAAGAATATGACTAATAATTAGTCATAGGGAGAAGAAAGAGAACGCCCAACAACCATTAAAAGTGTTGGAGAGTCTAAATTCATCATGATACTGAATGAGAAGCTTGACCTCATAGCCAAGAAGCTATATCAGAAGGATGGAAATTCCTCTGTAGGAGAGGAAGAAGAATGTATGCTTGTGCGGAAGCAGAACTACAGGGTCAATGACTACTCTTGGAGGCAGGATCCTAATTTTTTTGGAAGGATACCAATAACTTTGAGCAGGATCCGTCTCAAGCACAATAGGACAAGCAACACCAAGGTAATGCACAATAGAAGGACAATGGCCCCAATAAGATAGACCACATTGAAGACATGCTAGGCAAGCTAGTCAGTCAGAACGAGATGATCATTGGCTAGACTCAGAGGGAGTTGCAAAATAAAGGAGCTTAAATTCGTAGCATAGAGAATTAAAATTTTTAGCTAGCAGTAGAGGTGGCTTCCCTAAAGAAGCCCATTCAGCAAGGATTTCCTGGAAATACAGAGACAACTCATCAACATCATCAAGTGAAGTTTATCTCTATTATTAAGGAGCTAGAACATCATACTGAGGAGTCACCCAAGAAACACACTCCAGAGTAGATTGGGTATATGTGCCAAAAGTTCAATATCCCCATAGCCTATATGGAGGACTAGGAGGAAGTAACACACCAATAGGATATGGTCACACATCCACCTCATTCAATATAGGGTCAACAATAAGTGATAAGGATGTCCCATCTTCACCGGCTATGTAAGCCATAGAACTTCAAAGTTCCACCACTATTATGCCATTATCTCCAGATCTAGAAAAGGTGCTTACACAACAAGAACATGTGAAGGTTCTACTCCGTAGTGGAACAATCATAGTTAATAAGGAGGCAACCACAATTCAAAAGGATAATCCACATGCCATTCCACCCACAGGAGACGTGACACATTCTATCCCAAAAGGTGATGTTGAAGCAAGCTTAGGGGAGGACATCCCTAATGTTCCATATATTCCACTACTCAAGCATTTAGAGAAGCCATATATTCCATTCTTAGATAGTCTGAAGTTGAGAAAGGTGGAAAAGTAGTTCAAGAAATTCCTAGAAATTTTCTAAAGCTCCATATCACCACTTGTGGAGGCGACAAAACAAATTCCTGCATATGGAAGAATCTAGAAGGATATCATCAAAAAGAAAAGATGGATCAAAGATACAAATGTTATGTGTGTTAATGAAGTGTATGCTCCATAATGCAGGGAAGGTTGCTAAGGAAGAGAAAAGATCTGGGGTGTTCCTACATTCCTTGTTCCACACGCAATCAACATTTCCAACAAGCACAATGTGATGTTGGGGTGAGAATAAATCTCATGCCCCTTACTACCTTATGGATTTTGGGATTGAAGGAACCAACAAAAAGATCCATGACATTCTAGTTGGTGAACAAATCCATTATAAGTCTGTATGGGATATGCGGGGATGTTTTAGTCAAAGTCGATAAAGTCATCTTGCATGTTGATTTTATGGTCATGGATATGCACTAGATAAGAGGATCAGAGATGTTATTAGTAATGTTGTTCCAAGATACGACCGACATGAACACTACCATTGGTAGAGGCTATTTGACACTCGTGATATATGATGATATAGTGGAGTTCAGACTTCCAGATCAATCTTCACAACCATCTGATGACAATCTAGGCTGAAGCAAAATCATCCTTTCAAGCCTATGATGTAAAAAAAGGGCTCTTGTTGGAAGGAAACCCAACCATGCCTTACTATTTTAGGATTTTGTCCTTTACATGCATGTTCTTTACATACTAGTTGAATTTTATTATTTTCATTGTAAAAAAGGTGCTTTGACCATTCATGTTTGGTGTGCATGCTGAGAAAAAGTTGGTAGTATCGACAACCTTGTCAGTAGTATCGATGCAACCACATGGATTGTAGAGTCAATTTACATGATATCTCGATAGTATTGACTACACAGTCGGTAGTACCGAAAATTCAATAGGGGCCCAAAAAAATTCTTGGTGATACTGACAAAAAATTTGATAGCACTGACCTTTTTGCAGAGAGCGGCCGAGACAACTAATAAGGACTCAATAATACTATTGGTAGTACCGATGCTAAATGATGTTCCAGATTTGAGATACTGAGATGAGGCTTGGATGTGTCGAGAAATTTTAAGACTCAGTACTACGTACACCTATGTTGGTAGTGCCAACACCAGAAAATATAGAAATGTCACAGCCACCACCACCACCACCTTTTTGATCGGTACCACTGTTCCACCTCTCTGATTGGATTTTGACTATGACGACATTGTCAAGTTCAAACTTAGTGGGTGTTGTGACATATCTATCCTTTATTTAGTTGTTTTTATTTTTAGTTTGTATTATTCCAAGTTGTACAATCTATAATCTATCTAGTGTAAATGTGGAGCAGTAAAAATCATGCTTTCTATCTCCCTCACCATAGATTTTGTTCTTCCATGTCTATGCAATAAAAAATAAAAATTTAAAAAGTTGGCTTAATTGCAAATTTCTTGACTAATATCACCTAGAGGAAGTATATGCGTTAGTCAGCTTTTAGACACTTGATATGAATGGACATCTTAATTACTCATGTAATGTCGATGAAGATGGGTTTTGAGAGTGAATTGATCAAACAATTAGCATGACCTTAAATTGAAATTTTAGAAAGAAATCCTAAGGTTACCCTGTACACAGGTTAGTAGCAGGGGGACAAACCATAGTTCATGAAAGGCATTGTCTCTTAACTATGTGATTTCATCCATTTTCCATCCATTTTGCTCCACCATCTTAAGATGAGCAAGTAACCTGAATTGTTTCCATTTGATTGCATTGGATGGCATAATAGGTGACATGATAGTAAGTTTTTTCTTTTAATGCATTAGTTACAAAATGAGAAATATTGTGCATAAAAAATTGCATGTACATTGCATTCCTTTTTCAAATATTCATTTTACATCATGTAGTTGTTATTATTTTTGGAAATAAGAGTATAGGGATATACATCCATACCCTTAGAAAAAAATGAATGAGATATCTCAGTGAAGCCCAAGCATAACTCTCTACCATGTTAAAAATGAAAAGAAAAAGAAAAAAGATGCCCTAAAGTCGGGTTGGAATTTTACTTCACAAAGAAATGGAAACATTCACATGGTGTGCTTTCTTCTTTACTTCACTCTCATCCACTTGATGATATTTTCAACACATGCATAATTCCACCCATGATAGTAGGCATTAGGATTCATGCATTTCTCATCATCTTCATTCAAGTAGGTTCATTATGTTTTATTTTTTTATAAATAATTTAGACGTTACTTGTGATTCTTCATAAGCCACTTGTTTCATTCTGTCCATTACTCTTATTGGTAGGCCAGATATATGATTGATCTCCTCATTTATTCTTATAAGGAGAATTGCTTCCAAGTACTTTGTAGTTAGGAAAAGAGCAATGTAGATAGGGAATCACATGATGAACCAAGCAAGTGCATGATTGACTATGATATTAACTGCTCTACTGATAGTGTTTCAATGATCTCAGGGTGGACATCTCTTATGGATATTTTTGGTTGCTTGAGAGTAGTTGATTGTTCACTAGTCAATGAAGGTTGGTTTGGGATCGCCAGTTGGGCAAAGGTTGAGAAAGGACATTCATATTTTGTGTCCTTTTAATGACTTTCCTCAAACATATCTGAGGGTGTGTTGCTTGAGGACAAGCAACATTTAAGCTTAGGGGAGTTTGATGCACTGAATAATTGTCATTTTGAAAGGGTGTTTATTATGGAATTTTGTGCACTTATTGTTCATTTTGATATCATTTGTGCATTATTTATTATCATTAGCCTATGACACTTAATTTCTTCAAATAGAAGTATTTTTAATGTTCCTAATAGATTCATTATTATTTGGGAGCTTATGTTCATTTTTGTGGAATTTTAGGTGAGAAACTACATTGCTTGGTACTACCAACCTGCCTGTCAATGATATTGACACTTGATTAGAAGGAACAAGTGAAATCGAGAAAACTCGATAGTACTGAGGTAGGAAGTTAGTATATCGAAAACCTTAATGGGAGGACTAAAAAATTATCGATAAATCTCACTACAACCGACATCAACTTGGTAGTACCGACAACTTCACAAGGGCCACAACTTATCGAGGGAGTCGATACTACCGACACGTAGTCGGTAGTACCGACTCAATAAGATCTAGAATCGTAATTAATTTGATGACCGAGACTTAATGACGCCCTAAGTCATGTCTATGACTTAGGGGGAGTATGAAAAAAGCTAATAATCATGCTCTATTCATTGATCAGTAGTCGAGAGCTGGGAGAGGAGAAAGGAGAGGAGACGACCATGATCTAGACGATCCGGGCACCTTCGATGGGCGGATTAGTAGCTGGAAGATAGCAAATCATCACAGTCGTCAAAGGGAGTCATCTGAAAAAACTTCTCTAGGGGGTTAATTTAGTTTTCTAATATTTCCCACATTTTTCTTCTCCTCTCCCATATTCATGACAATGGAAATCATGTGGGACTAATCCCCTTGTTCCTTAGGATCTGGAAATAGCCCAATTTTTCATTGTAATTGATAATTATGATATAATATACATGTTTTTCTTAATTTCTAGACATAAATTTATGAGAGAATCATGAATTATCCATGCTTGATCACCATAGGTAGTTATCTAGACCGTTAATTTCTTTGAGAGGGGGATTAAGGGTTGGAAAAATCATAGATTTAAATATTTTATATCACATCTTAAGAAATGTCTTACGAATGTGCAGAGAATAACCCAGAGATTTCGGTAAAGCACATAACTAATAACATAATTGCTACAAAAGTGGGATTGGTATTAGGTTAGGTAGTGAATTACGCTACGAGAGTTTGTAATTCTTGCTACAAGTCACTTTGTCCAGGGTTAGGAGTATTAATGAAATTATGTTAATTGCAATGTGAGTCATGGTGAAACCATAATCCTAAGGAGCTCATTCCACTTATGATCCCAACCAATAATCTTAGTTTTAATTCTTGAAAATTAGTTATTCATTCAACCAAATCACTATTTTTCTTAGGTCTAGCTGATTAGGTCATTGCTAGTAGTAGTTTCTGAAAACACATTTTCCCTATGTTCGATATTTGGGCCTCTTTTGGCTCATATTACATTCACTTGCATTTTTGACATGTAGCTTACGCGCATCATCACTTGTGGTGATGTTGGAGTAAAAGAAGCATCATGACTTTTCTTTGGATATAATTTGTCCTGACACCATGACAAAGTCATTTAGAACATTCATTATGTTTACGACCTATGATTCATATACTTTACAGAGGATCATGATTTCATTTGCAAAACATATATGTTTGAGTGTAGAACCTCTTCTATATAGTTTTACCCATTTACATATGCCTTGTTCCACATATTGAGCAATAGTTTGATTCAATAATTTGATGAAGAGGATGAATACATATGGACTAATGGGATCACCTTCAGGAACTCCCAAGGATTCAATAGGTTTCCCTTTCTATAGAATGGAGGTATTTCCAGTAGTAATAAGACTCATGGTGATTTTGATTATAGTCAGTGGAAGGCTCATTTTATTCAAGATGTCCATAAAGAAGGACTCATTCATGTTATCTAAGGTCTTTGATAGGTCAGTTTTTGTAGCCATGAATTTCTTCTCCCTTCTTCAATTGCATTGAGTGTATAGTTTCCTGGACAAGTAGAACGTTTTCGCTTATTCTCCTTCCTAGTATGAAGCATGATTGGTTGGATGATATCTAGTTGTTGAGGATTTCTTTAATGTGTTCAAAAACCACCTTTGAGATGGTTTTAAAACACAAATTTTTGATAGAAACAAACTTGAGGTCGTTGTAATGTTGTGGAAATTTAGAATTTGATACTAATACCACATGGGCATATGCAATGTAGTTATAAATGGTTCTAGAAGTAAAGGTTTTTTGAACCATTGTGATGAATAAATGTCTGACATGGCACTTGTTTTGTTGAAGAAACTCATTGCAAAAGTGATCTGGGTCATGCACTTTAAAGTGTGGTAGCTTGAAAGTCGTATGTTTGACTAATAATGCAGTGAGAATTGTGGCTAAGGACTGCATAGAATTTTGTGGAGGACCAATAAATTAACACAGGTAGTTGGTGATCGCTTTAGGACTTGGAAATATGCTTCAAGTAGTGGGGGTTCTAAAATAATTGAGGATTATATCTTGAAGTTGTGTTGTATTTGTGACCCGATTACCATCATCATCTTTGAGTTGTGATTTTTTTTATTATTGTGTCTAGTGCAGACATAGAATTGAAAGAATTGTGTTCATGTCACCCCATTTGAGATAGTTTATGAAAGATTTCTCTCGTTAATACATTTCATATCAAATAAGAATGGAGTTGTATTTTTCCTATAGAGTAGTAATATTTACATTAGTATTATCACTGAAATGTTCAGTAGTTGTCTTGGGATTTGTTACTTTGTCATGAGACAAATTATTTTTCTATGTCGTGTTATTAGTTTTATTCATCCTCCCATTTTAGCATTGAAGTTTGGAAAAACTTGATTACATCCTCTACTGCTTGATTTTTGTTCCAATGTTGTTGTGGATTTTTTATGAAGTCATTCTATAATGACAATTGAATTTAGTTCTCAAATTTTGATGATGAAAATGACCTTCATCATGAGCTGCACAAAGAATGGGATTATGGTCGGAGATGAAGCTGGGTAGAACCACTAATTTAGAAGTGTGGAAGTATTGCAGCCATTGGTCCTTCACAATAACATGATCTAACTCTCCAATAGTCTTTTCTTCTTGGAAGTGAAAATTTGTCCTATAGTCTTAGTGTCTAGGAGTCCAAAATCAAGAGGAAAGTCATTTAACATCATGCTAGCCCTTCTATCAAAGTATGTTCCATGACTTTTTTTTTTATAAACACTTAACATGGTGTTAAAGTCACCAATAACGGCCCAAGGATGTTGTACATTATGTCTAATTACAATTAATCTTTTCCTTAGGGTTTCCCTTCATCATTAGTTTGAGTAAACATAAATAAAGGTGATCGGGAGTTTGTTGTTAACCTTACAACAATTGAATTGTTGATGATTTTGTAGGATTTCAAGATTGCATTATTTTTATTACACAAAACCCAGATCCCTCCAGCTAATCCTTTAGCTTCAATTCTGTAAGAGAAATAAAAGCATATAAACTTGGTAATATCTAAAGCATGGTCACTACTACAATGAGGTTCCATGATTGCAATGATGTCAAATTCATGAATTCATTTGAGTTCTTTGATAAATAGAATTTTCTTCAAAGTGAAGTTGATGGATGCACATTCATCCATTTCTATAGCGTCCTTTAGGTCATTCTTTGAAGCATTTTATTGTTATTCCCTAGTTTTAGTAATCAGTTGCCTTAGTGTAACATCCCTGACCTGGGTTATTCTTTAGCCCTAGGTGTTTTGTTTAAGAAATATAATTATATGCTTGATATTATCTTTTGAAAAGTAATTAAGGCTCAAGAGGAACTTATATTTCAATTTTAGTCCTTTTTGAATGACGATAAAAATAATGTTTTGCTTGTGTTGGACTAAAGTGCAAATTACCCAATTTGAGGGGTTAAATTGCAAATGTTACATGATAAGATGTTCCTCATGTGTTGAAATATCATGAGAATGAAGATGATGCATAGGTATGGCTTGTGTTATCCTGAGTACCAAGAAAGAGCTGATAAAGCAATGTTTGTGCATTAAAACCTAGTTTTGGTGTAATGTGCAATTTACCCAAAACTCAGGGTTCAATAGGCATATTACCACTTCAAATAGTCCCTAATGTTTATTGGCATCATTTAGAGAAAGTAAAATTAGAGGGGCATCTCATTTGTACCTCTTTGAAGGAGAGAGAATCTTGATATTAAAATAATCAAGATTTAAGCATAATTGAAACCCTAATTCAATTTAATGCAAAAATAATTATATTAAATGGATTTCCCTTCAACAAAAATTTTAGAGGTTGAAATCCACATAGATGGACGTCCTTGTGCCTTGCAAAGGCAATGGAAATATCTACATGAGTGGAGAACCCACTCACATTAAGAAAATAAAAAGAAATATCCACTAACTTATGGATATTATTTTTATAAGAGTTAAGGTGCTTAATTTGCTTTTCTTTAAATCATGGATAATTGATAGGAATAAGAGGAAAAGGATATATCCTCGTAACCAAGTAAGGTAAGGGGGAAAGTGGCAAGGAAATGGAGGAGATAATCCCTACTTTCTCTCTCTTAAATGAATTTTCAATAAAATTCATATATATATATATATATATATATATATATATATGCTCCTTTATCCATGAGTTGAAAGGGTAATTTCGAATCCACTTTCACTTCTTGCTTGCAAAACGACCAAGGGAGCTTAGGAGCAACAGGACAACGACCCCCAACCTGTTGGTAAGCTTCTTGACCTTCTTTCACCTTGATTTCATGGTGGAAATCACAAATCAATGCTTGATTTCTTCTTTTCTTCACTCAATCTTCAACTCTAGCCAATTTTTTCACTCAAAAGCTTGAGGATAAGCCTTGGGATAGTTGAAGGGATTTCTTCCACCATTGTTGATGTGAAGCTCCAAGCTTTGAATCTCAATTTAAGGCGGGTTATTTAACTTGAACCCTTATTCATTGTTATTGAATTCAATTCCTCAATTCAATATGTTCAATTGTTCTTCTTGAAATTTGTTTGATTAATTGCTGAAACTACTATGGAAATGGTAGTAGAATTCAAGGGGTTGTAGCTTGATGATGATGACATCATCTTAAGAACACATCTCAATAAGATCTAGTTGCAATCAGTTTCAACAAAAATGATCCAATCGGTATTCACCAAACCGTTTGGTGATCAAACAGTTTGCAAACCGTTTGGAGGTTGAACCCCAAACCATTTGGGCATGTTGACTGAATGGTATAGTTGACCATTTGGAGCCTTAAATGGTTTCAAACCATTTGAACATACTTGATTTGACCATTTGGGATTGGGTTGACCGTTTGGACAAATAAGTTCAAAACCATTTGGAGCCCTAAACGGTTTCAAACTGTTTGGACTTCTAGGTCAAAACCGTTTGGAGCCTTAAATAGTTTCATACCATTTGGACCAAGTCAACTAAAACTGTTTGGATGATCAATGGTTGTGATTGAGCGTTGAGGGTCCAAGGATCATACATTGATGGACTTCAATAACTCAATTGATAAACAAATCGATGGTGCAAACCCTAATTTAATTGATTGAAGGAATCATCAACTGAACCCTTTCAGTTTCAAACTAATTTGGATCAAATGGTCTTGAAACCATTTGGGGTCAAACGGTCTCAGGACCATTTGGAATCAAACGGTTTCAAAACCATTTTGTGTTGAAACCCCAAAAACGAATGGAGGTCCAATGTGATCAAATCATTTGGAGATTTGAGATGATAATTGATCCATTGATCCAATGATGATTATCAATGTTAGGTACAAAGGTTAAAACCCTAAAGTACCTAGATGATTAGTACCTTTAGATTAATTAACCCTAAAAGGTTATGAAAGCAATGTCTTAGTACACTATGTCAATCATAGTTGTATGTACTTGATTGAAGGGTTGATGTAACCAAATCAAGTTGAGAGGATGATAGAAAGGAATTCATACATGAGTATTAATCATGTGGTGATTAGGGTATGATCCTTAGTGAAGAGATCATGAAAACCCTAATCGAGAAGGTTAATGAACCCTAACCCTAATTCAGGGCAATTATGAGTGAAACTCTAATCTAGGGTAATAGTGAAACCCTAATTGAGGGTGACGACTTGAGTAATCCTAAGTTAGGGTTATGAAATGTGAAACCCTAATTTAGATGAATAATAAACCCTAATTGTGGGATATTGAATGTAAACCCTAATATATGGTGATATTATTTGGAACCCTAATTAGGGTTATGTTATGTAAAACCCTGGTATATTAATGTGATGTGGAACTCAAATCCAGGGTGATGCTATGTAATGCTATATGAAACCCTAATCTTGGACAATATGGTGATAAACCATAACCCTGATCTGGATAACACGATGAGTATCCCCACTTGACCTGAAATGGGAAACCCTAAGTCTAGTGAGGGAATAGTGGTGTTACCCTTGAATAGTGATGCTATAATTTTTTTGCATGGTGCTGATATGAAATTGATGTAACTGTTATCATCTGTACTGACCATGTAGGTATCATGAGATGAAGAACATATCCAGGTATGAGCTATGATGTTTTCTTTATTTAAATTTTTATTGGGCCTTATGTGCCATAATATGCCTTTTTGCCTAGTAAGAGGTAATAAGAGAATTAATGGGCCTTAAGTGCCATGAGAGATGATTGAGTAACAAGTATCATGTTTACCTTGGTTAGATGACCTGATGGTGATAGTTACCTGAAAAAGTGGTAACAATGATCAGTGATGAGTTAAGGGTTTGAATACCCATAACCATATGATTATGGCATTGAGTTTGTGAAGGGATAAGTGTTCCCAGTATTGAAATGAGGGACTAATATCCCAATATATTTTAAAGACTGAGAAGTAACTGATGAAAACAGTACATGTTTCTTTGTAGCATTTTTTCAAATAAGTTATGTTTGAAAACTTGACTGATGCTAAAATAATATGATAATGTACTAAATTAATCAAGTGAAATCTTTTCATGTAGTGCTCTGACCATAGATCCATCATCATTAGTAGCTGGTGATGGTGATATAGGTTTTCCTATGGGATCTCTTGGATTTTGCATATTTTTGAATATGTGGGGGTCGATGGGCGAAAATATCCGTATGTCCTAATGGGGGAATTGATGGAAGGTAAACATTAAACCTCTCAATCCTTCATTATATGTGCCAGGATGGATGTATCATAGATATCCCAATGTTGTTAATGCCAGATCGATGGAGGTAAACATGAAATCTCTCGATTGCAAAGAGAGTGCATCCGCCGCTATAGCTCTATAGCGAAGATGCCACTATACCCTGGCAAGCTATGCAGCAGAGACACAAGATGTCCTGCATGTGATCTCACATTGATCGAGATGCGGGAGGTCATGGAAGCCAGCTCTTCCATTGACTTTGTATGGTACCGATTTCAACTTCGCAATGGTCAGTTGGAGTATGAGCAGTATATCTCATCTCCTCAGAGCTTAAGTATGTTTGTAAAATGTAATCATCCGTGCAGTGTATTTGCATAAGATTGAAATACGAGAACCACTGGTTGATGTTATCTTTCTTAGCATTTCCTTGATACATAAATGTTACTTATGTTCTTTAATTTTGTATTGAATAAGAAACATGCTGGCTTATCAAGTTATAACTGAAATACTTGAATAAGAATGTTGCTCTAATCTGCATAGATATTGATTTATCTGCCATTGAAATATATGATTCCACTGTTCAGTTTATTTCTATTAAACTACAATAATAATGTTTTCAGCAGAGAGTTATATCTCTCACTGGGGAAATTTACAAATTGTCTCACCCCCGTGGGATCCAACATTTTTAGGTAAACACTGACAAAGAGGTAGGAACCCTAAAGTCGAGGAGGAGCAGCAACAACAACAATAGGGACATCAATAATCCTTTAGGTGGAAATACTGGCTGTCAAGCTTTGTATATAAAGTCCTATGTGTCGTCTCTGTACTCTCAGGTCCTAGGAGTCTGTGGATAGTGTTTTTTATAATCGATCTGAGATTTTGGTTTGAATGCCTCGAGGATTTTTTTACTTGTGCTTTTTAGCAAAGTAATGATGTATATATATATTCCTTGAGAAGTGATAGTACAATGAATATACTTTGTGAACCAATATGTAAATATAATATTGTGGTTCTTGTTTAAAGTGTTTTTCCTAAGAATGGATCTCTTTGTAAATGGTTTTAATGTTTAGTGATTTTCAGTAATCCACTTCTAAACGATCGCTTCCGCTTAGTTAATGACGTTTTGTTCGAAAGGTGTACCACAATTAGTGGTATCAGAGCTCTAGGTTCACTGAGTCTACAGAGACATAGGATTAAGGTTGTTGAGTCTGTTCTAGTGTCTTCCAGTTTATCAGATAAGTGTCTTCTACTCATATAGGAGAAGAAGAACTTAAGGATGTTTGGATCACATGATGAACATGCTACTGAGAGCAGCGTTGCTCCACCAGGAGGAGGTGCAAGGGACTAGAATAGGGAGGAACCCATACCTGAACAACCCCAGTTTAATCAAGTTGATATAGGGAACCTAGCCTTCCAAGCCATGTTTGGACAGTTTATGGCAGCCATGACTCATATGACAGATAGAATGCCACTACCTGCACCAAGGGAAGCAACCCACAATGAAAGACAGGGAGCTGGCAAGACCTTTGAACGACTTCGGAGGGTAGGAGCCATAGAGTATGCTGGCACAGCTGACCCAGGAGATGCTGATTTATGGTTAATTGAGCTGGAGAAAACCTTCAAAATCCTTATGATTCCTAAAGATGAGAAGGTGAGACATGCTGTCTACCTATTGAAAGGGAGTACTGGTCATTGGCGGACCATCGAGGAAGGCAAAAGACCCGGTGTTGAAGTCAGATGGGATGAATTCTGACGTGAATTTGTTTCTAGATACTTTCCCAAGATGTATCTAGATGAGAAGATCTCTCAATTTGAGAGGTTGAGGCAAGGATAGATGAACATTAGAGAGTATGAAGCTAAGTTCATGGAGCTTTTGTGGTTTTTTCCGCATATGGCATCTACAGATGAGGAGAGGATTCAACATTTCAAGAAAGGGCTGAATGCTGAATTGACCACTCCGGTGTTTGCTTTAGAGAATAGGGAGATGTTTGCTACTTTTGTGGAGTTTGTGAAACGGATAGAGAGGTATGTGATCAAGAAGTGGCAAACCAGTGGTAACTAAGAGTACACACAGTTTCAAGGATAAAGGTTTGAGAGCTTTAATAAGTCGAGGTTCTCTACACCACCACCACCAAGGTTTAATACCCCAACATAGTGAACGTCAAGTAGGCTTAGGGGCCATAGTTTTCCTCTAAGTAGAGCTCCCAGTACAACATCAACATTAGTGACATGACCACCCAGGAAGAGTTTGGGAAGCTACAACTACTTCCAGTGTGGGAGGTCAGAACACTTGATGAGAGATTGTCCTGAGAAAGTCAAAAATATAAATCAACCCCAAAGGCAGAGTCAACAAGGCTCACGGAGGAGACAATTTTCTAATGGCACTAGAGGACGTGGACAAGCATCACAAGCTGGATCGTCGACACCCAACAATTGAGTACAGGGTCAACAACAAGCAACGACTAGATTCTATGCTATGAATTAGCCCGAAGACGTAGTTAACCCTCAATTTGTGACAGGTCAGATGGAACTGTTTTATTCTGATAGGTCTTCGTCCTGCTTCATATCTGTGTTAATTGATCCGGGTGCTACACATTCCTTTATCACTTGAGAAGTGACTCATGAATGCAACATGATTGTCAGTCATAGAGCAGATAGTTTGATGCTAGAAACCCCTTTTCTAGGATCTACAGTGTTGCGGGAGGTGTGTTCTCCCTACAATCTTTCCTTTTCTGATCATCGCATTCAGGTGGATCTTATACCACTTGAAATGCACGAGTTCGATATACTCCTAGGAATGGATACCTTAGAGAAGTATAAGGTTGTCTTGGATTGTGGTTCCAAGCAGGCTGTTCACAGACAACGGTAACACATGGATCTTTTAGGGAGACAGAAAGATTCTTCCAACTTGTCTTGTGTCAGCTATGGTAGCTGAGAAGTGGATGAGATAGGGATGCTTTGCATTCTTGGGACATGTGGTAGATAACACAATGGAGATCCCTCATCCTTCTGAAGTTCTGATAGTCAGGGAATTTGAAGATGTATTTCCTGAAGAACTTCCAGGTGTTCCTCCGTCTCGAGAGATTTATTTTGAAATTAAGCTAATCCCGGGTACACAACCAATAGCACAAACTCCATATAGAATGGCACCTGCTGAAATGGCAGAACTCAAGAAACAACTACAAGAGTTGCTTGAGAAGGGTTTTAGCCAACCGAGCACTTCACCCTGGGGTGCTTCGGTTCTTTTTGTTAAGAAGAAAGATGGGTCTATGCATTTATGCATCGACTATAGGCAGTTGAATAAAGTAACCATAAAGAACAAGTATCCTCTGCCAAGGATTGATGACTTGTTTGCTCAGTTGCGTGGTGCAACTATCTTTTCTAAGATAGATCTGAGGTCGGGATACCATCAGTTGTGTATTAAGGAGAGTGACATACCTAAGTCTGCCTTTAGGACAAGGTATGGTCACTATGAGTTCATAGTTATGTTGTTTGGACTAACTAATGCACCAGCTACATTCATGGAACTCATGAATAGAATTTTTCGACCTTTTCTTGATCAGTTTATAGTCATCTTCATAGATGACATTTTGATATACAATAGAGATTCTCAACAACATGAGAAGGACCTCCGTCAGGCTTTGACTTTGCTAAGAGTGTATGCTATGTTTAACAAATGCGAGTTCTGGTTACTAGAAGTTTCTTTTCTCGAACACGTTATATCTGCCTCAGGTATTCATGTTGATCCTAAGAAGGTAGAATCTGTCCTACAATGGGAACAACCTAACACATTGATGGAGATACGTAGTTTCCCAGGACTGCCAGGCTATTACAGGAGGTTCATTAAGAACTTCAGTTCTATAGCCTTACCACTAACTAAGTTGACAAGGAAGGAGATTCCTTTTGTCTGGAATGACAAGTGTCAACATTCTTTCTAGTTGCTAAAAGAAAGGTTAACAAGTGTACCTGTTCTAGTGTTACCTGAGCAAGGGAAGGGGTATATAGTTTTCTGTGATGTTGACTGGCCTAAATCGCGCGTCCTAAAGTTGGACGCGGATTTGAGGTAGTTGAGATTTTACATTTATAAACCTGAATCCTTCTAGCCCCCCACAACTTTGTTTACGGGGTCGAAGTAGAAATACGGGGTCGAACACAGGGACAAGGGGGTAGTGTTGAGAACACAGAATCGACACATTACACTCTAGCAGGTATAAAGAGAGATAAATTCCCAAAAAGGGAAGCAGTAAGATGTCACAAATAAAACAAAGAAAACTATCTACAAGTAGAGTTACAAGAGAGATTTAAGATTATAGTCATTAGTAGTTTTTAGGGGTTTTCATGCAACAAAAATAGAAAGATACTGCTCGAGCTAAAGCGAGGTACGAAGGATAAAACTGCGGTAAAACAAGCAGCGGAAGAACCAGTCCTCTAGCCCTCCTCTCGAAGTGGGTACCTCTAACAAGGCATCAGCGCCCCTCTCGAGGTCACTGGACTAAAATTAGAGTGGAAAGGTAACTAAGGAAACTCCGTTCCAGGCACTCTCGTACTCCAGAATCGGACCAAACACTAGAGCCACAACACAACTCTTGAAGTTGTTGCGACGGGAAAACATGATTCGTTAGCTAAGCGAAACGCGATCCAAACATGCAAGCTAGAGTTCGGATATCATACATAGCAATCATCAAACATGGTGCACCAAGCATAGAGCAACAATTAAATAAGCATCTTCTATTTCCATAGACAAATAAAGGTGTCTAATTACAATGCGTAAGTAAGTAAATTAAATGACGGAAAGTAAAGATAGGTATCGCCTCCTTGATGTAGAAGGACGACAGGATGCAGTAGCTCTCCTGCCCGATATCAGTCAGAGGCCTAGCCCGATACAGAGGTGTTGGGCGGCACACCCTCTCAGGCGGCACGCACTGACTGTCGACCACATCGCTCAAGGACCTGACCGATACACTCATGTCGGGCGGCATGCTCGACAAGCAGAGCGTATCGGGTTGATATCGCGTCGGGCTAAGAGCTACACATTATTGTTGTCGGGCACTTGCGTCGCTCATCTACGTCGGCCGATGTCGGCCCTCAGTGCCGCCCAGGACGGTCCTAAGTGAATTGTCCCCTCCCTCTCGGGATGAGGAGAAGATCACCTAGTATCCCTCTCACAGTCTCCTCAGAAGATGGCTCAACTCTCCACTGTCCGAATTCTGGAACTCCGAACTGTGGACTGTCCAAACTGCCGACATGTCTTTTCGGCTCCCTGTAGCTACTATTTATAGTCAGCTGGTTGGGGAGAAGACATGGTGCTCAAAGCGCCACGTGGCTCCCCTATGCGCCAGTCGCACGTTGGACAGGCCGATACGGAGGTGTCGCTCGACGTAGATGGTGCCGGCTATCTGTCGTGCTGGGCGGCACGCCTGCCGGTGGGTGGCTGTGTCGCCCGACAAGCTGGGCTATCGAGGCGAGCCGGGCTCCCTGTCGGGTAGAAGGCGTGTCGACCGCCAGCTTCTTCTCGCATGACATCACCTTGTCGTGCGTCATTGCATCGTTTTTCCCCTGTCGAGCAGGGGTCGTATCGGGCGTTAGGGAGCCGAGACAGGCTTGGATTTATTCATGGGCCGGGACAACCTTTTTGCCCAAAAATGAGGGAAAATTCTACAAAAGATAGGAAAATTGGATTAAGAGCATTGCTTGGCCAATTATTGCGAAAGTGCACATAAAAGAGAGGAAAATAGCATAAAAGGGCAGTTTTGATAACAGAAAAACATTCTAAAATATCACAAAATTTGGTGTTATCAACTCCCCCAAACTTAGCATTTTGATTGTCCTCAATCAATATTTAAATTATATTTTGTGATGTTTCTTCTTGCTTGGTATAACTTCTTATTCAAAAAAGTGAAACGAAGATTGTAATGCCTTAAGGATAATGTTGTCTCAATAAGAACAAAAGACTTAGTTTTCCCTACCTTATTGTTAAGTAAGACTTTTCTCCACAGCTTCGGCGAGACTTAGATGTATGATTCCGAAGTTAGCTTACACACCAAACAACTTTATTTTTGAGGCAGAAAATTGTATATAGGGTAGGCTAAGGCTTTTTGGGTTTTTCATTCTTGTCTCCCATCAGTCCATCCAGGTAAGGGTCCGTTAACGGGAAAGTGGTCCCTGCAGTCCAAGCCAGTTGGCTTTAGAGCAGTGATTTCACATCCTACGTACCACTGCCCCGGATCTACCATGCCTAAAGATGGGTACTTTTGGGAAAACAAGTGGTGTATATATATATATATATATATATATATATATATATATATATATATATATATATATATATATATATATATATATATATATATATATATATATATATATATATATATATATATTGGGCACAACTCTCATGCTTTTATTCACACTCATAAGGCTTTTCTATCTTTTTGGGATTTTTGTTGGGTAAGGGGGGACAAAAGAGATTCCTACTGTTTGGGCAGCTTTTTCCTTCTCCATACTTGTCTCTTAGCTGTTTGCGAAATTATTGTATTTTTTAGAATTTTTGGCGTGACAAAACGCATTCTTTTGTTCGTTTGAAGCAGCATTATCAAAAAGATATAACAGAACTTGTGTCACATTTAGTAAAAAGAAAATAAACTTGGTAAGCAGTCACATCAGGTTTTTACTAATATAGCGACTTTGTACATATGCATGGGAACAAAATAAGCAAAATTTTCAAAAAAAAATTATACGAGCAAGAGTACAAGTACATGATATAGGGGAAAAGAAAAATGGCACAAGAGAGTTTTATACCTCCTTCACTGGTACATGGGTACCCCCCCAAAACTTATCCAATACTCTATCCCAGAGTAGTGAAGAAGAGGGTGAGTTCATGTTAGTCCAGTGAAGGTTATTTAGCGAGTTCGCTTGAGCCTTGTAGAAGCTGCAATATGCTTCTTTGCTGCTGCCTCCTTCTTTCTCATTTGGAAACAGCTTCGCCAAGTGCGGACACTTGTGGCTGCTTCCTCTTTATTAAGTAGCTGGAACCGGGATGCCCATGTTCCCTCTAGAGGTCGTCAGCAAAGTGCTTTCCAAGCTCATCCTCCGCTTTATTCCCCAACTCAGCCGGAACACGTGCAATAACTCACGGTAGACAGAGAGCTCTTATGTTGTCCCGGCAGTCGCCAGGGCTGTACTCGTACTGTCTCTGTAGTTGGCCCCAGGCTACTACAGAAGACAGACTATGATAAGGAAACGAGCCTCTTTCGAGGCTACCTAATCAAGGAAATTTCCCCTTGATGGATGTTTTGTAAGCGGTGCGGTAGGCCCAAAGTGCATCGTCAAGCTTCATGGACCAATCTTTCCTTGTTCGGCTGATAGTTTTCTGCAAGATTTGCTTGATTTGTCTGTTGGAAACCTCTACCTGCCCTGACGTATGGGGATGGTAGGGTGTATCGATCTTGTGCTTCACCCCGTACTTGCACAGGAGTGCTTCAAACTGTCTTTCCCCAAAGTGCGATCCTCCGTCGCTAATAACTGTGCGCGGGACACCGAAACGAGGGAAGATGGTCTTCTTGAAGAGCCTGATAACCGACTTGGAGTCACAGGTTTGGGTGGCTACCGCTTCCACCCACTTCGATACATAATACACAGCCACGAGTATGTACTAATACCCCCGAGATGGGGGAAACAGTCCCATGTAGTCTATCCCCCATACGTCAAATATTTCAACTTCAATCCAGCTTGCCATTGGCATTTCATCCCTTCGCCCTATGTTCCCTGTAAACTGGCACTCCTTGCAAGCCTTCACAAACTGTGCAACGTCTTTAAATAAGGAAGGCCAGTAGAAACTTGACTGTAGCACTTTTGCAGCTGTTCTTTCGCTGCCGAGGTGACCACCATAGGGGGAGGCGTGGCACTACTTCAGGATGTCCGCGGTTTCTTCTTCTGGTATGCACCTCCTGTATAAGTTGTTGGCGCATCTTCTGAACAGGAGAGGATCATCCCAGTAGTAGTTTTTAACCTCCGTGAAAAGCTTCTTCTTCTGATTGTACGTTATGTCAGGAGGCAGTTCTCCGCAAGCAAGATAATTGCAGATGTCTGCAAACCAGGGTAGGCTTTCCTCTTGGGCTTCGGCCAGCATAAGGGCTTCGTCGGTGTAGTCGTCGTTGATAGGAGGCACTCTCTCTCTTTCAGCCACGATCCTTGACAGATGGTCTACGACCACATTCTCTGCGCCCTTCTTGTCGATAATTTCGTGGTCGAATTCTTGGAGTAGTAAGGCCCACCTCAACAGTCTGGGCTTCACATCTTTCTTTTGCATTAAGTATTTTATAGCCCCATGATCTGTGTATACCTTGACCCTTGCTCCGATGAGATACGACCTGAACTTATCAAATGCGAAGATGATCACGAGCATCTCCTTCTCAGTTGTTGTGTAGTTTACTTGATCCTCGTCCAACGTGCGACTAGCGTAGCAAATCACATGGTTCTTTTTGTCTTTCTTTTGACCCAGGACTGCTCCAACCGCGTAGTCTCTTGCGTCGCACATCAACTCAAAAGGTAAACCCCATTCTGGCGCTTGAAGGATAGGTGGTGATATTAAAGCGTTTTTAAGGGCCTGAAAAGCACTTAGACAATCGTTAGAGAAAACAAATTCAGCGTCTTTTACCAGAAGATTGGACAGAGGTTTGGAGATCTTTGAGAAGTCCTTGATGAATCTTCGGTAATATCCCGCGTACCCGAGGAAGCTTCGCACCCCCGTCACGGATCTTGGTGGAGGAAGATTGGATATTGCTTCAACCTTGCTCGTGTCCACTTCGATCCCACACTTCAAGATCTTAGGCCCATGAACGATGCCCTCCCGCACCATGAAATGGCACTTTTCCCAGTTCAGAACTAGGCTATTCTCCTCGCACCTTTGAAGGACCAATGACAGATTCTTCAGACAGCCATCGAAGTCCTTCCTATAGACGGAAAAGTCGTCCATGAAAACTTCTACGATGTCTTCTAGAAAATCCGAGAACATCAATATCATGCATCGCTGAGAGGTTGCGGGGGCGTTGCAGAGTCCGAAGGGCATCCTTCGGAAGGCATAAGTGTCGTAAAGGCAGGTGAACGTTGTTTTCTCTTGATCATCGGGCAAGATGGGTACCTGGTAAAAACCTGAAAAGCCATCAAGAAAACAAAAGAAATTGTGATGTGCTAACCTTTCGAGGACTTGGTTAATAAAAGGTAGCGGAAAATGATCCTTCTTTGTAGCCTGATTTAGATTTCGGTAATCTATGCACATCCGCCAGCCGGTGATGGTCCTAACCACCACCTCATCACCCTTCTCACCCTTAACCACCATCATCCTGCCCTTTTTGGGCACTACATGGATCAGACTTACCCAATTGCTATCGCTGATCGGGTAAATGATCCCCGCATCCCTAAGCTTTATTACCTCTTTCTTGATGACCTCCTTGAGCATCTGGTTCAGTTTCCTCTGGGGTTGAACCAAAGGCTTGGCAGATTCATCCAAGTTGATGCGATGCATGCACAGGGCGGGGCTAAGGCCTTTGATATCATCTATTGAATATCCTATAGCCCTCCTGTGGAGCCTTAACTCCTCAAGGAGTCGGTCCAGCTGGCTGCTTGAAAGATCGGCGTTTACGATGACGGGGTTTCTCTGCTCTTCATCTAAGAACTCATACTTCAGGCCTTCGGGAAACACTTTTAACTCTGGCCTTGGCCTGGGTGCCTTCTCCTGAGGCTTTTCCTCGAGAGAGGCATACATCACAGACTCAACAACCTTATCCTCTTCCTGCAAGTCTTCGTCAGAAAGGTTGAAAAGGCTGAGATGCTTCGCGACCTCAGGATCTTCGAGGTCGGGATCTTGACAGTTTATAGCCCTCAAGAGGGGGTCTACTGTCTGGATATCTTCCTCTACTTCCTCGCAGAATTTATTGTAGCTGTCTGCGAAACATGCTGATTCAGAGAGGGATGGGCTGCTCATGATTTCTTTCAGCTTGAAGTCCATATGGTCATTGCCGACCCTTAAAGTGATCACCCCCTCAGAAACATCAATCAGCGCCCTCCCTGTCGCCAAGAAGGGGCACCCAAAGATGATCGGGCAATGGGGGTCTTCAGCTGTGTCGATGACGACTATATCACAAGGGATGAAGAAATCACCAACCCTTATCGGCACATCTTCGACAATGCCGACGGGTCTCTTAAAGGTGTGGTCTTCCAGTTGAATCCGCATGTTGGTTCCAACCACACTTTGCGCGAAACTTAGGGGCATGAGGCTAATGCTCGCCCCCAGGTCTGCTAGACCCTTGCGCTCGACGTTGTCTCCGATGTCGAATGGGATCGTGAAGGTTCCGGGATCCCTTATCTTATTCGGCATGCCGAGCTTCAAGAAGGTGGAGGAGGCAGAAGCTAGATGCACAATCTCTATCCTCCCTCCCCTTCTCTTCTTCGTGATAAGGTCCTTCTTCTTCGTGATAAGGTCCTTGAGGAACTTGGCATACATAGGCATCTCTTCCAATGCATCAAGGAAGGGGACTTCAAGATGCAGTTTCCTGATCGAGTCCATGAACCTTTCGTGATGCTTCCTCAGATCCGCCTTTATCAACTTGTACGGGAACGAAATCCTAGGAGCGTAAGAATTCCTTTTGCCAGGAAGCTCCTCAGGGAACCCTTGTGCAGAATGTCGAACATCTGCTTGTCTTTCTTCTCCTTTTGCTGGGGTAGCACTCTCAGGCCTTAGCTCAGGCTCAAGCCTGGCTTCATCAGGGCACTCCAGCGTTCTCCCAGACCTCAGGATCGCCATTACAGCAGAGTCAGGGTGTGGGGGAACTTTTATTGCAGGATTCTCCATCAGAGCAACCATCTGGTTCAGTCGCTGATCTACCTCACGCTGGCGCATCTGTAAGCTGGCCATCTGGCGTTGCATTGAATTCAGAGCCCCAGGGCTAGGGAGCGTGTTTTGCACCAGTTTGCTGATGATGGTATCCTGTCTCTTTATGTAGGCAGAAAGGTGACCGACCAAGCTGGGTTGGCTCGACCTCCTGCCTCGGCCTTGACATTCACTCTCAGAAAGGGACTGCTCACAACGAGACATGGTCTCAAAGCTTGGCGGGACAAGTCACAATTTTCCAGAGTTCCTGAAAAGGCATAGAAAATCAAGTTTAGAAAATAAATCTATAAACGTCAAATAGAGAATATTAGTAAAGAAAAAAAAAGAAAAAAAAAGAGTGTTGTCAAACTCATTGCTAAGCTTGAGGCACATGAGTGTAGTTAGTGGATCCGGGTTCATCTACAGTACCGCTTTTTCCTTGTCCCCGGCAACGACGCCAAAAAGTTGACCGACCTAAATCGCGCGTCCTAAAGTTGGAGGCGGATTTGAGGTAGTCGAGCTTTTACATTTATAAAACCGAATCCTTCTAGGCCCCCGCAACTTTATTTACGGGGTCGAAGTAGAAATATGGGGTCGAACACAGGCACAAGGGGTAGTGTTGAGAACCTAGAATCGACACGTTACACTCCGGCAGGTATAAAGAGAGATAAATTCCCAAAAAGGGAAGTAGTAAGATGCCACAAATAAAACAAAGAAAACTATCTCCAAGTGGAGTTACAAGAGAGATTTAAGATTATAGTCATTAGCAGTTTTTAGGGGTTTTCATGCAACAGAAACAGAAAGATACTACTCGATCTAAAGTGAGGTACGAAGGATAAAACTGCGGTAAAACAAGCGGCGGAAGAACCAGTCCTGTACCCCTCCTCTCGAAGCGGGTACCTCTAACAAGGCATCAACGCCCCTCTCGAGGTCATTGGACTAAAATTAGAGTGGAAAGGTAACTAAGGCAACTCCATTCCAGACACTCTCGTACTCCAGAATTGGACCAAACACTATAGCCACAACACAACTCTCAAAGTTGTTGCGATGAGAAAACACGATTCGTTAGCTAAGCAAAACTCGATCCAAACATGCCAGCTAGAGTTCGGATATCATACATAGCAATCATCCAGCATGGTGCACCAAGCATAGAGCAACAAGTAAATAAGCATCTTCTATTTCCATAGACAAATAAAGGTGTCTAATTACAATGCGTAAGTAAGTAATTAAATGATGGAAAGTAAAGATAGGTATCGCCTCCTTGATGTAGAAGGACGACAGGATGCAGTAGCTCTCCTGCCCGATATCAGTCAGAGGCCTAGCCGGATACAGAGGTGTCGGGCGGCACACACCGACTGTCGACCGCATCACTCAAGGACCTGACCGATACGCTCATGTCGGGCGGCACACCATCTCGGGTGGCACGCTCGACAAGCAGAGCGTATCGGGTTGATATCGCGTCGGGCTAAGAGCTACGCATTGTTGTTGTCGGGCACTTGCGTCGCTCATCTACGTCGGCCGATGTCGGCCCTCAGTGCCGCCCGGGATGGTCCTAAGTGAACTTTCCCCTCCCTCTCGGGATGAGGAGAAGCTCACCTAGTGTTTCCCGAGACAAGCACTGGGGCACGACACGTATGCTCTCGCAGTCTCCTCGGAAGATGGCTCAACTCTCCACTGTCCGAATTCTGGAACTCCGAACTGTGGACTGTCCAAACTACCGACCTATCTTTTCGGCTCCCTATAGCTGCTATTTATAGTCAGCTGGTTGGGGAGAAGACATGGTGCTTGAAGCACCACGTGGCTCCCCTATGTGCCAGTCGCACGTTGGACAGGACGATACATAGGTGTCGCTCGACGTAGATTGTGCCGGCTATCGGTCGTGCTGGGCGGTGCGCCTGCCGGTGGGTGGCTGTGTCGCCCGACAAGCTGGGTTGTCGAGGCGAGCCGGGCTCCCTGTCGGGTAGAAGGCGTGTCGACCGCCAGCTTCTTCTCGCGCGGCATCACCTTGTCGTACGTCATTGCATAGTTTTTCCCCTTTCGAGAAGGGGTCGTATCGGGCGTCAGGGAGGCCGAGATAGGCTTGGATTTATTCATGGGCCGGGACAGCCTTTTTGCCCAAAAATGAGGGAAAACTCTGAAAAAGATAGGGAAATTGGATTAAGAGCATTTCTTGGCCAATTATTGCGAAAGTGCACATAAAAGAGAGGAAAATAGCAGAAAAGGGCAGTTTTGATAACAAAAAAACAGTCTAAAATATCACAAAATTTGGTGTTATCAGATGCATCCGAGAATGATCTAGGATGTGTGTCGATGCATGATAAACAAGTGATTTCTTTTGCTTCTCGACAACTTAAGAAACATGAGGAGAATTATCCAACACATGATCTAGAGCTAGCTGATGTGGTCCATGCTTTGTAGATCTGGAGACATTATCTCTATGGAGAGACATTCCAGATTTTCACAGACCATAAGAACCTAATCTATATCTTCTCACAACATGAGTTGAACATGAGACAACGTCGCTGGATGGAGTTAATCAAGGACTACAATTGTACAATTGATCATCATCCAGGAAAGGCTAATGTAGTGGCTGATGCACTAAGTAGGAAATCATCATCAACAACCTTAGGTAAAGAACAGTTCACTACTACAGAAATGGCTTATGAAGTCACTTTCCACGCGTCAGTTATTAAATAAGAACCGATGCCTAAAACCTACATCGTCGGTTAACAACACAAACTGACATATATCGTATACAAGTGGCCAGACACGGTTATCGCTTTCTATTTAGCATCGGTCCTAGAATAAACAACTGACGCCTAAAGTAGCCCGCGAAATCCAATTTTTTTGAGCAAAACAAATTGTGCCAAAGTATCAGATACAATGTCAGTGTTTTACCTAATAACCGACGTTAAATGAAGATAAAATTTGCGCCAAAAGTTACAATATGGGCGTCGGTTGTCTTAGAATAACCGACGCTGATAAGGGTCCGCGCGCCGTCCCCACCAAAAAAATTAGGGTAAAGGAATGTCCAATTGACGTCGGTTGTCTTTGTATAACCGACACCTAATAAAAAAGGTGTCAGTTGTTATGAATAACCGACACCGTTTAGTAACTTAATTGCCCCCACGCACAACTCTTCCCCCTTTCTCTTCTATTTCATTGAGATCGCACAATTTTTCTCTGACGATTCCCGACCTACTGCTGCGTCACCGCCGCCTGCTGCTGCGTCACCTGCCTCATGCCTCTGCGCTGCCACCTACTGCTGCTCGCCACCGCCGCTGCCTACCTCTTCTTCTCTGCTCACCGTCAGCATCCTCTCCTTCTCTGCTCGACGCCGGCGCCTCTCCTTCTCTACTCGCTTTCCTCCGCGCCGTCTCCTGCCGCTGGTGTGCTCACCGCTGCCTCCATCTCCACGCTGCTACCAACAGTTCCTTTCTTCTTCTTCCTTCTCCCTCTCCTTTCCAACAGCAACCATGGCCGTGTGGGCTGGCACGACCATGGCTGTGTTGGCTGACCACACGACCGTGCTACCCAACACGGCCGTGTGGTTGGCCAACACAACCACGGTCGTGCCAGCCCACACAGACCGTGGTTGCTGTTGGTTATTACTCTTCTAAAATTATTCTTATATTGTTGAATCGAGTCAATGACCACACCTTCTATTGTTCTTGAATTATGCCATGTATGTTTGTATAAAGTGAATCTTATCGCTCTAATTGTGAATTATTGCATGTTTGAAACTATTGAATTCTTGATTTATTATTTAATAATGCTCTAATTGTGAGTGGTGCAATGTAAGTGAGCAAATACATGCAGTGGATATGTACTCATTAGCCTAGAAACCCATCCAAGATTTACTCATTAAGAGTAAATCTTGGATAGTCCCCGGTTTGGGACTATTCTTGAACACCTAATCTCACTTAGGATGTAAGTGTATAATGTGTATTGGGTTTTCAAGAACATTTCAGTAGCATTTCCCCATTTGTTCTCTAAGTACATATGTACTTGGAGAACAGTGGGGAAATGCTGTCGAAATTTTCTTGAAAACCCAAAATACATTATACACTTACTAGTGAGATTAGGTGTTCAAGATTGGGATAGGTGGTACACATTTATTGTATATAAGAATGACAACATATGTATTTGTTGGCCTAGAAACCCATCTAATATTGACTCATTAGGAGTAAATCTTGGATAGTCCCCAGTTTGGGACTGTTCTTGAACACCTAATCTCACTTAGGATGTAAGTGCATAATGTGTATTGGGTTTTTGAGAAAATTTTGGTAGCATTTCCCCGTTTGTTCTCTAACCATGCAAAAACTCAAATCTGTTAACCCTAGACCCTAATCTTGTTGTAATATATACTTGTTTTCTCTTTGATCATAGAATGGATAGATCATGGATGTCCATTCGCAATCGCTGCACCACAAAGTTTATTTCTCATCTTGACCAATTTATTAGATTTCCCGAGGAACATAGGAAACAACCTAGAGATAGGTTCTACTGTCCATGTAGGCATTGCGGTAACAACTTGAAAGTCAGCACTGGTAACGAAATCAAAAGTCATGTCATGTGCAACGGGATTATACACGGCTATACAGAATGGCACTGGCATGGAGAGATTTCAAACCCAAAACCAGTGGATGTCGATAGCAGTGCTTGTGTGGAAGAAGAAATTGCCTATGATGACGTAGATGTGAATGAACCAGTACCAGTAGACATCGTTGATGCGATGCTGGATAGTTGTGGGGGTAGAGCACATCGATCCACCTCCCATTTTTAGAAACATTGTGCATGATGCTGAGATATCGTTATACACAGGTTGTACTAAGTTTATGAAGCTTAGCGCTGTGTTGAGATTGTATAAGCTGAAAGCTAACAATAGATGGAGCGACAAAAGCTTCACGTCATTGTTGTCTTTGTTGAAAGAAATGCTTCCTGAAGGAAACGAGCTGCCAATCTCAACATACCAGGTAAAGAAATTGTTGTGCCCAATGGGAATGGATGCCAAGAAGATACACCCATGCCCGAATGATTGTGTATTATTTCAAAAGGACTATGTGGATTTGAAAGATTGTCCAAAATGTGGTGCATCACAGTATAAATTGACGACTTCAGGGGAGTCCAAAACTGGTTCTCCTGCCAAGGTGATGTGGTATCTACCTATAATATCACGGTTTCAATGCTTGTTTGCCAATCCGATAGATGCGAAGAATTTGAGGTGGCATGCAGATGTTAAGAAAAATAATGATGGGATCCTACAACATGCGTCTGATTCCCCACAGTGGAAGAAGATTGATCTATGATACCCTGAATTTGGTGAAGAAGTCAGGAATCTAAGAGTTGGGGTTTGTACAGATGGGATGAATCCATACGGGACATTGAGCAGCCAACATAGCACTTGGCCAGTCATGCTTGTTATATACAATCTTCCTCCCTAGCTGTGTATGAAAAATAAGTACGTAATGATGTCGTTGTTGATATCGGGCCCTAAACAACCTGGAAATGACATCGATGTTTATCTTGAACCTCTGATTGATGACTTAAAGAAACTCTGGGGTGAAGTTGTGATGACCTATGATGCTTCACGAAGAGAGATATTTTGTTTGCATGCTATGTTGTTTTGCACTATTAATGACTTTCCAGCATATGGGAATTTGTCTGGATATAGTGTCAAAGGAGCTAAAGCGTGTCCTATATGTGAAGAGAACACTGATTCAACAAGACTAAAACATGGCAGTAAGACTGTATATCTGGGTCATCGAAAGTTTCTTTCAAAATTCCATCCATATCGTAGGAAGCGCAAAGCATTCAATGGATTGAATGAGGAACAGAGTGCACCTAAACCTATACCAGGGGAGGTTGTTTATGAAAGAGTAAAAGACTTTGTCAATGAATTTGGTAAGAGATCACAATGTACTATGGCCACACAGAGTGACAAATATTTATTCAAGAAGTGAATATTTTGGGATCTTCCTTATTGGAGTTCTTTGACAGTCAGGCATTGTATTGATGTCATGCACGTTGAGAAAAATGTCTGTGATAGTGTCATTGGTACTTTGTTGAATATACCAGGTAAGACTAAAGATGGGATAAAATCCAGACTGGACCTTCGTGAAATGGGGATAAGGTCAGAATTAACAGAATTTCATGAAATGGGAAATTAGAGAACATACTTATCTCCCGCTTGTTACACATTGTCTAGAAAGGAGAAGAAAGCTTTTTGTGAATGTTTGGTAAATGTTAAGGTTCCACAAGGTTACTCATCCAACATCCGTAGATTGGTATCAATGAAAGATATGAAGTTGATAGGTCTTAAATCTCATGATTGCCACACTCTAATGCAACAAATATTGCCTGTGGCAATTAGATCTATATTGTCGAAGCATGTAAGGTTTGCAATCACCAGACTTGTTTCTTTTTCAACAGTCTGTGTAGCAAAGTTATTGATGCTGATACTCTCGATAAATTGCAAAGAGAAGTGGTTGTTACCCTATGTCAGTTTGAGATGTATTTTCCTCTGTCGTTCTTTGATATCATGGTACATCTTGTTGTCCACTTGACTAGGGAAGTGAAAATGTTGGGACCAGTTTTCTTGCATTGGATGTATCCCTTTGAACGATACATGAGCATTTTTAAAAGTGATGTTCGAAACCATTATCAGCCTGAAGGGAGTACTATCGAGGGTTATGTGGCGAGAGAGGTTATGGATTTTTGCAATGACTTTCTCAATGGTAATGACAATCCTGATAATGACAAGAATATTGACGAGCAATTTGGCAAAGGAATTTTGGGATCACGTGTGAAAGTAATCAGCCGTGAGCAGTTGGAACAAGGTCACTTGTATATTTTACACAACATGGACGAAGTGAACGTTTATATCGAGGAACATACCAATTTCATCAAGAGACAATATCCTCGTTTATATCGAGGAACATACCAATTTCATCAAGAGACAATATCCTTGAGCCAATACAATGTGGCTTGCTAGAGAGCACAACAAGACATTTATTAAGTGGTTTGAAAATACAGTCTTACATCAACTATCTCAAACACCAGATGATATTACCAAAACTATCAAATGCCTCACCTTTAAACCAAAATTGACTGTTATGTCTTATGAAGGGTATGCCATTAATGGATTCACATATTACACAAAGCACCAAGAGATAACAGTGTCATCCAAAATAGTGGGGTCACCCTTCAAGAATTGACTATGATTTTTGCAAGCGGAAAGGATAAGAGTCCATGTGAAGCTAAAATGTCATATTACGGTGTCATTGAAGACATATGGGAGTTTGACTACATAGATTTCAGAATTCCACTCTTCGAATGTAATTGGGTTGAAAACACCAAAGGAGCTATAGTGGATGAATTGGGTTTCACTTTAGTGAACTTTGAAAAGATTGGCGAGAAGGGTGAACCATTCATATTGGCATCACATGCAAAACAAGTATTTTATATCGATGATCCTGCAAATGATAAATGGTCGGTTGTTCTTCATGGTAAAAGATAGTTCATTGAAGATCCTATAGATGAAGAACAGTACTATGATAAGTATGATGACTCCAGTCCATTCTCAGTTGGGTTTCCAACACCAACAAATATTGAAGCTAATGATGACTTATATGTGCGCGGAGATCACAATGAAGGATTGTTAATTGATAAAAAATCGCAATATTAGAGGCATGTTTATATTTTTTTATATGTTTCATTTTTCTGAATGTGAACTTTACAATGTGAATGTGAACTTTACAATGTGAATTTTACAATGTGAATTACTTTATAATGTGAACTTTACAATGTGAATTACTTTACAATGTGAATGTGAACTTTACAATGTGAGCTTTACAATGTGAACTTTACAATGTGAATGTGAACTTTACAATGTGAATTTTACAATGTGAATTACTTTATAATGTGAACTTTACAATGTGAATTACTTTACAATGTGAATGTGAACTTTACAATGTGAGCTTTACAATTTGAATTACTTTACAATGTGAACTTTACAATGTGAATGTGAATTTTTAGATGGCTGAGCATTCTCCTGATGACCGTGCTGATGATTACCGTGAGGGTGAGGACATCAATGCGCCCCCTCACAATGTAAGTTTTAAAAATATATCATATATTTATATCTATATGTCCATTTATAGTTATATCTTGTAAATGTGTTTATTTTGTCAAATTTTAGGTTGATGATGCACATGTACCATCTGAAGCACTTGAGGCACTTGATCATCAACACCAAAAAGTTGACAAGAGAAGGGGCATCACTATGATGAAGAAGTTAATAGCGCAAAAGGGCAATGGACCCAAACTTGTTGTGGATTTTGATAATGTAGGAAATGCATCTGGTGTGAATCGTAATTCATTTGTTTCATATCTTGGGTATGTTACTCATAGCCATTGCGGTTGTAAGATAGATTCTTGGCATAAAGTTTCTAAGGAGAAGAAAGACGTAATATGGAAGGATTTATGCGTGAGTTATTATTAATTTGCAATTCTATTTTGTAGATTACTAATTTTTTGGATACTAGTTAATAGCAATTCTATTTTGTAGAGTATATTTGAATTGGATGAAAAGTTGCATCGTAAATGTGTGATGCAACGCTGTGGGAGAGTCCTAAGGAACTATAGGACAAATCTCACCCGAGAATACATAAAAGAAGCTGACAAGAGGAAGAAGACATCCACTGAATAGTGGAACTTCCTGGAAAAAGAAGAATGGGACGCGCTTGTTGCTTCAAGACAAACTGATGAATTCAAGGTATTAGGCGTCAGTCCCAATCTCATTAATATATGTTGTATTCACCTATTCAAGATTAACATTTACTGTTACTAACCAAATCATTAATGTGCATACTAACTAGGCCCTTAGTGAGGCACAAAGATCAAGGCGTGCACTGAATGTGCATGACCACACAATGGGTCCAAAGGGGTATGCATGCATTCGCCAAAGACTACAGTCTGAGGCTACTGCTCAGTCTGTTGCTACTCAGGAGTCCTCCACTATAGGAAGCACACCTCTGCCTTGCCATGATGTCTGGATAGCTGGGAGGAAAAATAAGAAGGGAGAAATAAGGAAGCCCGCAACTACTGAGGCGGCTGCAAAAATGGTAAAATACAACTCTTACAGCAATCGTTCGAATATTGATTATTTGTGGTGTTTACTTAATTATAAATTTTTGTTTTGGCGATTAGCGGGAGCTGCACGAGCTGAGGAAATAAGGAAAGTTCATCCCTGAGGGCACAAGGGATGAATTGACAGTTGCTCTGGGTAACCCAGAGCATCCTGGACGTGTTAGGGCTGCAGGCGCTGGTGTGGGCATCAAAGCTTTTTTTGGGCCATCCCAGTGCAAACATGTCCCAAAAGTGGGACTTTCACAAGAAGAGGTAACATATTTTTTCCTTGTAGATGTTACTGTAAAAGAGAATTCAATAATTATAATTTGACGTTTCTTTTATCCATGTATAGGTAGATAAGCTATTTGATAGGAAACTCGAAGAAGTAATGAAAAAGTGGCAGACATCTCAGACTACCACTTACCGGACAATACCTATGGTGTCTCCTACTGTAGGCTCTACTCCTACTGCAGAGGTTGGGAGTAATCCTGTAGACCCACCACCTAGCAAATCCGCCGTAAGTATTTTTATGACATATTAACTAGTTTTTTAATTCAAGATGATATGTTTTTAAGATGATATGTATATATGAAATTGTAGTCGTTTCAAAAAAAGATGATATGTATATATGTATATAACATTCTTTACACAAAAATTTGTAGGGGTTGAAGCCATGCCGTATAAAAGTTAATGAATATGTCGTTGCAGAGGCGTCGGCTTACCCATCCCTACCAGGGGAAATGTTTCACGGGTCTCCATTACCAGCTGGTTGGATTCATGTGAGCCCGATACATATATTCCCCAAGTGGATGGATCTTCCATTACCATATGCCCACCCTGATTGTGAAATGCTTGGTGAGGCAGAAGGCGGAGTGATATTGTGGCCAAAAGAGGATGTCATCTTTACTGAAACTGTATGGTAAATTTACATTACGTTAAATTGTTAGTGTGTGTATATGATGTCAGTTGATCTGAAATTATTATATATATATATACAGGTTAAAAAGAACCTCTTAAACATCTAGGCCTCCACTTCCACCTCTTACCCAGTTGGGTTCCACAGGACCTACCTGTCCTGTTAGGTCCTAATTGTAGGGGTATGGCAATATGGTTAGGCGAACATGATATAAATTGTCCTATAACTGTTTCTATAGATTCAGATGTTACAGGTCAATCATACAAAAGCAAACTATTTATACAAGATATTTTGGAGTTGTTTCGATATGATTGGCTAAATACATCTGTGATAGAGCTATGGATAAGGTGAGATCTTCTTTATACATCCATATACCTTGTGTAGGATCTGGTGATCTGGTTTCTTATTTATTAATGCATGCATAATTAATACATATTTTGCATCTACTTAGACAAGATATGTGCAGATTTTGCATTCGAACATGTAGGATTTTTTATTCCATCTTTGATTAGTCTAGTAGCTAAAGACCCTCCGTCAGTTCAACAATACTGCTGTGAGGCTTTTACAATTTTTGCTCAAAATAAGAAGACGGTGATAATGGCTCCATTCAATGTAGAGTAAGTTTACTTTACTTATTATAATTTGGACTTAAGAAAATTACATTTTTATTGTGGATTTTGAGTTATTAATTTTTAATTTTTTTACCTCTTGTGGTATGCATTGGGAGTTACTAGTTATTGTCCCCGAGACGTTCACTGTCTATTATCTAGATCCTAAGGGGAGTAAATTGAATACAAAATATGGACACATAATGAAAATGGCATTATTCCGGTGAAAAATATTTCATTTTCATATCCGTTAACATATGTTATTACATTACTATTTAATTATGCAATGTACTGTGTTACATTAACATGTAGGGGTTTTGATGAGTTCAAAAAGGCTGGAGGAAAGGTCCCCATGAAAAAGAACCAGCCAATAATTTGGAAGAACGTGAAAGTAAGTTCCCGACTGCAATATATGTATATATTATTTATGTGAACAATGCTTAATTAGTTGTAATTTTTAATATTTTGTATGTTTGAATTTATAGTGTGCTACACAAGACAACGGATGGGTATGTGGATACTATGTGATGCGATTTATGCACATGATTATCAAATATTCCGCAATGGACATCGATTGTATTGCTGAGGTATTATATAGTCTCATTAGATAATATGAAATATATCAATCTTATTTATAGATCATTAATTATATATATACATCATTCTCTTTATAGGTGTTTAAAACTAACCACACTACAGGAACGACCTTACTAGATGTACATGCTCCCTATACGATGGGAGAATTAAATGAAGTAAGAGAAGAATGGGCAACAACCATACAAATAGTGAGGGTTTTAAGATATAATTGGGATGTTGATAGCGAATAAAGACTAAAGAATGATATTTTGTAAATGAATTTATGAATTATAATATATGTGTGAATGTTTCTACATGTCTGGATGTTTCTACATGTGTCTGAGTGAAAATGAATGAAACTGTTGGTTGTTATATGAATGTTTCTACATGTGTGAATGTGAAAATGAATGGAACTACATATTGCTAGCTACATGAATGTTTCTAAATGTGTGAAAATCAAATGGAACTGCAGGTTGCATTGCTAAATGTGTGAATATTTTTGTTGTTAATTTTGCAGGCTTGTGTCCTGTTGTTGGCTGATATCAATGGATGTTGTAAAACCTATAGTTCATAACTGACCTGCAGGTTTCTCATCCTGCGACTAGCCATACAGTAGGCCTGCAGACTGACAGAAAAAAAAACAAAAAATAGGCGTCGGTTATTTGTATAAAACTGATGCCACATCGTTACAGTGTCGATTTCTAATAGTAACCAACGTCTATTTCCTTAACACCACGGTCGTGCTGGACAGCACAGCTGTGGCAGCGGACCAGACACCACGGTCGTGCTGGCCAACACTGCTATGTTGGGAGTGCATGGCCGTGGCAGCGGACCAGACAATACGGCCGTGCTGGCCAGCACAACCATGTTGGGAGTTATATGACGTCGGTTTCTTATCTAATAACCGACACTGATAGTGCCCAACATGGTGCCCTTCTGTGGGGCAAAGGTATATGGCATCGGTTGCTTATCGAATAATCGACGCCTATAGTTCCCTACTGGCGTCAAAGGGTTTTGGCGTCAGTTTTTGAACCGACGCATAACGGCTGGACTTTTAGCGTCGCCCACATAGGTGTTGCTTAGAAACCGACACTAAAGGCCTAAAATAGCCGACACTAAAGGTCGGTTATGTACTAGTGTTTAAACTCTTTAGTGTGCTTTAAAAGAGATATGCTTGTTTCCTTGAGGTAAGACAATATACATCTAAAAGTATCATTGTTAGCCAGCCTGTTAGCTGAAATGCAAGTGAAACCTACTCTGAGACAACTGATTAAAGAAGCACAACAAGCTGATACTGTGATTCAACAGATTAGGTTATAGTATGGTAGTGAGAAATGGGATGGTTTCCATGATTCAGAAGATCAGGTAGTCTATTACCATGGTAGAATGATAGTACCTGATGCTGATAACTTAGGAAAATTAGTTCTGGAAGAAGTTCATTCTTCAATGTATGCTATGCATCCAGGGAGCACCAAGATGTATCATAACTTAAAAGATATGTATTGGTGGTCTGGATTGAAGAAAGATGTAGCTGATTTTGTTATGCAGTGTCCGGTGTGTCAGCAGGTTAAAGCTGAACATCATAAGCCCGCAGGAACAATGCAACCTCTTCGTATACCGCAGTAGAAATGGGATCATGTAACCATGGACTTTGTAGTTGGTTTTCCTAGAACTGCCAAAAGTCATGATTCCATTTGGGTGATAGTTGATAGGTCGACGATGACATCACATTTCTTACATGTTAAACCAACCTACACTACTAAGAAGCTTGCACAAATCAATATAGATGAGATAGTGTAGTTGCATGGGGTTCCAGCTACTATTGTTTCTGATAGAGGTCTCCAGTTTACGAGTCAATTTTGGGAACGACTTCATAAAGATTTGGGTAAGAAGTTTAGGTTTAGTACAACCTTTCACCCATAGACAGACAGACAATCTGAGAGGACCATACAAACCTTGGAGGACTTTCTTAGAGCATGTGTCTTTCAGTTTGTAGGAAGTTGGGATCTACATCTGAGCTTGATAGAATTTTCTTATAATAATAGCTATCAACACAGTATTGAGATGGCACCATATGAGGCATTATATGGTAGACGTTTTAGATCTCCTTTATGTTGGTATGAAACATGAGAATATCAACTTTTGGGTCCTGAGCTAGTACAAAAAACAACTGAGAAGATTAAAGTCATACAACAACAATTGAAAGCTGCCAAGGATAGACATAAATCTTATGCTGACAAGCGTCGTAGACCCTTAGAATTCCAAGTTGGAGATAGAGTATACCTCATGGTCTCACCTTGGAAAGGTATCCTTAGATTTGGAAAGAAGGGCAAGTTAGCTCCTAGATTTATGGGGCCTTATCCGATCATTGAAAGGATGGGAAAGGTAGCTAATAAGCTGGAGTTACCACCTGAGTTGCATAGATTGCACCCAGTGTTTCATATCTCCATGCTGAGAAAGTGTCATCCTGAAATAGAGTTAGTTCTGCAACCTGTAGAGGTAGAACTAAATGATGATATATCTTATGTTGATGGACCTGTGTTAGTTCTTGACAGAAGAATTAAAAAGCTGAAAAAGAAAGACATTTGTCTTGTAAAAATTCTCTAGCATCACCATGGCATTGAAGAAGCTACATGGGAGCTAGAGGAAGAGATGAGGAGGAAGTACCCTTCTCTTTTCTCTTGATAATTTTGGGGACAAAATCCTTGTAAGGGGTGGATAATTTGTAACATCATTGGGTTATGCTTTAACCCTTGGTGTTTTGTTTAAGAAAGATAATTATATGCTTGATATTATCTTTTGAAAAGTAATTCAGGCTCAAGAGGAACTTATATTTCAATTTTTGTCCTTTTTGAATGACGTTGAAAATAATGTTTTGCTTGTGTTGGACTAAAGTGCAAATTACCCAAGTTGAGGGGCTAAATTATAAATGTTACATGATAAGATGTTCCTCATGTGTTGAAACATCATGAGAATGAAGATGATGCAGAGGTATGGCTTGTGGTAGCCTGAGTACCAAGAAAGAGCTGATAAAGCAATGTTTGTGCCTTAAAACCTAGTTTTGGTGTAATGTGCAATTTACCCAAAACTCAGGGTTAAATATGCAAATTAAAACTTCAACATAGTCCCTAATGTTCCTTCGCATCATGTAGAGCAAATAAAATGAGAGGGGCATCTCATTTGTACCTCTTTGAAGGAGAGATAATCTTCATATTAAAATAATCAAGATTTAAGCATAATTGAAACCCTAATTCAATTTAATGCAAAAATAATTATATTAAATGGATTGCCCTTCAACCAAAATTGTAGAGGTTGAAATCCACATATATGGACGTCCTTTTTCCTTGCAAATGCAATGGAAATATCTACGTGAGTGGAGAACCCGCTCACATTAAGAAAATAAAAAGAAATATCCACTAACTTATGGATATTATTTTTATAAGAGTTAAGGTGCTTAATTTGCTTTTCTGTAAATCATGGATAATTGAGAGAAATAAGAGGTAAATGAGATAGCCTCATAACCAAGGAAGGTAAGGGGGCAAGTGGCAAGGAAATGGAGGATATAATCCCTACTTTCTCTCTCTTAAATGAATTTTCAATAAAATTCATATATATGCTCCTTTATCCATGAGTTGAGAGGGTAATTTCGAATCCACTTTCATTTCATGCTTGAAAAACGACCAAGGGATATTAGGAGCAACAGGAGGACGACCCCCATCCTATTGGTAAGCTTCTTGACCTTCTTTCACCTTGATTTCATGGTGGAAATCACAAATCAATGCTTGATTTCTTCTTTTCTTCACTCAATCTTCAACTCTAGCCAATCTTTTCACTCAAAAGCTTGAGGATAAGCCTTGAGATAGTTGAAGGAGTTGCTTCCATCATTGTTGACGTGAAGATCCAAGCTTTGAAGCTCAATTGAAGGTGGGTTATATAACTTGAACCCTTATTCATTGTTATTGAATTCAATTCCTCAATTCAATATGTTCAATTGTTCTTCTTGAAATTTCTTTGATTAATTGCTGAAACTACCATGGAAATGGCAGTAGAATTCAAGGGTTTGAAGCTTGATTATGATGACATCATCTTAATCGCACATATCAATAAGATCTAGTTACAATCGGTTTCAACAAAAATGATCCAATCGGTTTTTACCAAACCATTTGGTGATCAAACGGTTTGCAAACCGTATGGAGGTTGAACCCCAAATCGTTTGGGCATGTTGACCGAATGGGATAGTTGACCGTTTGGAGCCTTAAATGGTTTCAAACCATTTGAACATACTTGAGTTGACCGTTTGGCATTGGGTTGACAATTTGGACTAATAAGTTCAAAACCGTTGGGAGCCTTAAACGGTTTCAAACCATTTGGACCAAGTCAACCAAAATCGTTTGGATGATCAATGGTTGTGATTGAGGGTTGAGGGTCCAAGGATCATACATTGATGGACTTCAATAACTCAATTGATAAACAAATCGATGGTGCAAACCCTAATTTAATTGATTGAAGGAATCATCAACTGAACCCTTTCAGTTTCAAACAGATTTGAATCAAACGGTCTTGAGACCATTTTAGTCCAAATGGTCTTGAAACCGTTTGGGGTCAAACGGTCTTAGGACTATTTGGAATCAAATAGTTTCAAAACTATTTGGTGTTGAAACCCCAAAACCGAATGGAGGTACAATGTGATCAAATCATTTGGAGATTTAAGATGAAAATTGATCCATTGATTATCAATGTTAGGTACAAAGGTTAAAACCCTAGAGTACCTAGATGATCATTACCTTTAGATTAATTAACCCTAAAAGGTTATGAAAGCAATGTCTCAGTACACTATGTCAATCAGAGTTGTATGTACTTGATTGAAGGGTTGATGTAACCTAATCAAGTTGAGAGGATGATAGAAAGGAATTCATACATGAGTATTAATCATGTAGTGATTAGGGTATGATACTTAGTGAAGAGATCATGAAAAGCCTAATTGAGAAGGTTAATGAACCCTAACCCTAATTCAGGGCAATTCTGAGTGAAACTCTAATCTAGGGTAATAGTGAAATCCTAATTGAGGGTGACGACTTGAGTAATCCTAAGTTAGGGTTATGAAATGTGAAACCCTAATTTAGATGAATAGTAAACCCTAATTGTGGGATATTGAATGTAACCCCTAATATAGGGTGATATTATGTGGAACCCTAATTTAGGGTGATGTTATGTAAAACCCTGGTATATTAATGTGATGTGGAACTCAAATCCAGGGTGATGCTATGTAATGCTATATGAAACCCTAATCTTGGGCAATATGGTGATAAACCATAACCATGATCTGGATAACGGGATAAGTATCCCCAATTGACCTGAATGGTAAACCCTAACCCTAGTGAGGAAATAGTGGTGTTACCCTTGAATAGTGATGCTATAATTGTTTTGCATGGTGCTGATATGAAATTGACGTAACTGTTATCATCTGTACTGACCATGCATGTATCATGAGATGATGAACATAGCTAGGTATGAGCTATGATGTTTTATTTATTTAAATTGTTATTGGGCCTTATGTCCCATAATATGCCTTGTTGCCTAGTAAGAGGTAATAAGAGAATTAATGGGCCTTAAGTGCCATGAGAGATGATTGTGTAACAAGTATCATGTTTACCTTGGTCAGATGACTTGAAGGTGATAGTTACCTAAAAAAGTGGTAACAATGCTCAGTGACGAGTTAAGGGTTTGAATACCCAGAACCATATGATTATGGCATTGAGTTTGTGAAGGGATGAGTGTTGCCAGTATTGAAATAAGGGATTGCGATCCCAATATCTTTTAAAGACTGAGAAGTAACTGATGAAAACAATACATGTTTCTTTGTAGCATTTTTCCTAATAGGTTATTTTTGAAAACTTGACTGATGCTAAAAGAATATGATAATGTACTTAATTAATCAAGTGAAATCTTTTCCTGTAGTGCTCTGACCATAGATCTATCATCGTCAGTAGCTGGAGATGGTGAAACAGGTTTTCCTATGGGATCTCCTGGAGTTCGCATATTTTTGAATATGTGGGGGTCGATGGGTGAAAATATCTGTACGTCCTAATGGTGGAATTGATGGAAGGTAAACATTAAACCTCTCAATCCTTCATTATATGTTCTGGGATGGATGTATCATGAATCTCCCGATGTTGTTAATGCCAGATCGATGGAGGTAAACATGAAATCTCTTGATTGCGAAGCGAGTGCAGCCACCACTGTAGTTCTATAGCGAAGATGCCACTATACCCTGGCAAGATATGTAGCAGAGAAACAAGATGTTCTACATGTGATCTCGCACTGACTGAGATGTGGGAGGTCATGGAAGCTGACTCGTCCATTGACTTTGTGTGGTACCGATTTCGACTTCACAATGGTCGGTCGGAGTATGAGCGGTAGATCTCATCTCCTCAGAGCTTAAGTATGTTTGTAAAATGTAATCATCCGTGTAGCATATTTGAATAAGATTGAAATACGAGAATAACAGGTTGGTGTTATCTTGCTTAGCATGTCCTTGATACATAAATGTTACTTATGTTCTTTAATTCTGTATTGAATAAGAAACATGCTTCCTTATCAAGTTATAACTGAAATACTTGAATAAGAATGTTGCTCTAATATGCATAGATATTGTTTTATCTGCCATTGAAATATATGATTCCACTGTTCAGTTTATTTCTATTAAACTGCAGTAATAATGTTTTTGGCGGAGAGTTATATATCTCGCTGGGTCAATTTACAAATTGTCTCACCCCCGTGGGATCCAACATTTTTAGGTAAATGCCGACAAAGAGGTAGGAACCCTACAGTCGAGGAAAAGTAGCAGCATCAACAACTTAGATAGAAGTAATCCTTCAGGTGGAAATACTGGCTGTCAAGCTTTGTATATAAAGTCCTATGTGTCATCTCTGTACTCTCAGGTCCTAGGAGTCTGTGGATAGTGTTTTTTTATAATCTATATGAGATTTTGGTTTGAATGCCTCAAGGATTTTGTTACTTGTGCTTTTTAGCAAAGTAATGATGTATATATATATTCCTCGAGAAGAAATAGTACAATGAATGTACTTTATGAACCAGTATGTAAATATAATACTGTGGTTCTTGTTTAAAGAGTTTTCCTAAGAATGGTTCTCTTTATAAATGGTTTTAATTTTTAGTGATTTTTAGTAATCCACTACTAAATGATCGCTTCCACTTAGTTAATGACGTTTTGTTTTAATGGTGTACTAAAGTTAGTGGTATCAGAGCTCTATGTTCTTTGAGTCTATAGAGACATAGGATTAAGGTTGTTGAGTCTGTTCTAGTGTCTTCCAGTTTATCTGATAAGTATCTTCTGCTCCTATAGGAGAAGAAGAACTTAAGGATCTCTGGATCACATGATGAACATGCTGCTGAGAGCAGCATTGCTGCACTAGGAGGTGCAAGGGACCAGAATAGAGAGGAGTCCATACCTGAACAACCCCGCTTCAATGAAGTTGATATAGGGAACCTAGCCTTCCAAGCCATGTTTGGACAGTTTATGGCAGACATGACTCATATGACAGATAGAATGCCACTACCTGCACTAAGGGCACGAATCCACAATGAAAGATAGGGAGCTGGCAAGACCTTTGAATAGCTTCGGAGGGTGGGAGCCACAGAGTGTGCTGGCACAGCTGACCCAGAGATGCTGATTTATGGTTAACTGAGTTGGAGAAAGCGTTCAGAATCCTTATGATTCCTGAATATGAGAAGGTGAGACTTGCTGTCTACCTATTGAAAGGGAGTGTTGGTCATTGGTGGACCATCGAGGAAGGCAAAAGACCCGATGTTGAAGTCAGATGGGATGAATTCTGACGTGAATTTGTTACTAGATACTTTCCCAAGATGTATCTAGATGAGAAGATCTCTCAATTTGATAGGTTGAGGCAAGGAAATATGAACATTAGCGAGTATGAAGCTAGGTTCATGGAGCTTTTATGGTTTTGTCCACATATGTCATCTACAGATGAGGAGAGGATTCAACATTTTGAGAAAGGGCTGAACACTGAATCGACCACTCCGGTGTCTGCTTTAGAGAACAGGGAGAGGTTTTCTACTTTTGTGGAGTCCGTGAGACGGATAGAGAGGTCTGTGATCGAGAAGCGGCAGACCAATGGTAAGAAAGAGTACACACAGTTTCAAGGACAAAGGTCTGAGAGCTTTAAAAAGTCGAGGTTCTTTGCACCACCACCACCACCACCAAGGTTTAATACCCCGACGTAGTGGACATCAAGTAGGGGTAGGGGCCGTAGTTTTACTCTGAGTAGAGCCCCCAGTACAACATCAACATCAGTGACAAGACCACCCAGACAGTGTTTGGGAAGCTACAACTGCTTCCAATGTGGGAGGTCAGTACACTTGATGAGAGATTGTCCTGAGAAAGTCAGGACTGTAACTCAACCCCAGAGGCAGAGTCAGCAAGGCTCATAGAGGAGATAGTTTTCTTGTGGTGCTAGAGGACGTGGACATGCATCAAAAGCTGCATCGTCGGCACCCAACAATCCAGCACAAGGTCAATAACAAGAAACACATAGATTCTATGCTATGAATCAGCCTGAAGTAGTAGTCAACCCTCAGGTTGTGACAAGTCAGATGGAACTGTTTTATTCTGATATGTCTTCGTCCTTCTTCATATCCGTGTTAATTGATCCAGGTGCTACACATTCCTTTATCACTCGAGAAGTGACTCATGACTGCAACATGATTGTCAGTCATAGAGCAGATACTTTGATGCTAGAAACCCCTTTGCTGGGATCTGCAGTGTTGTGGGAGGTGTGTTCTCCCTATAATCTTTCCTTTTCTGATCATCGCATTCAGGTGGATCTTATACCACTTGAAATTCATGGCTTCAATATAATCCTAGGGATGGACACCTTAGAGAAGTAGAAGGTTGTCTTGGATTGTGGTTCCAAGCAGGTTGTGTTCATAGACAACGATGACACATGGATCTTTTAGGGAGGCAGAAAGATTCTTCCAACTTGTCTTGTGTCAGCTACAGTAGCTGAGAAGTGGATGAGACAGGGATGCTTTGCATTCTTGGCACATGTGGTAGATACCACAATGGAGAGCCCTCATCCTTCTGATGTTCTGATAGTCAGGGAATTTGAAGATGTATTTCCTGAAAAACTTTCAGGTGTTCCTCCATCACGAGAGATTGATTTTGAAATTAATCTAATCCTGGGTACACAACCAATAGCACAAATGACATATAGAATGTCACCTGCTGAAATGGCAGAACTCAAGAAACAACTACAGGAGTTGCTTGAGAAGCATTTTATCTGACCGAGCACTTCACCCTGGGGTGCTCCAGTTCTTTTTGTTAAGAAGAAAGATGGGTCTATGTGTTTATGCATCGACTATAGGCAGTTGAATAAAGTAACCATAAAGAACAAGTATCCTCTGCCAAGGATTGATGACTTGTTTGATCAGTTGCATGGTACAACTATCTTTTCTAAGATAGATCTGAGGTCGGGATACCATCAATTGCATATTAAGGAGAGTGACATACCTAAGTCCGCCTTTAGGACAAGGTATGGTCACTTTGAGTTCATAGTTATGTTGTTTGGACTAACTAATGCACCAGCTGCATTCATGGAATTCATGAATAGAATTTTTCGACCTTTTCTTGATCAGTTTATAGTCGTCTTCATAGATGACATTTTGATATACAGTAGAGATGCTCAACAACATGAGAAGCACCTCCGTCAGGCTTTGACTTTTCTAAGAGAGCATAAGTTGTATGCTAAGTTTAACAAATGCGAGTTCTGGTTACCAGAATTTCTTTTCTAGGACACATTATATCTGGTTCAGGTATCCGTGTTGATCCTAAGAACGTAGAATTTGTCCTGCAATGGGAATAGTCTAAGAAACTGATGGAGATATGCAGTTTCCTAGGACTGGCAGGCTATTACAGGAGGTTCATTAAGAACTTCAGTTCTATAGCCTTACCCCTAATAAGTTGACAAGGAAGGAGATTCCTTTTGTTTGGAATGACAAGTGCCAACATTCTTTTCAATTGCTAAAAGAAAGGTTAACAAGTGCACCTGTGCTGGTGTTACTTTAACAAGGGAAGGGGTATATAGTTTTCTGTGATGCATCCAAGAACGGTCTAGGATGTGTGTTGATGTTGGATAAACAAGTGATTTCTTTTGCTTCTTGACAACTTAAGAAACACGAGGAGAATTATCAACACATGATCTAGAGCTAGCTGTTGTGGTCCATGTTTTGAAGATCTGGGGACATTATCTCTATGGTGAGACATTCTAGATTTTCACAAACCATAAGAACCTAAAGTATATCTTCTCACAATATGATTTGAACATGAGACAACACCGTTGGATGGAGTTAATCAAGGACTATGACTGTACAATTGATTATCATCCAGGGAAGGCTAATGTAGTGGCTGATGCACTAAGTAGGAAATCATCATCAACAACCTTAGGTAAAGCACAGTTAAACTCTTTAGTATGCTTTAAAAGAGATATGCTTGTTTCCTTGAGGCAAGACAATATACAACTTAAAGTATCATTGTTAGCTGGGCTGTTAGCTGAAATGCAAGTGAAACCTACTCTGAGACAGTAGATTAAAGAAGCACAACAAGCTGATACTGTGATTCAATAGATTAAGTCAGAGTATGGTATTGAGAAATGGGATGGTTTCCATGATTCAGAAGATCAGGTAGTCTTTTTCCATTGTAGAATGGTAGTACCTGATGCTGATAACTTAAGAAAGTTAGTTCTGGAAGAAGCTCATTCTTCAATGTATGTTATGCATCCAGGGAGCACCAATATGTATCATAACTTAAAAGATATGTATTGGTGGCCTGGATTGAAGAAAGATGCAGATGAGTTTGTTATGCGGTGTCCGGTGTGTCAGTAGGTTAAAGCTGAACATCAGAAGCCTGCAGGAACAATGCAACCTCTACCTATACCGCAGTGGAAATGTGATCATGTAACCATGGACTTTGTGGTTTGTTTGCCTAGAAGAGCCAAAAGTCATGATTCCATTTGGGTGATAGTTGATCGGTTGACAAAGATATCACATTTCTTACCTGTCAAAACAACCTACACTGCTGAGAAGCTTGCACAGATCTATATAGATGAGATAGTGTGGTTGCACGGGGTTCCAGCTACTATTGTTTCTGATAAAGGTCCCCAGTTTATGTGTCATTTTTGGGAACGACTTCATAAAGCTTTGGGTACGCAGTTAAGGTTTAGTATAGCCTTTCACTCATAGACAGATGGACAATCTAAGAGGACCATAGAAACCTTGGAGGACTTGCTTAGAGCATGTGTTCTTCAGTTTGTAGGAAGTTGGGATCTACACCTCAGCTTGATAGAATTTTCTTATAATAATAGCTATCAACATAGTATTGAGATGGTACCATATGAGGCATTACATGGTAGACATTGTAGATATCCTTTATGTTGGTATGAAACATGGGAATATCAACTTTTGGGTCCTGCGCTAGTACAACAAACAACTGAGAAGATTAAAGTCATACAACAACAGTTGAAAGCTGCCTAGGATAGACAGAAATCTTATGCTGACAAGCATCATAGACCCTTAGAATTCCAAGTTGGAGACAGAGTATACCTCAAGGTCTCACCTTAAAAAGGTATCCTTAGATTTGGAAAGAAGGGCAAGTTAGCTCTTAGATTTATGGGGCCTTATATGATCATTGAAAGGATGGGAAAGGTAGCCTATAAGCTGGAGTTACCACCTGAGTTGCATAGATTGCCCCCAGTGTTTCATATCTCTATGCTGAGAAAGTGTCATCCTAAAACAGAGTTGGTTCTGCAACCTATGGAGGTAGAACTAAATGATGATATATCTTATGTTGAAGGACCTGTGTTGGTTATTGGTAGAAGAATTAAAAAGCTGAAAAAGAAAGACATTTGTCTTGTAAAAGTTCTCTGGCATCACCATGGCATTGGAGAAGCTACGCGGGAGCTAGAGGAAGAGATGAGGAGAAAGTACCCTTCTCTTTTCTCTTGATGATTTCAGGGACGAAATCCTTATAAGGGGTGGGTAATTTGTAACATCCTTGATATTATCTTTTGAAAAGTAATTAAGGCTCAAGAGGAACTTATATTTCAATTTAAGTCCTTTTTGAATGACATTGAAAATAATGTTTTTCTTGTGTTGGACTAAAGTTCAAATTACCCAAGTTGAGGGATTAAATTGCAAATGTTACATGATAAGATTTTATTCATGTGTTGAAGCATCATGAGAATGAAGATGATAAAGAGTATGGCTTGTGGTAGCCTGAGTACCAAGAAAGAGCTGATAAAACAATGTTTGTGCATTAAAACCTAGTTTTGGTGTAATGCGTAATTTACCCAAAAATCAGGGTTCAATATTTCTTGGCATAATGTAGAGCAAATAAAATGAGAGGGGCATCTCATTTGTACCTCTTTGAAGGAGAGAGAATCTTGATATTAAAATAATCAAGATTTAACCATAATTGAAATCCTAATTCAATTTAATGCAAAAAAAATTATATTAAATGGATTGCCCTTCAACCAAAATTGTAGAGGTTGAAATCCACATATATGGACGTCCTTGTGCCTTGCAAAGGCAATGGAAATATCTACGTGAGTGGAGAACCCACTCACATTAAGAAAATAAAAAGAAATATCCACTAACTTATGGATATTATTTATATAAGAGTTAAGGTGCTTAATTTGCTTCTTTAAATCATGGATAATTGAGAGGAATAAGAGGCAAAGGAGATAAACTCGTAACCAATGAAGGGAAAAGGGAAAGTGGCAAGGCAATGGAGGAGATAATCCCTACTTTCTCTCTCTTAAATGAATTTTCAATAAAATTCATATATATGCTCCTTTAACCATGAGTTGAGAGGGTAATTTCGAATCCACTTTCACTTCTTGCTTGAAAAACGACCAAGGGATCTTAGGAGCAATATGAGGACGACCCCCAACCTGTTGGTAAGCTTCTTGACCTTCTTTCACCTTGATTTCATGGTGGAAATCAAAAATCAATGCTTGATTTCTTCTTTTCTTCACTCAATCTTCAACTCTAGCCAATCTTTTCACTCAAAAGCTTGATGATAATCCTTGGGATGGTTGAAGGAGTTGCTTCCACCATTGTTGATGTGATGCTCAAATCTTTGAAGCTCAATTGAAGGTGGGTTATATAACTTGAACCCTTATTCATTATTATTGAATTCAATTCCTCAATTCAATATGTTCAATTGTTCTTCTTGAAATTTCTTTGATTAATTGCAGAAACTACCAAGGAAATGGTAGTAGAATTGGAGGGGTTGAAGCTTGATGATGATGTCATCATCTTAAGCACACATCTCAATACGATCTAGTTACAATTGGTTTCAACAACAATGATCCAATCGGTTTTCACCAAACCGTTTTGTGATCAAACGGTTTGCAAACTATTTGGAGGTTGAAATCGTTTGGGCATGTTGATCAAATGGGATAGTTGACCGTTTGGATCCTTAAACGGTTTCAAACCCGTTGAACATACTTGAGTTGATCGTTTGGGATTGGGTTGACCGTTTGGACAAATAAGTTCAAAACCGTTTGGTTCCTTAAACGGTTTCAAACCGTTTGGACTTCTAGGTCAAAACTGTTTGGAGCCTTAAACGGTTTCAAACCATTTGGACCAAGTCAACCAAAACCGTTTGATGATCAATGGTTTTGATTGAGGGTTGAGGGTCCAAGGATCATACATTGATGGACTTCAATAACTTATTTGATAAAGAAATCGATGGTGCAAACCCTAATTTAATTTATTGAAGGAATCATCAATTGAACCCTTTCGGTTTCAAACTGATTTGGATCAAACGGTCTTGAGACCGTTTGAGTCCAAACGGTATTGAAACCGTTTGGGGTCAAACGGTCTCAGGACCGTTAGGAATCAAACAGTTTCAAAACTGTTTGGTGTTGAAACCCCAAAACCGAATGAAGTTCCAATGTGATCAAATCATTGGGAGATTTAAGATGATAATTGATCCATTGATCCAATGATGATTATCAGTGTTAGGTACAAAGGTTAAAACCCTAAAGTATCAAGATGATCAGTACCTTTAGATTAATTAACCCTAAAAAGTTATGAAAGCAATGTCTTAGTACACTATGTCAATCATAGTTGTATGTACTTGATTGAAGGGTTGATGTAACCTAATCAAGTTGAGAGGATGATAGAAAGGAATTCATACATGAGTATTAATAATGTGGTGATTAGGGTATGATCCTTAGTGAAGAGATCATGAAAATCCTAATCGAGAAGGTTAATGAACCCTAACCCTAATTCAGGGAAATTCTGAGTGAAACTCTAATCTAGGGTAATAGTGAAATGCTAATTGAGGGTGACGACTTGAGTAATCCTAAGTTAGGGTTATGAAATGTGAAACCCTAATTTAGATGAATAGTAAACCCTAATTGTGGGATATTGAATGTAAACCCTAATATAAGGTGATTTTATGTGGAACCCTAATTTAGGGTGATCTTATGTAAAACCCTGGTATATTAATGTGATGTGGAACTCAAATCCAGGGTGATGCTATGTAATGCTATATGAAACCCTAATCTTGAGCAATATGGTGATAAACCATAACCATGATCTGGATAACGAGATGAGTATCCCCAATTGACCTGAATGGGAAACCCTAACCCTAGTGAGGGAATAGTGGTGTTACCCTTGAATAGTGATGCTATAATTGTTTTGCATGGTACTGATATGAAATTGATGTAACTGTTATCATCTGTACTGACCATGCAGGTATCATGAGATGATGAACATAGCTAGGTATGAGCTATGATGTTTTATTTATTTAAATTATTATTGGGCCTTATGTTCCATAATATGCCTTGTTGCCTAGTAAGAGGTAATAAGAGAATTAATGGGCCTTAAGTGCCATGTGAGATGCTTGTGTAACAAGTATCATGTTTACCTTAGTCATATGACCTAAAGGTGATAGTTACCTAAAAAAGTGGCAACAATGCTCAGTGAAGAGTTCATGGTTTGAATACCCAGAACCATATGATTACGGAATTGAGTTTGTGAAGGGATGAGTGTTCCCAGTATTGAAATGAGGGACTGAGATCCCAATATCTTTTAAAGACTGAGAAGTAACTGATGAAAACAGTACATGTTTCTTTGTAGCATTTGTCCTAATAAGTTATGTTTGAAAATTTGACTGATGCTAAAATAATATGATAATGTACTTAATTAATCAAGTGAAATCTTTTCATGTAGTGCTCTGACCATAGATCCATCATCGTCAGTAGCCGGTGATGGTGAAACAGGTTTTCCTACGAGATCTCCTGGAGTTTGCATATTTTTGAATATGTGGGGGTCGATGGGCGAAAATATTCATATGTCCTAATGGGGGAATTGATGTAAGGTAAACATTAAACCTCTCAATCCTTCATTATATGTGCCGGGATGGATGTATCACGAATCTCTCAATGTTGTTAATGCCAGATCGATGGAGGTAAATATGAAATCTCTCAATTGCGAAGAGCTTGCAGCCGCCACTGTAGCTCTATAGCGAAGATGCCACTATACCTGGGCAATCTATGTAGCAGAGACACAAGATGTCCTGCATGTGATGTCGCACTGACCGAGATGTGGGAGGTCATGGAAGCCGACTCTTCCATTGACTTTGTATGGTACCGATTTCGACTTCGCAATGGTCGGTTGGAGTATGAGCGGCATATCTCATCTCCTCAGATCTTAAGTATGTTTGTAAAATGTAATCAACCGTGTAGTGTATTTGCATAAGATTGAAATACGAGAACCACTGGTTGATGTTATCTTGCTTAGCATGTCCTTGATACATAAATGTTACTTATGTTCTTTAATTCTGTATTGAATAAGAAACATGCTGCCTTATCAACTTATAGTTGAAATACTTGAATAGGAATGTTGCTCTAATATGCACATATATTGAATTAGATGCTATTGAAATATATGATTCCACTATTCAGTTTATTTCTATTAAATTGCAATAATAATGTTTTTTGCAGAGAGTTATATCTCTCGTTGGGGCAATTCACAAATTGTCTCACCCCCGTGGGATCTTACTTTTTTAGGTAGACGCAGACAAAGAGGTAGGAACCCTACAGCCGAGGAAGAGCAGCCGCAACAACAACAGGGACAACAGTAATCCTTTAGGTGGAAATACTGGCTGTCAAGCTTTGTATATAAAGTCCTATGTGTCGTCTCTGTACTCTCAGGTCCTCAGAGTCGGTAGTTGGTTTTAAAGAAACGATCTGATATTTTAGCTTAATGCCTCAAAGTTTTATATTGCTTGTGTATAGTTAAACAAAGCAACTGTTAATGTAATTTTGAGATGACATGATACAAGACATGTACATGTGAACCAATATGTAACTGAAATACTTTGGTCTTTTATGAAAGAGTTTTCCCTTGATTGGATCTCTTTGTAAAAGTTTTTAATTTTTAGTGATTTTCAGTAATCCACTGCTAAACGATCGCTTCTTCTTAGTTAATGACATTTTGTTCGAACGATGTACCACACTTAGTATTGGATTTCTCTTTAAATTAGAGTTTTTATCAAATTTCTTGATTATTGCATGGAAACAACTCATTTGTATCCAAAGCCCAATAACCCAAAAGTTCATAAGGCTTCAATTGCACTTTTCATCCTCCCAGATTTTTCAGTCAGTCAACTGGATTACTCAGTCGGATGACTCACATACAAGATTTTTTCAAGTCCAGAATTGCCACTGATCTATTGGCCACCCAGTAGCTCAACTCAACAGAAAAATGGACATCTATTTTAGTCAAACTAGTTGATTCATATCAAATTGGTCAACTGACCTGCATTGTACCCAAGCATCAATTTGTCCAGTTCACTGACTGGTTTCCCACCAAACACACTGCCCTGCATATGATTATGTGCCTCGTCCTTACATAATCAACCTATTGACTTCCATTCAACCAACTGGTGTGGAAGATCCAATCTCAACAGCCACAACCAAATGCAATTTTAGGGTTTTGGGCCACATTTATTGCTATAAAGGAGGGGGGGGTCCTAGAACAAGGATCTCATACTCTGCCATCTAAGAGCCACCCATGACTGCATGGATAAAGGAAGGGAGAAAAGGAGTGTGTCGTCTTCCTCATAAGGACTGCTTTATTGTTGCTAGATTCTAGAGAACTATTGTCATGGAACCATTTTTTACCCTAAGTCCACACTCCTAATGGCTACACATCCAAAGGCGAGTTGACCAGGGCGTCTGTCCCTAATGGATCCCATAACATATGCATGAATGAAACCACAAATGAGAACAAGATAAAAAATAACAAAATACTAAACATTGAGGTAAGATATTTGTACCAATTTCTAGATTAAAGTATACCCGTTGATGTTTCATCCGAGTCCAGAGCGCAACGAACCTTTGGCAACTATAAAATCATTAAACAAAACATATTAATGCTAGAACATTAAGTATGTTATGAAAGGCATGTAAACAATTTAAGAGTACTATAAAACTTACTTGGCTAGAAACATCATATAAGCAAGAAGTAGAAACAAGATGTGAACATTTAACAACAATCATTTATACAAATCATGTTTTAAGTGTATTTTCCATCAAAAACATATCATTGCCATTGACCGGCTGCCCACTGGAAGGGTCAGTAAGGGTGCTCAAGATTAGCCAACCCTTTTTATCGACATGGTCCACCTTTGCTTGACATCTCAAGTAAGGCTCCCAACCTTGTGCGCTTACCCTGAGAATATAGGCAGGTACACGTGGTTTTTGTAATGGAAAATATCAATTATGTTCAAGATTTGTTCAACATACTTCAAGAAAAATGAATGTATTAATCATAGAGAACAAGTAGCTCAATCAAGTAATTAACTAGCCAACCATTCATACAAGCATACATACAAACAAGACAATACCATAGTAGGGTCAAGAGAGTAAGCGTACCTTGTGAGTGGAGTACATGATTAACCCTTTTATTAAGAAAATCATATTTTGTGAGTTGAGTAGGTCTTGAAAATTGAGTCGACATATGGATCCAGCCATTTCAAATGAGTACAATTGGATTAACATCAGCAAGAGTATGTCTCATTAATCATAGTCAAGGTGGTTGGATGTATCACCTAGATCTTAGTATCATATCATTCATTATTGATTTTGAAATATCAACTAGGTCATGCATATGCATTATTAAGAAAATAGTATGTCATGGGTTCATTAGCACTTAGAGTGACACATCACCACTAGATCAGGGATGTATTATGAGAGTTCCAAGATCTTAAATAGAGAAACCATAAGATTTGAGCAAGTTTAGTCAACATAAGCATCATCATTTCCATAACTAGTCATATTGAGTTATAATCATACAAGATTGTAACCATTAGAGTATAAGTTAGATCAAGTCATACTTGGATCTATAAAAGTCATCAATCAATTGATTTGAAGTATTAAGGTAGCATATATCATCACTCGAGTAAGATTCATGCAAGGTTAGTGTAAGGACCCTGACCTTCGTTTTAGTTTTACCCTATTTGCTTTGCCTAAACCTTGTGTTAAGATGCTTTCTAATCACCTAAGGTTGTGATTAGGGTTTGTTTGTGCTTTGTTGAGAGTTGGAGGTGCAACTTGCAAATTATCCAAGTTTTGGGGTTGATGTGCAAGTTTGTCACCTTGAGAGATGTTTTCTCTCTCTTTGCATCCTCTAGGGTTGAGAGGACAGGTTGGGCTCGTTGCTTGAGTAGTTGCGGGCTTTGTTGAGCTTTGTTGGGCTTTGCTTTGGTTTGCCTTGTGGAGGCCTTGTGTCGTGCATAGGAGAGCTTGGAGCTCTTTGTCACCCAGAGGGTTGTGTCACCCAAGAGTGTGTCTCCCAATGGGTTGTATCGCCCAAGGTGACCACTTTGACCTTGCCTAGTTTTTGTCACCATACCTTGGACAAGTGGTCGATCCTTTGTTAGTTGGTGGAATGACATGTGCATGTGGTTTAGCAAGGTGGCATGGCTTTGGACAAGTGGTGCCTTGGACATGCACGTGTGGAGCAACACCGTGGTGGGTGCCCCATAGACCCTCTTGTATATATACAACCCTATCCTTAGTTGCTTAACTCTTTAGTTCCTTTAGTTGCTCCTTTCTCCTTTGGTGTCCTATACAATTTTCCTTGGTAGAGAAAGCTTGGTGGTTGATCTCCTTGGTGGAGTCTCCTTCTTCTTCCTCTAGGTGGTGGTCGAACCCTAGAAGGGTCTTGATTCCTTGGTAAGCATCTCCTCTCCCTCCTTAGCACCTTCTTATCCTTCATGCTTGTTCTTCGACCATGGTGGTTATGAGCTTCGCTTCTCTTCCTGTGGTGGCCGAAGGTGGGGTGCTTTGGAGCTAAGATCTTAAAGCTAGTGCTTGGAGCTTTGGAGCTTGAGGAGATTGCTTGAGGCGGGTTACATAACTCCTAACCCTAGCTATACTAATTTCTTTTATGTTAAATGATCATATGTGATCTTGCTTGGCCTTGCATCTTGTTGGATATGTTTCTTGCTCTAGTTTTTACCATTAATCTTGTTGGAATTAGTGGTTATGTTGTTTATAGTTGTGTGACCTTGGACCTTGTTGGGCGAACCTATGGTTTAGGGTATCCTTTGGGGAAATACCCCTTTCTCTCTTTGGTTTTGAGAAGTGAGCTTGAGCTTTAGTGGTGTAGGAAAAACCCCTCTCTTCCTTAGTCGTTGAGAGGTCAATCTATACTTTAGTTGCTTGGATAACACCCTTCTCTCACCATGGATTTAAGAGTTGAGCCTTTAGTTGTTGATGACCTAGTTGAGGTTGAAGGGTTGCCCGATATGGATGACCTACCTTGATGCCCGATATGTGATGGAGGTTGTGAAATACCCCTTTTTCAATTATTCATTTTACATCATGTGGTTATTGTTTTCTTTGGAAATAAGAGTATAGGGATATACATCCATACCCTAAGAAAAAAATGATTGAGATATGTCAGTGAAGCCCAAGCATAACTCTCTACCATGTTAAAATGGAAAAGAAAAAGAAAAAAAATTTGATGTTTAAAAAAAAGAGGGAGAAAAAATGCCCTAAAGTCGGGTTGGAATTTTACTTCACATAGAAGCAGAAACATCCACATGGTGTGCTTTCTTCTTTACTTCACTCTCATCCACTTGATGATATTTTCAACACATGCATAATTCCACCCATGATAGTAGGCATTAGGATTCATGCATTTCTCATCATCTTCATTCAAGTAGGTTAATTATGTTTTACTTTTGTATAAATAATTTAGATATTACTTGTGATTCTTCATAAGCCACCTGTTTCATTCTGTCCATTACTCTTATTGGTAGGCCAAATATATGATTGATCTCCTCATTTATTCTTATAAGGAGAAGTGCTTCCAAGTAGTTCATAGTTAGGAAAAGAGAAATGTAGACATGGAATCACATGATGCACAAAGCAAGTGCATGATTGACTATGATATTAACTGCTCTACTGATAGTGTTTCACAGATCTAAGGGTGGACATCTCTTATGGATATTTTCAGTTGCTTGAGAGTAGTTGATTGTTCACTAGTCAATGAAGGCTGGTTTGGGATTTCCAGTTGGGCAAAGGTTAAGAAAGGACATTCATATTTTGTGTCCTTTTAATGACTTTCCTCAAACATATATGAGGGTGTGTTTCTTGAGGACAAGCAACATTTAAGCCTAGGGGATTTTGATGCACTAAATAATTGTCATTTTCAAAGGTTGTTTAGTATGGAATTTTGTGCACTTATTGTTCATTTTGATTTTATTTATGCATTATTTATCATCATTAGCCTATGACACTTAATTGAATCAAATAGAAGTATTTTTAATGTTCCTAATAGATTCATTATTATTTGGGAGCTTATGTTCATTTTTGTGGAATTTCAAGTGAGAAACTACATAGCTCGGTACTACCAACCTGCCTGTCAGTGATACTGACACTTGATCAGAAGGAACAAGTGAAATCGAGAAAACTTGATAGTACTGAGGTAGGAAGTAAGTATATCAAAAACCTTAACGGGAGGACTAAAAAATATCGATAAATCTCACTACAATTGACATCAACTTGGTAGTACCGACAACTTCACAAGGGCCACAACTTATCGAGGGAGTCGATACTACCGACACATAGTCGGTAGTACTGACTCAACAAGATCTAGAATCATAAATAATTCGATGACCATGACTTAATGACACTCTAAGTCATGTCTATGACTTAGGGGGAGTATGACCAAATCTAGTAATCATGATCTATTCATTGATCAGTAGTCAAGATCTGGGAGAGGAGAAAGGAGAGGAGACGACCATGATCTAGATGATTCGGGCACCTTCAATGGACGTATTTGTAGCTCGAAGATAGCTAATCGTCACAGTCATCAAAGGGAGTCACCCAAAAAAACTTCTCTAGGGGGTTAATTTAGGTTTCTAATATTTCCCACATTTTTCTTCTCCTCTCCCATATTTTTGACAATGGAAATCATGTGGGGCTAATCCCCTTGTTCCTTAGGATATGGAAATAGCCAAGTTTTTCATTATAATTGACAATTATGATATAATATACATGTTTTTCTTAATTTCTAGACATAAATCTATGAGAGAATCATGAATTATCTGTGTTTGATCACCATAGGTAATTATCTAGACTGTTAATTGCTTCGAGAGAGGGATTAAGGGTTGGAAAAATCATAGATTTACATATTTTATATCACATCTTAAGGAATGCCATACGAATGTGAAGAGAATAACCCAGATATTTTAGTAAAGCACCTAACTAATAACATAATTTCTACAAAAGTGGGATTGGTATTAGGTTAGGTAGTGAATTATGCTACGAGAGTGGGTAATTCTTGCTACAAGTCTCTTTGTCCAGGGTTAGGAGTATTAATGAAATTATGTTAATTGCAATGTGAGTCATGGTGAAACCATAATCCTAAGGAGCTCATTCCTCTTATGATCACGACCAATAATCTTAGTTTTAATTATTGCAAATTAGTTATTCATTCAACCAAATCACTATTTTTCTCAGGTCTAGCTGATTCAGTCATTGTTTGTAGTAGTTTCTGAAAACACATTTCCCCTATGTTCGATATTTGGGCCTCTTTTGGCTCATATTACATTCACTTGCATTTTTGACGTGTAGCTTACGCGCATCATCACTTGTGGTGATTTTGGAGGAAAAGAAGCATCATGACTTTTCTTTGGAGATAATTTGTCCTGACACCATGACAAAGTCATTTAGAACATTCATTATGTTTACAACCTATGATTCATATACTTTAGAGAGGATCATGAGGTCATTTGCAAAATAGATATGTGTGAGTGTAGAACCTCTTCTATATAGTTTTACCCATTTACATATGCCTTGTTCCACATATTGAGCAATAGCATGATTCAATAATTTGATGAAGAGGATGAATACATATGGACTAATGGGATCACCTTCAGGAACTCCCACTTTAGTTTTGAAGGATTCAATAGGTTTTCATTTCTATAGAATGGAGGTATTTCCAGTAGTAATAATACTCATGGTGATTTTGATTATAGTCGTTGGAAGGCTCATTTTATTCAAGATGTCCATAAAGAAGGACTCATTCATGTTATTTAAGGTCTTCGATAGGTCAGTTTTTGTAGCCATGAATTTCTTCGTACAATTCTTTAATTGCATTGAGTGTATAGTTTCATGGACAAGTAGAACGTTGTCGCTTATTCTCCTTCCTAGTATGAAGCATGATTGGTTGGATGATATCTAGTTGTTGAGGATTTCTTTAATGTGTTCAAAAATCACCTTCGAGATGGTTTTAAAACACAAATTTTTGATAGAAACAAGCTTGAGGTCGTTGTAATGTTGTGGAACTTTAGAATTTGATACTAATACCACATGGGCATATGCAATGTAGTTATAAATGGTTCTAGAAGTATAGGTTGTTTGAACCATTGTGATGAGTAAATGTCCGACATGTTACTTGTTTTGTTGAAGAAACTCATTGCAAATGTGATCTGGGTCATGCGGCTTAGAGTGTGGTAGCTTGAAAGTTGTATGTTTGACTAATAATGCAGTGAGAATTGTGGCTAAGGACTGCATAGCATTTTGTGGAGGACCAGTAAAGTAACACAGGTAGTTGGTGATCACTTTAGGAGTTGGCAATATGCTTCTAGTAGTGGGGGTTCTAAAATAATTGAGGATTATATCTTGAAGTTGTGTTGTATTTGTGACCCGATTAGCATCATCATCTTTGAGTTGTGAATTTTTTTATTATTGTGTCTAGTGTAGATATAGAATTGAAAGAATTGTGTTCATGTCACCCCATTTGAGCCAGTTTATGAAATATTTCTCTCGTCAATCCATTTCATATTAAATAAGAATGGAGTTGTATTTTCCTATAGAGTAGTAATATTTACATTAGTATTATCACTGAAATGTTCAGTAGTTGTCTTGGGATTTGTTACTTTGGCATGAGACAAATTATTTTTCTATGTTGTGTTGTCAGTTTGATTCAGCCTCCCATTTTAGCATTGAAGTTTTGAAAGACTTGATTACATCCTCTACTCCTTGATTTTTGTTCCAATGTTGTTGTAGATTTTTATGAAGTCATTCTATAATGCCAATTGAATTTAGTTCTCAAATTTTGATGATGACAATGACCTTCATCATGAGCTGCACGAAGAATGGGATTATGGTCGGAGATGAAGCAGGGTAGAACCACTGATTTAGAAGTGTGGAAGTATTGCAACCATTGGTCCTTCACAATAACACGATCTAACTCTCCAATAGTCTTTTTTTCTTGGAAGTGAAAATTTGTCCTGTATTCTTAGTGTCTAGGAGTCCAACATCAAGAGGAAATTCATTTAATATCATGCTAGCCCTTCTATCAAAGTATTTTCCATGACTTTTTTTATAAACCCTTAACATGGTGTTAAAGTCACCAATAATAGCCCAAGGATGTTGTACATTGTGTCTAATTACAATTAATATTTTCCTTAGGATTTCCCTTCATCCTTAGTTTGAGTAAACATAAATAAAGGTGATCGGTAGTTTGTTGTTATCCTTACAACAATAGAATTATTGATGATTTTGTAGGATTTCAAGATTGCACTATTTTTATTACACAAAACCCAGATCCCTCTAGCTAATCCTTTAGCTTCAATTCTGTGAGAGAAATAAAAGTGTATAAACTTGGTAATATCAAAAGCATGGTCACCACTACAATGAGGTTCCATGATTTCAATGATGTCAAATTCATGAATTCATTTGAGTTCTTTGATAAATAGAATTTTCTTCAAAGAGAAGTTGATGGATGCACATTCATCCATTTCTATAGCGTCCTTTAGGTCCTTTATTATTATTCCCTAGTTTTAGTAATCAATTGCCTTAGTATTGGTTTTCTCTTTCTTATTCATCCCGCCCTTCTCTTGCAGGTAAGTCAACCAAGTTACAATTATTTCCTAATTTGAAAATAAATTTGGTGGGTATCCCACCATTACAACGGAGAAGAGGGAGAGGGTGACCCACAGGGTCGAGAGGACAATCTGTGTAGACACAAGTGTCCTTATAGGTTTTTAGGTGTTGTTTGGCGAGGGCATCCGCAGGTCCAATGTTTTCCCTTGGTGTCTTCAGAATCTTCACATTCTGAACCTGCTCCAGATAATCTTGAATAAGTTTGGTCCAGCCATGCAGGCTTGGGAATTTCCCGATGGTATCTTCAATAGCTTCCACAGCAAGCGAGCAGTCGGTAAGGATAATAATTGGTTTACTATGGTCATTGCTTGAACACAGCAACCCCAGAGCGATAGCACGTACTTCTGCCTCGACTGAGGATTTTGTCCAGATCGTCTCGGCCTTTCCAAAAAGCCAGTTACCATTACCTTCGACGTGGATCACGGAAATAGCGGCATGTTTCTTCTTAGCAGCTGCATCCACCATAATGATTTTACCTTCAAAAGGTACATCGATCTCATTTAGTGGGTCTTCGCCAGAAGGGTTGGATGTTGTGGTCTTCCTATTTCTGCCTTCTTCAATATGTCGTTGTAGTTGACTGATAATCATCGTTTGTTGTTCAAGCCGAGGGGGGATATTGTTGAAAACCCAATTATTACGTGTCTTCCAAATGGTCCAACAGGTGATGGCAAAACCCTCCTGCACAGCCCGTGTGCAATTTAGATTCTTCAGTATCCAGCAGCTTGTAACATTATCTGAGTTATCGATTACATTTGCTCCATACGGGGTGCGTTGCCAGACCTCCATAGCATAGGGACAGTGTAATAGAGCATGCACTGTAGTTTCCTCCGCCATATCACAGCGAGGACACACCGCATTATCAGTGAAGGTTCTTTGTCTCCTGCAGACATTTGTCATAATAGCATCGTGAGAAGCAAGCCATAGGAAGCATTTGATTTTACTTGGTAACGATAACAACCAGATTTTATGCCACACTTCATCTAAATGCGTATCTGCTTCCTCATGAATAATGTTATAAGCAGAGTTTGTGTTGTAAATGCCTTTGACGTCATACTTCCAGCTCCAATGGTCTTTTCCCTTAGTCGGGTGCGGCAAAGGAAGACATAGTATTTTGTTTACTACATTTTGTTGTACGTAGCAGCAAAGAAAATCTTTGTCCCACTTTCCTTCAAGGTTCACTAGGCTACTGACTTTTATATCAGTAATATCCTCTTCAACAGTGTGTACCATGTGTTCCTCTAGGTTTTCAAACTCCGGTACCCAGGGATCATGCCATACGTCAGTCGTTTCCCCATCATTGATAGTCTTTGTGCAGTGATTCTTGACGAAGGATAGGCCCATATGAAGTTGTCGCCAAAAAGGAGTGGCATTAGTGGGTCGTAATCCATCATAGTTCTTGTATTTCTTCTTCAGGCATTCACTCCAAAGTTCTGATCTATCATTAAGATACCTCCAAGAGTTTTTCCATAAGAGGGCTTTGTTCCAGTCTGCCATAGAGCGAACTCCCAGTCCTCCCTCGTTCATACTGGTGCAAACCTTCTTCCATGACACAAGAGAGACTGGTCTTGCCCTGTGTCCTCCTCCCCATATAAAGTTGCGTACTATTTTATCCAGCTTTGAACACACTGCGCTAGGTATTTTTGTCGTATGCATCACATATGTGGGGAGGGCCGTAAGAATAGATTTTTCCAAACAGATTCGTCCTGCAAGATATAAGGTTTTGGCAGCCCAGCCATTGATCCTGGACTCCATGTTAGTAGCAAGAAAAGAGTAAGTGTCTTTGGAGACCTTTTTATGTATAATGGGTACTCCTAGATATCTCCCCAAGTCATCCGTCTCAGGAATCTCACTAGCGGAGCAAATGGCCTGTCTTGTTTGGCTAGGAACAGAAGTAGAGAAGAAAATCCTAGATTTTTCAACTGATATCCTTTGTCCAGAGGCTTCTTCAAAGAGTTTAAAGCACTTGTTGATGACATTAATTTGGTTCACGGAAGCTTTGGCAAAAATAACAATATCATCCGCAAAGGATATATGAGATATCCATGGGCCTTGTTGGGCAACCTTAATTGGTTTCCACTTCTTATTCTCCATGCATTTGTTGATGAGTTGAGTAAGACGTTCCATACACAGGACAAACAAATAAGGAGACATTGGGTCACCTTGTCTCAGGCCTTGGGTAGCTTTGAACGGACGTTGTGCTTCTCCATTGAAGATAATACTGGTATTCCCTGTATGCAGTGAGTTCATAATGTACCGCTTGATGTTAGTAGGCCAGGACATTTTGTTCAGTGTATCTTCAATAAAGGACCAAGACATTCGGTCGTAAGCTTTGGAGAGGTCTACTTTGATCGCCATCTGTGGAGCAGATGACGCTCTTCTCATATTATGGATAACTTCTTGGACAATAATGATGTTATCAGAAATTGATCGACCGGGTACAAAGCTTGTTTGAACCGGAGAAATCCACAGAGGGATGAATTTCTTAACACGTTCGACCACTACCTTGGATGCAAGTTTCATGCAAGTATTATTGAGAGTGATGGGCCTTAACTAATTACAGTTGACAGGATGCTTCGTTTTGGGAATAAGAACTATGCTAGAATCACCTACCTGGTCTGGGAAAGGGTCGCCATTGATCATGCTTCTGATTGACTTTAGGACGGAGTTGTGAATCACCTTCCAGTTGCTTTTAAAGAAGTACATATCGGTACCGTCGGGTCCTACGGCTTTGAACGGTGCTAAATTTTTTATAATCCTCCAAACTTCATACTCCGTAGGTGAGGCATCTAGTCCACGCAGCTGCTGTGCATTCAGCTTTCTGAACTGTGCTGGTACAGTGGCCATTGCTATCGTATTAGGTGAGGTGCTTGCTGTAAACATCTTTTGAAAATGATCTGAAACATGGGTCTTTAGCATCGATAAGTCCGAGATCCATTGTCCTCTTTCATTTTGAAGAGTGGTGATTTTATTGGTTCTCCTTCTGTTACTGACGAAAGCATGATAGAATTTTGTATTATTGTCTCCCTCACGTAGCCAATGGATGTGACTACGCTGCTTCCAGTCGCATTCTTCTTTGGCCAATATGGCTTCAAGTTCCAGTATCTTCTGGTTACATGTTCGGTCTTTGTCAATATCATAGCAAACTTCCAACTCCTTCTGCATACAGGTAATAGACCGAAGGCAAGATTCCTTCTCCTTATTAACTTTTTTCCTGCAGCCGGCGTCCCATTTGGTGATCGGCTGCTTGACCTCTTCTAAGGCGGTTTGGAAATCTGAGGAAGTGTGCCATATGGTTTCTAAAAGACCGGGGAAATCTTGTTGATTCTGCCAAGAAGCTTTTGTTTTGAAGCGGTTAGTGTGGTTTCCAGTTCGCGTGTTGATGACAGCTATTGGGTGATGATCTGATCCTATTCTTGGGAGGGTGATGCAACAATGGTTAGGAAAAAGTCTGAGCCACTTCGAGTTGGCTACATCTCTGTCCAATCGTTCATAGTGGAATTTTTTTCTGTACGTGAATTTGAAACCTGAGCAACCAATATCAGTTAAGCCAGCCTGTACCAGTGCGTTATTGAAGCGGGTTGCTTCAGATAAGTTAACTCTGTTGCTGCCAAGCTTCTCTGTCGGGTTCAACATGCAATTAAAATCTCCCATCGTGATCCAGGGCTTATTGACGGTTTGGCTAATCTGTATAAGATGGTCCCAAAGAATCGGCCTGCCACTAGGATTTGGTTAAGCGTAGATAAACGTGAAGTATACCTCCTCGTTGATACAACAGTGGATATAGTATTTATGACTTGAGATAATTCTTACATTGCAATCAGCTGCATTCCATAGAACCCAGATTCCTCCTGAAAAACCTCGCGCCTCCACGCGATGTGAGCTAGAGAAACCGAGATCCCGTATCACGGCCTGAGCATGTTCACCAGAGATACGCGGTTCAGAAATAGTGACGATCTTTATGTTGTTCTGCTTAATAAGATGCTTCAACGAGAGCCTAGCATTCTTTTTGCTGGCCCCTCTGATGTTCCAGGCTAAGCAATTAATCATAAAAACTGAACAGGATTAGTTTGAAGGAGGGATCGGAGGCCCCTCTTGTTCCTCACCTCCGTGTTTGCTCTTACTTCTCGTGCCATAGACTTGGGATTTTTGGGGACTGTAAGCACCCTGTGATACATTCTTTTCTTTAGCTTTCCTCCCTGATCCAACCACATTTTCTTTCACCACTCCATTACTATTTTCTCCGTCAATTGAGATTGGTGTAGCTGCTCCTGGTATTTCCTTTTGACCCATAGGCGTGCCTGCAGGTCTGCCTTGAATAACCTCGTCCCCCACCGGCATTACCACAGTGTGAGATGCTTCTTCAGTAATCTTTTCGGGTACATTATTTTCCTGAGTTACCGTCTTCGCTTCAACTCCAGCGGGTTCTTTGCATGCTGAAACATCAGGGTCATCATTGTGTCGTTGCTTTTTTCTCCATACTTTTGGTCCCCTGGGGTCGTCGTTATTCGATGTCTGCTCCTGTGCTCCCGTTTTCCGGGCGACAGTGTCTTCCTCAGTCCCTTCTTCATCAAGGAGTTGGAATTTGTTCGGCTGACTATCAGCAGACCCATTTTTCTTGGTATCCTCCTTATTCCTCTGTGGCCTTCTGGTATGAATATTCTTTCCGTAGTAGATCTGCCACTTCTCCTCCTCCTCTAGCCATCGTATACCCACCTCATCCGCCATGGGTTCAGTATTGGGCGCCGCCGGTAACCTGTCCGGTCCTTCACAGATTTCTTGGCTGTGTCCCAGTTTGCCACATTTTAGACACATGTTCGGTAGAGATTCATATTCAACTTTGTACTCCCTGCCATTAATAATTATTGCCGGATGTATTGGCTTGGATGTATCAATTTCAATAGCAAGGCGAGCGAATCTGCTGCGTGTCCGCTTGATCGAGTGATCATCAGCACGGACAAGATTTCCCACTGCCTGTCCTATACGATGAAACATTTCCTTATTGTAGTAGTGTATAGGAAGGCCGATTACTCTGATCCATGTTACAATCCAATCCGGTAGCCCTTTGTGGGGTTCAAAATAGCCGTCCCATGGCCAAACCATAAGGGAGCTTCCGAATAGCGACCATGGTCCTTTTGTCAGGACATCTTCTTGATCTGTGCGGCTATAAAACTGGGCCACATAATATTGCTCTGTTAATTCGTAGAGCTCGAAACGCCCTGCAGGTTTCCACAGAAGTTTTAGTCTGTCCACCATTGTAAGGAATCCAACGTGCCTATCGATCAGTTTGACGATGACCGCATATCTGAAAGGTTTGCTCATTATTTCCTCAGCTTCCGGTGCCACATAAATCTCTGGGATGCCTTTCTCGTACACTAATTCAATGTCTTCCGGGTTGATTAGTTCCTCTGGTTCATCGTCGATGAAAATCGGGTTTGACCCGCCATCCCCGCTTCCACCGATCGCCGCCTGTTTGAAGGTTTTGGATTTCATCGTTGTGTGCCCCTCCGCTACGGAAGGGTTGCCTTCATCCATGTGATTCTGGAGCGGATGATTTGAGTCAATATCCATCATTTCCGCGCCGCCAGCGTCTTCTCCTTGGCATGTACCCCGCATCCCCTTATACGTGAAGTTCAAGCCAACTTGTTGTAGGTTGATCTGCGTAGCTGGATGCATCGGTTTGCCTCGTGATCTTTCCACAACGTGACGATTCCGATTGCTCCCGTTAATAGCTAGGGTTTCCATCGTTCCTCCCCGATCTTCTGGGTTGCCGCTGCTCTCCCCTTCACGCCCCGTCATCTCTGAATATAGTATTGGTTTTCTCTTTAAATTAGAGTTTTTATCAAATTTCTTGATTATTGCATGGAAACTGCTCATTTATATCCAAAGCCCAATAACCCAAAAGTTCATAAGGCTTCAATTGCACTTTTCATCCTCCCATATTTTCCAGTCAGTCAACTGGATTACTCGGATGACTCACATACAAGATTTTTTCAAGTCCAGAATTGACACTGACCGACTGGCCACCCAGTAGCTTGACTCAACAGAAAAATGGACATCTATTTTAGTCAAACCAGTTGATTCACATCGAACTGGTCAACTGGCCTGCATTGTACCCAAGCAACAATTTGTCCAGTTGATTGACTGGTTTCCCACCAAACACACTGCCTTGCATATGATTATGTACCTCGTCCTTACCTAATCGACCAATTGACTTCCAGTGAACCAACTGGTGTGGAAGATCCAATCTCAACAACCACAACCAAATGCAATTTTAGGGTTTCTGGGCCACATTTATTCCTATAAAAGGAGGGGGGGTCTAAGCACAAGGATCTCATACTCGGCCATCTTAGAGCCCCCCATGAGTGCATGGATAAAGGAAGGGAGAAACGGAGTGTGTCATCTTCCTCATAAGGACCGCTTTATTGTTGCTAGATTCTAGAGAACTATTCATGGAACCGTTTTTTACCCTAAGTCCACACTCCTAATGGCTACGCAGCCAAAGGTGAGTGGACCAGGGCTTCCATCCCTAGAATGGATCACATAACATATGCATGAATGAAACCACAAATGAGAACAAGATAAAAAATAACAACATACTAAACATTGAGGTAAGATATTTGTACCCATTTCTAGATTAAAGTATACCTGTTGATGTTTCATCCGAGTCCAGAGTGCAACGAACCTTTGGCAACTATAAAGTCATTAAACAAATCATATTAATGCTATAACATTAAGTATGCTATGAAAGGCATGTAAACAATTTAAGAGTACTATAAAACTTACTTGGCTAGAAACATCATATAAGCAAGAAGTAGAAACAAGATGTGAACATTTAACAACAATCATTTATACAAATCATGTTTTAAGTGTATTTTCCATTATACTCAACAACATATCATGGCCATTGACCGGATTCCCACTGGAAGGGCCCGTAAGGGTGCTTAAGATTAGCCAACCCTTTTTATCGACATGGGCCACCTTAGATTGACATCTCAAGTAAGGCTCCCAACCTTGTGCCCTTACCCCGAGAATATAGACAGGTACACATGGTTTATATAATGGACAGTTTCAATTATGTTCAAGATTTGTTCAACATACTTCAAACAAAATGAATGTACTAATCATAGAGAACAAGTAGCTCAATCAAGTAATTAACTAGCCAAACATTCATATGAGTATACATACAAACAAGACAATACCATAGTAGGGTCAAGAGAGTAAGCGTACCTTGTGAGTGGAGTACATGATTAACCCTTTTATTAAAAAAACCATATTTAGTGAGTTGAGTAGGTCTTGAAAATTGAGTCAACATATGGATCCAGACATTTCAAATGAGTACAATTGGATTAACATCAACAAGAATATATCTCATTAATCATAGTCAAGGTGGTTGGATGTGCTACCTAGATCTTAGTATCATATCATTCATTATTGATTTTGAAATCTCAACTAGGTCATGCATATGCATTATTAAGAAAACAATATGTCATGGGTTCATTAGCACTTAGAGTGACACATCACCACTAGACCAGGGATGTATTATCAAAGTTCCAAGATCTTAAATAGATAAACCATAAGATTTGAGCAAGTTTAGTCAACATAAGCATCATCATTGCCATAACTAGTAATATTGAGTTATAATTATAGAAGATTGTAACCATTAGAGTATAAGTTAGATCAAGTCATACTTAGAGCTATAAAAGTCATCAATTAACTGATTTGAAGTATTAAGGTAGCATACATCATCACTCGAGTAAGATTCATGCAAGGTTAGTGTAAGGACCTTGACCTTCGTTTTGGTTTTACGCTATTTGCTTTGCCTAAACCTTATGTTAAGATGCTTTCTAATCACCTGAGGTTGTGATTAGGGTTTGTTTGCACTTTGTTGAGTGTTGGAGGTGCAACTTGCAAATTATCCAAGTTTTGGGGGTTTATGTGCAAGTTTGTCACCTTGAGAGATGTTTTCTCTCTCCTTCCCATCCTCTAGGGTTGAGAGGATAGGTGGGGCTCATTGCTTGAGTAGTTGCGGGCCTTATTGAGCTTTGTTGGGCTTTGCTTTTATTTGCCTTGTGGAGGCCTTGTGTCGTGCATAGGAGAGCTTGAAGCTCTGTGTCACCCAGAGGGTTGTGTCGCCCAGGGTTAGGTCACCCAGGAGTGTGTCACCCAGTGGGATGTATCGCCCAAGGTGACCACTTTGACCTTGCCTAGTTTTTATCACCATACCTTGGACAAGTGGTCGATCCTTTGTTAGTTGGTGGCATGACATGTGCATGTGGTTTAGCAAGGTGGCATGGCTTTGGACAAGTCGTTCCTTGGACATGCACATGTGGAGCAACACCAAGGTGGGCACCCCATAGACCCTCTTGCATATATACAACCCTCTCCTTAGTTGCTTAGCTCTTTAGTTCCTTTAGTTTCTCCTTTCTCCTTTGGTGTCCAATACACTTTTCCTTGGTAGAGAAAGCTTGGTGGATGATCTCCTTGGTGGAGTCTCCTTCTTCTTCCTCTAGGTGGTGGTCGAACCCTAGAAGGGTGTTGCTTCCTTGGTAAGCATCTCCTCTCCCTCCTTATCACCTTCTTCTCCTTCTTGCTTGTTCTTCGGCCATTGCGATTATGAGCTTTGCTTCTCTTCTTGTGGTGGCCGAAGGTGGGGTGCTTTGGAGCTAAGAGCTTAATGCTTCTACTTGGAGATTTGGAGCTTGAGGAGCTTGCTTGAGGTGGGTTACATAACTTCTAACCCTAGCTATACTACTTTCTTTTATGTTGCATGATCATATGTGATCTTGATCGGCCTTGCATCTGGTTGGATATGTTTGTTTCTCTAGTTTGTACCCTTAATCTTGTTGGAATTAGTGGTTATGTTGTTAATAGTTGTGTGACCTTGGACCTTGTTGGCCGAACCTATGGTTTAGGGTTTCCTTTGGGGCAATACCCCTTACTATCTTTGGTTTTGAGAAGTGAGCTTGAGCTCTAGTGGTATAGGAAAAGCCCCTCTGTTCCTTATTCATTGAGAGGTGAGCCTATACTTTAGTTGCTTGGATAACACCCTTCTCTCACCATGGATTTGAGAGGTGAGCCATTGGTTGTTGATGACCTAGTTGAGGTTGAAGGGTTGCCTGATATGAATGACCTACCTTGATGCCCGATATGTGATGGAGGTTGTGCAATACCCCTCTCTCTTGGTTGTTGAGAGGTGAGCCAACTCTCTTGATCTATTAGGAATTGATGATGGTGATCTTGAGGTTGATTATTACCATATCGATGTAGTTCTTGTGCCCTTGGATGATATCCTTTTTGGTGCTTTGCATGATACCTATCATCTAGGGTTTGTGTTGGACGGTATGCCTTGATTGGGATGTACCTTTGTCTTAGTTGGTGTTGTGCCTTTGGCCGACATGGTGTTGAGTAGATACCTCTATTTTGTACCTTGGGTGACATAGGCTAGTTTTGTTGCTGCCTGCTACGATGCTTGGGTAGTTAAACCGTAATAGGTGCCTTAGTGGTGACCAAGATGTAGTGCCTAACCCAGTTGGAAGATGGGCCATCTCGGGTGCCTTGGTGTCGTTTGTTGTAGTGGGTTTGTTGGGCGACACAATGTTGATCTTGGGCGCCATGACCTTGGCCGATATAGTGATGATGGCTGCCCGATATGAAACCCTAACCTTAGTGGGTGATAGGGTCTTGGACGATAAGAGGTGCCCATTTGTTGCCCGACACACCTTTGCACTTGGTTGCCCTATACCACCTTGTTCTTGCATGCATGATACCCTCTTGGATCAGGTTGCATGACACAACTCTAGCCCTGGTTGCACGATACCCTTGGTGCATGGGTGCATGACGTGGATGGCCGATATGTGTGGCTAAGTTCCCTAGTCGTTAGAGTTTTAGTGAGATATATGATCATGCCTGCTTCCCCTTAGGGTGAGGGATGGTGCTGACCACCACATCTCTAGTGAGGGAAGACAATACCTTTGGTGAGGGTTGTTCTTAACCCGGGAAACCCTAGTAATTACTTTCTTGTACCTTGTGGATGATGGGTTATGGATGAAAGGTTGTGACCAATGATGTATGACTAGGCTATGCTTGTGTAATCCTTAAGGATGTATTCCTTCATAATGGTCATGCTCATGAGATAAGGGTAGAGTGGATGCTCATGGTCTGATAACAATAATGTAATTTGTGTACAATGATACAACTTTGTGCTTCATGTAGTGATAATCATGGATGTTGATCCATTCATGTGCCTTCAACTCTAATAGCATAATAATCATAAAGATCTATGGTTGGTGATTTATGTTATCTCTCTTGATATGCATACTAACCATACATGTGTATCAGATGAATTCATAGCCAGGTAAAAGCTATGAGGTTTATGTGTTTGAATAACACTGAATGATGATAATCCTCGTTGATGAGATAACATGTATCACACATATTATGTGAAAAGGTCCGTTGACCTAGTATAGGCTGAGTGCCTAGTTAAGGTGTTATCCTCTGATGTTGAGATAAGGGATTGCTATCCCATGGTGATGATGTAAGCCTTGAGAGGTAGTGGTATTCTATGATGAGGGATTGCGATCCCATGATAATGTGATAATGACAGTATTAATGTAACTCAATGCTATTTATAACTTAGTTTCCTCAACAATCCACTTAAAATATAATAATTAATTACAATGGAACATATCATGTAGTTTGCCCTAGCCATAGATCCATCATCGTCAGTAATTGGTGATGGTGAAATAGGTTTATCCTATGGGATTACATGGAGCACATATTGTTTAATATGTGGGGTTTTCTACTAGCCTAAAGTAGGAGAATTTGAGTACAACTGTGGTTGTGTATTGAGCATGGTGAACAGGCCCATGGCTCAGTGATTATAGAGCATGGTGAACATGCCCATGGCTTAGTGATTATAGAGCATGGTGAACAGGCCCATGGCTCAGTATTATAGAAGGGTTTCATGTGGAGCTGACCCTGTGGCTGAGGCCACTCAAGCAAGAGACTGCGATCCTGCTTTGGTTTTCATACATTAACCACGAAGAGGTGAGGTCATCGAGTCCGGCTCTTATGATGACCTTGTATGGCACCAGTTTTGGGCTTCACAGCCAAAGATTCGATTTGAGCGGGACGGATCACTTCCTCAGGACTTAATAAATTGTAATCTAGCCGTATAGAATATATTTTTTAAGGCAAAACATAGAACATTGATTGAGGCCTTACTTATATAGCTAATCTAGTTATACCTTGTAGTTATGTGTACGATCCTTATATTTTATGATAAGTTCCTATAAAGCTTATCTTGTCAATCATGTTCCATAAAGAAATACTTGGTTATATGCCTCCTACATATCTAGTAAGATTGTTCATAAAATAAGTTCTACTCATGATGATGCTCTTATGATCTACTAACATCAGTTATCCTCTTTACCTACTTTACCTAAAGTTTTATAGTTTCGATGGGGAGTTATGTTTTTTGCTGGGACTGTGTGTCTCACCCCATTGGTTTACAACCTTTTTAGGTGATCGTGCTAGATGTGGTGGTGGTCGTGAGGTTGCGGCCGAGTAGAAGAAGAGCACTAGGAGGCAAGAGATGGATATGTTGTCATTTTGGTTGTTTTGTAGTAGAGTCCTAGAGTCATCCATGTACTCTCAGGTCCTCAGAGGTATTTTGACGATGTTTTATGATGTATAGCGGATGTAGCATGTATATCTGACTGCTGGCCTGTTGTGTCCTGTTATGTATGTATAAACAGGTGATGAACTTTGGTACTAGCAGGACAGCTGGTTTCTTTAAGATGTGGACATATATCAAAGCTAGTAAATGTTTATATAACATGTTTCCTTGCAGGATGAGGATTTGGATGTAATAGTTCTCTTTTATCTTCTTTCCACAAATAGTTTTAATTAATCCATGTTATCGGTAATAGGTGGTTTATGGTGTTTCCACACATTTTTACGTGGCATATCATTGTCTGTGTGATTGTGGGATGTGGCGCCACAAGTTTTGGTATCAGAGCCCTAGGTTCGCTGAGTCTACAAGGATCTAGGACTAGGGTTGTGTCTGTTCTTATGACTTTTCTAGATTTTCTTACAATCGCCTTCTCCCCTCAGCAGAAGATAAACTTAAAGATGTCTGGAAACCATGAAGAACATCATGCTGAGAGCAGCGATGCTGCATCAGTTGATGGAGCAAGAGTGCAGGTACATGAAGATTGGGTGCTTGAGGTCCCCCAACTTGACCCAACCTTTCTTGAAAACCCTGCTTATCAATAGCTTATGGGGTAGTTAATGGCTACAATGGATCACATGGTGGATAGATTGTCAGTGCCTCTGACAAGAGCACAAGCTTCCCATGGTGAATCTTCGGGTATTGGGAAGACCTTTAAGAAGCTTCACAGAGTCAGAGCTTCAGATTATGCTGGAATGGCTAATCCAGCGGATGCAGATATGTGGCTGACATGTCTAGAGAAGGCCTTCTGGATCCTCGACATCCCCAAAGCAAACAAAGTCAAGCACACTGTCTACCCTTTGAAGGGTAGTGCTGGCCACTGGTGGGCCATCGAGGAGGAGAAGTGACCTGGTGAGGTGATCTGTTGGGATGTTTTCTAGTGGGTGTTCATCACTCGATACTTCTCGAAGACGTATCTGGATGAGAAGATCAACCAATTTGAACGTCTATGCCAAGGATCCATGAGCATCACTGAGTATGAAGCCAAGTTTATGGATATGTTGAGGTTTTTCCCTCACATGGCGGCAACAGATGATGAGAGAATCAAGCGGTTTGAGAAAGGTTTGAGTGTCGAGCTACCGACACCTGTTGCTGCCTTGGAGAACCGGGAGTGGTTTGCCACATTTGTGGAGTATGTCTGAAGGATCAAATGGTTTGTCAAGAGAAAAGGGAGTTTATGACTAAGAAAAGGCCTGCTCAGTTTCAGAAACAGAGGTTTGATAGCCAAGAAGCCGAGGTTTTCTGCGCCTTTTGTAAGGCAAGGTTCTAGTGCACCTTCACAGTAGTCTCGGAGTAAGGGAAGAGGGTGTGGATTTTTGTCATCCAAAGCTTATAGCATAGCTTCAGTAGCAGTAATAGGGCCATCTAGGCTGCAGTTAGAGGACATGTCATGCTATCTATGTGGACAGACTGAACATTTGAGGTCAAATTGCCCAAGGAAAGATGTTGAAGTGATGCAATAGCCAAGACAGAGTCAACAAGTGTCAGATAGATAGTAGTCTAGTGGTAACATAGGGCAAGGACGTGGTCAAGAATCGCAACTGGGATCATCTGCTCAAGGAAGCAGAGGACGTGGACAACAAGCAACGACTTGATTCTATGCTATGAGTCAGTCGGAGGCAATAGTCAACCCGCGAGTGGTGGCAGGTCAGATAGAGTTATTTCATTCTGATTTGTCTTCTTCTTGCTTTATATCTATTCTGGTTGACCCGGGTGCTATGCACTCTTTTATCACACGTAGTACACTTGATAACTGTCTTTTAGTTGTTAATTGTAAGAAGGATAGTTTGTTGTTAGAAACCCCTCTTAACGGTTCCTCGATGCTTCGAGAGGAATGTCCATCTTATGTTTTATCCTTTTTGGGACATAGTATACAAGTGGATCTTATACCACTTGATATGCATGGATTCGATGTGATCCTTGGGATGGATACCTTAGAAAAGTATAAGGTTGTGATGGACTGTGGTTCCAAGCAAGCAGTGTTTGATGACGATGGTGAAAGATGGATCTTCTAAGGAGATAGGAAGATTCTTATGACATGTTTAGTGTCAGCTATGTGGCAGAGAAGTTGTTGCAGTAAGGATGTAAGGCATTCTTAGCTCATGTTGTGGATACCAAGGTGAAGGGTCCTAGCCTTGAGGAGGTGCCTGTTGTCCGAGAGTTTCATATGTTTTTCCCAATGAGTTCCCCGGTGTTCCCCCACCTCAAGAGAATGACTTTGAGATCAATCTGGTGCTAGGAACACAACTAGTTGCTCAAACACCATATAGGATGGCTCCAAAGGAGATGGTAGAGCCGCAGAAGCAGTTACAGGAGTTGGTGGATAAAGATTTCCTCAGACCGGGCACATTGTTGTGGGGTGCTCCGGTCCTATTTGTAAAGAAGAAGGATGGATCGATGTGTTTTTGCATAGATTACTGATAGTTGAACAAAGTTACGATCAAGAACAAGTACCTGTTGCCGAGGATAGACGATCTGTTTGATCAGTTGCGTGGTGCTATAGTGTTCTCAAAGATCGATCTATGGTCTAGATATCATCAGTTAAGAATTAAGTATGAGGACATACCAAAGTCAACTTTTAGGATGAGGTATTGTCACTTTGAGTTCGTGGTTATGCCGTTTGGGCTAACCAATGTGTCTGTTGCTTTCATTGATCTAATGAACAGGGTGTTTTGTCCGTTTCTAAACCAGTTTGTTGTAGTTTTTATAGATGACATCTTGATCTATAGTCAGGACAGTCAAGAGCATGAACAACATCTTCGACAAGCTTTGACTCTTCTTTCCCAACATAAATTGTATGCCAAGTTTAGTAAGTTTGAGTTCTGGTTGAAAGAAGTGACTATCTTGGGTCATATGATATCTGCATAAGGAGTCAGGGTGGACCCTAAAAAGGTGGAGTCAGTTACAGATAGGGAGCAACCGAAGATGCCGATAGAAGTTTGTAGTTTTCTAGGTTTAGCAGGATACTACCGGAGGTTTATAAGGAACTTTAGTGTAATCACGTTACCGTTAACAAAGTTGACCAGGAAGGATGTACCTTTTGTTTAGAATGATTGTTGTCAGCATGCTTTCCAAGGTTTGAAGGAGAAGATGACTAGTGCTCCAGTATTGGTGCTGCCAGAGCCTGGGATGGGCTATTGTAACAACCTCGCCTCCCGGTAACCCCCAATTAAGGGAGACCCAAAGGTCAGACCCGTTATCCCAATTAACATGATCAAAGGTTTGACAAATAATCAATAAGAATTATCAAATTCTACCAACTAAACTGAATACTGGTATAAAATAAAACTTTGCATACCTTTTTCAAAAATTGGGATATCTAGTTCTATCCACATCAGGAGTCTATTCTAACTAATCCTCCTTGTTCTTTAACTCTTATTTAATTCCACATATGCCCCTTTACTGTTCGTCCTTTTCAATCTTGTACCTAAAATACTGGCAAACAAAATGTCGATCAGCATATCGAAATATGTCGGTATCTGGGGACAACCAAAATTTTGCAAATATGACTAACAATCTAAATATCACAATCAAGTTAATTAACAAGCCAAATTTATACTTTTAATGTGACATTCTCCACCACTTTTGCCCTAACCCTGGCATGCCCCCTTTCGGGTTTCTCTATTTCCATTGACTTAAGACCACATTCTCATTCCTGAGCTTGGTGCCTGGGGTCACCCTTCATGGTGCCCTTTAGTCATGCAATATCATAGACCACCTTCTCAATCCCAATCTTGGTGTCTGGGGTCACCACTCATGGTGCCCATAGGTCTTTCCTCCTGGGCTTGACCTTTTGCATCATCCATCAGGGTGGCATGTAGGTGTAAGAACACACACTTCTATTATTATTGTGATAATCATAGTGACTTTTTGATTTACAAATATGAACATTCAAACTGATAATTTGCATTCAATGTAATGAATCATCCAAAAAACTCTTTGGGAAACTAATGTAATTAACCATAATTAACCACATACCTGTCAGGCTGATTTGAGACATAATGAATCCAATCAATGCAAGAAATCCAATAGACAAGCAAGCACAGAAAGAGATCCTAATATATGCATACAATTTCCTATTATTGATCATGCCATCAAGATCTATTGAACCTAGCTCGCTTCCTAGGGTTTTTAGTCCACATTTAGGATTTCACTTCATTTATACTATTTTAACCCTAATTTCATACAAATGCTCACAAACCCTAATTATCTCAACATCTAACCTTAATTTTGGATAAAAAGCATAATTAACCATCAATTAAACCCATTATGGTCTTTACTTTAAAACGACCAATTTTATCCTTTTAATCCATGACAAGATCATTATGCTCATTTATCATCAATTCATAGTTCATTATGGTCTAACTCTATTAATTCTACTTTTATCCATTAGAAAACCCTAATTACTACATTAAGGGTATTTATCCACAATTAGGAACCTTTATGCTCAAAATAGCTTAGAACCATCATATCTCAACTTTATTCATGAATTTGAACAATTAAAGCCATTAAGAGTCACAATTACTAGTATTAGGGTTTCAAGGCCCATTAAAGGATATTTATGCATATGAAATTCTAAATTAAACCAATTATGTGAAAAGTTCATCCTTTTTTTCTTAATGTATTTTTTAATGATTAACAAGCTAATATCAACTTTAATCATCCATTAAACTCTACGAATTACATTAATCATCTCAAAATAGGGCTTCTTAATCTTTAATTCATTGAAGTTGATAACTTACACTACTTTTCGAATAGAAAAAGGAATTAGATTCTAAATATATTTTTAATGGATTCCTCTAATGTTTTTAAGCAACTTTCATATTTTGTATGTTCCCATCAGAGCTACTAATATTTGTATACAATTTTTGTAAGAAATTACTTACCAAAGCCAATCAGAGAGCGCCATGTGTCCCTTTACATACAACTGCTGGGAAACATAATGGAATTAAATTATTGCCCTTAACTAAGTGACCGACTCTTGAGCACACGGAGGGGTAGAAACATCCAATGCCGCCAGATCTTCTTCAGCCTCACGAACCCCTAGCTGCCGCTGACCTGCAGTGCTTCACGGGGTCGACTCCCACCACCTCCAAGCTCGAAGCTAGCCGGAAGCCATCTCCCTGCCTCCTCCACCCCCCGACGCATTCAACCAGGCCCCAAATCATGACCGAGATATCCCATGTCATGAGTGCCAAGCCCGTGTTTTTTGCGGGTTTACAGTCCTCCTGTAGGCGTTGTGTGAGGACGAGTGCAAGAAGATGATGGCCAATCACTCCCTGGTTCCCGTGGGAGCATCGTACTTCCATCAAGACTTCAACACAACCCTTCATTATGCCAGGGATATAACTACACCCTCTTGGTTAGGATTTGAAAGAAGAAGAAGAAGGCGAATAGAGAGGGCTATGTGGGATCTCTCTTCCCTTCGAACTAGGGGCTCTACCCTTTATATAGGGGTGGTAACGAAGCCCTAGGTTGGCTATCCATGAATTAACAAGGTCCTCTCCCAATAGGAGTCATATTCCTTCAAGGAGAAGCAATCTTCTCTCTCCTATTTATTTTCTTAATATTCTTTATTTCATGGATACTTAGAAATATGAAAATTATCTCTTTCATTATCTCTAACCTTGCCTTTTAATCTATTGGCCACAAAATACTATTTTCTTAAAGCAAATAACCTCTTTTTTTGATATCATCAAAAAGTCATTAATGATATATCTTCTTATTTTGTTATTATTTGGCTTTTCTTTTTCTTTTTCTCCATTGGGGCTCCTTGGACCGCAAGAAACTCTATTTTTTTTCGAAATCCTTTTTAATGGATACTTATTATCCTTCTAGATGCATCTATACCCATAATTTCTTATTATCTTACTTCTTTTTTTTTTAATTAAAATATCTCTTTTCAAGGATTTCTCTTTTTCTTTCTTTTTATTTTCCTCATTGGCATTCCTTTTAACATTAGGAATCCTTTGGATACGAAAATCCACCAAGGATAACACAATTATACCTCTTTCCACTTATTTTCCACATTTTATCATTGTTTTCAATTTCTTTCTTAATAAAGAAATATTTAATTGATCTTTTCTTTTCTTGTTGCATCATCTTTGCAACTTTGGACTCCTTGGAACCCAAGGAACCGAAGAGGCATGAAATCCAACTTTGGATTATATTATTTTTCCTTCTAGAGGTTTCTACATCTTTCTTTACTCGAACTCTCAATTATTCATTTACGAATTGAATTTCCTTATTATTGGGCCCAATAACCAATCAAGCCCACAAAACAACCAACAAGGCTATTGTAAACGAAATCCATTTATTCAAAACAAATTATATCATTATTTGTTCAAATATATTTAATAGGAGAAATTATATTTCTCATTAATTGAACCCAAAAATTGGGGTTGTTACATCCTTCCCCTCTTATAAGAATTTTGTCCTCAAATTTTCATCAAGCAACCAAACAATTCAGGATAAGAATTTTCCATGTCCATCATTGACCCCTATGTGGCTTTTCCCTATCCATGGCGCTTCCAAAGAACCTTTATCATCTCATATTCTTTCATCTGAGTTCTATCTTACCTTGGTATATCATACCCTCATCGGTGACTCAGGACATTTCAGCCTTTCAAAAGCTGAATAGGTTTAGGGTTCAACACATGGCTTGGGTACCTCACATAGTGCTCTAGATCGGACTTATGGAACACATTATACATCATGTTATCCTGAGGGGTAAGGCTAAACACAACCATCTCCACCAATCCATCTCAAATGGACCCATATATCGGGGACTCAGCTTTCTCAGCTGTAGCTTAGAGGGGTCAGATTTTCACATCACATACTTTCCCACAGTGAACTGCATGTCAGTCTACTTTGCATCAGATCACGTCTCATGTCACCCATAGGCTCTCTTTTAGCCATTGCGTGATCAAAGTGACTTCATCTGCACACGTTGTAGTTCTTTTCTGACCTTTGTGAGGCCCCTTCACCAACATCATCTTAATGAAGTGGTGACCGACATAACCTCTCTTGCAGAGCTTCTTTAAATCCTGATAATATCTAAGGTGGTTATCATTACATCTTACAAAAGACAAGAACTGTCTCCATGTATCACCATGAATGAGCACACATGCTCTCATCAGACCCTCTATTCTAGATCATACTAACCATTAGTTAGGGGTGATAAACTGTACTAATATTGAGTTCTTCATGTATCTACTTCCACATAATGGAAGTGAATCTTCAGGTTATACTCTAGAACTTTGGAACTCGCATCATGGTGTAGTTGAACCATCTCTCTTACTTGTAGTTCAACTGGATTCATCTCCTCATAGTACTCCTTTCTTTCTCACATCATCTAGGTAAGGAGATCTACCATAACCCAAATCGCATCTTGACCTTCCTTGGTCTATGGGAGACTTACCACAACATCCATAGTGATGAACTCCCATTCCCTCTCAGGGACTCTTAATCCCCTATGTCAGTACATTGGGTTACTGGTGTTCGTCCTTCTGGCTTGCATGGCAACAAGCCACGTGCAACTTCTTCTTAGGCATCCAAAGTACTACTGTCACTTATTATATTGGTAGTACCACAATATATGGTGATCATGATTTCCTGTATGTCATGATTCCTCAAGATCGATTCCTTAGAAACCCTAAACCACTCTAGTTGGGGTTTCATCACCTTATTATACAAAGAAGTGCATCTGAGGTTCTTCAACCATCCTTTTGTTATGATAAGCCCTAGAATGGCTAACTAAGCAACCACTAACTTGCTCAACCGATATCGTTACATCTGAGTGTTAGCCAAACATATCTCCTTTTTCAAACTTAGGGCTAACCTAGAAACCTCTTCTAGCCTCTAACTAAACTAGGTAGCTACATCTCAACTAGAGCATTCATTACCACTTCACATCCTTAGGCGTTAGGTAACGTTGAAGACATATACCTTCACTTATTATCTCATCTCAAACTCTAAGTCTACCTTCATCAAGAACACTTTGAGCTCATCCTCTTGGTTATCAAACTCAACCTTGTATCACTTGTAAATTCCACATAGCTCATGATAAAACATCCACACAAGATGATTACTTTATTTCTCTTAGTGTTTGTAAACCATCTACATACTGTCCACTCTACAAGGGTATGTTATCATCTTTGTCCTCATACCTCATAGAAACATTCCAACTCACATCACCTTTATCCTTGGTGTATGGCACGCGCACTATCCTATCTCTCAATCCCATAACAAGAGGAAATAAGCATCTGGCTGCAGTCCAAATACAGAGTTCTTCCCATTCCGAGAGTAGAGATGGTACATCCCACCTTGACAATACACCTTCGAATCTACGTTGAAACGTGCAACTTATGTCTCTACATCACAAACATCATGATATCAATGTTACATCCATGGAAAACTAGTCTCGAACCTACTCAGTCACCACACAATCCTTGGTCATCTCCTCTAGGTCTGTAGGGTGGTGACACTTTTGGGGTCATCCCTCTTCCCTTATGCATCCAGAGAGTGCCCTACTCATCTGTCCTTTGGGTCCCATGAGTTCATGAAGGTGATCAATCTCCTAACCCATGGTCCTTAGACAATGATAGTTGTTACCTCCTGACCCTATGGTCATGTGCAACTAAGGAATTGGGCAAATCCTACTTCCATTGGTATTATCCCTACCTGACCCTAGGATAGACTTAGGATTCTATTATAGTACATGTCCAACTTAGAACCTTAACCAAGTTTCCATCATCTCTCTCTACATTCCTAGGATGTCTTTCATCCTTTCACAGAGGTCATGGCGACCTACCTACCATGTTCAGGCCCCATACTGGTTACCTCCATGATAACACATCCACATGCACTTAGAGATGGTTAGCTATGGGTCTACAGGTTCATTCTCATACCATGTACTTTCACTTAGCTTCTCAAGATCCTATGAGACCTCTTTAGGTTACCTTAAACCAACAAAACTGGTATACACTCTCCAAGAGGGTCCCTCTCCCAGGATGAGAGGAACTACATCTTGATAACAAAGATCACAAATGTGCTTAGGTCTAGGTTTTACATCCACATGAGCATGCTTAACCCTAGAAAGCTACTAAGGCACAAGAAGACCACCTACTAAACCATGCTAGGTCATTCTTGTTCTCATTCCTCAACATTAGACCAAGAGCAAACCTTCCCATGTCACCAACTTAGTTGTGAGGGGTTCATCAAACTTACCTTAAACTTAAGCAGTTTCCTTTTTCCTCTCACCATGAGGAGTACCATGCTTGAATCTATAAAAACTCAAATCTCATCATGAGCATCAGGTACACCACTTCCCCTCTTATACCTAGGAACCCTAGGTTCACTTTTTGGGTGTCCAACTTCATGCTCAACCTCTTAACCATGAACCAAACATGTATAGGGTATGCACTTCCCGTCATCCTTCTACTCAAGCAACACTTCAGAGTGGAGTCCTCCTCAAGGAAAACCAACAAGGCATAAGGCCTGAAAACTTGGTACTAAACCTCTTCATGGTCTTAAGGAACTCTTCTTCCTATCTCAAAAGGTAAACACCTATACCATAGGCACATAGGTACCAGGAGTCTCATATTCTCTCTAAGGTTTGGTTCCTCTAATGGTAACCAAGATATCATTGGCATCTAGGGATCAAGCATGAGGCAACCACTATCATCTACTTAGGTCGCATTGTCCTCAAATCCCCACTATTTTTCATATCTCAGAGTCTAGTCTTCCAACCTTCTTGTTTGGGTCCTACACTCTCTCTCTAGAGATAACTCCACAACCAGTTTAACTACTAGAGGTCTTCTCTCCATGAAGATGGATCAAACTCACAAGCATACCCCTACCTGGGTGAAACCTATGTTCAACTTATGTTTGCTCAAGATTATCCATAGCTCTTCTTGCTTATCTCATAAGCTATCCCACATACTCTCCTGGCCAGGGTTTCAACCTACTACCGCACTGCTGACGAACTCTGGGAGCATCCTATGCCCTACTCGCATAATACCATAGGGTTTCTATAGGTTCTTCACTAACCTCCTCATTAAAGGAGCTATCCTTCACTCTAACATGCACGACCCTTTCCAGGGTTGGGTTGCCAAAGATACTAGGTCATCCAACCTCTCATGGCTCATATCGGCATCCAAAAGCATGTTCACCCACATACCTGGTGTACCATGACATCTAACTAATCATGCCATCTCTCTCTCTAACAACCACTTAGGGCCAGGGTTAGCATCATCCTTAGAGGATTGTGCCAGGTCTCTACTTATAATGGAGATCTCTGCCTCCATGACCAACTTTCTCCACTCATCCTCATGACAAGGAGGCCTAGCCTCAGGTCTCTCTTGAGGGCATGAAAACTCATGTAATACTTTATTAAGCTTATGTCCATGCCATCTTATTTACATGCTTTTAATTAATTTGGTTGAGAATTCCTTAAACCTTATCAACCTTACCCATCCCTCAGGAAGGTGAGGAAAAGAGAGAAAACCCTACTCCTTAAGGTCCTTAACAACATTTGAGTCTAGAAGGGATGAACAAGATGAGCGAATCCTAAAGGTATCTTATTTTGAGTCAAGGCTTGAGACATTGACCAGGTAGTCACACTAATCCAGGAGTCCTCCTATTTCGACTAGCGGTGTGGAGGAAAATCTTGCCAGCCCCCCGATGTGATCCTTTTCTAGACACCTCTATCTTTTGGAAAATCCTCTAATAACTCCCTTGGGTTCTACGAAGTTTGTAAAATTTAATAATTATTAAAGATTAAATGAGGAACCTATGCTATGATACAAAATGTAACGACCCTGCCTCCCAGTAACACCCAATTAAGGGAGTCTCGAAGGTCAGAGTTGTTATTCCAATTAACAAGATCAAAGGTTCGACTAATAATCAATAACAATTATCAAATTCTACCAACTAAATTGAATACTGGTATAAAATAAAACTTTACATACCTTTTTCAAAAAATAGGGTATCTACTTCTATCCACATCAAGAGTCTATTCTAACTAATCCTCCTTGTGCTTTAACTCTTATTTAATTCCACATAAGCCACTTTACTATTTGTCCTTTTCAATCTTGTACCTAAAACACCGACAAACAAAATGTCGGTCAGCATATCGAAATATGTCGGTATGTGGGGACAACCAAAATTTTGCAAATATGACTAACAATCTAAATATTACTATCAAGTTAAGTAACAACCCATATTTACACTTTCAATGTGACATTCTCCACCGCTTTTTCCCTAACCCTGGCATACCCCCTTTAGGGTTTCTCTTTTGCCATTGACTTAAGGCCACCTTCTCATTCCAGAGCTTGGTGCCTGGGGTCACCCTTCATGGTGCCCTTTAGTCATGCAATATCATAGGCCACCTTCTCAATCGCAAGCTTGGTGTCTGGGGTCACCACTCATGGTGCCCATATGTCTTCCCTCCTGGGCTTGACCTTTTGCATCATCCATCAGGGTGGCATGTAAGTGCGAGAATACACACTTCTATTATTATTGTGATAATAGTGACTCTATGATTTGAAAATATGAACATTCAAACTGATAAGTTGCATTCAATGTGATGAATCATCCGGAAAACTATTCGGGAAACTAATGCGATTAACCATAATTAACCACATACCTGTCAAGCTGATTTGAGATAGAATTAATCCCATCAATGAAAGAAATCCAATAGGCAAGCAAGCACACAAAGCGATCCTAAAATATGCATTCAATTTCCCATTATTGATCATGCCATCAAGATCTATTGAACCTAGCTCGCTTCCTAGGGTTTCTAGTCCACTTTTAGGGTTTCACTTCATTTATACTATTTTAACCCTAATTTTATACAAATGCTCACAAACCTTAATTATCTCAACATCTAACCTTAATTTCAGATAAAAGGCATTATTAACCATCAATTAAGCCCATTATGTTCTTTACATTAAAATGACCAATTTTATCCTTTTAATCCATGACAAGATCATTATGCTCATTTCTCATCAATTCATAGTTCATTATGGTCTAACTCTATTAATTCTACCTTTATCCATTAGAAAACCCTAATTACTAGATTAAGGGTATTTATCCACAATTAGGAACCTTTATGCTCAAAATATCTTAGAACCATCATATCTCAGCTTTATTCATGAATTTGAATAATTAACGCCATTAAGAGTCACAATTACTAATATTAGGGTTTCAAGGCCCATTAAAGCATAATTATGCATATGAAAATCTAAATTAAACCAATTACATGAAAAGTTCATCCTTTTTATTCTTAATGAATCTTTTCATGATTAACAGGCTAATATCAACTTTAGTCATCCATTAAACTCTACTAGTTACATTAATCATATCAAAATAGGTTTTCTTAATCTTTAATTCATTAAAGTTGATAACTTACACTACTTTTCAAATATCAAGAAGAATTAGCTTCTAAATATATTTTTATTGGATTCCTCCCATTTTTATGAGAAACTTTCATATTTTGCATGTTCCCATCGGAGCTACCAATATTTAGATACAATTTTTGTAAGAAATTAGTTACCAAAGCCAATCAGAGATTGCCATGTGTCCCTTTACATGCAATGTATCTCGGCTGCTTGGAAACATATTGTAATAACGTTATTGCCCTTAACTAAGTGACCGGCTCTTAAGCACGTGGAGGGGTAGAAATGTCTAATGCCGCAAAATCTTCTTCAACCTCAGGAACCCCTGGCTGCCGCCGACCTGTAGCGCTTCACGGGGTCACCTCCCACCACCTCGAAGCTCGAAGCTGGCCAGAAACCATCTCCATACCCCCACCACCCCCCGCCGCATTCAACCAGGGCCAAATCATGGCCGAGACGGCCCATGTCATGAGTGCCAAGCCCGTGTTTTCTACGGGTTTACAATCCTCCTGCAGGTGCTGTGCGAGGATGAGTGTAAGAAGATGATGGTCAATCACTCCCCGATTCCCATGGGAGCATTCTACTTCCATCAAGACTTCAACACACCCCTTCATTGCGCCAGGGATAGAACTACACCCTCTTTGTTAGGGTTTGAAAGAAGAATAAGAAGGAGAATAGAGAGGGCTATGTGGGATCTCTCTTGCCTTCAAACTAGAGGATCTACCCTTTATATAGGGGTGGTAACGAAGCCCTAGGTTGGCTATCCACAAATTAAGAAGGTCCTCTCCCAATAGGAGTCATATTCCTTCAAGGAGAAGTAATCTTCTCTCTCCTATTTATTTTCTTAATATTCCTTATTTCATGGATACTTAGAAATACGAAATTTATCTCTTTCATTATCTCTAGCCTTGCCTTTTAATCTATTGGCCACGAAAAACTATTTTCTTAAAGCAAATAACCTCTCTTTTTTATATCATAAAAGAGTCATTAATGATATATCTTCTTATTTTGTTATTATTTGCCTTTTCTCTTTCTTTTTCTCCATTCGGACTCCTTGGACCCCAAGAAACTCTATTTTTTTTCAAAATCCTTTTTAATGGATACTCATTATCCTTCTAGATGCATATATACCCATAATATCTTATTATCTTACTTCTTGTTTTTTTATTATTAAAATATCTCTTTTCAAGGATTTCTGTTTTTCTTTCTTTTTATTTTCCTCATTGGCATTCCTTTTAACATTAGGAATCCTTTGGATACGAAAATCCACCAAGGATAACTCAATTATACCACTTTCCACTTATTTGCCATAATTTATCATTATTTTCAATTTCATTCTTAATTAAGAAATATTTAATTGATCTTTTCTTTTCTTGTTGCATTATCTTTGCAACTTTGGACTCCTTGGAACCCAAGGAACCTAAGAGGCATGAAATCCAACTTTGGATTATATTCTTTTTCCTTATAGAGGTTTCTACATCTTTCTTTACTCCAATTCTGCATTATTCATTTACTAATTGAAATTCCTTGTTATTGGGCCCAATAGCCAATCAAGCCCACAAAACAACCAACAAGGCTATTGTAAACAAAATCCATTTATTCAAAACAAATTATATCATTATTTGTTCAAATATATTTAATAGGAGAAATTATATTTCTCACTAAAAGAACCCAAAAATTGGGGTTGTAACATCCTTCCCCTCTTATAAGAATTTTGTCCTCAAAATTCCATCAAGCAACCAAACAATTCAGGATAAGACTTTTCCATGTCCATCATTGACCCCTATGTGGCTTTGCCCTATCCATGGTGCTTCCAAAGAACCTTTATCATCTCATATTCTTTCATCTGAGTTCTTTCTTACCTTGGTATGCCATAGGCGGGATATGTTCCTTGGTATGCCATAGGCGAGATATGTTCATCTCTTTGCGGCAGATGAATGTATAGTTAGAAGTTTCCTTGTTGGTAGGACTATTGGCTCAGATGCAAGTAAAGCCTACATTGAGACAGCAGATCAAAGACGCATAGTAGGTAGATGCTTTAGTTAATTTGATAAGATCAGAGTTTGGCAGCAAAAAGCATGATGGGTTCAATGAGTCTGAGGATGGACTAGTTTTCTATCATGATAGGATGGTGGTCCCCGATGTTAATGATTTGAGGAGGTTAGTGCTCGAGGAAGCACACACATCGATGTATGCCTTGCATCTAGGTGTCACCAAGATGTATCACAATCTGAAGGACATGTATTTGTGGCCTGTTTAAAGAAGGATGTCATCGAGTTTGTGGCAAGGTGTGTAGTATGCCAGCAGGTTAAGACTGAGCATCAGAAGTTGGTAGGTACGTTGCAACCCCTATCGATGCCGCAGTGGAAATGGGATCATATAACCATGGATTTTGTAGTTCATCTTCCAAGGACAATTAAGAACCATGATTCCATTTGGGTGATAGTGGATAGATTGACAAATTTTGCTCATTTCATAATGGTGAAGACAATGTATACAACAGAGAAGCTTGCTCAGGTGTATGTGGATGAGATAGTGCATTTGCACGGTGTTCCCACAACAATAGTCTCTGGCAGAGGACCCCAGTTCACGAGTCATTTTTGGGAACAGTTGCACAAAGCGTTGGGAACACAGTTGAGGTTCAGTACTGCTTTCCACCCGTAGATAGATGGACAGTATGAAAGGACTATTCAGACTTTGGAGGATCTTCTCCGAGCATGTGTTTTGCAGTTTCTAGGCAGTTGGGACGTGCATCTCAGTTTGATAGAGTTCGCTTACAACAATAGTTACCATTGGAGCATTGACATGGCTTCTTATGAGGCTTTATATGGCAGGAAGTGGAGATCTCCTTTATGCTGGTATGAGTTGGGAGAGTATCAGCTTTTGGGTCCTTAGTTAGTGTAGCAGACAACAGAGAAGATCAAAGTGATACAACAATTGTTGAAAGCGGCATAGGACAGACAAAAGTCGTATGTAGATAATCTCTGATGACCCTTAGAGTTCCAGATGGGAGACAAGGTGTATCTCAAGGTCTCACCATGGAAAGACGTGTTGAGGTTTGGACAGAAAGGCAAGTTGGCACCAAGGTATATGGGGCCATATCCAGTAATAGCACATGTTGGCAAGGTAGCTTACAAGTTAGAACTGCCACCAGAGTTGTACATGTTACATCTGGTGTTCCACGTCAATATGCTGGAGAAAAGTCATCCAGACACAGGGACAATGATACATCTAGTTGAGGTTGAGCTTGATGAAGGCGTGACCTATGAGGAAGGTCCAGTGATGATTCTTTACAGAAGAGAGAAGAAGTTGAAAAGGAAGGACTTGATGCTTGTGAAAGTTCTTTGACATCATCGTGGTGTTCAGGAAGCAAAGTGGGAGCTCGAGGAAGAGATGAGGAGGAAGTATCCCTCACTTTTTTCTTTGGATTTCGGAGGCAAAATCCCTTTGTAGGGGTTTATGGCTTGTTAGGACCATGACCTTGGTTTTGGGTTTACCCTATTTGCTTTGCCTAAACCTTGTGTTAAGATGCTTGCTAATCACCTGAGGTTGTGATTAGGGTTCATTTGTGCTTTGTTGAGAGTTGGAGGTGCAACTTGCAAATTATCCAAGTTTTGGGGTTGATGTGCAAGTTTGTCACCATGAGAGATGTTTTCTCTCTCCTTGCATCCTCTAGGGTGTAGAGGATGGGTTGGTCTCATTGCTTGAGTAGTTGCGGGCCTTGTTGAGCTTTGTTGGGCTTTGCTTTGCTTTGCCTTGTGGAGGCCTTGTGTCATGCATAGGAAAGCTTGAAGCTCTGTGTCACCCAGAGGGTTGTGTCACCCAGGAGTCTGTCACCCAGTGGGCTGTATCGCCCAAGGTGACCACTTTGACCTTGCCTAGTTTTTGTCACCATACCTTGGACAAGTGGTTGATCCTTTGTTAGTTGGTGGCATGACATGTCCATGTGGTTTAGCAAGGTGGCATTGGTTTGAACAAGTGGTTCCTTGGACATGAACATGTGGAGAAACACCAAGGTGGGTGCCCCATAGACCCTCTTGTATATATACAACCATCTCCTTAGTTTCTTAGCTCTTTGGTTCCTTTAGTTGCTCCTTTTTCCTTTGGTGGCTGCTACACTTTTCCTTAGTTGAGCAATCTTGGTGGCCGATCTCCTTGGTGGAGTCTCCTTCTTATTCTTCTTCTAGGTAGTGGCTGAACCCTAGAAGGGTCTTTCTTCCTTGGTAAGCATCTCCTCTCCATCCTTTTCACCTTCTTATCCTTCTTGCTTGTTCTTCAGCCATGGTGGTTATGAGCTTTTCTTCTCTTCTTATGGTGGCCGAAGGTGGGGTGCTTGGGAGCTAAGATCTTAAAGCTGGTGCTTGGAGCTTTGGAGCTTGAGGAGATTGCTTGAAGCGGGTTACATAACTCCTAACCCTAGCTATACTACTTTATTTTATGTTGCATGATCATATATGATCTTGATCTGCCTTGCATCTTGTTCGATATGTTTCTTGCTCTAGTTTTTACCCTTAATCTTGTTGGAATTAGTGGTTATGTTGTTAATAGTTGTGTGACCTTGGACCTTGTTGGCTGAACCTATGGTTTAGGGTTTCCTTTTGGGCAATACACCTTTCTCTCTTTGGTTTTGAGAAGTGAGCTTGAGCTCTAGTGATGTAGGAAAAACCCCTCTCTTCCTTAGTCATTGGGAGGTGAGTCTATACTCTAGTTTCTTGGACAACACCCTTCTCTCACCATGGATTTGAGAGGTGAGCCTTTGGTTGTTGATGACCTAGTTGAGGTTGAAGGGTTGCCCGATATGGATGACCTACCTTGATGCCTGATATGTGATGGAGGTTGTGCAATACTCCTTTCTCTTAGTTGTTGAGAGGTGAGCCAACTCTATTGATCTATTAGGGTTTTATGATGGTGATCTTGAGGTTGATGATGACCATACCGATGTGGTTCTTGTGCCCTTGCATGATATCCTTTTTGGCGCTTTGCATGATACCTCTCATCTAGGGTTTGTGTTGGACGATATGCCTTGATCGGGATGTACCTTTTCCTTAGTTGGTGTTGTGCCTTTGGCTGACATTGTGCTAAGTAGATACCTCTATTTTGTACCTTGGGCGACATAGGTTGGTTTTGTTGTTGCCCGATATGATGCTTGGGTAGTTAAACCCTAATAGGTGCCTTAGTGGTGACCAAGATGTAGTGCCTAAACCAGTTGGACGATGGGCCATCTTGTGGTGCCTTGGTGTCATTTTTTGTAGTGGGTTTGTTGGGTGACACAGTGTTGAGCTTGGGCGCCATGACCTTGGCTGATATAGTGATGATGGATGCCCGATATGAAACCCTAACCTTAGTGGGTGATATGGTCTTGGACTATAAGAGGTGCCCATATGCTGCCCGACACACCTTTGCACTTGGTTGCCCGATACCACCTTGTTCTTGCATGCACGATACCCTCTTGGATCAGGTTGCACGATACAACACTAGCCCTATTTGCACGATACCCTTGGTGCATGGGTGCATGACTTGGATGGCCGATATGTGTGGCTAAGTGCCCTAGACATTAGTGTTTTCGTGAGGGATATGATCCTGCCCGCTACCCCTTTGGGTGAGGGATGGTGCTGCCCACCACATCTCTAGTGAGGGAAGATAGTACCTTTGGTGAGGGTTGTGCTTAACCCAGGAAACACTAGTAGTTACTTTCTTGTACCTTGTGGATGATGGGTTATGGATGAAAGGTTGTGACCAATGATGTATGACTAGGCTATGGTTATGTAATCCTTAAGGATTTATTCTATTGGATCTTAGTCAGATCGGCACCCACCAGATCCAAGGGTTGTGGTTGGTCGTAGCAAGCAAAGGGGATAGCTGACATGGGAAATCTATGACTAGAAAAGGAAACATTTTGATTGGTCGGGAGAAACGTTCTCGGACTAATGATGTGGCACATTAATATATCAAAACCAAGGTTTTAAATCATGTTTCTTGAGCAAACTTGTAAAATTCATATCTCCCAAATCATAACTCCGAGTGACATGAAATTTTCATCGTTGGTTCACAAATTTCCTATACCTTTGATGTATAAGGTTTGGATCCATAATTATAATGTTGATGGAAATAAATTTTGGAAAAACTCATTCAAGTGTAATTATGCACTCAACTTATTAAAATAAGTATACTGTGATATTTATCCAATTCCGTTTCAAGAAATGAGTATAAAATGATTCCAAACTGTATAATTTATAGTGAGGGAGGTTGTGAAACATAGTAGAGAGTGGAAATCCGATATACTTTAATTGATTTTACGATGTTTCACGATGTGCATTAATAAAGATAGAGTGGAAATCCAGGTTATCACAAATATGGTTCTTTATATACCTATCTATACTTCTGGTTTTATTTCTAGTATGAGAGAGTAAATCATCATATGGGGGCATGGGGAGTAGCCCCATACAATGTATATACTTTAATTGATTTTACTAGCCCCATACACTGTATATACTTTAATTGATTTTACTCCATGAATACTACTGGTTAGATGTATTTCTCATGATTCTTGTGTTTGGTCTATGGATCGATCAATTATATTAATGTTATCATAGTTGTGGGTAATGAGATCTCAGATCCTAAGATAAAGCACTAAACAAACACACAAAATTCCTTAGGAGATCCTTGATGGAGTTTTGTGATTGATCTATCCATCTTACTTATTAGTTATAATCGATGGTGATGAGATTGGACACCAGAGGGAACTCATAAAACTAACGACAACATCCCTAATGGAGTTTTATTGGATCGAATGACAATGATCAATAAATGTTGAGATCCTAGGTTTGTGAGAAGTTTGACCGCTTCTTGATTTGCATTCTGTAAGGATGCAAATCCATTTGGACCTGATCTAATTAATAAAATTAAGGATTCAAATCAAATGAAATAAAAATAGTCTCTGGTGGTGAATCCACAGACCACTAGTATCCCTTTATTAATTGATTCAAATACATTTTACTTCTGCATCATTTATTTGTTGTTTTGGTTATAATCTCTCTTCAATGCATATTTTTAATATTTCTCTTAGCAATAGGTTCAAATAAAGTTCTTAATCATTTTGACCCATGGGATCATCCATTTTTATACTACAATTAACTTGTTCTCTTACGGGCAAGTTGATTGCCACTATGAAGGATAAACTCTAGGGATTTGTTCCTAGTGAATTTCTTGTCTAAACAATACACATCAATTTTTTACGTTGCCAGAGACAAAAAGTTTCTTTTTCACCCGATTGCTTTTATTAGTTAGTATTCTTTCATTTTTCAATTGAGAATCACTCTTATCTTCTTGAACTTATCCTTCCTCAAAACTTAAACATTGTCTGATCTCTTTTTATAGGTACTAGCAGCTTATGTGACATTTTCAAAGCATTTATTCTACACCATTTGACCCAGAGATTGATATAATCTTTCATCCCTAAACTAGGACCAGTGGTACATGATAGACGAAGGGAAAGTCAACCGTCGAATAGAATGGGACTTTATGGCACAAAGGAAGGTCATATTAACTGAGTCAAGGGCAGCCATAGCTGCCAAATAGGAAGCCCTAGACATCACGCTACAAGAAGAAGACCAGTAGAATAAACTTAAGGACTTCTTGGTTCCTAAATCCACTGGTGCACTGCATTCTATTATGCCTACCGCTATCACTTATCTAAAATTTGAGATCCAAATGCAGCAAATCATCATGCTTTAGACTAATGCGTTTTTCGGTAGAACATGTGACAATTGTCAAGACCATCTCTAGCGCTTCTCTGACCTTTGTGCCTTGCACAAGATACCAAACATTTTTTATCACACCGTCAAACTACAACTATTTAAATATTCTTTAACATATCTAACCAACAATTGGTATAATGCTACGGAAGGAGTTTGCATCATTACCTAGAAGGCTCTCTTGACATTGTTACTTGAAAAATAATACCCCCATCCCTCACCTATCATCTCAGGGAATAAATCACACAATTATCTAAGATTTTAGGCAAAAACTTGGCTAAAGTATTGGATCAATTTAAAATCTCTTTCAATGTTTCCCACGTCACGACATCTCACAGGTGTAGTTGATCAATACCTTCTATTGAGCTATTGATGACAATATAAAGACCTTCGTTGACACCTCATTTGGAGGTAGATTATGTTCTAAAACTTTAATGGTGCCTGGAAAGTTGTTAGAAGAAATGTCAAGACACAAACCTGATCAAACTGAACACAAGGTAGAGTCCTCAAGGTGGCCAAGGCTAAAGATAGTTTCAAGCTTAAATCCATTGTAGAATCCCTTAAGACACTTTCTCTGCAGCAAGTATGGTTGGAATCCTTTTTCAATACCTATTAAAGAAGAGGATAGACACAATATCTATCGTAAATAAAATATTCACATCTGTTCTACATGTATTGTAAAGGACATGACCATTCGACTATGCAATGTCAACTCCTTTATAATTCCATGGTGAACAACAGTATCATACAATAAGCAGATAGACCACAAATGGAGAATCTCAATTCCATCCACAACATACCTGATAAGACCTACAATAACATGAACCAAACTAGAAGCCATTCTGGTTTTTAGTATGTCAATCTTGTCATTGTAGAGAATGCATCACAACATTGGCCTTCTCAAGTGAACAACAAAGGTCGTGCAACAGCTAAAAAAACTTTAGAAACTAAAGTAACTACTACGAGCAACTATTTCAAACTCTTAATCAAGTACCACAACACAACCCTCCTCTTCCTTCTACATATGAAAAATTGCTACCTTAGAGCACATAGTGCTATCTCAAAAAGCCCATTAAAAGGAAACAAATTCTCAGTTAGCCCAGCTCATGGCATCCCAACATCTTCCTATATATTTTTTTTTGGGCAATCAAAACCCAATGTAAAGCACATGGAGAAATTTATAGCCATGGCAACTCACTCTGGCTTTACCCTTCTAGAGAAGGTTACCCCCTCTATGAAGAAAAAGAGCCAAGTTGATACATTTATTACCCAAAATATGACAACAACACAGGAAGAGGATTCCACACTCACACCTGATGTTCATATAAAATTGTGTGTGTCATACCAAGTTTGATTAAATAAAACCCAAATGGATTCCATGTTCAATAAGTTAATAGAAACTATGAAAAAAATTTATGTCAATATCCCATTAGTTGATGCCATGTCTGAAATACCTCATTGGACTAAATTCATCTAGGCCCCCCGTAATCACAAATACATAACTCAAAAATGTTAAATGGTAAATTTGGCAAGAACATCGTCAGATATCATTCAGATCAAGATGTGTCACAAGTGTAAAGACTCAGGGTATTTTTTCATTTCATGATCCATAAGACATTCTACTTACCAATTGGGTCTAGCTGACCTTGGAGCTAACATCTCTATCATACTTCTTAGCATGTGCAAAAAAACTTGGCCTTATCAATGCACGACCCAGTTTGATGACTATCCAGCTTACTAATTCTTCGACAACCAAGCCCATTGGCATTAATGATGATTTATTTGTAAAATATGGGAAGTTTTACATTCGTTGTGATTTTGTAGTGATGGACATCTAGGAAAATTGTCACTCCCACCTATCTTTGACAAGTCATTTATTGCCACTCCAGTGCCTTAATTGATGTCAAAGCAAGACTTCTAGCTCTATAAGTAGGAAATAGGTCTTTCAGATTTCAAGCTCTTAGATTCTCCATGAAGTACACCAGAGAATAAATATACTTCTTGACTACATTGATAAATTTACTCTCATGCAACAACAACTTTTTCCCTCAGAAGCCCCATCTTACCTATGTGCAAGATATCCTTAGAGCATGATCACATTATTTTAAAAAAGATTGAGAGTGTACCTATATACTCCATGTCCAAAAATATCAGCAAACATAGAAGAGACATCCATTCCTCTTGTGTCTACTCTTTCAAGGTACACCCCAAATGCTCAAGATCCATCCCTTTGCAAACACATGTCTATTTGTAGACCCCATGTGCTCACAAAATTTTCCCACTCACCTTCCCCCAACCTCAGTAGGCTCCAATCTATGATTTTATCATAAACCTCATGATGTGACAATACCAAATGTCAATCAAGAAGAATTGATTTGGGGCATAGGTTGTAAAATTTTCAAGAACCAACCTCCAAATTTGATCCCCACAGATGTTAGTTACGAATATGATGGGATAACCATGCTTCCAATGAATCTCACTCCTACACCTACTCAACATTATCATGTTGATTCATCTCAAATCCCTCATCACCATTCATCTTCAAGCATTGAGCAGTGGGAACATATCAGGTACAACTCCAACTATTTCCCTTGGTATTTTGACATATATCACACTAATTGTGGTAGATTACATGAAGCAAGAATCCAAGTAAGGATTAGTGAGTGGCTGAAAGGGAAACAATTAGGAAAATGTGGGAGTCCCAAAGAAGCTCCAATTGTTGTTCCTCTATGGTGGATAACACATCCGTCAAGCCTTCAATGTTAAATTGGGCGCTTGTTGGGAGGCAATGCAACACTTTTCTCTCCCTCCATTCCAAATTTAGGAATTTCTCAAGATGGGAACATTTCTAAGTTCAGGGTGGAAGTTGGTAGTACATATCTATTCAACCCACTCTATCTACCCCAATTAGGACTTTCTCATGTAATGTAGTTTTAGCTTTGAAATTTTCAATTTTTCTCCTTCCTGCATATGATTTGGCGTTTATCTAGTCAACTAGTTATGCATGTTTAATCAATGCACCCACTAAATGGAAGTGGTTTCTATTATAACAATTTCATCAACTACCATTGATAGAACTCACCACGTCACCTATGACCTTAAGTAGCACTACTCCTTGGAAATGATGGCAAGCAAGTAGATATGCTACATGGCTGAACATATTTTAACAATCACGCTTATGCCCTGAGGAGATGAAGCATTTATTAAATTCTTGGAGATGAATACATGGAACTCACAATTATACTTACTTTGATCTAAAGGTACATAATTTCCATTTCTATTTGGAAACTTATTTACCTCATTGATTGCATGCTTAATAATTAGATAGGTTGATTAACTTAAAATTATAATAAACCTTATTCCTCATCCATGAAAGCAACCACTAATAATTCCTATAGAATAGTAGCACATTGTTTAAACGTTGAAACGAGCATGCTAGTGCCCATAGTTTTGTAGAATAACGTTTCAATGACTTTGTGCAGAGAGAAGGACATGAGGTTCCTTAGTATACTGAGAAACACAGTTAGTGCATTTTCATTCTCATGAAGAGAACACATGGCTTCCCCAGAAACATTGACAATAACATGTGCTATCTATTGAAAAATTGAATCACTAGTTTCAAAATTTGGGTATTGAATCTTTCTAAAATTTAAAACCCAATTCTACCTTTTTATACTTAACTATATTGTTTATTCCTTTGAATTTTGTCAAAAAAATAATTCATAGATAGGTTCGTATTGTTTTACTTTCCTAATACAATTTTGTACCATCTTTGTTGACCCATGTTTCCCTTATTGGGTCCCATGTGAGGTTTTTGTTCCCTCTGGTAACTCATTTGCAGTTAATGAAAGAAGACCTAGAAGAGACATGAAAGAGTTGCCCACTATTGAAGATTAGATAGGAATCAATGAATATTCATAATTTTGTCATCTTACGTAAAGCTTACTCTAATGTAAAGCACATTTGTAGAAAGATTTGTTTATATTTTTTGATACAATTTATATATATTTGACCGTAAGGATCAGGTGTTTACAACATGGTATCAGAGCCTGCAAATAGTCGGAACCCATTCATGTATCAAAAATTGGGGTTAGTTAGAAATACATATGGACTCGATAATTGACAATAATCCTAGTATCATTGGCTCAATTATTGGGATATACCTAGACTACAAGTAGGAAACACTAAGATCGTAGGGTATGAGTTATGTACCTCAATATAAAGTCATGAACCATACCTAGATCTTCTATGATTTTTTGGACTCCCTAAGACATATATTTATTTGGAACTATTATTGAGGAAGAAGTATTTAAAATACATGAACATATGGATACATGAGGCACTTAGAACATTATCATCACCACGATAGGTATATGAGTGGGTAGAGTACTCTAGCATTTTTCTTTAGTTTGGACAACCCTAAATAATTATCAATACAAAAAATAGAATAGTTAAACAACATAACCATAAAATGGTAACCTTCATTTTTATGTAATCACAATTGATACTATCATTTAGAACCTTTAAATATAGTTGAGAGTGATGTAAGATAAATGGTATTGTTCAAATTTTCTAATCGAGAATAATTCATCACCATGTAAGTGGAATTATCTGAGGTGTCCAAGGAAGGATGTTTAGGTAACCTTCTGAAATAATTACTCCTAATCTAATTAGGTAGTGGTCATGTTTCCTCACTTTACATACCAACCTGGAGAAAGTGATGTCTACTACATGGTAAAACTTCAATCTTGAATTTAATTAATAACCCAAAAAATATACATGTGTTTAATCACATTCAATAGAGAGGAAATAAATAATAATATTTTAGGACCCACTAAAACGAACATGTTCATTTTTTTCATAAAATTCCTAGAAAATATGATGAGTTAAGAATAAAATAATAGCTCCTTCTTCTATACATATAATTATTATATTCATGAGTCTATAAAGGAAAAACGTTAGATACCCACAATTATACCTTTCCTTTTTTTTCAACATATAACTCTATTTTTTTCCTATAAAGGTTCCCCCCAAACTCATTTCTCCTCTTTCTGCACATTTCATTATCCATAGCCTCATTTTGACCTTCATATTCTATCTCTAGCAACCACCCAACATCATCACAAATCACATTCGGGTTCCCCTGCTCGACCATGGGTCCTTTATAACCTATAGAAGGATTCACACCATCACATTAAAAGTGGATGGTCACTACCCTGAGCCAAGGCTAACGCCACCACCTTGTCCAACCTTACGCCAACAGTCTCTCTAATAGTCAGGCATTACAACATGCACATCGGGGGGCTTATACATGTATCTCTAGTTACAAATCAAAATACTTAATGATCATTTACCTTGGGAACGTACCAATATTGCATATTATTGACCTAATATGACTAGTTATGCTTGTACATGAATAACCCTTAATGGTAATCTAAATTTATTACTTTCCAAATTCCCAAATAAGATATTTTGTTAATCATATGACTTCTCTAATGTGGATTATTTGTCTATATCGAAGGTACTTTTATGATATATGTGCTTTGTTGAATCAATGCTTACAAATTGATATGTAGGAACTAGGCTTGTATGATGTAGAATCTAGGTCTAGGAGAACACCCACATGATATGACACATGTTTTTATTGTCCAAATATTACTAATAACCCATGTTATGTCTTTTCATATCTTAGGTCCCCTTTGGGTTGGATCTTCTCCCAAAATCTTACTCAAGAATTCTAACTTGCTTATTACTCATAAGGTGCCTTAATCTCTTGACCCTACTATGATCTTGGCTTGTTTGTATTTATTCTCAAAGAAATACTTGGATAGTTACTTGATTGATATATTGTTCATATGAATACTACTATTAGTTGATTTTACAACATTGACAATCATCAAACATAATATATAAAACTAATTATATAACCTTGTGTACCTACCTAACTTCTTGGGGTAATGGAACAAGGAATGATTGAAATAGGGTTATCTTATTGAATTTGTTCTTTATGTCCCGCAAGAAGAAATAGGGTTACGTTTAGGCTTGAGCCTCGTATACCTCTCACAAATGCTTCCCTTAAATGTTGGTCAAAGGCCTAACATTGATATAATGGAAAATGGAACTTCAAAAATGATTTGTATAAAAGCGTGTCATCTAATTTTGCTCACCTTGTTCCTTCTCTTTCTTATTTTTAATATTTCTAGCCAAAAAAACTATTATTATACTCTGAATTTGTGTTTACATGCCCTTTAATATCATACTTAATGTTTTTCATTAATATGTTTCGTCTATCAAAATTTTAGATGACAAATGAAGAACCACTATAACTACTCTATAAAATGAAACACCAATAAGTAATCCTTGAAGTAGAACTGAGAACAGGTCTCTATCTCCATAATATATCTTGCTATCTCTTATTGTTATTGCTTTTATGTATTTCTTGCTTGTGCAAAACTATGTGCCATTCTATGTATGGATGCCCAAACCCTATTGCCACTAGCTTTACACTCAGTGAGGTAAGACGAAGCTAAAAAAGAGTTATGTGACAAATGTTATTAAATCCATAGACACAAGCCTCTATATATTTTTAAGGCATAACACACATCATATGAACCTAGGGAAAACTGAAATCCATAGTGGTGAAACTAAGGTGATGGGTAGGGTGCTAAACATGGAGGCACTGCCTAAGAATTATCTCCTATCCAACTAGTGCAACAGCTGAGGTTCCTATGAACACCTACCTACCCAAACTGGATGCAAGATTGGATTAGGTTTCATTCCTTAAAGATCATATAGACTTCTAACATCTCATCTCTTTGTTAAGGAATACCCTAATCCATCCAAGTAGTGATGATTAGTTAGTTTTCTAATCTCCTCAGATGATCCTTCTCTCTTGACAAATAGTCACATAATTTCTTGATTATGGGTAGTTTATTCATGGTAAAATGCATTTGAATTCAGGAAAGTTTATTAAGATGATGATTCCATGATCTAATCTTAAATTGGAAACCATATTGTATGTACGTAAGCACTCATAGAAGTAATATACTCATGCGTAATACCTCAGATTATTTCAACTCAATGTTACCAAATCTAGCATATGTGTTTTCTATGTTTGGGGTAAATCCTTGATATGGTGAAACAAGGTGGAACTAATGTTTTATACCTCATAGTTAATTTTGTCCCTATAGGATTAAACCCATGTTGTCCCTATTTTGATCAAGCCTCAAACATATCTTAGAAAATGTATTCCTATTTATATGTATCATGCACCACACTTCAATATGACTATGTCTTTGGACCCCTAGATCATGATGGGAGACATGTTATAAGAGGAAAATCCCCTATTGATTATTATTCCTCCTTTAAAGGATTAATTATGAATTATATGAATCACGTAAATCCTTGAGTACATTCTATTACTCTTAAATGCTTGAGTTCCATATTTGGCTTCTAAATTTCCAAAAGAGACCCTTACCTTGATCTTCGAAGGAAGGGAATGCAATTGTGACCTTAATCTTGCAAAATCTGGAAATTTGGTTGGTCTATTATGATCTTGATCTTTGATATCATGACCATGCAAAATAAAATTTGATAATTTATCCCCGCTATTTGGTTATTGTTATATCCTCAATTTTGGTAAATTGAATGATATAAATGTAAAGCATGATCTACAAATAATTTTCCCCAATGGTATTTTTGGTGGAATAATAATATGAATCACTTTTATAGTGTGGGTACTTGTAGCTGGACTTAAAGTAATAAAAAAAATTGAGTATTTTGTGGTTTACAATAATCCAATAAGGAAGGGATTCCTAAAGTAATGGAAATTGATATTGTTAAATATTCAATTACGTGGAATTATCTATAAAAGAGAATTATGGTGTAAAGAAATTGTTAACGGCTTTATAATTGTGGAATAATAGAATTATGTACAAGTTTCCAAAAGAAATAAGATATGTGGGGATTTAGATAATTAACGGAGTAATCGTCTAGACAAGAATAGAAAAACAATGTAAAAATATTATCAGGCTTTTTACACTAGAAAATAATAATGAAAATAAAGAGAATTCTATAAAAAGGATATACCATGGAATAATGCAAGACAAGAAAAGGAAATACGTAGATAAGCTATATTTTCATGAGGGAGCAAAGAAATTGGAAAGTAACAAATATTAGAAAGGAAACCCAAACCCCTTCTCTCAAGGACTATTCCCTCACTTCCTCTCTACCCTCTTGGTGGTAATCTTTAGGGTTTTCTTAGGACCTATGTATATAAGGACCGGAGTCCTTGTCTGTTATAGGGGCACACATATTTTAAACACCACGAGCCTTAGTTCTTATCCATCATACTACCCCCTTGTTCCTAGTTGGATGAGTTGATAAGGCAAAAATTCAAAGGGGACTCTATTTCTTCAAGAGAAAAATGAAGCCGAATAACATCTCCTCCCCCAGTTCCTTTCTCCCTTGACCAACAATCATGTCAGGGTTTCCATGCAGGTCAAGGCGGGGTAATTTGAACAACAAGTGATGGACCCTGACCATTTTTAAGGGTTTATGAACTCCAATGATGGCACATCAACTTCGCTAGGGAACCCAACCACTTTGTTGACCTTCCATTTGAGTCAAGGAGGTGACTCCATGAAGAGGTCACATCTTTGGTGAATGTTTTCACTGACACGAAGTTGTGTCTTGCAGCCTTGAAGGCTTCTAGCTAGATGAGCACTCTTCAACTCATGAGAAACTAAAGAAGGAATCAAGACCTCTCCCCAACTATCCATCCCCGAGACACGAAGCTGATCGTTGTTGCACTCAACTTTTGTGGCATCTGTGTGTCTGGTGTGCCCGAGCGAGAGTGGCCACCAAACAGAGGGGGAAGAAGAAACATAGAGGCGATCCTACCAGCGTGGCAAGTAAGGAGGAGTTGAGGCGATGCTTTGGAGGTGGTTGGATAGGTTACTAGATCCCTTTTCTACATTGTGGGTCTCCAACAGAATGAAGATGAGAGGAGGCGAAAGCCTCAAGGCAAGCTCAAGTACCTTGCCAATGAGGGGACGGAGGAAGGGAGAGACGGCTCTCCATCAACGTTAAGAACCCATTAGGGTTTCCAGTGGTGAAGAGGAAGAGAATAACATGTACATGAAGGTGGGAGCATCTCCTAGACTGTAGAGAGGGCTAGATGAGATGAGGTGGCTTAGGGCGGCACGCTCCCAGTCGGGCAGAAGGAGAGGTTGTCACCCTCCGACGACAACATCATCTATTGCGAGAAAGCACAGGCACGTGAGGGAGATGACACAGATCGAGCCCTTCCAAGTCACTACCAAGAGTAGGCGGTCTAGGGAGAAATCATGTGGGTCTTAGGTCAATCCACAAACTCAGTTGTCTGAATATAAAGAAATATAATTCATTGATGTGAGCTTCTGTGATTGACTAGTTTATATTCATCTCGCAATAGAAGTAGTAATTGCTAGCATGCTTCAAAATTAGACAAGTAATATATGAAAAATGATCAAAAAAATGAGAAGAACCCAAATAAAATATAATTGAATCCTAAATATGCTTCCTATTTTAAAAAAAGGGTTTAATTTGTGATTGAGTTGTGATTAAAGTATAAAAAAAGTAGATTTGAACACTGGCATAATTGAAAACATTAAAAGCACTTCTTTTATGTTAAAATTTGATCTTGTTTTATATAATGACAACTAAGATGATGATGATGGAAATGATGATATGATAATTTGAGGTTCTAAAGTGCCTAATCACATATAATGAATGCTTAGGGTTTCAAATGTGAATAATCACGCATATGAAGAATCAAGTCTTAAGGATCTTGTCTTGACATGTTGTTTTTTTGGTCGGTAAAAAACTTTGTTACTAAATTTTGATGCCAAAACTTTGGGTACAAGAGAACTTGCGCCCCCATTACAACCAAGGTGAGTAAACACCCCAACAACAAAAGAAACAAAAACTGAGATAGACTAATCTGCTAAGACTGACCTAATAACTGGAAAGAGGGGAAAAACCCAACCCTGCTAGAACATGCAGATACTCAAAGATACACAAAGAAAACAATTATAAGCTACACAAGCCAACACTGGCATTTGGCTCAATCACTGAAAGTGTGACGACATGAGCAACTGAATAGTAACTTCAGAACCATTGGAAATCACAAGAATAGAAGAGCTTGTAGCTCTGCCCCCTCTTCAGCCCAACCCCTCATGATGCATAGAATGCATCAAGGCATGACGTCAAGCACCTTGAAGGGGTTACAAATCAGCTATAGAAGAGTATCCAAGATGCAGTACAGGGTCCTTCCATTAGCTAACCGTCGATAACTGTCCTTGATTTAGACACCTACCTTTCCTCCACTGGCATTAGAATCATTCCCTGAAAGTGTGGGTTCCAAGTAGGTATCCAACCCCTCTCCATTAGTCGACAACCAATTGATTACTGGGAACCTGCATTGTCCATCTTCACGCAACAGTAGGGGGATTCAAGGAGAGGAAGAAGAGAAATCTGTCCCCCTTTGAACCCAACCCCATGCAAGCCACATGTTTGCATAGTGACCCATCCTCGAACACCTAGAGGGCATTCGAACTAATGGCTCCATAGGAGCACACACAATGTGGGAGAGATTGGAATATGCCCCCCGTCACCACCAATGGGCAACGAGGATTCCATGGAGGAATATAGCATAACAGACTAGTGGGATCACAGCGGCAGAGGGGACAACAAGCTTCTTCCTCATTTGCACCACAACACCTCATCCTCCCAACATCTGGTGGTGAAGCTATACTTGAAGAAGGAAGAAGTGCCCTCTACTCTTTCCGGGATCCCCGAACTGAGGGCACCTCTAAGAAGGAAGCATCGTTGCTACTGTGTTAGGGTCAAAACCCCAGAGAAGGGGACAACCTGAGCACAAACTTGGAGAAGGGAGGTGTCGTCAGGGTGGACTTGGAGGAGAGATCGAGTCCTAGCCTATGGCGAGCCACCCAACATCATCATGGTCACTGAGACAACCAATGAGATCGTGGACGAGAAGGCCTACACTACCCTGGACGAACCAAAACTTGCTTGGAGAGAGGAGAAAGGGGTGCCTGAGAAGCAAGGGCAAGGAATCCCTTTGCTACACCTACAAAGATGAAGTAACAAGCATGGATCCCCAGATCTGGGATTGGAGGCTCTACTCCATCAGTCACTCTTGAACTAGGTGGAGGTTGATCAGATCGATAAAGTTGAACCGTAGATCAGTGCCATGCTTCTCACAATGCTCCATGTCCCCCCTTCCTCTAGATCAGTCGAGGAGAAGACCCCAACCACACCTTAACTCCAGGGATCCGCACCAACTTTGACCGGACCTTGCCGTAGATGCATGGATTCCAGGGGGAGGAAAGCGCCAAGGAAATGCTCCCTCCCCCCAGCGGCGGCCTCTGGGAGAAATCTAGAGAGAAGGGAGAGCGGGTGCCCTAGAGAGAAGGGAGAGCGGGTGATATGTATTGATGTGTTTTTAATACACTAAATCTGATGTAAGTGTTCATAACACAATAATAAGCTACATTTGATAATCTTGACTACACCTAATATGAATAAGGGTTCTTGAGCTATAAAATGGTAATCATGGGAATCAGTGTTTCGAGGCATAACCCTAATGGTAACTCGATACCATGGAAGCGTAAACCCTACATTAGAGACGAGTAGGATTTTATCTAATTAAAATGATGGTGACACTTTAGGAATCATATTCATGAAGATTAAAATATGGATTGCTTGATTTGATTATTAATTGGATAATATGCTTTTAGTGTATTCCGCATAATGATCTATATGGCTCACCATCACGGTACATGGTTATGATTATGTGGACTTGGAATATAGTTTGTCGATTTTTTACATGATTTTCAATTCGATGAATAAACTTCTAGTTGTTAATTTAATTCATGTTCAACTATAATGCCAATATGAGTATCACATAAGTAAATGATAATATTCTAAACCCTAGGCTGACAAATATCATGGGGTGATGCACACAACCCCTAGATGGAATAGTAATCATGCCCAAGATAATATATCCAGTAAGGGTTAGGATATGTAAATAATATATGAGTTCTTATTTTAAATATTTGATGATTATTATGTGAACATGTTAGTTGCACACATTGTGGTTTCACCCCACGTACATAGTATATTACTATGCTGGTCGCATTTCGTTTATCAACGTTTTAGGTATATGTTTTGCGTGATAAAATACATGAAGTATGAGATGAAAGATATCAAAAGTATTAAAGCTATACCAAGGAGGACTAGTTAGACTACAATAGGTCTTAGTTCCATGAGGTATATCATTTTACTATTTGTAAATGATATTTGAAATTCAATTGAAATTATTTTCTATTATTTGTTATTTAACTAATCTAGATCCTTGGGAATATAGGTAATGTCTCTTAACTTGAAGGTCTTTCATTAATTGGGGGATGCAAAAAGTGAGGTCATTACATTTGGTATTAGAACTCTAGATTTTTCAAATAATATTTAACAGTTTATAATTTCAAGTAATCTGTAGAAATATAAGGGAATTATTATGGCATTTTCTAAAGACAATGGTGTCTAGAAGGGACCATGACTGGGGGCTGGCAATATTTTCCTCCACACTGCTAGTCGGCTTATGAGGACTCCCAGACCCGTGCATCCTTTTTGACCAACTTCAAAAGATTTTTCCTAAAATAAAATACCTTTAGGTTTACTTCTCATCTTGGTTCGTCCATTTCTCATCCACTTGCTTAATAAACCCTAAAAGAATAGTTCTCTCCTCATCTGAAGTTAGGGTTTTTGAGAAGATGTAGGATTAAGGCATCATCTGCCGATTAATGCACATGTAAATGTGGAATTAATATTAGAATAATAAAGTACATATGGAAATAAAATGTGCATGTATAGGGGAACCACGAATGTACATGTAATAGGGAATTAATAAGATACAAGTGATGTGGAAATAATAGTGTACATATAATGCGCCGATAGTAATGTAAATGAAATATGGAAATAATGAATTAATGGGCTACAAAGATAATCTCTAATGGAGATGGGTTTGAGTTGAGAAAACTCTAGTGAGTCAAGGGACATGGAAACTCTAAGAGCTGGGGTATAGTACCTGACCCTAACTCTAAAACCCTAATCATAAATAATGAGAATGGTGTGGTGATATAAAACTAGCCATATGAATCTAATAAGGATAAGAGGAAAGAGAGAATATAAATGTTTATTGTAATCCATGCATGAAGGATGCATGTGTAAGAATATGAATATAAACAAGTTAAGTGACTTAGTCTCCCTTACATGTGTGCATGTAGAATAAGATATTAACAAGAAAAGTTTTAAGAAACTTATGAAGAACAAGTTATATTATATAACTTGCTCAACTAACTTTGATGGATGTATGGAATACATGTGGGATGTTTGATTGGTGCTATCTAATCACCTTGGGCCAAGAGGGCCTATGTATGATAGGTCACTATGGTGGACACTGATCTGGCCTAGAAAAGATAATCACCTTGGACAACGGCCTATGTATGATTTCAACTATAGTGATAGGTGTTTGGGCAATGGCTTATGTATGATGTCCGCTGCATGTACTTACCTAGAGAGTGGGTTTCCCACATGAATACTACAAATAGGGAGTTCCCATAGAGAATAAGTGAGAAGTTAGAAAGAATATGCATGAGTATATACACAAGAAACATAAGTAACCAATGGTTTTATATATGAAAAATACAAATCTGAATATAACTTGCTCGAACCCCTCATGCTATCTCTGGAAGTTTGGATGACTATGGTCAATCCCCTGGAGGGGAAGAATAGAAAAGATCAAGCCCCTAGAGGGGAAGATCATAGAATGTCATGCCCCTGGAGGGGAAGGTAGACATAGTACCAAGCCCATGAAGGGAAAGATCAAGAAAGGTCAAGCCCTAGAATGGAAAGCTGACATAGGAACCAAACCCATGGAGGGAAGGTGGCCTAAGTCCACTACATGGACAAATCCCATGAGAGAGTATCCCAGTGATTGAGCAAACAACAGTTGAGAAGTTATAATAATAAAAGCAATGCATAAAGATGAAAATGTGAAACCTTTAGGGTTAGTGTGACAAACTGGAATGGGTCAACCCAAGAGTGGGAAGATGACCTATGGGGGAGGCAAAACCTTAGACCATGTGTTTAGGTTGTGGCTAGAGAGCAAAACTTCCTCCTATGAGCCAAGAAGGAACCCTAGAAAGTAAGTTGACTAAATAAATGTAAAGATTAAGGTAGCCATGAACGTAGCCTAATTTAAAAGATGAAAGCACATATATTGAGTATGACTCTTTGAACCCAAGTATGGCATCTCTGAGCAACAAGAGGAAAACTCACTATGGAAGTGGCTGACCATATGAGACCGAGCCCGAAAAAGAAATGGTGCCATGAGTCCAATGAGGAGACATAATGTGAATAATGAGCATTATAAGAGATGTAGGAATCCAGTTTAAAGAATTGCATACAAAAATAATGTGATAATGATGAACCATTGGGAAGGATATATCCCTTGGGGGTCCTTCCTTCGAGTTGGGATGAGGAGAGCAGAGACGGGCACAGAGACATTCCTCCATCCGCTCGGGACTGATGCGGCTAGCCGTGGCAGTCATATATTTCGGATGAGAAAGATCCCCAAGTCAATCCTAAGGTCAAGTAGGGAGTATTAAAGGTATATGGACTGATGGGATTAGGAGTTGATTGTTCCTTGAATGCATAAGACCATTTGGTCAGGAACTAACAACTACATTTTCCCAAGGCCCATTCCTTAGGAGATTAGCTACCTTCATGATGTTCATGTAGCCAATGGGTGAATGTGAGGAGCACTTCCTATATGCATAAAGATGATATCACTCTAAAAAGTACCTATACCCATAAAGATGTCAAGGAAGTGGCTAAGGCTCAAAGTACCTGAGGTGTAAAATGTAAAGGATACAAAGAATTCATGCAATAATGAAATCTTGAAAGGAGTTGTGTACAAACTTTAGAGTGAAAAAGGCATTTGAATTCATGAAATATAAGAATATTGTGGAGTTAAAAACCATGTATGCTTTAGAGTCGTATTGGAAATGATTCAGCCTAAAATGAGAAATTACATGGCAATGTGTGGATATATCATCTCTACTCTAGGAATGGGATCAATTTTGTATTTGGACTATAGCCAAATGCTTATTTAATCTCATTATTAGGGAGTGAGATTGGGTAGACACATGTTATGCTTAAAATGGAGATCTGAGAATGAATATATTAAGTTGAATCTTATTGACATGACCTATGGTTGGAGGTGTTACCTCACTCTTATGTGAAAATAAATGAGTAATAGGTTAGAAACCTAGGTGAAAAGATTGGTTGAATTGAATTCAGGTACCAATTTTAGTAATAATGTGAGGAATTTTCTTATCAGTAAAGGATATCTAAATAGGGTTGCTAACCCAAAGGATTGAAACTAGATAAGTTAACATTTACCACTAACCTTACAAAGTTTTAATTTTGGAGACAAAATTCATTTTAAGGAGGGGTGAATGTTATATCCCCAATTTTTGTAAAATTGAATGATATAAATGTAAAGCATGATCTGATAAATAATCTTCCCCAATGGTATTATTGGTGGAATAATAATATGGATCTCTTTGATAGTATGGGTTCTTGTAGCATGAGTTAAACTAATAGAAGAAATTTTTAGTATTTGGTGGTTTGCAAAAATCCAATAAGGAAGGGATTCCTAAAGTAATGGAAAATTGATATTATTAAATATTCAATTACGTGGAATTCTCTAGAAAAGAGAATTATCGTGTAAAGAAATGTTGATGGCTTTATAATTGTGGAACAATAGAATTATGGACAAGTTTCTAAAAGAAAAAAGAAATGTGGTGGTTTAGACAATTAAAGGAGTAACCATATAGCCAAGAATCGCAACACAATTTTGAAGCACCAAAAACATTATCAACCATTGTACACCTAAAAATAATAATGAAAAGAAAGAGAATTCTAGAAAAAGGATGTACCGTGGAATAATGGAAGACAAGAAAAGGAAATACATAGTTAAGCTATATTTTTGTGAGGGAACAAAGAAATTGGAACATAATAAATATTAGAAAGGAAATCCAGGCCCCCTTCTCTCGGGGGTTGTTCCCTCGCTCCCTCACTACCTTTTTGTGGTAGCCTTTAGGGTTTTCTTAGGATATATGTATATAAGGACTGGAGTCCTTGTCTCTTGGAGGGGCACATTTGTAAACAACGTGAGCCTCAGTTCTTGTCCATCGTGCTAACCTCTTGCTACTAGTTGGATGATTTGATAAAGCAGAGAGTTGAAGGGAGTTCTATTATTCCAAGAGAAAAGCCAAGCCAGCTAACATCTCCTCCCCCAGTTGCTTTCTCCCTTCACCAGAAACTATGTGGGGGTTTCCATGCAGGTCAAGGAAGGGTAGTTTCAAGAACAAGTTAGGGACCCTGTAACATCCCAAAAAAATCCAATACATAGAAAAATAATTACTTTTTGGACCTCGATGTAGTAAACTAAAGTAAATTATTGTACATTTAATATCATGAAAGATGAGTAGCATAATGTCTCTCTTATCCATTCAATGATGATGTCAATAAATGTGTTTTAATCTTGATAAATATTCAAATAAACCAAAGTTTCACTATAGGGTACTTTCTCTATCCTTAATGTAGTTCCACCACTAAGTGAGCCCTAATCAGCCTAAGTTCATAAAATAGATTTAATACAACCCTAGGTGACCTGTAATGGAAAGCACATAACTTTGGCATCAATCATAAGTCATAAAATATGCAAAATTGATACTAATATCATTAGAGGAAACATTCATCTTTTGATCATCAAATTTGGTAAATAACTATATAAAAGTGTTCTAAACCCTAATATGTGCATTTGGTCAAATTGTGAGAGTGATCTGACTTCGTTTGCCCCATTAGATCATTTAAAAAGGCTTACTATATAGTTATTAATAAATTTTAATCAAAATATGGTTAATTAATTCACCACATTATAGTCTGGCACGTAGGCCTTAAGATCCCTAATCGGGTCTGACTCCTACTCGCAGATCTTAACGTGGCTCAGAGTTACCTCCCTCACTAGGGAATACCCTAGCCAGAAGCAGCAATAGCCTAGCATATCACATAATTTGGCCTCTCTCTCTAATTAAGAAAAGGTTCCAATAATCCCATGTAAACCTTCGTAACATCTCTCCAAGCATTTTGATCCCAATTTTATTGGGATTTAATGCCCAAGAAACCCCATCTGTTCCAGACTCCCTCACTTCTCCAGTTTCCTCATCAATGAAAGACACAAGCACCGAAAAATATAAAAACCTATAAAAGAAACTACCTACATGATCTAAAGATACTCAGAAAGCGATCCCTACCATCGGTGCATCGTTCTTTCCATCCATGCCTTGCCTCCCCACTCATCCGCCATCGACGAACAAGATGGAGTACATCACCCAAGTTTAGACCTTCAAGGTAGACTCAGGCTATTGGGGAACCTTTGATGAGGTTCCAATAAGCTTCTTAGACAAGTAAGTCCCCTCCAAATAACCATTTAACAAAATACCTCTTTTTGCCATGACCTCATACCAGATATCAACTGGAAACAAACCTGCCTTTTCTTAAGGTTTTTCTCCACAATATGCTTTGGTTTTGAGTGAAAACTCATCGTGTACCCTTGGTTTGGCATGCAATGCAATTGCCTTTGTCATACCCTCACCACCTCGCAGCCATCGCAGAAAGCCTTCTGGGTGTTTCTGGCCACCTTACAATCTCATTGTGGTCTCATTGAATTCAACAAGGAGATGGGGAAGAATACTTCTCGATCGGTTTCTCGCATCATCTCACAATGTAAGAAGTGGGACCCTAGAGGGGAACCATTCCCTACTAGAAATAAAAAGGCAACATCCCTTGAACCAAACACCTCATAAAAATTTTCACCAAAGGGATGAAGACCACTTCATTCAACATGTATGTATCAATCATAGTGATTAGTAGTAGAAAATATCATTATCTACCAATTTACAAAGCTTGATAACAAAATACATCACTCCACCAAACTTGGGTTTCCAAAAAGGAAAACTAAACATATAAGACAAAGATCAAGTCGAGAGTCATCTAACCACCTCTTCAAGTCTCCCAAAAGCTCAGCTACAAAAGTTGATGTCAAAGTTCACCTCTCTTTGATCTAACCTGGGGTTGGAAGCATACCCCACAAAATAAGAGAAGAAAGAGAAACATCAACAAAAATTTGGTATGTGCATACTAAAGAAAACTTGAACAATATTGTGAAATAAAGGGAAACAAATATAATGGCTTCCCATAGAAAAGACAAGGACTATCCAAAGAGGGCATACAAAGAAGAGAAAAACAATAAAAGAGATACTTGCCATAACCAAACAAATAAAATTGTTCCATACTAGCACATATATAGGATTAGGGCACACACCATAACCATACACCTGCATGCATATGAGATAAACATATCCCTAGAGAAATATAAAGACAAAGGTGGCCAAGGCTTCACATCCTTGAAACTTGATAGAGAATGACACACTTCCAAACTCCCAATATATAAAGTTGTGTTAAGGCTTCACATCCTTAAAACTCAGGTATGGGGGCACCACCACCTCCATCCCAAAAATAGCAGGGGCACATGCCCAAAAACCAATGCAATTACACTAATCTAGTGCTACTGAATCACATAGTATTGAATATGTAGAGGCAAGTAAACAGTATAGTCAGAATTATACAATGTTGACATCACACAATGGACAACACAAACATATAAACATCCACTTCAAAGTGGGCACATATCATTATATAACACCAACATGTACCAAGGCACAAGATAGATATCAAGAGAATATCCAAGTCCATAACTAGCAAGATAGTTCACACGAACCATGATATCAAGAGAATAGACATATGTGCAGGCCAAAGTCAAAAGAATGATAAGATAGGTGAATTTCTCAACATGGAGGAATAGGGGATACAACATACCCCAACTTCAGAGTCTACTCTGAACAAAGACAAGTCTACGTCCAAGCCTAGGCCTCCAAAGAACCTATGATGCATATATGTGGAATTAGGGTTAGGGTTCCATTAATTATTCAAAACCCTAAAAACACTTTTTTATTATTGGTGAAAATATCAAACCCACACCATATTTTAGTTTATGTCATTAAGAGCCCAAAATATATTTTATTATATTTTTATGACTTATATATGATTTGTTATGAATTTTACCAGATATTAACCAATTACATCACTCATTAATATCTAATTTTATTTAAACATCACAATAAGGTGTCAAGATTATTATTAACAGATTTAACTTCTTTTTCGTTTTATTAACTATTTATGCATATTTTTCTAATAAAGGAATAATTAGTTATCGATTTTATAAAATTGACAAATCAAAAATTAAGAAAATATCGACTCAGACAAAAGAAGTGAGAAAGAGAATAGAGAGAGGGAGAAGCCACATTGGACTGGGTTGACCACTCAGAGACCCCATGTCAGTGGGAACTCAACCAGCTCAGTGTGTCTCACACAAAACAACAGAGAAAAGAGTGGGAGAAAATACAAAAAAGCCCTTCATTAGTAAAACTAATATGAAGATAGAAGAGGGGTAGAGAGGGGAAAACATCGGGAAGCATGTTCCATCACGATCAGGATGCAGAAACCGAGTACTGCGAGGAGGTCTTTGAATTGGAGAGCACAAACTAGAATAGATCGAGTGATAGGTTCAACATGAACCTTGTTCCAAAATCACTGATGAACTCAGAGAGCAAAAACTCAGCGAAAATGGTCAGTTGTAGCTCGACAAGTACCCTTCACCATTACTGGAAAAACTTGAGGACTTGGGCAGAGAAAATAAGCCAACGATGAACCAAATGAAGAGTGGAGGATGAACAAGAATCTAACACCAGAACATAAAGCCCAAGGAACCAGCGAAGAGATAGACTATAAATTACTAATTATGGTGATGAACAGAAATCAGAAGAAAGGGGCAAAATGTTTTTACCCACTAATCACTCAAATAGAGAACTCTCGAAGCTCTCTGACACCTCCATGAATCGAACCACACCAAGAATAGGCACCACCAAGCACCAGAACCCACCGTCAAGGTCACCAATGCCAAGAAAAGGAAAACAGAGTAGGGAGATGGGGTAGCAGGGAAAACCTGAGCAAAAGGATGATGGCAAGGTACTACATGGTGATCAGGGGTTGAAGGGAAGGCAATATTTATAGGTGTTGGATATGGGTTCAACAAGGAATACTTTGTTGGGTTTTAGGGGAGGCAGAGAAGGCAGCGGAAACAAAATTTCTCCTCCCCAAACCCAAAATAAGGAAACGCGTCAACGTCTATACAATAGGAAAAGATGGTTTGTGGAATCATACCTTGTCCCGAGGCTTGCTCGGCGACAATACCTCGCAGCTTGCACGGTCTTCACCTCTGGTCTTGGACGGTGTCTATGCAGCTCCTGGTTGCACAGGGACTGGTGACTCCTGGTCTCAACGAGACTGTCGGGATTGACAATTGTCCTCCGAGCGGCAGAAATCTCCCGCCTCTGAAGTAGTCCACACGGACCACATGGAACTCCAATCTCCTTGTCCCACACGGAATTGGAAGGATTCTCACCCTCCTGTCAGCATACTAGTCATCGACACACTCTCCTGCCACCAGTCGCTTTCTGCAGTTGTCTTTCCCTTGTTGTGCCTCCCTTATCGGGCAACACTTGCTCGGGCTCTCTCTCGGTTGCCAAAACCAGAGAGAACGACAACTTTACAGAGCAAATGGTTGCAATGTGTTGTTCTTTGAGAAGCCCCCCAGACCCCTATATATATAGGAGGGTCATGGGATAGGGTTCTCTATCCCGGGCAATGCGGGACTAAAGCAGGAGTAGAAGGGTTCAAGATTTTCCACAAAAACAACCAACTGTGCAACCTGAACCGATCGTTTCATTTCTGAAATGGTCGGTTGGGGACCTGAGCCGGTCGGTTGATACCTCAACAGATCGGTTGGGACCCATGAAACAGTCGGTTCACTTCTGAACCGGTCAGTTCGTGGTCCGGGTCAGTTCCCGATTGACTTTTCTTCTTTTGTTTCTAATCGGTATCAAATACCAATCCTTGTTCCAATCAAATTGGGCAAGTGAAACGAAAGGATGTTTCTCACTAATCTTACTTTCCCAACTTGCTTGGTTGCAACAGTTGAACCGATCATTTCAAAACTTGAAGTGATTGTTTCACCCTATCCATGAGCCGATCGACTCACCACCTGAGCGGATCGGTTCACCAAGCTGAGCCGATCGGTTCATCACATGAGCTGATCGGTTGGGAGTGCAGATTGTGCAGAATCAATCAATTGTAGTTTCAATCAATCCAATACTCTAATCAATCAGTCCAACACCTTGAACATTATGATACTGAGCTATCAATTAATTGAGTGTTTAATTGAACTACTAAACTCCTTTAGTAATCAATCTAAACATTGTTTGTGGACAAAACTCCTCTTCTAGGTTAAATGCTATGTGTGTGACCCTGCAGGTCCATTTCACGTTGGCAGTGAAAGTCCATAACACTTATGAATTCACAAGCAAAGAGCGGTGCCTAGTCACACATCAGTGCTACCCAAGTGAAATAGAAAGTTGGAGAACAACTTTCAATCCTACAATTCGTGAATGGTGTTACAATGAATGTATAATTCCTTTGTCATTGATATCCCGAATGAACTCGAGGCATGGAACAGTCATCCTGTCAACGTTCATTCACTTTTTTGATCTCAGAGTAGATTGGAAGAGATATGTATGACATCAATATCGCATACTGATTCACACATGCATGCACGCCTTTCTCAATCCTACTCATCAAGTGGCCATGGATATCAAACTTCCTCAGGAGGGACAAATCCCATATCTATCACTCACCCCTCAAAAGCCCCATGTGTCAAAGCCACCCAATCATCACCTTTATAACAACCCATGTTTCAGGACTGCGTTTGATGATGTCAAAGTGTGCCCAACGACATGTGTTGAGTGTAGTGATTTCAGGTTAAAGAATCACACTCACCACCATCACTGTGAGTATTGACTGTGACTACCATGTCATGGTTCCATGTGTCAAACTCACGGTGGGTCTGTCCAGTACACTTATTCTCTAACAAGTACCTATGTGTTTGGTTTGATATCTCTATATCATGACTAATGAGATTCTGTCATCAACCAACACCACAATCTAGTCTTGTGTGTCATTGCTGTCTATCTACCTTCCACAATGACATCCGACTAGGGACATAAAAAGAATGCACAAAATCTTAGCATTTGTATGATCTCATCGTTCATGTCCTTAACCTGAAAGCATATGTCATTGAGTATTGTCATTCTCTAGATATTCAATCTGTTCTATCACTATCTCATATGTCTGAACAAGAAAGAATTGGAAGCTTTCCTTTGATGTTTATCAAATCAATCTTAATGTATCCCACCAATCATCCCATGATTGGCTCTCAGGGCATACATACCAACAGACTCCCACTTGCACTGCAAGCCAATCACCCTTGCATCATATTCATAGTGATCTTTAAACATGTCCCACATGTTACTGTGCTCTAGTGCTAACATAGTGAGTTATGGCAACACCTTGCCACAGTCAGTATTAATTGCATGTCTCACATCTCTTCATTGTATGAGATGGAGTTGCCGTAATATGTGATCTAGTATTCCTTTGCTAACCTTTAGCCATATTGCATGATCAAGGATTCCATACTTGTCATCAATGAGTGGAATATCTATAAGTTCATCTCATGAACTTCCATATCCATATAGTATCCACTGCTGTTCTCCAACACATAGATACTCGACATTTCCTTTTAAATGATTTTATTGGAACACTTCCAATTATCAACAAACTTTCACTTTTATATATCCTATATATTTTGCGATTAATTTTCTGTCCTTTCGGAAGTTTGCATCAATGTAACTCTTTACATTGAACTCCTCCTTATCTCCATAGAACTAGTACTTCACAAGTCCTTATCAAGTTCTCATGGTATTCCAATAACAGACATACACTCATCATGTCTCACATACGAGTTATCAGGATGAGCACATCATATTGCCATGTCCTACATACAAGATGATGAATGCATTTTGTTCTTGCCATGTTGATGCATGAAAGATAATGGGATGATTACATACATGATAGATCCATATCTATTCTTAGTGTTCCCATTCTTCATAAGAATTGGACACTTGGCCTTGGGATACTAACTCCAGGTAACATGGACAAGTTTTCTCCCACTGAATCTGTGCATACTGAACCCTTCAGTACAGATTTCCAATTTATGCTTTCTCAAGAGGTTTTCGAGAACTGTCTCTATAGATCTCTATTCCTATCTCATAGGAAACATCTCTATCTTCCTTAAAGATAATTTCCACTTTTTGATTTCCATTCTAGAACATTTCTATTTCACATCAACATGTGGAATGTGAACACGCTCCCACTAAATCACAGATCCCTTCTTTATCTTTGGCATATCAGTCAAACCCTTTGACTATATTATCAAAGTAAAGATCCAATTTTGAGTTGCTTGTACTCAATCAATCACATTGATTATTCCATTGTAACTTATATACTTCATTTGCATTAGTGGATTCATAAACCTTATAGGTTGTGTCACGTACACATCCTTGTTTTATTCCTCATAGGAATGTGGTTTTAGTATCCATATGCCAAATGTCTTAGTCATTAAGTTGCAATCAACAAGCATCATCCTTCTCAAAATGTTTTCCATGTGTCTTAACACTTAAGACTCATTTGGACTTATGGATTTCATCCAATGGGTGCTACCATCAAGGTCATACCTTATGGTTCACATGGATGTCATTTAGGATGCAATGGTCATAAACCATAACTCAAAATTTGGTTCCTCATTTTCATCTAGATAGTTGACTCATCACATGAACAAATCATCACATAGATAATTGAGGTGTAAGGATATAAGAATTCACAACCCTTGTGATTCTTAATTTCTTTTATTAGTGAGGGCTATTCTTTTATTAAGAAGAATTCAGTTATTTGATAATCATTCTCTAACTCCTTAGAGTATGATTCCTTCTTGATTTAGACATCACCATGCCTTAATCATGAGTGCACTGTGATACACTATCATAATCACTCATAAGGATCTCAAACATCTGGTCCAAGTATTTCATTCATTGATCTTATCAAGAATCAACACTTTACCAAATTTGCACTTCATCTATGATAATCTTGAACACTTCAAGATATTCATATTGGTATTTCTCTAAACACCATTTGAAGTATTAGCATTTGTTCCAATAGGTATGTAAATACATCACATGTATCATACCTAATAGGATAATCATTCTCCCACTTCCTTTAGTGAAGATTGATTAATCATGTCCAAGATATTCATGTCTCTTACTGGTTCTTCTAACCAAAAGAGTCTAGATTTATCCATCACATGGACACTAGAAATGAATTTCTCATGATTGATGCTAATTTGATTGTTTGAGTTATCTATAACTTTTAGGTATCATTTTATCTTATGCATATCAAATACCATAAGATAAACAAGGCATTGCCACAAAGATCATATCTTTAGAAATTGAAACATCTCTTTATTGATTGCCATCATTGTCATACAATATGCAAAAATCAAGAGTTTCTATCTATTGGCAAATATGAAAGAGCAGTTCATAACTATATTACATGCCTTTTAGGCTGAAAATAAACTAAAGTACTCCTATCTATGGAGGCAACACTTGCCCCATTTATTGAGTGCTTTACACTTTACATCTGTGTATCATATACCTCAAAAGTGTTACAAGTTTACTTTCATGACACCTTTAAGTAGAGACGTTTGTCGCCTCCTTCTTCTTTTGTTCTTCCAGATAGAGAGGACAATTCCTTTTCCAATGTCTTGGCTTTTGACAATGGTGGCAATTGCCTTTCTTGGTCACGCCTCCCTTGGCCTTGAGAGCTGAAGTCGACTTGGGCTCCTGGGTAGCATCAGAACCTTTCTTAGCTTTTCCCTTGCCCTTGCGCTTGGAATTGCCTTTCTTGTTTGTGATCACCATCACAGACTTAGGCTTGTCCTTCTTCATCTGTGTCTCAGCTATCCTCAACATGCCCAACAACTCTGACAGTGGCCTATCAAATTTGTTCATGTTGTAGTTCATCACAAACTGGTTGTATGATACTGGTAACGATTGCAGTATCAGGTCAGTAGCCAACTCTTGGCTCAGTAGAAATCCCAGTCTTGTCAGGTTCTCCACATACCCAATCATCTTGAGTGTGTGAGGACCAACTGGATCTCCTTCTATCATGACACACTTGAACAGTGCCCTTGAGACATCATATCTCTCTTGCCGTGGTTGATCTTCATACATGTTCCTGATATGCTGAATCATCTCAATGACACCCATGTTCTCATGTTGTCTCTGCAACTCGTGGTTCATAGAGCACAACATCAAGCACTTTGCATCAATGGCATCATCAGAATGCTTCTTGTAAGCATCCCTTTCTGCCTTTGGTGCATTAGGAGCAGGTTCCTCTGGAATTGGAGTATCCAGGACATTGAGCTTTCGCTCTTGAGTGAGAACAATTCTCAATGTTCTATACCGATCGTGGAAGTTTGTCCCATTTAGCCTATCCACCGATCGCAAAGAAAAGTGATTGCTGTTTGTTGTCATTTGTACTACAAAAGGAAATATGCAATTTTAGTCCAAAAACTCATTTTTGACTTATTTGATTGATTTGAAAAGTTGACGATATAATTAGGCCTTTAATTATCAGTCCCACTATTTTACTTCAAATTGATAGCCCTCACCATCGATTCAGAAGATTGCAGCGTACAACCTTCTAGTGGGCAAGATCCTAAAATCCTCTAAGTCATGGGCTAGCTTGGGCTGTCACCCACAACTTAGATCTCTTAGGTAGGCAACTCTTTCCAATTGCATCATATGCAATTCTTGATAAGATTTCATATGCAACTCCTTGCCATGATCATCTCCATGCCTCAAGGTGCTAGATCCTATCTAGGTCACCTTTTTAAGTCCGACCAAAAGCCAACACGATGAATATACACCCTGCTTGGGCAGACCCACATATCCATCCTTCACACTTCCACGAGATAGACGGTGCACCACACGTGGGCGTGCCCACACTTGGTCGATCAAGCTTTTCACATGTGTCACATTTGGAAGGCATCTAAAACTTAATATTTAATGAGGGATTTGGTTTTATATACATATACATATCCAATCACCACAATATATAGTATGTATCATATACATGTTATATCCCACAGAAAACATGTGAAACGATTAAAGCAATGATTATGGCCATCCTAATGTGATTCCTCGAGCCAAGAGGAATCACGGTCATGTAGGTCTACATCACATGCAACCTGTACAAGATGAACTCTGTGCCTTGCCTTTTTGGGTTTGATCAACTCATTACATGGCTGATCGGCTTGCCATCAGGTCGGTCGACTGGGTGCCACCAGCCGATCGGTTGGCTCCTCCAACATGGCCGCCACCTGCTCGTCTCGCTCCTCGAACCGATCATCAACCGATCGGCTCACTCCTTGAACTAATCATCGGTAACGTCAACTGATCAGTTCACACCTTGTACCAATCATCTCAGCTGTCGTCAGGATGTCCTCTGTTCTTTGACATAACAAGAAATTAAATTCTATCCTATTTTATATTGTAAAAGGAGAAACCTCGAGTTACATTTGAGGGGAGCAAAGGTAGGAAAGAAATCACGAATTATTTCGAGTTACATCAGGAATAAGAGAAAGGGAATTGGTGCGTAGGCCGAGATGCAAGCAACCACATACAACCATACACATATAGGGTTTATTGGCGATAACCACGCTATACATCCACCACAAAAATCGTTTAAGGGTGACGTGTATCGAGTGCATTAATATTACATATCATATATGTATATTGGGATTTGTGGATTTAGGATTGGACATGCATAAATCCAATATTATTCGCATCATATGCAATAAATAAAGGCGACAAACCAAAATCGATCACATCGATAATCCTAAAGTATAGAGCAGTTGACATGGCTCTGATACCACTGTTGGGTTTTAGGGGAGGCAGAGAAGGCAGCGGAAACAAAATTTTCTCCTCCCAAAACCCAGAAAAGGAAACGCGTCAACGTCTATACTATAGGAAAGTATGGTTTGTGGAATCATACCTTGTACCGAGGCTTACTCGGCGATAATACCTTGCGGCTTGCGCGGTCTTCACCTCTGGTCTTGGACGGTGTCTGTGCAGCTCCTGGTTGCACCGAGACTGACGACTCCTGGTCTCACCGGGACTGTCGGGATTGGCAGTTGTCCTCCGAGCGATAGAAATCTCCCGCCTTTGAAGTAGTCCACATGGAACACCTGGAACTCCAATCTCCTTGTCCCACAAGGAATTGGAAGGAGTCACACCCTCTTGTTTCCGTACTAGTTACCAACACACTCTCCTACCACCAGTCGCTTTCTGCAGTTGTCTTTCCCTTGTTGTGCCTCCCTTATCGGGTAACACTTGTACGAACTCTCTCTCGGTCGCCAAAACCAGAGAGAACGACAACTTTACAGAGCAACCAGTTGCACTGTGTTGTTCTTTGAGAAGCCCCCAATACCCCTATATATAGTAGGGTCATGGGATAGGGTTCTCTATCTCAGACAATGCGGGACTAAAGCAGGAGTAGAAGGGTTCAAGATTTTCCACAAAAACAACCAACTGCGCAACCTGAAATGATCATTTCATTTCTAAAATGGTCGGTTGGGGACCCGTGCCGGTCGGTTGACACCTCAACTGATCGGTTGGGACCCATGAAACGGTCGGTTCACTTCTGAACTGGTCGGTTTGTGGTCCTGGTCAGTTCCCAATTGACTTTTCTTCTTTTGTTTCTAATTGGTATCAAATACCAATCCTTGTTCCAATCAAATTGGGCAATTGAAATGAAAGGATGTTTCTCACCAATCTTACTTTCCCAACTTGCTCAGTTGCAATAGGTGAACCGACCTTTTCAACACTTGAAGCGATTGTTTCACCCTATCCATGAGCCGATCGACTCACCACCTATGCCGATCGGTTCACCAAGCTGAGACGATCGGTTCATCACATGAGTCGATCGGTTGGGAGTGCAGATTGTGCAGAATCAGTCAATTGCAGTTTCAATCAATTCGATACTCTAATCAATCAGTCCAACACCTTGAACATTATGATATTGATCTATCAATTAATTGAGTGTTTAATTGAACTACTAAACTCCTTTAGTAATCAATCTAAACATTGTTTGTGGAAAAAACTCCTCTTCCAGGTTAAATCCTATGTGTGTGACCCTGCAGGTCCATTTCACGTTGGTAATGAAAGTCCATAACACTTATGACTTCACAAGCAAAGAGCGGTGCCTAGTCACACATCAGTGCTACCCAAGTGAAATAGAAAGTTGGAGAACAACTTTCAATCCTACAATCCGTGAATGGTGTTTCAATGAATGTATAATTCCTTTGTCACTGATATCCCGAATTAACTCGAGGCATGGAACAATTATCCTGTCAACGTTCATTCACTTTCTTGATCTCAGAGTAGATTGGAAGAGACATGTATGACATCAATATCACATACTGATTCAAACATGCGTGCACGCCATTCTCAATCCTACTCATCAAGTGGCCATGGATATCAAACTCCCTCAGGAGGGACAAATCCCATATCTATCACTCACCCCTCAAAAGTCCCAAGTGTCAAAGCCACCCAATCATCACCTTTATAACAACCCATGTTTCAGGACTGCGTTTGATGATGTCAAAGTGTGCCCAACGACATGTGTTGAGTGTAGTGATTTCAGGTCAAAGAATCACACTCACCACCATCACTGTGAGTACTACTGTGACTATCATGTCATGGTTCCATGTGTCAAACTCATGGTGGGTTTGTCCAGTACACTTGTTCTCTAACAAGTACCTATGTGTTTGGTTTGATATCTCTATATCGTGACTAATGAGATTCTATCATCAACCAACACCACAATCTAGTCTTGTGTGTCATTGATGTCTATCTACCTTCCACAATGACATCTGACAAGGGACATAACAAGAATGTACAAACTCTTAGCATCCGTATGATCTCATCGTTCAGGTCCTTAACCTAAAAGCATACGTCATGAGTACTGTCATTCTCTAGACATTCAATCTATTCTATCACTATCTCATATGACTAAACCAGAAAGAATTGGAAGCTTGCCTTTGTTGTTTATCAAATCAATCTTAATGTATCCCACCAATCATCCCATGATTGGCTCTCAGGGCATACATACCAACATACTTGAGAAATAGTAAATAGGGAGAATAAGGGAACTCCTTATCAACCAAATATTCTAACGAGAAAAACCTAAAAAATTTAGGATAGGAAGGTGCAAAATTAACTCATGATCGCGTAGGTGAAGAAATCTCGGCACACCATCACGAAATGGGAAAGTTATAGGCATCACAAGATTTGGTCTACTATTCATGCAGGGGCAGTCTCCTACCAAGGTAGGAGACTTCTCCTCCTCTGTTAGATCTAAGATCAAATGGTCGAGAATAAAAGCGAAAATACAAATCCGCGTGACAGGGAAACTTGAAAGGAAATTTTATCAAATTCAATTTTGATTAATGTGAAAATTATCTTTTTCACTCTCATCATTTATAGGATCAAATATTATCCAAATTAAGTAAAATTTTAAATAGAGGCCAGTTAATACATGTAGATTCCAAATATGAAATTATATTTTCCTTTTGAAATTTTTTAATGTGTTAAGTAAATCAAATCTCATTTTCTCTTTCCTCCTTCATTAATGGCATTAGGATTACCCAAATTTGATGAAACTTGACCCATAAGTCATATTTAATGTGTGGGATATGAATTTGCCATCCTTTTTACATATTGGAGCTGTTTGTATATTTATTTAATATTTTGAAGGTTCTACACACTTTCTCTCTCCTAATTTCACCTTTAAGCAAACTTACTCCAATTTGGAAGAAAATTCACCCAAAGGGTATATTTATTATGTAGAGTACAAATCTAAGATTATATTCCTCTTTTGGAGTTATTTATTATTTTATTTGATATTTTGGGGAAAACACACATCTTCTTTACCAAATTGAATTAAATGAATTATTATTATGTGAATAATGTGAAACCTGACTCCCAAGGCAATTGGCACCCAAGCAACACGATTTTAAAATTAGATTTCACTTTTGGGATTTCTTTTTATAATATATGGCATATGGCCAATTAGTGGCGCATTAGCTCATTATTCAACCAATTATGTTCTTATTTCCTCCATGTGTCATATGTGATTATTATACTCGATTTATTATGTTACACTTCTTGTGATACATTTTATATTTCATTATCGTCTTAATTACATGTAGTAGCTTATCCTTGTTTGGCTAAGTCAAAGGGGTCAAACTTCTAAGGTTGGGTTCTAGTTCTGGTATGTCACAACACACCATCCCTTAAAGGGATTTCATCCTCGAAATCAAAACATCCATAAGAAAACTTATCCACCACCCCGTAAAAGGGTTCATCTTATTGTATCAAACTAAACTTCAGATACAAAAGGTTCAACTATACTTCTTACATCCAACTACATAAGCATCATGAAAAAAGGAAACATAACTTGTAAATACTAATCTAAGGAACTATGGGTTAACTTGCTCTTGTTCATCATAATTAACTTCTTCACCATCCAAAGAAAAAACTCTTCTAACTTTTCTTTCCACATGTCATCCTCTATTATTGTTACCATTATTGTTGCCCTAATTTTGAGGAGGTGCTTGCGGTAGTTGTACTGGAGCTTGAACATTATGATGCTTAGGGAAATCAGGTCATGTGTCCAGGTTCATTGCAATAATGACATATCACTGGAGTACTATGATGAGGTTTTACCTGAGAACACTTTCTTGGAGGATGGTAACCATTGCACTTGGAACAATTGTCCCTTTTTTGTTCATCACCAGAGGATTTCCTCTTCTTGTCAAACTCCCTAGGTTGAAACCCTGGGTAAGATTCTACAGCCAAGGGTTTATCAACCATCTACTGAAAGGTCAAAGGTAGTTGTGGGATAAGAGCACGACCCATGTTGTAGTTGAATCCTTGCTGATATAGGTCAGCTCTATGTTCTTCACTAAGTCTAGAAGCATATCTCTCAAGAAATAGACATTTTTGCACATAAGTAGAAATAGTCATTGATCCTTGCTTCAAACTATAGAACTCAACTTCCTTTTTCTTCAATGCAGCAGTACAGATGTACTTCCCACTGAATAGAGCCAAAAACTCCACCCAAGACATGGTTGAGATGTCTCTAGTCCTTGCAATTCCATTCCACCAAACTCTAGCTAGTCCTTTAAAGACATATGAAGGAAACCTAACTTTCTGGTGTGGAGGACATGCCATGCCATCAAAAGTCCTCTCAATGGCTAACACCCAATCATCAACTTTGTCGAACATCTCCATCTCATCTTCACCCTTGAAGAAGGGTGGTTTCATTTTCATGAACTCCATGATTGAGAACTCCTTAGAATTTTTAGATACAGATGGATCTTTCATCTTCCCCACCATGGAAGTAGCAAAAGGTTGTCAAAACATAGCCAACTCTTGCTCTAGAGAGATGACTACACCCAAACCAGCAGAAGCTGAGGTCCCCTAACCAAACCTAAGGTTTTGGGGTGTCTCATAATCATATTGGTTGTCAACCGTCGAGTTATCTTCTACCATTAGGGTTTTTCCTGCACAAGGCAAGGTACTACGTGTAAGCAACCTAAGATAAAGGTAAACATACTAAGGGAGACATTTTTGAAATTGTTAGATAATCGACTGCTATCATGTTTTAAGAAGTGGGATCCCAGAGGGGAACCAATCCCTACTAGAAATAAAAAGGCAACATCCCTTGAACCAAACACCACATAATTGTTTTTGCCAAAGGGATGAAGACCAATTCATTCAACATATATGCATCATATCACAATGAGTAGCAGTGAAAAAAATCATTATCTAAAAATTTACAAAGCTTGATAACATAATACATCACTTCACCACACATGGGTGTCCAAAAAGGAAAACTAAAAATATAAGACAAAGATCAAGCCGAGGGTCATCTAACCACCTCTTCAAGTCTCCAAAAAGCTCAGCTACAAAGGTTGAAGTCGAAGTTCTCCTCTCTTTGATTGAACTAGTTGGTTGGAACCATACCCCACAAAAGAAGAGAAGAAAGAAAATTGAGCAATATTATGAAATAAAGGGCAAAAAATATAATGGCTTCCCACAGTAAATCAAGGACTACCCAAACAGGGCATAAAAGGAAGAGAACAACAATAAAAGAGATACTTTCCATAACCAAACAAATAAAATTGTTCCATAATAGCACATATATAGGATTAGGGCATACACCCCATAACCATCAACCTACATGCATGTGAGATAAACATGGCCCAAGAACAATATAAAGACAAAGGCGGACAAGGCTTCACATCCTTGAAACCTGATAGAGAATGACACACTGCCAAACTCCCAATATATAAAGTTGAGCCAAGGCTTCACATCCTTGAATCTCGGGTATGGGGGCACCACTACCATCCCAAAAATAGGGAACACACCCAAAAACCAATGCAATTACACTACTCTAGTGCTATTGAATCACATATCATGTAAAATGTAGGGCCAAGTAAATAGTATAGTTGGAATTATACAATGTTACCATTACACAATGGACAACACAAACATATAAACATCCACTTCAAAGTGGGCACATATCATTGTATAAGACCAACATGTACCAAGGTACAAGATAGATATCAAGAGAATAACCAAGTCCATAACAAGCAAGATAGTTCACACAAACCATGATATCAAGAGAATAGTATGTGTTGGCCAAAGTCAAAAGAATGATAAGATATGTGAATTGCTCAACATAGAGGAATAGGGGACACAACATACCTCAATTTCAGAGTCTACTCTGACCAAAGCCAAGTCTAGGTCCAAGCCTTGGCCTCCGAAGAACCTATGATGCATATATGGGGAATAAGGGTTAGGGTTCCATTAATTATTCAAAACCATAAAAACACATTTTAATTATTGGTGAAATAGGTTATCAAAATCACACCATATTTTAGTTTATGTCATTAGGAGCCCAAAACATATTTTATTATATTTTTTCAGACTTATATATAATTAGTTATGAATTTTTCAAGATATTAACCAATTACATCACTCATTAATATCCACTTTTATTTAAACATCAAAATTAGGTGTCAAGATTATTATTAATAGATAGATCTTATTTTTATCATTTTATTGACTAGTTTTGCTTATTTATCTGATAAAGGAATAATTAGTTATCGATTTTATAAAATCGACCAATCGAAAATTAAGAAAATGCCAACTCAGACAAAAGAAGCGAGAAAGAGAAGAGAGAGAGGGAGAGGTCATGCTAGACTGGGTCGGCCACTTAGAGCCACCCATGTCAGTGGGCACTCAACCAACTTAGTGTGGCTTAGACAAAACAATAGAGAAAATACTGAGAAAAAAGACAAAACAACCCTTCGTCGATAAAACTAAAACGAAGACAAAAGAGAAGGTTAGAGAGGGGAAAACATCGGGAAGCATGTTCCCCTACGATCAGGCCAAGACAAGTGAGTACTGTGAGGAGGTATTTGAATTGCAGAGCACAAACCAGAATAGATTGAGCGATAGGTTCAACATGAACCTTGTTCCAAAATCACTAACGAACTCAAAGAGCAAAACCTCAGCAAAAATAGTCAGATGTAGCTCAAGAAACACCCTTCGCCATAATTGGAAAAACTTGAGGACTTGGGCAGAGAAAACAAGCCAATGACGAACCAAACAATGAGTGGAGGATGAACAAGCATCCAAAACTTGAACATAAAGCCCAAGGAACCAGTGAAGCGACAGACTATAGATGACTAATTATTGCGATGAATAGAAATCAGAAGATAGAGGTGAAATGTTTTTACCTACTAATCACTCGAACAGAGAACTCTCCAAGCTCACCGACACCTCCACAAATTGAACTGCACTAAGAACAGACACCGCCAAGAACAAGAACCCACCATCAAGGTCACCGTCACTGAAAAAAGGAAAATAGAGTAGGGAGATGGGGTAGCAGGGAAAACTAGACTAAAAGGGTGATGACAAGGTACTGTGGGCTGATCTAGGGTTGAAGGGAAGTCGATATTTATACTTGTTGGATCTTGGTTCAACAAGGAAAACTCAAGAAATAGGAAATAGGGGAGAACAAGGAAACTCCTTATTGACCCAGGATTCTAGTAAACAAAATCCTAACAAATTTAGGATAGGCAGTTGCAAAATTAACTCATGATTGCATAGGCGAAGAAAGCTCGGCAAACCATCAAGAAACGGGATAGTTATAGGCATCGCAAGATTCTCTACTATTCATGTGGGGGTAGTCTCCTACTAAAGGTAGGAGATGACTCCTTTTCTATTAGATATAGGATCGAATGGTCAAGAATAAAAGTGAAAATGCAAATCTACGTGATAAGGAAACTTTAAAGGAATCTTTATCAAATTCAATTTTGATTAATGTGAAACATTATCTTTTTTCTCTCTCATCATTTAAGGGTTCAAACCTTATCCAAATTCAATAAAATTTTGCACAGCGGCCAATTAAGACATGTAGATTTTGAATATGAAATTAGATTTTCCTTTTGAAAACTTTTAATGTGTTATGTAAATCAAAACTCATTATCTCATTCCTCCTTCATTAATGGCATTAGGATTATCCAATTTTGATGAAACTTGACCCACAAGTCATATTTAATGCGTTGGATACGAATTTTCCATCATTTTTACATATTGGAGTTGTTTGCACACTTTCTCTCTCCTAATTTCACCTTTTAAGCAAACTTTCTCCAAATTGGATGAAAATTCACCCATATGCTATATTTATTATGTAGATTATGAATCTAAGATTATTTTCCTCTTTTGGAGTTATTTATTATTTTATTTGATATTTTGGGAAAAACACACATCTTCTTTACCAATTTGAATCAAATGAATTATTATTCTGTGAATAATGTGAAACTTGACTCCCAAGGAAATTGGGACCCAAGGAACATGATTCTAAACTTAGATTTCACTTTTGGGATTTCTTTTTATGAGATATGTCATATGGTCCATTAGTGGCCCATTAGCTCATTATTCATCCAATTATATTCTTATTACGTCCATATGTGTCACATGTGATTTATTATGTTACACATCTTGTGACACATTTTATATTTCATTATATGCTTAATTACATTAGTAGATTATCCTTGTTTGGATAAATAAAAGGGTTCAAACTTCTAAGGTAGGGTTCTAGTTCTGGTATGTTACACACAGATTCAGAGCTTTGACCTTGATACCAGGTGTTGTTTTGGTTTACATGTCATCACTAAAAAGATGACAAACAATCAAGGGTGGTGATTTCTAGTTTTACCCCTACATTCTTCTCAGTCGTCACACGTCCCCTTGGGCATATTTGAACTTTAGCTACCTAATCGAACTATTGACTGCATGTGTGAGCTCTAGCCAACTGTGCGACTCTGACTCGGCTAGATAGGCAGGGCCCTAACTCTATGGATAATTATTTCCCAGTGTATATTTTAGGTGAAATCTAATTGGCCAGGTTATCCCTAAATCATAGTAGTTACATCCATGATAATATATATATATATATATATATATATATATAAATACTCATTGGAAAGGGTTTTTAATGAAGAATCAGATTTTATTGTTTTCAAACTCTAATTCCATCGTATATGACCATGTTTCCTTAAAAGATCTAAATTAGGGATTAGGGTGGTGTTTAACTTGATAAATAATATAAACCACGTTATTTCAGGAACATAGGACTCATCAAGATCAAGGATACTAAGTTAGGATCTACCTTTATCTAGGTAAGCGGGTCATGCCACTATGCATATGTATTTTGTATGAATTTCGTGATTATGTATGTTTTAGGATTGATGCTTTAAATTTCCAAGTTAATGAAATTACGATAATGATGATGCCTCATATTTTAGTATTGCATGTTGTTTGCTATAATCATAATGTCTTATGCATATCATTAATGATCATTAGTTTAATTTGACGCTCATGTAATGAATAAGAAATTCAAGAAAGAATCATGTAAATCATGTAATGTTAATGTCAAGATTAAGAGGGAGAAATCCCATGATGATTAAGATAATGAACCTAAGTTGTGAATGGTTCCTCTTTATGTTATTTTCTCTTTATTGCATTGATGAGCACTTTGGTGCAACTAAGATGAGCCTTAACTGGTCTGATGAGCACTTTGGTGTAATTATTGGATGAGGACAATTTACATTCATGGCTAGATAATAACAATGATGTTAATAATTAAGTTAAGAGAATTAAGTAACTTATTATATGTTTCTCATAATGATGTACCTTTATGGTCATTATGGGATTTGCAGAAATGATGAGCTTTCCGAGCATGATATGCCGCACATGGGCAATGATGGAGAGAACACATATAATAATGTTTCTTAATTCATTGATGTAATGAAAGATAAAGCGTAATGGTAATTCATAATGTTAAGTCATGTCAAGTTTATTTCAATTCAATCATATGCTTATTTTTAGTTCTTATAAATTGCATAATGCGGCTTACTTATGTTGTTGCTTTGTTTCGCATAGCTGTAGGATGAGATGTCCCTAGATCAAGGAGAAAGAGGGAACTAAGGTGATCCCATCAATGTAAGTGACATTAAAGGAGTCTTTACCTTGGTGGGGTTCCATCTGCCACTAAGTAGATTCTTTAGTCTAGTTTATCATTCCATGTTTTAGATTTTCTTAGCCTACATGTATTAGGCTTGGAATTAGGATGAGATAATCATGTTTTCCCCTTTCAAAGAACAATGTATGAATCTATATTTACAGTTAATGCATGGTGTTTCATTTATCTTTTTGTTATGAATATCACGTTTTGTAATGTTCCTCCAAGTTAGTGACCCATATTATGGACAACATAGGATTTGTTTCCACTGATATATATATGCTTGGAGGGGAGTTACAATATGGTATTAGAGCAACGAGTATATGGCCGCTAAAATAAAGATTCACATTATTCTAAGCACTAGGTATAGAAGATTAAGTTAAACATATGGGAATCCAAAGTAGAGGCCTAGTCATAAGACATAAGTTATATAAGGATTAGGGTTATGGGTCTTGATGTTTTGGACTTTTATGTTAACTCAAGAATTGCATATAGCATACTCTTTCTTTGTCTTATGTGTTTGTGGCATGGCACACACGCTCATGGGATTTTTCATAGACAATGTTATATGCATAATCATACTTGTCTTATCCTTTCAAATGCATGTGGTATGGGACATGTGCATGTGGGAGGTACTAAGATAAGTGTGATAAGATAAGTCACCTCTAGATATATGACCGACTAACATGTATCCAAAGGTGACAAAGAATATAAGAGTTGGCATTAAAGTTTGAGACATATAGTCACCTAAACCTAAGTAATTACATAATAAGACTAAGCATGCATATAAAGGGTAGATATTTTGACATGATAAATTTATGCACATGCTACTAAACAATGTTCTCTACTATTTTATGATTATTGTGATCAAATTGAACATCATGTATTACTATTGTTCTTATAAATTATAAAATCATATAAGAAATTATGTTTTGTTGATATTATCCTCTCCATCATGTTATGTGAGCCTTAATTAGCCTTATGAGCACAAAGGGTGCAATTAGGAGAATGACTATATCAACTCAAAGTAAAAGTACATCCTATTAAATAATCATGTCAAGTTAACCGTGTTCACATGAAATTGTGTTAACTACGAGTAAGTCATGTCTTAAGTATGCTAATGAGACTCTAAGATGATATTAGAGGATTAACATGCACATACTATGTTAAACCCTAAGGTGGGTGGTAAGTGGAAATTTTAGGGACGGATTTATTTAAGGTGGGTAGAATTGTAACATCCCAAAAAAATTCAATAAATAGAAAAATAATTACATTTTAGTCCTTGATAAATGTTGCACTAAATAAATCAAACTTGTTGGACGTCAATGTAGTTAACCAATGTAGTTAACCAAAGTAATTGATTGTACATTTAATATTATGAAAAATGAGTAGCATAATTTTTCTATTATCCATTCAATGATGATGTCAATAAATGTCTTTTTATCTTGAGGAATATTCAAATAAATCAAAGTTTCACTATAATGTACTTTCTCTCTTCTTAGTTTAGCTCCATCATTATGTGAGCCCTAATTGGCCTAAGTTCATCAAATAGAATTAATACAACCCTAAGTGACTTGTAATGGAAAGCACATCACTTTAGCATCAATCATAAGTCATAAAATACGCAAAAGTGATACTAATAGAATTAGAGGAAAATTTCATCTTTGGATCATCAAATTTGGGAAATAACTATATAAAAGTGTTCTGAACCCTAATATACGCCTATGCTTGAAATCTGAGACTGATCTCACTTTTTTTGCTCCTTTAGATCATTTCCAAAAAGTTTATTTTATTAATAAATTTTAATCAAAATATGGTTAATTAATTGATCAAGTTTATAGTCTGGCATGTAGCTCTTAGAATCCCTCATCAAGTTCTGCTCCTACTTGCAGAACTCACTACAGCTCAGATTCATCTCCCTCACCTGGTAGGACTCTATCTAGACACATCGGTAGCCTGACATATCACAAAATCTTGCCTACCTCCATGATTAAGAAAGGATTCTGATAATTCCATATAAACCTTTATAACATCTCTCTGAGCAGTTTGATCCCAATTTTATTAGGATTTAATGCCCAAGAATCCCCATCTGTGCCAGACTCCCTCACTTCCCCAGTTTCATCCTAGGTGAATGACACACACACCCAAAAATACAAAAATCTATAAAAGAAACTACCTACATGATTTGGAGATACTCAGAAAGTGATCCCTAGCCTCGATGCATCATGCTTTCCATCAATGCCTTGCCTCCCCACTCAGTTACCATCGAAGCCTAAGATGGAGTACGTCGCCCAAGTTCAGACCTTCGAGGTGAACTCTAGCTATTGGGGACCCTTCGATGAGGTTCCAGTAAGCTTCTAAGACTGGTAATTCCCCTCCAAACTATTGTTTAAAAAAAATCTATTTTTTCCATGACCTGATACCAAATATCAACTAGTGACAAATCTACCTTTTCTTAAGGTTTTTCTCCAAAATATGCTTTCATTTCGAGTGAAAACTCATCGTGTACCCTTGGTTTCATGTGCATTGTGGTCTTTTGCCTTTTTCTTACCCTCACCTCCTCACAGCCATGGTGGAAAACTTTCTGGGTGTTTCCGGTCACCCCACGACCTCATTGTGGTCTCATTGAATCTGGCACGACAATGAGGAAGAATACCTCTTGATCGATTTCTCGCATCTTCTCAAAGATTCAGAGTTTCAACCTTAATACCAGGTGTTGTTTTGGTCTACCTGATGTTGTTCGTCACTGTGAAGATGACGAACAACTAGAGGCGGTGATTTCCAATTTTACCCCTACATTCTACTCAGTCGTCACACACCCCATGGGCATATTTGAACTGTAGCTGCATGATCCAACTATTGACTACGTGTGTGAGCCCTATACAAGTGTGTGAATCTAACTCATCCATCTAGGTAGGGCCCACAACTCTATGGATAATTATTTCCCAGTGCATATTTTAGGTGATATCTGATTGGCCAGGTTTACCCAAAATCATACTAATTACATCCATGATAAGAAAGATATGTATAAATACTTGTTGGAAAGGGTTTTTAATGAAGAATAAGAATTTATTGTTTTCAAACCCTAACATTTTGACCATGTTTCCTTAAAAGATCCAAATTAGGGTTTAGGATGGTGTTTAAAGTGATGAATAATGTAAAGCATGTTGTTTTAGGAACATATGATTTGATCAAGATCAGGGATACTATGTTAGGATCTACCTTGCTACAAGAAAGTGGGTCATGCCACTGTGGATATGTATTTTGGATGAATTACGTGATTATGTATGTTTTAGGATTTATACTTTAAATTCCCAAGTTAAAAAATTAAGATAATGATGATGCCTCAGATTTTTGTATTGCATGTTGTTTGCTATAATCATAAAGTCGTATGCTTATCATTGAAGCTCATTAGTTTAATTCTTTGCTCATGTAATGATTAAGAAATTCAAGAAAGAATCATGTAAATCATCTAATGTTAATGTGAAGATTAAGAGGGAGAAATCCCAAGATGATTAAAATAGTGCACCTAAGTTGTAAATTGTTCCTCTTTATGTTATTTTGTCTTTATGGCATTTATCAACACTTTGGTGTAACTAAGATGAGCCTTAACCAACCTAGTGAGCACTTTAGTGCAAATATTGGATGAGTACAATTTACATTGATGGAAAGATAAGAACAATGATGTTAATGATTAAGTTAAGAAAATTAAGTAACTTATTATATGTTTCTCACAATGATGGACCATTATGGTCGCTATGGGCTTCCTAGAAATAGTGGAATTTCAGCGCATGATGTGCCCCACGTGGGCAGTGATGGAGAGAACACATATAGTAATGTTTCTTAATTCATTGATGTACTGAAAGATAAAGTGTAATGGTAATTCATAATATTAAGTCAAGTCAAGTTTATTTCAGTTCAAGTATATGCTTATTTGTAGTTCTTTTAAATTGCATAGTGCCACTTACGTTGGTGCTTTGTTTTGCATGGTTGTGGGATGATATGTCCCTAGATCAAGGATAAAGAGGGAATTGAAGCGATTCCTTCAAATTAGCTGACATCAAATGAGACTTTATCTTGTTGGGGTCCCATCTACCACTAAGTAGATTTTTTAGTCTAGTTTATCATTCCATGCTTTAGATTTTCTTAGCCTACATGTGTTAGGTTTGGAATCAATATGAGATTGTTTATGTTTTTTATTTTTAGAGAACAATGTATGAATCTATATTTATATTTAATGCATGATATTTAATTTATCTTATTGCTATGAATAACATGTTTTATAATGTTCCTCCAAGTTGAGTGACCCATGTTATGGATAACATAGGCTATCGCTGATACAAGATACAGTTGTGTCTCACAGCCATGAAGGCATATGGCTAGCTGAGCATGCTTCAACTCGTGAGAACCTAAAGGAGACATTGAGAACTCTACCCAACTATCCATCCCTGAGGCAAAGAGTTGATCGTTGTTGTGGTCGGCTTTCACGACATCTGGGCATCATGTATTGGATAGGGTATTGGAGTCCATGTATGCATCATGGGTCTCTAGTGGAGACGAATATGAGAGGAGGTGAGAGTATGGGGGAAGCTCTGGTACCTTTCCAATGAGGAGTTGAAGGAAGGGAGAGATGACTCTTTGTCAATGTCAAGAACTTGTTAAGGTTTCTAGTGGTCAAGAGGAAGAAGATAACCTAGACTTTAAGGTGATGAAGTCTCGTAGACTACAACAAGGGTTGGATGGGATGAGGTGGCACAGAGCGGCATGCTCCCAGTCTGGCGGCAGGAGAGGTTGGTCACCCTCTAACGGTAGTGTTGTGTCTTGCGAGAAAGCACGGGCGTGCGAGGGAGACAACACAAGCATAGCCATGCTAGTTCACTGCCAAGACCAGACGGTCTAGGGAGAAATCAAGAGTGTTGTGGGTCAATCCACTAACGCAGTCAGTCAAAAATAAAGAAAGGTAATTTTTTGACGTGGCCATCTATGATTGGCCAGTTTATATGCATCTTGCAAAAGAAGTAGTACTTGCTAGCATGCTCAGAATTAGACAAGTAATATATGAAAAATGAGAGGAATCCAAATAAAATATATTGGAACCTAAATGTTCTTCCTATTTTAAAAATGGTTTAAATTGTGATGAAGTCGTGATCAAAGTCTAAAAACACTAGATTTGAACATTGACATAATTGAAAGCATTAAAACCACTTCTTGTGAGTTATTATATGATCTTATTGAATATAATGAAAACTAAGATGAGGATGGTAATTATGAAATGATAATTTGAGGTTATGAAGTGCCTAGTCACATATAATGAATACTTAGGGTTTCAAATGTGAATAATCATGCATCTGAAGAATCAAGGTTTAAGGATCATGTCTTGACATGTTTTTAATACACTAAAGCTGATGTAGGTGTTCATAACAAAATAAAAAGATATATTTGATAATCTTGACTACACCTAATATGAATTAGGGATCTTAAGCTATAAAATGATAATCATGGGAATCAATGTTTTGAGGCATAACCCTGATGGTAACTCGATATCACAAAAACCTAAACCCTGGATTAGAGAAGAGTAGGATTTTATCTAATTAAAGTGATTGTTACACTATCAGATTCATATTCATGCTGACTAAAATATGGATTGCTTGATTTGCTTGTTGATTGGATAATATGCTTGAAGTGTATTCTACATAATGATCTGCATGGCTCACCATCAAGGTACGTGGTTACGATTATGACTACTCGGAATATAGTTTGCCGATGTTTTTTGAATGATTTCTGAGGACTGATTCGATGAATAAACTTCTAGTTGTTTATTTAATTCATGTTCAACTAAATGCCAATGTGAGTATCACATAAGTAAATGATAATATTATAAACCCTAGGCTAACGAATATCAAGGGGTGATACACACGAGCCCTAGTTGGGACAGTGATCCCGCTCAAGATAATATACCCAGTAAGGGTTAGGATATGCAAAGAATGTATGAGTTCTTATTTGTAATATTTGATGCTTATTATGTGATCATGTTAGTGATATGCTGACCGCATTTTATTTTTCGACGTTTTCAATATATGTTTTGCATGATAATATACATGAAGAATAAGATGAAATATATCAAAAGTATTATAGGTATACCAAGGAGGATTAGATAGATGATACTTCTTCTCAATAGGTATTAGTTCAATGAGGTATATCATCTTACCATTTGTAAATGATATTTGAAATTTAATTGAACTTGTTTTATATTATTTGTTATTTGACTAATTTGGATCCTTAGGAGTATAGGTAATATCTCTCAACTTGAAGGTATTTCCTTAATTGGGGGATGTGGAAAGTGAGGTCATTACAGTTATGATCAATGTTTCATGACAATGAGCACCAAGGTGATAGATTAGGGTGGTAGTGTATGTCCCCTATTATACTTCATATTCCTATTATGACTGCCTCTAAATTTTCACCTTGATGACTATTTAGAGTTTGGAAAGGTAATTCCTTTCACCCAATTTTAACTTCTTTACCTAATGTTTTAATAGGTCAAATCTATGATAATATTGGTACGCAACATTGAATATCATTTCAATTATGGCATTAAGTTACGATGTTCACTATAGTTTTTGTTAAATTCCTACAAAGACCTAGGTCGACCATTTATCAACCTCATATACCATAATAATGAAATTGATATCAGGAGATTTTTCTTTATTATTTCTCGATTATTGTATATGGATGAATAATCACCCCTAAGGTCTAAGATAGGAACATAAAACCTAGATTCCATATTTTGGACCTATGACCTTTGGTGTCCGAAAATCTTGATTCTCGGTATTGGTCTATGAAATCTTTATTCATTCTTCTCGATCTTGGTATTGATAACTCCTATGATCACCCTATTTAGATCATTATATCACCTTTGATTAATGATTGATGACTTCCATGCCCCCATATATCAAAATTTTGAACTAATGATTATGTTGATTTTCTCAATTTGTGAATTTGTTTCTAACTTTCAAGTGGACTAAGGTGGGACCCTCCATTGACTTGGAGCACAAAACCATGATATTGAAATATGACATTTGCCTTGAATTATTGAAATATGAAATCTCAATCATGGATGTATGTGTATACCCTACCTAGGTTGATGTAGAAATTGGAATTCTAACTATTGGGAATGAAATTCATACTCTAGATTAAAATATCTCTATTAGTTTGACCTAAAATGTGATCTCGCCAAATTTGTTATCCATACGATTATCTGTCCAAATTGTTGATATATGTGATGACCTTTTCAATATGAGGATCTATTTGACTATATTGTGTCCTAGATGCTCGATTATAAGATAGTGTTGACATTAAAATATATTAGCACATACCTTATTGGAATACAAATATTCATTTTTAATATGGAATATGAGTCTTAAGATCATTTGGAATGGTTTTATTAAGTTTGGGGACAAAATTCACTTCAAGGTGGGGAGTATGTGATCACATAGATCTTTATCTCTCAAGCTTTTGCTCATTTTCTTTCTATTAGTGACTCACATCATGCAATTTGAATTTAATCACATGTTTTTAGCGATTTGAGGCGTAATCATAGTTGCCTTCCTCTTATGTCCCAATGTATGACATTAAATCAATGTTGACTTATGTTTTAATGCTTTTAGTGAATTATATATTACTTTTAAATTGAACATCATAAAATGATCATCATGATCCCTAATGTATTTTATGTTGTGGACCTATCATTTGTGAATGTAGCGGTGCAAAAAATGCCTCCATTGGATCATCATACCCCAAGTTATGCCCATTTGAACTTTGCTATATTAATCTTTGTTTTAACATTGACTTAGATTGTCTTAACCCTATTTGGCCCCTTTTGGGTGTGCAACCCAATTAGGGGACGCTACCCCTTAGATTCCAAGTCAACAATATGAGTTTAATCCTTTCATCTAATTTTGATTCTTAGATCATGTCCTATGAATCTTTCTCTTTCTATCTGACAGACATGATCTCATATTCTTCCTCTATGCGTGCACTGCCACATTGGGCGTTGGTTGCACCAACCATGCCCAAGCCCGATCAGTATCGTCATTCAAGCCCTGTTTTCAACATCTTACCCTAGTTATACCTATAAATCTTCTCACCCAACTCATTTCTCCCATGGGATTCACATTTCATGATCCTTAGCCCCATTTTCACATTCATCTTCTACCTCTTCGAACCACCCATCACCGTCACATATAGTACTTAGGTTCCACTTATCTACTCCACCATGGGTCCATTCTAACCAATAGATGGCTTCACACCACCAACACTAAGGGTGAATGGCCATTTCATGAGCCATATCTAACCCCAACGCCTGGTCCCAACCTTGCATTGGCAGTCTATGTCACTGCCAAGGTCTACAACATGCATGCAGGAGGGATGAAGCCCATGAACAATGGGCTACATCTTGGGATCTATGTGAGCTGTTGGAAATCAGTTGGGTGGCGGTATGCAGTGGCCAAATCTGATATCTGGTTGGAACCTACACATCTTGGCTAGACCTAGAGCATGGCCTATGCGACTCATTACATGTAAGAGTCAATATATTTCCCCTCTTTTCCCTAAGTTTAATGTTCAATATTCAAACAATCACTAAAAATCAATTGCAAAATTGGCCATACAATATATGATTTTGGATATAGAGAATGAGATATATTCATAATAAATTATTGTCATACCTAAGTTTGCTTCTATTTCCATTGAATTTCTAAATATGATATTTTTGATATCTTTTTGCATGATATAATCTACTTAATGCCAAGCTTGCTATTTTATGCGTTAAAACCTATCATAGCCTTATAACAAAAACTTTACTGTACTTTGGAATTGAATCATCTTCTTGTATTTTTTATGATTATCTTGACCTAACGATGACTACTTTTTGTACATGCCTGATGTAGCATAATCAAGATTGAATCATTAGCCCTTTTACTATCATATGACATTTAACCTTGAAACCAGCGATCTTTTCAATGATTTATGCCATGATTGACTAATATCTTATGTTTTTTTGCCATAAGTAACTCATATGACATTTAAGGTTTACCTTTGTACACTTATATGCCTTAAAATGTAATGGTATGTACTTTTATGATTGGATATATAACCTTTATTGAAAAAAGTTATCCATGATGTCGTAACTCATATGACATTTAAGGTTGACCTTTGTACACTGGTATGCCTTAAAATGTAATGTTATGTACTTTTATGATTGGATATATAATCTTTATTGAAAAAAGTTATCCTTGATGTCGATACATTTATTTTGACCTTAAAATCATTCCTTATTATGGCCTGTGACACAAAATGCCATGTAACACACACATATACACTTTTGACTACATGCATAAGTTGATTGTTGGACTCTAAGCTTTCTAGAACATGATCTAATGTTAGACGTGCTATCTTAAGACTCCAAGTCAATATATTTCTCATACTTCTATCTCTAATTCCCAAACCAATTTGCTTAATGATCCTTTAACTTGGGAATGTGTCAATATTATATATTTTTGACCTAATATGACTAGTTATGCTCTTACATGATTAACCTTGATGGTAATCTAAATAAAACATTTTCCCTATTCCTAAAAAAGAGATTTTATTTTATCTTATGACTTCTCTAATGTGGATGTTCTATCTAGACCTAAGCTACCTTTGTGATATTTGTGCTATGTTGAATCGATGCATTCATATTGATATGTTGGAACTAAGATTGTATGATGTAGAACCTAGGTCTATGCTAACATCCACATGATATGAAATGTGCTTCATTTTTTTGAATATTTCTAAGACACCATGTTATGTCTTTTTATATCAGAAGTCCCTTTGGATTGGATCCTCTCTGAAAATCTTACTCAAGAATCATAACTTGCTCATTACTCACAAGGTATGGTTAGTCTGTTGAACCTACTAAGATATTGTATTGTTTATATGTATTATAGTATGAATGATTGGCTAGTAAGTTAGTTGATGGAGGTATTTTGATGAATACTACTTTCAGGTTGGTTATACTATGTTGACAACCCTTGAACATAATATAAATAAATCCATTATATAACCTTGTGTATCTGCCTGAATTCTCAGTGAAGGTCACAAGGCATGATTAAAATAGGGTTAGCTAATTGACTTTGGTTTTGAGGTCCCTCATATATAAATAAGGTGACATTTAGGCTTTGATCTTCATATACCCCTTATGATCCCTTCCGTTGAAAGTTGGTCAAAACCCTAATGTCAATATAATGGAAAATGGTATTTGAAATATGCTTTGTATAAGAGAATGTTATTTAAGTTAGATTGTCTTGTTCCTTCTTTTTCTTACTATAACATTTCTAGCGAAGCATTTTTTATTATATTCTTACTCTATGTTTACAAGCCATTTCATAGCGTACTTCAATTTTTAGAAGCCAGATGAAGATCTGCTGCAACTACTGAATGAAATGAAACACCAGTGGGATATCCTTGAAATATAAATGAGTACATGTCTCTATCTACATAGTGTCTTATTATAAATAAATATATATATAGATAGATACATACATATATATATATATATATATATATATATATATATATATATATATATATATATTGTGTGTGGAACTATGTGTCATTCTATAATAGGTCGCAAAAGCCCTACTTCCACCTATTGTGTAGTCAGTGGGGATAGGATTAGGGTAACAAACAGTTCCGTGACAGTGATGTAAGATGGAGTTATGCATTTGTAACATCACCCAGACACAAGTGATGTTTGTGTGTTCAAGTAAGCTTGTATTGACCATCTTGCAAGTTTGGCATGCGTGCCCCACATATGCATTACTAGTTGTACATGTTGTGAGTCATACATTTAGGCATATTATCTCTTTTATAAACATGAGTGGCATAAGTCACCAAGATCATGTCAATGTAATTATAATAATAGAATATTAACATATTGCAAAGGCCTTACTGATTTCATTTTGTGATATGGTTTTGGAAATTTTATTTAATTTTGTGATTTGGCAAAGTTTTTTTATAATAATGGTTGTTTGGTTTTCAATCAAGGTTTTTTTGAGTGAACTTAATCTTGTGATTGTGGGGGCATCATACTAATTTTCTGGTAGTACTACTATTTAAGAATCATCTATTGCTTAGGATAGAAGGACCTTTCTTGCACACATGCCCTATATCATATGCTAGAGGTGGATCATATCTTGATTTGGATTAGATGAAGAAGAAAAAATAAAATCTTTATGATGACAAGTTAACCAATAAGAGAATATGACTTTCTATTTTTTCTTTGAACCTTAACCACACATGAATCATCTTCATTAAGTGGAATTTGAATTCTTGTAGCATGCAAAAAACATTTTTCTTCAACTATTCCAAGAGGGATGAGTTTGCTAAGACCTTAAATATGATAAAAATGAATATAGTTCTAAGAAAATGATCACACATCTTGATGTGGATGGTTTAATTCCAACAATCTTGTAGGTACGATCATTACCCAAGATGACTACTCCAGCTTCAACTAAAGTATATATGGCAACCAATCCCTTCTAGGACACATGTAATAGGAACACCTAAAGTTAAGAATCTATAAATTTTCATATGTTGAGGTAACCAAAAGAATCTACAAATTTTGATATATTGAGGTAATGGATGTCATTAGAACAGGATTTCCATCTTGTAGTGTGACATTTGAACCACTAGGTTGTCCTTGCTGATATTTGTTTTCACACTTCTACTTATACTACAACTATAGCATTCTCCAATATTATGTCCCTTCTTTTTTTAGCATATGCATGACTTGTTGTTCTTAGGCTTGGACTTTGATCTTTTGTATACTTTAATCTTCCCTTTTTCTTTCAATTGACCCCTAGTAGTGATAGACTCTTCTTGACTTCCCCTAGAATACCCAACTAATTTTTTGTTCATCAAATATTTTGAAATGATATCATGTATACTTACTCTAGATTGATGGAGTAATTTCCACAGACAATACTTTCACAAAATTGATTATAATAAGGGAGATGAAAGAATAAGATAATAAGGGATTTATCTTCATCTTTCACTTTGATGTCAAAATTTTCTAGATTCATAATAATAGAGGTGATCTCATAAATATGATCATGAATATATGTACATTCATCCATGAACAATAGATATAGACATTTCATATGTTGTAGTTGTTTCTAGAGATATTTTGTCATGTATATAGATGCAAGTTTACATTAAAAGTTTGTATTAGTCTTCTCTTTACTAATTTCACCATGAATTTTCATAAAAGTGACAATTGGATAGTGGTTAGGGATTTACCATCCATCACCTACTTATACTTAGTTGTTAACAAAGTTGGCATGTTTTCTACTCGTAGAATTATTTTAGAAAGAACTTATTGCAGTAGTAGGTCTCTCATCTTGATCCATCATAACTTAAACTTGATTTTACAGTCAAACTTATTGATGTCATAATTGCTCTACATTTCTATGGTCACTAGTCTTTAGTACCAATTTGAGTCATTGTAGCATAAATAACACCAGGAAATTCAAAAGCAAGAGGAGAAGAACAATTATATGCATAAACAATAAAATTGAGATTCATGTGGTTTGGTCTGGATGACCTACTCGTAGGATGATAATAAAATTGTAAAGTAGCAAAAATATTACACTAGATATATTGATTGTGTGACTCTGTGTTGATGATATGATAATTATATTCATACAAGAGAGTCTTCTCTCCTCTATATAGGACAGGGTGGACATAACTCTAGAACCTACCACACATGACTTGACTCAAGAGACTCCCACACCTGACTTGGCTCTATATCAACCAACAGAATCAGGCCCATATATGATATGACTCTTACTTATAACACTTCCCTGAAATCTGGAGCATGGGAGAATCAAATTCCTAGCTTGTATGACAGATACAAATAATACATGAAAAATATTTGTGTATAAAGTATGATATCCTCTTGTTAAGCACATCATACTTTATCACCTTTGAATTTGAAGCTTCCCTTGAGATTGATAAACACTAGATCTTTGGGAGAAATTTATAAACATAGAATCGTTGAGACATCGGGAGATTTGACTAGGTTGGATCTTGTGTCTTGGAGTATGTTGAAGGAACGTGTAAAGATCATTTGATTCACCAACTCAGTTGCTACTATCATTGAAGTAGTTTTCATGATACATGCCACATGAAGACTACATTCTTATAGAATATAGTCAACATGTATGCTTAATAAAAGAAAAATAAAGGAAATATAGGGGTTGTGCTAAGGTGTATGCTTAATATCTTTCCATTACTAAGTCATGACTCACATGGACACTCAATCGTTGATATGAGGGAAAGGAAACAAAGAGTTCGACCCCTTCCTTGATGACTTCCTGATAGACGTTGGGGTCCTTCCAAGGTACGTATGTATATATAAACAGATCGATGGAGCTTCAAACCCCATCTGGTAGGTGGCACATAGCCATCCTTCCTAGACTCTCCCTTCCTGCTTTAACGAAAACCTTAGGGTTCGTCCTCGAGAGATCTTGTCTCAATGGAAAGACCATGTCTGGATCAGGAGGAGGCATGCATCCCACACGATGGACCTCTGAAGCGTGACTAACGCTTGACTAGTTTTTAATAGAGACAAAGTTGCAGAAAAAAGAGGTGCAGTCTAGTGTACGGTGAGGAGATATGTCGGGGACTCCTGGATACTCCACCGTCCTTAATGCAACATCCAGGTATACCTAGTTGCTTCTCCTTCCAGTTCTATTAACCCTTACACCTACAAACATAGTGCGACTCTTATGCTCTCACTCCCATGCCTTCGGTGTAGCCAGAGGTACCCTCGTGTGCGTGGTGGATGGTCAGAAGTAATGGGATCCTGTCTTGGTCCCTCGGTGGCTGGGAGAAGGGACCCGAGCCCTGTCGGCCCATCCAGGATCACGGACGGCGCCCTTCCGTGAGGAAGGAGAAGGACGTCACACTATTAGATGGTTTTTCCCCTGAGCACTCTATAGCCCGAGTATCTGTGGGAGGGGAAATGGAGTAATTTCATTCTAAACTTAAATAGTTCATGAATTAAGTTAGAAGGGGCATTAGATGCGGATGTGGCGACTAACGATTGGTCAAAATCAAATAATCTTGGAATAATTATAGAAAATTAATGGTAACTCTGATGGGGACATATAATATATGAAAGTTAATCAGGAGAACGAGAGGAATCCAAATAAAATAGTTTTAGATCATGATTCCTCTTGCTATTCAAAAAGTATGTGAAGTTATCAACTTTAATGTATTAATGATTAAGAAACCCTAATTTTTGATGATTAATGTATTGAGTAGGGTTATGTGGATGATTTAAAGTTGATATTAACTTTTTGATTATAAAAAGGACACATCAGATCCAAAACAATAATATTTATGCTTAATTTGATTAATTTAGAGTTCCGTGTGCATAAATGAGCTTTAATGGGCCTTGAAACCCTAATGTTAGTAATGGTGATTCTTAATGGCTTTAATTTTTCAAATTCACGATTAATGTTGAGATATGATGTTTCTAAGCTATTTCAAGTATAAAAGTTCCTAATTGTGGATAAATACCCTTAATATGGTTTTATAATGGATAAAGGTGGAATTAGTGATAAATGGAGGTCATGAAGGATAAGTTGTTAATTTGAAAGGAACCAAAGATGATATTTGGGCCAAATGATCTTGTCATGAATTACAAGGATAAAATTAGTAGTTTTAATGAAAGAGGCATACTGGACTTAATTGATGTTTAGTTGTGCCTTTAATCTAAAATTGGGGTTATATGTTGTTAAAAGGTAACCTTAATATCTTTTGTGAAGAATAGATGAGATAATTAGGGTTTGTGAGTAATTGTATAAAATTAGGGTTTAAAATAGTAAAAATGAAGTGAAACCCTAATTGCAATGTGACGAGCCTTAAACATGCATCCAAGAATGGAATCATGTCTAGGTTATCGAACTTTAGAAATTAATAATACCCGAATGTTTAAGACATCTGCAACTAGAACATGGTCGAAGTAGTTTAGGGTCGAACACAGGGATAGGAAGAAGGGTGCTTCAGAACTTGAGTTTCACTTGTTTAAGCACATCAAAAGGGGGTGTAAGAAAAGGGGGGTGTTGTAACATGAACTAAACATAAGGAAACAAACAAAGACCATATCTTCAAAAGGAGTTACAAGAACGATTTAAGTTTTGGGGTTTAGAGATTTTTATAAGTGTTTTAAATAACAGAATCTGAGGAGATAAAATTTTCGTTGAGGTAAAGCACGAAGGAAGAAAACTTAGGCATAACAAGCAGCAATGGAAAACATCCCACAGCCTCTTCTCTCAAAGAGGATACCTATAACCATGCACCATTTCCCTCTCTCAAGGCCATTGGGCATAGATTAGAGTGGAAAGATAAGTCGGGCGGCGCTGACCCTGGGTACTCTCGTACCCCCAAGATAGACCAAACTCTAGAGTTATGACTTCCCCCTCTCAAGGGAGTCAAACGAGAAACACAATTTGATAGCTAGTAAAAACATGATCCATGAATAAAAGGCTAGATCTCAGATGTTATACAGAAATCATCCTACAAAAAGGAACCAAACACTGAACAATAGGTATTAAACTCCACTAATTCCATACTCATAGATATGTAAAGAGGTTTTAGTTACAATGCATAAGTAATGAAAGTAAAATGTTGAAAAGTGAAGATAGATATCGACTTCCTTGATTTAGGAAGGTAATAAACAACAATGGACCCCTAAGGGACAGCTAACCCGGTACTGGGCAAGAGCTCTACCCGATACACCCGTATCGGGCAGCCAGCCCTCTCGGGTGACATACCGTAACGGTCTGGGTGTAATGAGAGAAATCCCTACCTTCTATGTCCGTGTCGGGCTTCCAGCCCTCTCGGGCGACATGCCGTAATGGTTAGTCCATATTGGGTTCGATATCGTGTCGGGTTAGGAATCACTTAGGTTCTCAGGTTCCTTGTATCGGGTATAGAGGGGCAAGTCGTTTCAGGTTCAGGCCCATCTAAGGACCCGACAGGGGAGGCCTTCCTGGTCGTATCATTCTACTGCGGCTACCGGGATGGGTTCTAAGTGAACTCCTCCCGTCCCTCTCAAGTTGGGGGTGTGCTCACTAGTATTGCCTAGCACGCCTTGGAACGCGACACACTAGCTCTGGATGTCTTTCCGAAGTTAGCTCTCGTCGGGTTCTAACCCGTCCCATCGGAGTCTTGTAGCTGCTATTTATAGGCATTAGGCAGTAGAGGTTGCGGTCCTTGTAGGGCCATGTGTCCTTCATCAACTCTGTTTACGTGGCTTCGGGGATGGTCGACATGTTGTTGCCCAGCATGGCAGGCGTCGCGTTCCAGTTTGTGAGCGTATCGGGTGATCCTGGCGAGCAGCTGCTTCCGATGAGTAACTCGCATCGTGCGACATACCCATATCAGGCTGATGAGTCATGGCGGGCAAAGCTCCCTGTCAGGTAGATAGCATACCGCTCGTCGGGGCTCCTCACGTAACACGCCCGTATCAGGTTGTTACCATATCGGGCAATGACCGTGATGGGTAAATGGGCGTATCAGATTACCAGTAAAAGGGTTGATGCAGGTGCTCATTATAGATGGGCCGGGACGGGCCTTTTTGCAGACTTTGGGTGGGAAATGAGGGAAATCTCTACAAAAGATGGGAAAAGAGTCAGGGGCATAGTGCAGGTTATTTCTATGCAGTAACAAGATAAAATAGAGAGGGAAAATAGTCTATAAGTGTTATAACCTCAAATTTCTGAAAATATAATGTAAAAGCCTTTTCTCTTTTAATGACTAAATGAGATCTCTTTCTTTGAATTGTGATGACTTTCGTATGAGATGGCTTTGATTGTTTGATTGTGGGCCTTGGAGGCCATTAAGCCCAATTGAAAAGAAAAGGAATTAACAAGGAAAAGAAATTGACTAATAAAAGGGAAATATGAGAAACTGATAATTAAAAGAAGATAATGCTAAACTAATATTCCCCAATATGGGAATTCGTGTCTTTGGGTTTCCTTGAGGTCCAAGCGACTCAAATTAATAAGATAAAGGCAAAAGAAATAAGGATATGAATTAAGTGGGAGTATTTAATAAGAAATCTTAGGAGAGAAGAAATCTCATTCATACATTGCTTTTTGCTTCCCAATTTTCGTACAAAGATAGAGAATATTAAAAGGAACTTTCCTTTAACATTTGAGACCAATAAGAGTTATGGATTGAGAGATATTAATTTTGCAAGATATAGCCAATTTGGGAATTTTCGTGAATTAAAAAAAAAGGATTTTGGGTTTCCTTAGAACGCGAGCAATCCTGGCTGTTAGATCTTGATCCAACGGTGGTCGCTCATCGCCTAAGTCCCGCTGTGACTAGGACTTTGGCTGTTACAGGGTGATTTTGGCAACCCATCTTTCTCGCAATCTACTGATCATGACAACTGGTTGATGGTCCCATTGACTTCAGGGGATGGAATCGCGAAGATTTCACCCTAACATCTTTGGGTTTCGTCGCCAAAAGAGGAAACGCCCAACTGGGCAGGTCCCTGCCTCGACCCTATATATAGGGGAGGGTGATATAGGGCACCAGCATCCCTAAGCACTAGCCAAAGCTCTGCGGCGGAGTTCCAGGAACTCGTTCGTGGGTTCAATTGCACCGAAGGACTTGACCTTGACCATCGTCGGCATCGCAAGATCTTCCGGAGTCCGGCGAGTTGGGGGCAACGACGACGCGTGATCAGCACAAAATTAGACCCCTAGTCGTCTTCGGACGAGGGAGACGAAGCTCCATGTGCAATCGGATCGCTCGCAGGCGGACCAAGGCTCGAAGTCAACCCTCGAGTTGACCACGTGGATTCACTGCTTGCGTGAGGACGAGGAAGAAGATGAAGGAGCAAATTACCAAATTGCCCTCCGCGTCCCCGTGAACCGGTAAGGACACTTCTGTCCTTTTCCTCCTTTGAACGCTGTTTAGGGGCGCGTGCGATCGTGGCCGATGGATCCTGAGTGGACCACCGGACCATTGATCGTGCGGTCTGCGTTTTTCCTAAATTAGTTATTAATTGGATAAAAAGGATTTATCTTAGAAAATTTATAGCTAGAGCTAGGAGGCTCGTATGGAAAAACTCAATACATGAAAAATGATCAGACAAATATGAGGGATGTAATAAAAATAGTTCTTGACCCTGATTCTGACTAGTTTGTAAAAGTATATTTCTAGAATAAGAAAAAAAAGAGTTAATTTGTGGATAAAAGCCCTAATTGTTGATAAAAAGGGTAATTAGTCTTGCAATTAAGATAATTCGAAGATGGTTAACTTATTTTCTGTTTTAGATAATTATTAACATGTTTTGATGATAGAATTACAAGTTTAGGGTTTTATGACTCCATATGTGGATTAAAAGGTTGGAAACCCTAATTTAGAAAAAGGAAATGATGAAGTAATTCGAAATTAGGGTTTATTGGACTAAGTCTGATCTTAGGAATCCTAATAGATGATAAAGCAAGAAAATTTGGGGTTTGATGTATAATTTAATAAAAGAAAGGTAAAAGCAATAATAATAAAAAAGATGAGACCCTAATTATGGCTGAAACCCTAAAAAGGGCAATTAACCTATGAAAAATCTTAGTATTATTGAATCATCATGACATGATAGAGGAATTAAATGCCTTTTTCAGGAGATTGTGTGTGTGTTTGCTTGGTTTCCTGGTTGATTAAGTTAATTCTGCATTCAAGTCTTCATTAACAGGTATGTGGTTAAATATGAATAACCGCTTTAGTTTCCTGACGGATTCTCAGATGTTTAAACGCATTGAATGCAACTAAACTGTTTGGATGTTCATATTGCAATTATAAAGTGACTATGACTATCACCATTTAATATAAATATGTAAATCCTGCACCTACATGCCACCCTGATGGAAGATGCCATAAAGGGTCAGGCCCAGGAGGGGAGACCAATGGGCACCATGAGAGGTGACCCTATACACCAAGCTCGGGAATGAGAAGGTGATTGATGAGGCAAGACTAAGGAGCACCATGAGAGGTGACTCCCAGGCACCAAGCTCGGGATTGAGAAGGTGGCCTTAAGTCAAATCCAGGGTTAGGGCAAAAGCGGTGGGGATTGTCACATGGAAAATTTAATTTGACTTGTTAATTACCTTGATTGCAATACTTAAATTGTTAGACCTAATTTTGAAATTTTGGTTGCCTCCACATACCAGCATTTGCTGATCGATGTTTTGTTTGTCGGCGTTTTAGGTAATATCCTGAAAATCACAAACAGTAAAGTGGCACATCGTGAAATTAAGAAATAAAGTACAAGGAGGATTAGATAGAGTATTTCAAGCTGTGGATAGTTAGTTTTCCCAAATTTTATAAAGGTAAGTAAAAGTTTTAATTTTTGTATCCAATTCCAGTTTAGTTAGTAGAATTTTATAATTATTGTTGATTATATGTTGAACCTTTGATCCTGTAAATTGATTAATGATTCTGACCTTCGGGTCTCCCTTAATTGGGGGTTACCGGGAGGCGGGGTCGTTACAATTGGTATCAGAGCGTAGGTTCTCCATCTAATCATTAATAATTATTAAATTTTACAAATTCCATAGAACCGAGGGAGTTATTAGAGGATTTTCCGAAAGACTGAGGTGTCTAGAAAAGGATCACATCTGGGGGCTGGCAAAATTTTCCTCCGCACCACTAGTCGGAATACGAGGACTCCCAGATCATGTGACTACCTGGCTGATGTCTTAGGTCAAGACTCGAAGTAAGATACCTTTAGGACTCTCTCATCTTATTCATCCCTTCTCAACTCAAATTCTCTTAAGGACTTTAAGGATTAGGGTTTTCTCTCTCTTCCTCACCCTCATGTGGTATGGGTTAAGGTTGATAAGGTCTAAGGGATCCTCCACCAAATTAATAAAAGATACGTAAGTAAGATGTCATTTGCACAAGTGTAATTAGTTTAAAAGTAAACTAAAAGTTTGTTTGTGTGCAGATGGCTCGTACCAAAGTTGTGGCCATCCCTTTTTCCACCAGCGATGGTGGACCACCCCGCAAGGAGAATGGATCCTCTGAGAAGAGGAAGCGAAACCATGGAGAGACCTCAAAGAAGAGAAAGAGACTAGAGGAAGTTGAGGAACCCAACCTTGAACCAATGCCCGGTAGCAACCGAGAGCCAGGGGAAGGACTAGAGTATGAGGAGTACCAGATGCATGAAGAGGAAGCCCAAATGGAGGAGGACCAGCCTGGTGGTCCAGAACCAGCCATGGTGGTTCATACAACAGATGCAGTTTGGATGGAACAACAAAAACAATTGACTGAAGCTATCCGTGCCCTGGCCCTTAGAGACATAGCTCGAGATGAGAATGGTGAGCCACTTCCAGTTCGTCCTCGATTGGGAGCCACCATTCTGGACTTCCTCAAGCTGAACATTGAAAAGTTCTGGGGAGAAGATAAGACTGAAGTGATCGACAAGGCGGAAGCTTGGCTTCTTGCAGTCGAGAACGGGTTCCGGATGCTTGAGGTACAGCCGAATAATAGGATTTTGTTTGCTACTCACCTTTTAGAAGGTGCAGCCAAGATATGGTGGGAGAACCACATCACGGGAAGGGACCTAAGCGAGGAACCGATGGCGTGGACCGACTTCAAGACCATCTTCACTGCCAGATTCCTCCCCATCTCAGCAAGGAAAGAGAAAGAGAGGGAGTTCATGACCATGACTCAAGGAAGTTCTTCAGTTGCGGATTTCGGTCATAGGTTCCGCCTCCTGGAACGCTTTGGGCATATGTTGGACGAAGAGAGGAGGGTGGACCACTTCATGGAACGTCTACATCCGGCCATCAAGCCTCATGTGATGGCTAGTAAGCCAAAGACCTTTGTTGAATCCTACAATACCGCCTTAGACATGGAAAGGACAGTGATGCCTACACAAAACCAATCCAGAGCATACTTGGGCTTCACTGAAGGAGTTCAAGGGTAGAGGAATGAACACCGAAAGGGGCAAGGACGCAACCACAACAAGAACAAGCATGGGCACAAGGGCAAGCCGTGTGGTCGCCTCCACCAGTGTCGCACCTGTGGACGGGCACATCCTGGGAAGTGTCTCTTTGAGAAGAAGGTGTGTTTCAGATGTCAGCAAGAGGGACACTTCATCGCCAACTGCCCTCAGCCTAACCCAAGGGGACCTTTGGGGTCACAACCTGTAGCAGCACAACCAGTAGCTACAGCACCCCCGGTAGGAGTACCATCCGGAGCACCTCTAGTTGGAGAGAGGAGACAAGCTAGAGTGTTCACCATCAACAAGGAAGAAGCTCAGGAGAATGCTAATAAGTTGATTGAGGGTAATAACCCATAGAGTTTTTCCTTTTAGTTCAGTAGACCATGTAGTAGCTTTCTGATATGGAATAACTTTGTAGGCTTACTGGAAGTCATGGGACAAAATGTAAAAGCAATTTTTGATTCTGGTTCTACTAATACTTTTATTTTGAGAAATCTGGAAACTATGCTTGGGTTGGATATCAAGGATTTGGGTTATGTTTTGGATGTCACAACCCCGAGAGGTCGTATTTATACCTCTCTTTTGAAAACCCCTATCTTGCCAGTAAAGTACCTGAACCATGAGCTTCCCACTGACTTCATCCTTCTCGATATGAATGATTTTGATGTAATCATCGGGATGGACTGGCTTTCCACCTATAGGGCCCAGATTGATTGTAGAGAGAAGAAGATTCTCATTAGAAAGACCGGCTATCCACACTTCACCATTCGAGGAAGGAAAGATGCGACGACCAGTCTTTACATATCCGCTTTGAAAGCTGAACGGATGCTATCCAAGGGTTGTCGAGCCTACCTAGCCATAGATACCATACCCGAGGTTAAGGGGCAATCCTTAGAGGACATAGAGGTGGTTTGGGAGTACGCAGATGTGTTTCCAGATGATCTACCAGGGATTCCCCCTGAGAGGGAGGTAGACTTCTCGATTGAGTTAGCTCCTGGGACTAACCCTATATCTAAGGCGCCCTATAGAATGGCCCCTGCTGAGTTGCTGGAGTTGAAAACCCAATTGCAAGAATTGTTGGATAAGGGTTTTATCCAACCCAGTACCTCACCATGGGGAGCACTAGTCCTCTTTGTGAAAAAGAAGGATGGGTCGCTTCGGATGTGTATTGATTATCGGATGATCAATCAGGCAACCATTAAGAATAAGTATCCTTTACCCAGAATAGATGACCTCTTTGACCAACTCAAATCAGCTCGAGTATTTTCCAAAATCGATTTGAGATCAGGATATCACCAGGTGAGAGTGAGGAGTGAGGATATACCCAAAACGGATTTCAGAACCCGTTATGGCCACTATGAGTTTGTGGTCATGTCGTTTGGATTATCCAATGCACCGAGTGTCTTTATGAACCTCATGAACAGTGTGTTCCAACCCTTCCTTGACTCTTTTGTGATAGTGTTCATAGATGACATTTTGGTGTACTCAGATGACCTATCCCAACACCGTGACCACCTGGGTAGAGTCCTTGATATCCTGAGAAAGCATAAGTTTTTCGGAAAGTTCTCGAAATGTGAGTTTTGGTTGGACCGAGTCATGTTTCTTGGACACATCATCTCAGGAGGAACAATCGTCGTAGATCCAGCCGAGGTATCGGCAGTTCGAGACTAGCCGGTACCGAAGAACCCCTCTGAGATTCGCAGTTTCTTGGGGTTGGCCGGTTACTACCGTCACTTCATCAAGGATTTCTCCAAGACTGCTCTACCTCTAACCATGTTGACTCGGAAGGATGTGAAGTTCGTGTGGTCTGAAGTGTGTGAAGCTCGATTTCAGGAATTAAAGGAGAAGCTGACCACCGCTCCTGTGTTGACTTTGCCCTCTGGCAATGAGGGTTTCATGATATTCACCGATGCTTCCAAGATGGGACTTGGTTGTGTGTTGGAACAAGATCGGCATGTGGTTGCATATGCGTCCCGACAGCTCAAGCCAAATGAGGTGAACTACCTGACACATGACCTGGAGTTAGCTGCTATAATCCATGCCTTGAAAATATGGCGGCACTACCTGTACGGTGCTACCTTCGAGATCTTCACCGACCATAAGAGCTTGAAGTACCTGCTGACACAGAGAGACCTGAACCTACAACAGCGTCGATGGATGGAGTACATGAAGGATTACGACTTCACCATCGCCTACCATCCTGGTAAGGCGAATGTAGTGGCTGATGCGTTGAGTTGAAAACAGCTTAAGTGTGCAGTTGTTCTGTCCAGTCAATGGAAGAGTTTGGAGGAACTTGTGGAATGGACTCCATAGCTACTAGAGGACCGAGTTCGGTTTTCTAATATCCAGATTCAATCTGAGTTGTTGAGTGAAATCATAACTGCACATTTGACCAGTGGAGAGCTAGACAAGATGAAAGGTTTAATGATGAAGCCACAGACTCGTCTATCCGTGGGAGTAGATGGAGGAATCATGTTTGAGAATCGCTTATGGGTTCCAGTGGATTCCTCAATAAAGGAACGCATCTTGCAAGAGGCTCATGGTTCCAAGTACACAGTGCACCTAGGAACTACTAAGATGTATAAGGAGCTACAGCGATTTTTCAGGTGGCCAGGAATGAAGAAAGACATTGTGTCATGGGTGGCCAGTTGTCTTACGTGCCAGATGGTGAAGGCTGAACATCAGTGACCCGACGGACTTTGACAGTCAATAGAGATTCCAGAGTGGAAATGGGAGCAGATCACCATGGATTTTGTGGTGGGTCTACCCCGGACCAAGAGAGGTCATGATGCGATATGGGTCGTGGTAGATCGTCTTACCAAGTCAGCACACTTCCTTGCCCTGAAGACCACTGCTAAGTGACAGAACTAGTTGAGCTGTATATCAGAGAGATAGTACGTTTGCATGGTGTGCCAGAATCGATCATCTCAGATAGAGACCCAAAGTTCACTTCCAAGTTGTGGAAGCAAGTTCAAGAGGAACTGGGTACAAGGTTAAAGTTTTGTACCGCTTATCACCCCCAAACATATGGCCAGTTAGAAAGGATGATCCAGACATTAGAAGATATGCTGAGAGCTTGTGTGCTCGATTGGGGTGGCTCATGGGAGCAATACTTACCGTTGGCAGAGTTCGCCTACAACAACAGCTACCAAGCCAGTATCGGGATGCCTCTGTATGAAGCTTTGTACGGGAGACCGTGTCGGTCACCACTTCACTGGGATGATGTGGGTGAGAGGACCTTGCTGACGTCAGATGAGTTCCAAGTGTATGCTGATAAAGTGGCTTTGATCAAGCAAAGGCTAAAGAGAGCCCAGGATCGACAAAAGTCGTATGCTGATGCAAAGCGGACTGATGTGCATTTCACTATGGGAGATCATGTGTTTTTGAAAATCCGACCGCTCCGAGCTATAGCCAAGAACAGAGGAAAGTTGAGTCCCCGATATGTGGGTTCGTTTGAGGTGTTAGAACGGATAGGTGAAGCTGCATACCATTTGGCGTTACCCCCCCAGTATAGAATGATGCATGATGTGTTTCACATGTCTAACCTGAAGCGATATGTGCAAGATCCAAGCCATGTGCTGAGCATTGAACCTATTGAGCTTCAAGGGAAGCTGACCTATCCTGAGTCACCTTTGCAGATTCTAGATACCAAAGTGAAAGAACTCAGATGCAAGAATATAGAGATGGTAAAGGTTCTTTGGAAGCACCATGGAGAGGATGAGGCCACATGGGAGCTGAAGGCAGACATGAAGAAAACATACCCTGAATTGTTTGCTTGATTGTTTGAATTTTGAGGGCAAAATTCCTATAAGGAGGGGAGGATGTTATAACCTCAAATTTCTGAAAATATAATGTAAAAGGCTTTTCTCTTTTAATGACTAAATGAGATCTCTTTCTTTGAATTGTGATGACTTTCGTATGAGATGGCTTTGATTGTTTGATTGTGGGCCTTGGAGGCCATTAAGCCCAATTGAAAAGAAAAGGAATTAACAAGGAAAAGAAATTGACTAATAAAAGGGAAATATGAGAAACTGATAATTATAAGAAGATAATGCTAAACTAATATTCCCCAATATGGGAATTCATGTCTTTGGGTTTCCTTGAGATCCAAGGGACCCAAATTAATAAGATAAAGGCAAAAGAAATAAGGATATGAATTAAGTGGGAGTATTTAATAAGAAATCTTGGGAGAGAAGAAATCACATTAATACATTGCTTTTTGCTTCCCAATTTTCGTACAAAGATAGAGAATATTAAAAGTAACTTTCCTTTAAAATTTGAGACCAATCAGAGTTATGGATTCAGAGATATTAATTTTGCAAGATATAGCCAATTTGGGAATTTTCCTGAATTAAAAAAAAGGATTTTGGGTTTCCTTAGAACGCGAGCAATCCTGGCTGTTGGATCTTGATCCAACGGTGGTCGCTCATCGCCTAAGTCCCGCTGGGACTAGGACTTTGGCTGTTACAGGGTGATTTTGGCAACCCATCTTTCTCGCAATCTACTGATCATGACAGCTGGTTGATGGCCCCATTGAATTCAGGGGATGGAATCGCGAAGATTTCACCCTAACATCTTTGGGTTTCGTCGCCAAAAGAGGAAACGCCCAACTGGGCAGGTCCCTGCCTCGACCCTATATATAGGGGAGGGTGATATAGGGCACCAGCATCCCTAAGCGCTATCCAAAGCTCTGCGGCGGAGTTCCAGGAACTCGTTCGTGGGTTCAATTGCACCGAAGGACTTGACCTTGACCATCGTCGGCATCGCAAGCTCTGTCGGAGTCCGGCGAGTTGGGGGCAACGACGACGTGTGATCAGCACGAAATTAGACCCCTAGTCGTCTTCGGCCGAGGGAGACGAAGCTCCCTATGCAATCGGATCACTCGCAGGCGGACCAAGGCTCAAAGTCAACCCTCGAGTTGACCGCGTGGATTCACTGCTTGTGCGAGGACGATGAAGAAGATGAAGGAGCAAATTACCAAATTGCCCTCCGCGTCCCAGTGAACCGGTAAGGACACTTCTGTCCTTTTCCTCCTTTGAGCACTATTTAGGGCCGCGTGCGATCGTGGCCGATGGATCCTGAGTGGACCTTCGGACCATTGATCGTGCGGTCCACATTTTTCCTAAATTAGTTATTAATTGGATAAAAATGATTTATCTTAGAAAATTTATAGCTAGAGCTAGGAGGCTCGTATGCAAAAACTCAATACATGAAAAATGATCAGAAAAATATGAGGGATGTAATAAAAATAGTTTAAGACCCTGAATCTGACTAGTTTGTAAAAGTATATTTCTAGAATAAGAAAAAAAAGAGTTAATTTGTGGATAAAAGCCCTAATTGTTGATAAAAAGGGTAATTAGTCTTGCAATTAAGATAATTCGAAGATGGTTAACTTATTTTCTGTTTTAGATAATTATTAACCTGTTTTGATGATAGAATTACAAGTTTAGGGTTTTATGACTCCATATCTGGATTAAAAGGTTGGAAACACTAATTTAGAAAAAGGAAATGATGAAGTAATTCGAAATTAGGGTTTATTGGACTAAGTCTGATCTTAGGAATCCTAATAGATGATAAAGCAAGAAAATTTGGGGTTTGATGTATAATTTAATAAAAGAAAGGTAAAAGCAATAAAAAAAAGAGATGAGACCCTAATTATGGCTGAAACCCTAAAAAGGGCAATTAACCTAGGAAAAATCTTAGTATTATTGAATCATCATGACATGACAGAGGAATTAAATGCCTTTTTCAGGAGATTGTGTGTGTGCTTGCTGGGTTTCCTGGTTGATTAAGTTAATTCTGCATTCAAGTCTTCATTAACAGGTATGTGGTTAAATATGAATAACAGCTTTAGTTTCCCGACGGATTCTCGGATGTTTAAACACATTGAATGCAACTAAACTGTTTGGATGTTCATATTGCAATTATAAAGTGACTATGACTATCACCATTTAATATAAATATGTAAATCCTGCACCTACATGCCACCATGATGGAAGATGCCATAAAGGGTCAGGCCCAGGAGGGTAGACCAATGGGCACCATGAGAGGTGACCCTATACACCAAGCTCGGGAATGAGAAGGTGATTGATGAGGCAAGACTAAGGAGCACCATGAGAGGTGACTCCCAGGCACCAAGCTCGGGATTGAGAAGGTGGCCTTAAGTCAAATCCAGGGTTAGGGCAAAAGCGGTGGGGATTGTCACATGGAAAATGTAAATTGACTTGTTAATTACCTTGATTGCAATACTTAAATTGTTAGACCTAATTGTGAAATTTTGGTTGCCTCCACATACCAGCATTTGCTGATCGATGTTTTGTTTGTCGGTATTTTAGGTAATATCCTGAAAATCACAAACAGTAAAGTGGCACATCGTGAAATTAAGAAATAAAGTGCAAGGAGGATTAGATAGAGTATTTCAAGCTGTGGATAGTTAGTTTTCCCAAATTTTATAAAGGTAAGTAAAAGTTTTAATTTTTGTATCCAATTCCAGTTTAGTTAGTAGAATTTTATAATTATTGTTGATTATATGTTGAATCTTTGATCCTGTAAATTGATTAACGATTCCGACCTTCAGGTCTCCCTTAATTGGGGGTTACCGGGAGGTGGGGTCGTTACAATTGGTATCAGAGCATAGGTTCTCCATCTAATCATTAATAATTATTAAATTTTAAAAATTCCATAGAACCGAGGGAGTTATTAGAGGATTTTCCGAAAGATTGAGGTGTCTAGAAAAGGATCACATCTGGGGGCTGGCAAAATTTTCCTCCACACCACTAGTCGGAATATGAGGACTCCCAGATCGTGTGACTGCCTGGCCGATGTCTTAGGTCAAGACTCGAAGTAAGATACCTTTAGGACTCTCTCATCTTATTCATCCCTTCTCAACTCAATTTCTCTTAAGGACTTTAAGGATTAGGGTTTTCTCTCTCTTCCTCACCCTCATGTGGTATGGGTTAAGGTTGATAAGGTCTAAGGGATCCTCCACCAAATTAATAAAAGATACATAAGTAAGATGTCATTTGCACAAGTGTAATTAGTTTAAAAGTAAACTAAAAGTTTGTTTGTGTGCAGATGGCTCGTACCAAAGTTGTGGCCATCCCTTTTTCCACCAGCGATGGTGGACCACCCCGCAAGGAGAATGAATCCTCTGAGAAGAGGAAGCGAAACCATGGAGAGACCTCAAAGAAGAGAAAGAGACCAGAAGAAGTTGAGGCACCCAACCCTGAACCAATGCCCGGTAGCAACCGAGAGCCAGGGGAAGGACTAGAGTATGAGGAGTACCAGATGCATGAAGAGGAAGCCCAAATGGAGGAGGACCAGCCTGGTGGTCCAGAACCATCCATGGTGGTTCATACAACAGATGCAGTTTGGATGGAACAACAAAAGCAATTGACCGAAGCTATCCGTGCCCTGGCCCTTAGAGACATAGCTCGAGATGAGAATGGTGAGCCACTTCCAGTTCGTCCTCGATTGGGAGCCACCATTCTGGACTTCGTCAAGCTGAACATTGAAAAGTTCTGGGGAGAATATAAGACTGAAGTGGTCGACAAGGCGGAAGCTTGGCTGCTTGCAGTCGAGAACGGGTCCTGGATGCTTGAGGTGCAGCCGAATAAGAAGGTTTTGTTTGCTACTCACCTTTTAGAAGGTGCAGCCAAGATATGGTGGGAGAACCACATCACGGGAAGGGACCTAAGCGAGGAACCGATGGCGTGGACCGACTTCAAGACCATCTTCACCACCAGATTCCTCCCCATCTCAGAAAGGAAAGATAAAGAGAGGGAGTTCTTGACCATGACTCAAGGAAGTTCTTCAGTTGCGGATTTCGGTCGTAGGTTCCGCCTCCTGGAACGCTTTGGGCATATGTTGGACGAAGAGAGGAGGGTGGACCACTTCATGGAACGTCTACATCCTGCCATCAAGCCTCATGTGATGGCTAGTAAGCCAAAGACCTTTGCTGAAGCCTACAATACCGCCTTTAATCATTGCTGAACCTTTGATCATGTAATTCCAATTCCAGTTTAGTTAGTAGAATTTTATAATTATTGTTGATTATATGCTGAACCTTTGATCATGTAAATTGATTAACGATTCTGACCTTTGGGTCTCCCTTAATTGGGGGTTACCGGGAGGCGGGGTCGTTACAAGAAGGCAATTTTGACAACAAAATAAAGGCCCTAAATAGCCCCAAAATTGGTGTTATCAACTCCCCCAAACTTAGCATTTTGATTGTCCTCAATCAGTCGTACTCATCTTAACACTTTAGTTGCAATACTTCTTCATACCAGACATAGTCCTCAGACAAGGGGTTTAAACAAGTTCTGAGATGTCTTAAGGAAAATTACGTATGTCTTCGAGTAAAGGACTTTATTTTTCCCTACCTTATTTTAAGCAACAAAAAATCCTCTTCAGCTTTGGCGAGACTTGGGTGCATGATTCCAAAGTTAGCTTTCACACCAAACATCATGGAAATAGAAGTTAGCTTTTTGGGTAGGCTTAAGGCTTTTTGGTTTCTTCTTGTTTTCCATTGGTCCATCCAGGTATGGGTTTGTTAATGGGAAAGTGGTCCCTACAGTCCAAGCCAGTTGGCTTTATAGTAGTGATTTCACATCCTACGTACCACTGCCCCAGATCTACCATGCCTAAAGATGGGTACTTTTGGAGAGACAAGTGTGTTCTTTTTTCATTTGGCTCAACTCTCATGCTTTTATTGACTCTCATAAGGATTTTCTCTCTTTTTGGGATTTTTGATGGATAGGAAAAAAAGAGTTTTGTTGTTTGGGCAGCTTTTTCCTTTGCATGCACATCTCTTAGTTGTTGCGAGATTATTTTTCAAAATTGGCGTAGAAAAGTTGTAGCCTTTTTGTCGTTTGACACTGCATTTTTGGAAAGATCATAGAAAAAACATGCACCACCTTAGACACATAAAGAACAATATGGAAGAAGTTGTATCTGATATTTACTATAGAGTGTATTTGTACAATGGTTGAGAGGCAAGCAGTTATATATGTGCTATTTTGTATCAGGCATGTATGTATATGTACACAGGCTATGGGAAAGAACAGAAAGACGAGAAGGGGGAGAAATTTTAGGTACCTCCCTCACTGATATGCTACCCCCCCCCAAACATACCCCACACTCTGTCCCCAGAGTTGTGCGATAAGTAGGAAAGGGTAGGCATAGGTCAGCGAGGGTTTTAGTTAGTGCATGTGCCTTCTTCAGATAGAAGCTCCAACACATACTCTCCGCATTTTTGTGATAGTCGATGTGGTGGAGCTTGTCGGGTGTTTGTTGTAGCATCATCGAGCTAGAAATCCATTCTAGCATGTAGATGCCACAGTCATTTGATTGTGGAGTTTGTTGTGGACTGTTATGGTATAATTGAAGCTTGTGCCATTTGTTTGTGTTGTTCTCCAGGAACGGTTGGATCAATGTTGCCACCTCGATGTAGTATTTCCTTGCTAAGCACTCGAGGGCATCAATGGAGTTGATGTACACTGCACCGGATGAACTTTGTTGCTATTAGAGTTGTTGTAGAAGATTGCTACTCGTGGGCACGTGTATACCATCAGGAGCGTCCAATGGTTGTAATGCAACATTGGAAGGAATAAGATATGTGGCATGCTGCGTTGTATCTCAGCCAGAAATAGTTGTTTCACTCCTAATTCACCAGCTAGGAAGATATCATTGAACACCATTGGGTGGGCAATGTAGGATTGTTCAAACTTCTTCTATAGAATCTCGATGTAGGTTGATGCCACCAACAACGCTAGACATCCTCCTACCTTTAGTAAGTCTCAAAGGTCATCAATGGGGACTATGACGTTGTCTGTCTCGTAGATGATGTCTGTGGGGGTAGAATCAGCTAGCCTGAGGAGAACTTCATTGACCTACTCTTATGATAGGGTTGCGCATGCAAAGCGGTCAAAGTTGTTGATTAATTCTTCAGATACAATAGGGAAAGCAACGCCTTCCTTGGTGAGTATTTCTCACAGAACATCCATCCCCTTGACTTCCCCATAGATGTCTGTGGCCATCTCAGCTTCTTATCCTTTGGGGTTGCTGGGTTGGGATGATTTGGTTTCTTGGTCACTCTCCAGCAGTTTCTCTAGTACGCCTGCATCTAGGAAATAATGTATGTCCTTCATCAGCAGTAGTGCATATGTGCTTCTAAACTGATAGAAATTTTGGCATTGGAGATGCCTTATATATCCAAAGATGTGGAGCAACTCCATGGCACGTAGGACTATGAAGGCATTGTTTCCGTTTCCCACATCTTCTTGAACGGGGAAGTATCTGAGGGAGAAGAAGTTCCAAATTCCAGTGTGGCATTGGACTCCATGCTTGATGACGTGGAGAAGACGCACCGGGAGAAGCATGAGATGCTTTTCTTCTAGGTGTATGAATACGTGTCCTGAGCATGGGACCTCTTCGGTGCAGCAGCTAAGGAGCTAGACGTCATGGCTGCGGAGGTCTACCACGCAGAGGAACCAGTTTCTTCTATGCTTGTAGGGGCCAACACCATGTTTGGGTTGTGCTCTTTGATGTATTGTAGCATGTTGGCCACCTAGATGGAGTACGCCCCTTTCATTAATCTTCTTGCCAAGGCTGGGGTGGCATTGTAAGTTGGATGTCGGCCTATCATGGTGCCTAAATTCTCGATCATAGCACCTTCTAGGACCCATAAGAGGATCTTCCCTACTATGGCTGGGGAGTGGAACAATATTTTCAGTGCTTCTCGTCGTACAGAAAAGTAACAGTCACTCCAGACAACGTCATGTCCATCTGCCTGCGACCTCAGGAGCACGTTCAGAATCTTTTGGTTTCTGATTGTCAGGTAGCCAATGGTCTGTCTATTGAATTCGACCATCTTGAAGGAGGAATTCTCTGACCATGCAAGAAACATGTCTACCGTCGAACTCCTTGCTCTAGGGGGATGCTTGTCGTTGGCAGAATATATGTCACCCCCTTCTCCCTCAGATTCATAAGAAGAGCCCTCATCTAGGCTGATGGATACATTTTCATCTTCAGCTTCATCTAGGGAGGGCAAGGGAGTAGCTATGTCGACGCCGCGGGTGCTCTCCTGTCCTACTGGAGCCCCATCGGCAGTCTTGTTCGTCGTTTCTTCCTCGAGCATTGTGGAAGGCCCGCTAGAGGAGGAAGAAGACGATGTTCCAAAATAGGACGTCGAAGACGAGGGCTGAGATTCGGGGCCTGGGGGCCATGGAGACCTCCGTGGTTGTCGTGAACGGGGGTGGTCATCCCTATGGTTCAGCCTCTCTTCAATGGTGGAATATATAGAGACCTCCTTGGTTGGAGCGCCAACTGCATTGTATTATTCAATGCTTCTAGTTGGCCAGGAAGGTCAACTAGAGTTAACAGTTGATGCTCCTACTCGCTTAGCCTCCTCTAGAAAACACTAAACTTGTGGGTTAGGGAAGAAAAAGTAGCTGAGTGGTTGCTCGTTACCTCCCACAAGTTGTCAAACTCTTGACCGAGGACTTGCCCCAGTGATGGAGGGGCTATAGTTGATCGGCCTCTCGTCCTTACAATGTTCCTCACGCGGGAAGTTCGGCCCAAAGAGTGTGTGTCTTCAAGCGGGGCTGAATCCATCTGAATCGTTCATGAGGGTGTTGCTTTAGGGTGGGGCGCCGACCCCTTTGTGGCCACCTCTGCCTTGTCAGCTTGCAGTGGTGGAGAAGGGAGTGGGGAAGGTGGCTATTGGTCTACCATCTGATTATCAATGACCTCCTCTACAACAACCACCGGTGATGTTGGTGGTAGCGTTGGTTTGGGCTGCACAACCCTAAGCTCTGCCTCCAGGAGCTCACTGAACGCATCATTGCTAGCATCTGGCTGTACCGCTGCCTCTACCATTGAAGGTGCAGCTGAAGCATCAGGAGTTGCGGTTGTCTCTTCTGCGGTAGCATCCTTGGGGGATATCATCATCGTTTCAGCCACGGTTGTGTCTACGACCTCCACGATCACCATTACTTCTTCTATATCCACGACGATTGTTGTTGTGGTGGCCACGGCTAGAACAGGAGCAACTACGATGGCTTCAGCAGCAGCTACCGCTAGTTGTGTGGTGGTGGTGGATGGCTCAGTTCTTACAGTTGTTGCCCCTTGTTGGAAGCTTATGCTGGCAGCGCAAACAGCCTCTGCCATCTAGTTTGGCAGAGCCTCGATCTCTGTTGGCATGAAGACCAGCTTCTCTGCATCATAGTTGGTGCAAAGCGGGAGGGGTAGGAGAGTAGTGGTTCTTGCAAATCTATAGAAGTAGTGGTGGCCCTCCTTTTTTATTATGTTGGCTCATTGTAAAACCTTCATATCTATCCTACCGTCGCCTTGCATCATTGACAAGTTGTGCGGTTCCCTTGGGTATCACAACCCTGCCATGATCAGGTTGATGATGCCTCCCATACAGTACTCATTGGTGGCTTCCTTTATTGGGTGGAGCCGACTTAGTAGGAAGTGCCCCAGGTTGATCTCCTTTCCCTCCATCACGTACCACATGAGATGGCGTTCTTCGGTATAGAGGTTTCTCATTTCGTATTTGCTGAACAGGAGGCACGCCACTATCTTGTGGACGATCCTCCAGAAGTAGGAGTGGATGGCCGCCACCTTGCTCCCTGGCTTAAACGACTGTTCATCAGTTAGCTTCCTCCATAGGTTGACCGGGTTGAAGCCATCACCTTCGGTGATCCTGGCGCCATTGTTCAACATCTCCTTCTCAACTTTAGTGGAGGAGAAGATCTCATTGAGCAACTTCTCTAAGATATCGTGCTCAATGTTGTACAACCACCCCTGCACCCTATCTGCCCCGCCGAATCTCTCGACTTCTTCGGGTTTGTTTGGCACCCGACGGAGGGAGGTCATGAACTTCTTGGTGAGTTCAGTGTACGAGCTGGTGTAGCTGAAGCATATGTTCCTTAGCCCGGTAGCTCCTAAGACATTGTCGAGCCTGTTGAAGATGTCGAGCTGTTGGAAAGAAGGCTGGCGGCAGAACCAGGTCAGCCGGTAGATTTTGGCCACCAACTCTGTGTACCGCTAGTGATGCTCTACATCACGGAGCATGAACTGGCCTGGAGAGTGGACCAGGGGTTTCTCCGTTGTTGATGGAGCTACCGATGCTTCTTTCCTGTGCCGCTTCTCACTTTCAGATGGCCCTGTTGTATTGGGGTTTGGGCACTTCTACCCGACTATAGTCACTTCAGATGTTGCCTCGGGATTGATCCTCCGACCTTACTCGTCGACCTGGACCACTATCTACTTGGTGCGAGACATGTTTGAACAAAAGTGGGGTAAGTAATAAGATTTTTGGCCGATTCACCTTACCTGATATTGGGTGGTAGACCAAGAAAGTCGTGTCACCCGACACCAGATATGTGACGCTTGAAAAACTGATAGGGGTTGCGTTAGTAAAACAAGTCTTGCCCGATATGGGTGCCCGATATGGATGCCCGACATGGGCACCGCGTGATACTCGTATCGCTTGGCAAAATGTCGAAGGTTGATATGATCTCAAAGCAGTTGAGTAAACGCAAGCCTATCACGTGATGAACTCAGAATAGGGGTCGTCCAATACAAGTCTCGCCCGAAATGAGGTGTCACATGATATGAGGTGCCGCCCGATACGAGTCGGGCACTACAAGATGGAGCCACATCGTGAAACAAAATTAGGCGAAGAAACTTGCTCGATACACCCGTGTCGGGCGGGAGCACGCTACAAGCGTGTCGCGCGATGCAGTCAAGGGACTGATGAAACAGAAACTCGAAAAGCAAATTCTGACACAAAGCAAGTTCGTTGCTCGATACTGGCATCATGATAAAAGGGTGTCGCACGACACACGTCTCGCCCAACATGAGGTGTCGCGTGATATGGTATCCTCGATACGTCACGTGACACGATAGATTGATTACTTGGTTAGGTGTATCATGTTATACCTGTATCGGTTGAGGTTGCTGGCGCACGACACATGTATCGCGATGAGACTGGCTGACACAGGAGCTGAAGTAAAGGCAGGATGCACAATACGGGAGTAGGTGAAAAGTAAATGTAGGTGTCTGATACAGTTAAACTCGAGTTACTATTTATAGTTGTGGCGAGCGGGGGGCGCGCTGGCCGATACAACTTTGGGCGATAGAGATGCCTGACACAGCACAACACGCGATACTCGCAGCCAACCCGACACATAATTCAAGGGTTGACGATGTCACCCGATAGAGGTGAAGGTAGTCCTCTTAGCAATCGCGTGTCACGCAAGGCGAGAAGGAAGGGAACATGTTGGAACATGTCCGGTAAGATTCTCAAAAGAGTAAAAATGAAAAACAAAACAAGGGTAGAAAACTGAAGTCACAGAGCTTTGATGGGTAAAACATCATTGGCATGAAAGAAGGCTTTCAGCCTCAGATGGTATTACTCATCACAGCTTTAAAAAAAACTAAGTCGGTGGCCCATAAAATGAGGGAGTCCATTCACGTGACGCATGCGCTGACTCGGGCCTTATCACAATGATAATGTTTGTAACGTTTTTCTTCAGGAAGGGAAATAACATCCTACGCTAGAAAAATAAAACTCAGGCTGCCTCTCGATGAGCGTTGTAGTTTCCGTCGTCAGCTCGACAACATAAAAACCTTTTACTCCACTCCGATGGTTGTTGTTCTAGCTACTTGCAGGGACATCTCTGGTCTTCTCACAAAAGCTTCATCTTCATAAAACCTTTTTACGCTATGCCCATTCACTGGAAAGACATTTTCCAGATCATCCTTATCATAGAGCTCTATCATCCCAGATGGGTAAATCTTTGCAATGGTGAAAGGTCCAGACCATCTACTCTGCAGCTTCCCTAGAAAAAAAATGGATAGAAGATTTAAATAGCAAAACTTTATCACCTATATTGACGTCCTTTTTCCTCATATGTGAATCATGCCAGATCTTGGTCCTCAACTTCTAGATCCTAGCATTTTCATAGGCGTGGAGTCTTAGTTCCTCAAGCTCTTGTAGTTGAAGAAACCATTTCTTTCCAACTAGCATCTGGTCCATATTGAGATGCTTGATTACCCAGAACGCTTTATGCTCCTATTCAAAAGGAAGATGACAGGCTTTTCGATATATCAGGCGATAAGGTGTGGTGCCCAACGGTGTCTTAAAAATAGTCATGTACGCCCAGAGAGTGTCGTCTAACTTAGCCGACAAGTCCTTGCAGGATTTGCCAACTTTCTTATTCAAGATCTGCTTGATCTACCGATTGAAGACCTCCTCCTGACCGAATGTTTGTGGATGATATGGGGTCACAACCTTGTGGCGAATGCCGTACTTATGCATGAGTGATTCAAACTGTCTTTCAGCAAAGTGAGAGCATCCATCACTAATGACGGTCCTCAGAACTCCAAACCTTGGAAAGATAATCTTGGTGAAGAGTTTGATCATTGCCTTAGCATCGTACGTAGAGGTGGGCACTGCTTCAACCCACTTAGAGACATAGTCAACCACGATGAGAATATATTTGTAACCATAGGATAAAGTAAATGGTCCCATGTAATCAATACCTCCACACATCGAAATTTTCAACTTCAATCCAATCTGATAGCGGCATCTCATTGTGACAGGAAATGTTCCCAGTTTGCCGACATTCATTGCAAGACTTTACAAATGCATGAACATCTTTGAACAAGGTTGGTCAGTAGAAACCAGATTGTAGCACCTTGGTATCTATCTTCTCACCTCCCAGATGTCCTCCATATGGAGAGGAGTGACATTCGAACAAAATTTTCAAAACTTCCTCTTCTGGTATGCATCTTCTATATAACCGATCGATGCAACACCTAAACAACAAGGGGTCATCCCAATAATAGTTCTTTAAATCAGAGAAGAACTTCTTCTTCTGATTATAAGACATATCTGAGGGAAGTTGCTTACAAGCCAGGTAGTTGCAGAAATATGCATACCACGGCCCCTCAGGGTCGGCTGACTGGGCTGCGTAGATGTATTCATCGGGGTAGCTTTCATTGATGGGCATTGGGTAATCATCTTGCACCCAAATCCTGGAGAGATGGTCTGCAACCACATTCTCTGAGCCCTTCTTGGCTTTGATCTCATGGTTAAACTATTGTAACAATAGTGCCCAACATAGCTGTCTGGGCTTCGCATCCTTCTTCTACATTAGATATTTAATAACCTCCTGGTCAGTGTGAACAACCACCTTTGAACCCACGAGGTAAGACCTGAACTTATCGAAGGTGTACACAATTGCTAGCATTTCTTTCTTTGTGGTCGTGTAATTCTTCTAAGCCTCGTCTAGGGTCTTGCTCGCATAGAAGATAACATGATGCTTCTTGTCTCTCTTTTTGCTGAGTACAGCCCCTATAGCAAAATCACTGGCGTCACACATAAGTTCGAATGGAAGACTCCAATCAGGGGATTGGAGAATCAGTGCAAATATTAAACAGCCCTTCAGAGTTGAGAATGCCTTCATACACTCCTCCATGAAGTCGAACTTCACATATTTTACTAGAAGGTTAGACAGAGGCTTGGCTATCTTTGAAAAATCCTTTATAAACTACCGGTAGTAACTGACATGACCCAGAAAACTACGAACACCTATAACTGAAGTAGGTGGTGGGAGCTTAGCCATCGCCTCAACCTTAGATGGATCGACTTCAATACCTTAACTTGACACCTTGTGTCCAATAACAATCCCCTCTTGTACCATAAAATGGCATTTTTCCCAGTCGAGGATGAGGCTATGTTCTTCACATCTTCTTATTACGAGGGACAGATTGTTCAAACAGTCATCAAACAAGCTTCCATACATGTTGAAATCATCCATGAACACTTCCATCTTGTCTTTGAGAAAATCTACAAAAATGGCGTTCATACACCTCTGGAAGGTATAAGGTGCATTACAGAGCCCAAAGGGCATTCTTCTAAAGGCAAAAGTTCCATAGATGCAAGTGAAAGTCGTCTTCTCCTAGTCAACAAGGTGGATGGGGACCTGGTAGAAACTTGAGTACCTGTCCAGCCAACAGAAGTAGGAATGATGGGCCAGGCATTTTAACATCTGATCGGTGAAAGGAAGAGGGAAATGGTCCTTGCGGGTGATGGTGTTAAGTTTCCGATAACCTATACACATCCTCCATCCAGTGACCATCTTGGTGGCCACCTCGACCCCATCATCTCCCTTGACCAAGGTCATCCCTCCTTTCTTGGGAACTACTTGGATTGGACTCACCCACGTGCTATCACTGATAGCGTAGATAATTCCAGCGTCTCAGAGCTTAACTACTTCTTTGTTAATGATTTCACGAAGCTTTTCATTCAGCTTTCTTTATGGTTGGGCATACGGCCTAGAGTCCTCCTCCAGATGGATGTGGTGCATGCACACCAAAGGGCTTATCCCTCTCAGTTCCCTGATTGAGTAGCCTACGGCTTTCCTCTGCAGCCTTAACACTTCGAGCAACTGGTCTTTCTGGCAATCTGTCAACTCCGAGTTGATGATTACCGGGTGCATCTTCTTTTGATCCATAAAATGATATTCAAGGACTTTCGGCAAGACTTTTAGCTCTGGTGGGGCTTCCTTTTTCTGTTCTTCAGCAGGGGCTTCTCAGAGAGTGGCATATCTAACTGTCTCAATAGTATCTTCATCCTCGGTCGCTTCTTTAATATCTAGATAGGATAACAATTCTCTGACCTCAAGATCATTGATCTCTCATAACTTGCCAGTTAAGGCACGCATCAAAGGAACTACCATGTCCTTCTCTTCCTATACTTCATCGCATAACTGTTGATAGCTCTCAACAAAGTAGGAGGATTCAAAGAATGAGGGGCCCCTCATACAATCACTGATGTTGAAATCGATGTGATCTCTTCCAACACAGATCTTAGTCATTCCAGCCTCGACATCGATTAGAGCTCGGCTGGTGGAAAGGATGGGTCGCCCAAAAATGATAGGGCAGCTTGTATCTTCTACGGTGTCAATCAAAACAATATCACAAGGGACAAAGAAGCATCCCACTTGGATGGGCACATCTTCAACGACACCAACTAGTCGGGTGAAGGTATGGTCATCTAGTTGTATCCTCATGTTGGTGCTTACCATATTGGTGAGCCCCACTCTCTTGGAAAGGGACAAATACATCAGACTGATGTTGGCCCCTAGGTCTTCTAGACCTTTCTGAGTTACATTATCTCCAACTTGAAAGGGGATTACGAAGGCCCCTGGATCCTTCTTATTCAAAGGCGTATTAGTTTTGATGAAAGAAATAGACATATTGGTGAGCTTCACAGTCTCTATGTCTTCTCCTTTCCTTTTTCTTGTTATGAGTTCCTTTAAGAACTTGGCATAAGTGGGAATTTCTTCAATGGCATCTATGAACGGGACGTCCACATTCAACTTCTTTATAGTGGCCAGAAACTTTTCATACATCTTCTACAGCTGGGCTTTTATCAGCTTATGTAGGAATGGTACACGGGGTGTGTACTTGTCTGGACACTCTTTAGAAGAGATGTAATTAACCTTGTCTTTGACTACCTTCTTTGACTTATGCATAACCTTTTCCTCAACAACCGTTGTGCTAACTCCTTCAGCGAGTACTATTGTTGATGTTACTGTCTTCTCAACGGCTGGTGATACAATCGTTCTTGCCCTTAGAACATCCATTTTTGTCGTCTCATGTCCTCGTGGGTTGGATTCAGTATTGGAGGGGAAACGCCCCACCTGATGGTTGATGGATTGGGCGAGGCTTGCGAGCTACTGATCAATCTATTTGTTACGCTGCTAGAGCTCCCCTATCTGCATAGCAAAACCATCCATCTATTGTTGCATTATTTTGAGTAGAGTTGTGCTATCCACTGAGCTCTTGTGCATCTTTTCATTGATGTCATTCTGTCTCTTGGCGAAGGACATAAATTTTGGCGTCAAAGACGGTCGTGGTTGTTGGTTTTGTTGGAAGGCCCTCTGCTATTGGAACCCTGTCTGTCATTGCTGATTTCATGGTCCTCCCAAAGGTTTCCCACTCACCAGGTAGTGAGGTTTCTCAGCAGTGTTGGTGTTCCCATAAGAGAAACTAGGATGGTCGGGCCGTCGGTATTGAACATAACTCACATTCTTTGTAAAGTCCCCTTTGAGATCTTCTTGGGGTGCAGTGTGCAGGTAGAAATCTGACATGTGGTCGGGCTCTCCGCAGGTGACACAACTCTTCACGACCTCCTTTCGAACCTTCCCTTTTTAACCTTGCTCCTTGAGGGACTGGACATCTATCATCATCTTGTCAAACTTGGATGTGAGGGCCTCCATAGCCTTAGATTCACCTGGAGTAGTGTGATTTAGTGACTCTCAGTCATATTATCTATCTTGTTGGTTTGTTGCCATATTTTCAATAATCTCCCTGGCTCTTTGGGCACTAAGTCCCAAGAAATCACTGCTAGCAGCAGCATTCAAGGACTTCCTCTCAGCAGGGCACACCCCATTGTAAAACGTGGTGATGAGCTTTGGTTCCAAAAAACCATGATGCGGGCATTCACGCTGGTAGCTCTGGAATCTTTCCCAAGTCTCGTGAAGATTCTCTGAGGGCTACTGGGAATACCTCATGATCTTGTTTTGACATTTAATGGTTCTCATGATGGGGAAGAACTTGGCGATAAAAGCATTGGCAAGATGCTCCCAATCAGGGAGGCTCCCATCTTGTCAGTTGGTGTACCATTCTAGTGCATTGTCCCTCATCGAGAACGAGAAGCACTAGATGTAGATATGTGTCAGTGGGACTCTGTTGATCTTAAAGGTGTTGCATGTCCTCTTGAATGGCGTTAGATGATTATACAAGTTCTCCTCAGTGGTTTTTCCATCAAACCTATTATTCTACAGGAGTTGGAGGAAGGAGGGCTTCAGTTCGAAGTTGGTGATGTTTAAAGGCTACGTTACAACTGGGTTTCTCTCTTCATTAGCTCGAACTTGAATAAACGAGCGAAGAGAGTGAGCTTTAGGGGCTTGGTCAGCCATGACTTATCAAGAGCTTGTATGACCTAGAAAGAAAGAAAGGAGTACCTGGAAATAAACAAAGGTGTAAGAGCGGTGTATAATTATGAACAGTAAATATTATGTGCAGTAAATAATTGATGTATTATATGCATATGTACAAGGTTTTAGCAAAGTGCAAGAGAAACTAAAGTTCGTAGAACAATTTTCTTTGCCTATCCCCGAGAATGGCGCCAAAAAGTTGACGAGCCTTAAACATGGGTCCAAGAATGGAATCATGTCTAGGTTATCGGACTTTAGAAATTTATAATACCTGAATGTTTAAGACACCTGCAACTAGAACAGGGTCGAAGTAGTTCGGGGTCGAACACAGGGATAGGAAGAATGACATTTCAGAACTTGAGTTTCACTTGTCTAAGAACATCAAAAGGTGGTGCAAGAAAAGGGGGGTGTTGAAACATGAACTAAACATAAGGAAACAAACAAAGACCCTATCTCCAAAAGGAGTTACAAGAAACATATAAGTTTTGGGGTTTAGAGATTTGATAAGTGTTTTAAATAATAGAATCTGAGAAGATAGAACTACCGTTGAGGTAAATCACGAAGGAAGGAAACTTAGGCATAACAAGCAGTAATGGTAAACATCCCACAACCTCTTCTCTCAAAGGGGATACCTCTAACCACGCACCACTTCCCTCTCTCAAGGGCAGTGAGCGTAGATTAGATTGGAAAGATAAGCCAGGGCGGCCCTGACCCTGGGTACTCTCGTACTCCAGGGACAGACCAAACTCTAGAGTTATGACTTCCCCCTCTAAAGGGAGTTGAATGAGAAACACAATTTGATAGCTAGTCAAAACATGATCCATGCATAAAAGGCTAGAGCTCAGATCCTATAAATAAATAATACAACAAAAAGGAACCAAACACAGAACAATAGGTATTAAACTCCATTGATTCCATACTCATAGTTATGTAAAGATGTTTTAGTTACAATGCATAAGTAATGAAAGTAAAATGCTAAAAAGGGAAGATAGATATCGGCTTCCTTGATTTAGGAAGGTGATAAACAACAGCGGACCCCTAAGAGACAACTAACCCAGTACCAGGAAAGAGCTCTGCCTGATACACCCGTGTCGGGCAGCCAGCCCTCTCGGGTGACATACCATAATGGTCAGGGCATACAGCTGTGTCGGGCAGCTAGCCTCTCAGGCGACATGCCATAACGGTTAGTCTGTATCAGGTTTGGTATCGTGTCAGGATAGGAATCGCTTAGTGACGTGGTATTTTTGAAAGCACTAACAAACTCACTCGGGGTTGAAATCCCCGAGCTTTTACCAAAACCAAAGTGAAATAATACCACCCGCAAGAGGACAAGTCTTATTACAGTATAGTTTAGGATCGAACCCAAAGGACAACATTTTTAAGAATCCTTTTCAGTCTAGTTTAGTTTGAATTAAGACTAATATTTAAAACGATTGGTTGATTTGAGGTTGATTAAACTAATTCCAAGAAAGTAAAAGTGAATTAAAGTTGGATTTAGATTAATGGTATGGAATCGCTGGGATGGTACTGGGTTTCACCACCGCTATACATTCAAACACATTCAATCACAAACAAGCCAGGCAAAATATATCAATCCAACTGGAGCTGCTGCAGAACCCCCCGTGAGGGCGTTAGGTTCGCGTAAGCATCACCTTAGGCATCAAATGTCTCGTCAACAACTGGATCACTTACAGCTCTAAAGAAATCACATTCTATTTCTAGTTTGGGAGTCAACCGCATTAATCGATAAGCAAGTAGGTGATATATCTATGAACTAACATCGACGATAAACAAAGACGATTCAAAATCCAACTAAGGTTGTGGTCCTCCCTGAGGGATGTTTAGACCACAGAAGCATCACTAAAGGCTAGATGTCTCGTCCCCTCACGGATCATGCACTTACGACCTCAAGGAATCTTATCAGAAGTTCTCATCAAAGAGACAAAATTTGTAAACCGCCATTCTATCCCACATATAGAAGATTTCACAATATAGGAGAGAACAAGATGAAAGCAAGTAGATAATCAACTACAAACATACCAACTAACAACAAAATGGGAAGTTATATACATTGCCATGGAGAGTTTAACAAAAGAACATGACTTTCATGGACAGCGGGGCTAGTCCCCACACCCCGACGAAAAGGTACTACTCGCTCATGATGCGAGAAACAAGAAGAATGAGAAAGAGAGAGAAATCCTCCATGAACTCAGTGCATAAGGTAGTCGCAGCTCGGTGAAGAAGATATGGCCTTCTACGTCGTTTCAGGGTAGATTTGGACGCGAACAGGAGTTGCCAAGATAGACCGGACAGTCTCCCTCGCTCCGTCTTCCTTCTCTCCTCAGCCTCCTTGGTTGCAACACGGGCATTCGGTGGAATGGAACTGGCGTAAACTGGGTTGGATTTAGATCAGAATTGTGTTCGAGCAGCCTGGCGGCGTCCGGGAACCGATGCCTCAAATGAGGACCCTTGGGGTCCTATTTATAGGAACAGATCTAGGCCTCATGTTTTTGGTGTGAGTCCAAACGATTTGGTAAATATCTATTTTAAACGGTTTCACCGTAATCACTTTTCCATTCGGTTTGTACTTCATTCGGTTTGCGGTTCGCTTTCATCAAACGGTCTAGTGACTTGCCTTCTCCATCCGGTTTGCAAGCATGCGATCATTACAACCAAACGGTCTTGGTGGGGGTAGCAAATAGTCTTTACACTAAGGACATTCGGTCTTGCATGCGGATGGTAGACCAAATGGTCTTGCCACACAGTTTGTGACATCTCCTCTAAATAGTCTTCATACAGATTCAAGCAAATGGTCTTCGCACGGGGCTGCAAATGGTTTACATGATTACTCCGTCATCTGGTTTTGCTCATTTACTACAACAAGCAGTTTGCTATTGCATGTGACCATAAGGTCTTGTGCATTCATTGCATTTGACTACCCAAACGGTTTCATGCAGATACTCTTCCATTTGGTTTGTTGCTGACTGCTCAAACATTCTTCATTGCTTCCTCCATTCCGTTTGCATTGCTCATTCGGTTTACATGCAAATGAGCAAACAGTTTCGAGGTGCCCGCTATCATACGGTCTTCGCATGCATTCAGTCTTCGCAATTGCGTCAAACGGTTTTGAAATGGAACTGTCCATTCGGTCATCACGGCTACACGGTCTTTGCTACCAAACGGTCTTGCGACCTTGGCACCCAAACGGTCTTGGGACCGCATGGACTCAAACGGTCTTGGGACTGCATGGACTCAAACGGTCATGGGACCGCATGGGCTCAAACGGTCTAGGGACCGCATGGGTTCAAATGGTCTTGGGACCGCATTGGCTCAAATGATCTTGGGACCGCATGGGCTCAAACGGTCTTGAGACTGCATGGGCTGAATTGCTTGGTTAGATTTCTTGACCAGAGCCAGAGATGAAGGCGGACCCTGCCTACTTGTTAAGCTTTGTCAAAACCTGCATTAAATGAACAATGTTTAATTTAAAACATTGATAATCGAATCAATTAAGTAGTTTTGTGCATTATGATTCGTATAGGTATTTAATGGGTGAGGAAGTATATATATGGAGTTGAATTTGTTCCAAAGTGATAATTGAATTCCATGATAAATATGCATTCATCAAAACACCCCGAACTTAAACGTTGCTCGTCCTCGAGTAACACAAAATATGAAACGGTTGCCAAATGAATACTTTCAATTCGTGTGATTGCTTAATCTTCACATCACGAATGTTTTCTTTTTTGCTCAATATGACTCAGTATCTCAACCTCCGGAGACCACAAAACACATCTTACCATATCTTTGTTCCTGAGTTCGTTTTCCAAAATCACTTCATCCTCACCTTTTCCAACAACAAGTATGTCAAAGAGTTTTGTAAGTGTTCAGAGATACCCGCAGAACAACAAGTGTGCATCTGATCTGACACTGGTGTTTTCCAGGATAGGGTAGGCAATCATTGTGCCATTAGGTAGAAAAGGGAGTGAAAGGTGGTTTGGAAGGAAGAAGTAAATCTCTCATCTATTCGACTCAAGATTTTTATTTGCTTTGCAATTTCATTTATTGCATTTTTTTGTGTGAATCTCTCCTCTATTCGACTCGAGATTGCATTTCTTTTTTTGTGCACTTTGGCATCTTTTTGTTTGCAATTCTATCCTCTATTCGACTCGAGATTGCATTTTTGGTGGTACACCCCTATTTATTTGTGAGGGGTATGGAAGAAGCGGACAAAGAGGGAAGTGGCGTGCCACCCCAAACTTAGGGTTTGGCACATATTTGACTATTTTTGTTTCTTTTGTATGAATGGAGGCATACGAAGATGATAGAAGAGGTGTAGAAGAGAGTTCAGATCAGAATGCAACTTGATTTACAATCCAATGTACCGGGTTGTTCTCTTTGTCGTACTCTGCTCAAATAATGACTTGATGAGGATCCAATGGATATTCCATGTTATTGTTCCACTTAGTCAGTTAGGAAGCATGACGTGTTTGATCCCTATCAGTTTGACAGATACTTATCATTTTTGCAAAAGTATCATGATGTTAGGAATCATAAGCTTCACAAGATGATTTCAAGCAAAAGGCTTATTTCAAAAATTGGTCCTTTTGAGGATTTACTTCGAATAAGGAGGATATAATGATTGAAAATGCATAGAAAATTAGTTAGTGACTTTTTATGAAATCAGGAAGTGTCAAAAAGTGTCAAAAATTCATCAAGTATCTGTTCAATCTCTTAGAAAAACATTAAAGAATTTTGAAAATTTTGAATTTTTTTATCAAGAATGTGATAGTGAAAACTTAAGTATGAAAAGGATGGGTGTAGGTGGAAAGTGAGGTACGTACCACCCGCCCTCCACCCCGAACTTAGAGATTTTCTCATCCCGAGCAAACCCTAAATCCAAGATGGAGGGGGAAAATCATGCCAGAATGACCACCGGGTGTGGTTGCGTTCCAATCAGCAAACATCCTTTTATCCGAAAATCTCAAAGGTAAAAAGCAATTAGATCTAAAAATAGCATCTTGCAATGCTAATTTTATTTAATAAAAAATTAACTAGAAGGTAAAAACAAAATCGAAGGGAAGTAATACAAATTTATTGATCGGGTTGCCTCCCGACAAGCGCCTTTGTTTTATGTCGATGGCTCGACTAGATCCTTCAGCTTCACGGTGGATCCTTTGGATTGGTGAGTTCCAACATTGCATTAGTTCCTATGTCAGTTGAGGTGAAATATCTCTTTAAGTGGTGACCATTTGTTACAAATTCACATGAATTTTCACTCCATATTGAGAAGGCACCATGTGGAGAGGTGCTCTTGACGATGTATGGTCCAAACCAGCGTGAGCGGAGTTTTCCTGGGAATAACTTCAATCTTAAATTGAATAGCAGAACTTGGTCTCCTACTTGTATGTCTTTTCTTTTCAAATGTCCATCGTGCCAAAGTTTTGTACGTTCTTTGTAGATTTGTGCATTCTCATAAGTTGTCATCCTGAGTTCGTCCAGCTCTTGGAGTTGTAGAATCCTGGCTTGGCCAGCTTCTTTCATATCAAAGTTCAGTTGTAAAATTTCCCACCATGCCTTGTGTTCTAGTTCGACTGGCAGGTGGCAAGATTTTCCATATATTAATCGAAAAGGTGTAGTCCCAATGGGAGTTTTATAAGCAGTTCGATAGGCCCATAAGGCGTCGTTGATTTTTGTTGACCAATCCTTTCGATTGTGTCCTACAGTTTTTTCCAGAATAGACTTTAGCTGACAGTTAGAGACCTCTACCTATCCACTTGTTTCTGGATGGTAAGGTGAGGCTACGTTATGTGTTACACTGTATTTTCTCAGTAAAGCTTCAAAGCTTCTTTCAAGGAAGTGGGACCCTCCGTCAGATATCATTGTTCATGGTACTCCAAAACGTGGGAAAATAATATCTTTGAATAATTTGATGATGGGTTTGGAATCACTAGTGATGGTTGGTATAGCTTCAACCCATTTTGAGACGTAGTCCACTACCACTAGGATGTATGAAAATCCATGAGAAGATGGGAATGAACCCATGTAGTCCACCCCCCAAACATCGAATATCTTTACTTATTGCCATAGATTCAGTGGTATCTCATCTCTCTTTGTTATATTACATGTTCTTTGACATTTGTCATATGATAGGACAAAATCGTAAGAGTCTTTGGATATGGTTGGAAAAAAGAATCCACATTGCAAAACCTTTAAAGCAGTCTTTTTAGAGCTCATATGTCCTCCCACGGGTGCTGAGTGACATTGTTCCAAAATAAATTGAGCTTCTTCTTTGGCGATACATCGTCTATACAGACCATCAGTGCATAGTTTAAAGAGATATGTCTCATCCCAATGATATTGCTTTACATCATGCATGAACTTCTTCAGTGCATTCCCGATGCATTGAGGATGGATAACCCCAGCAGCAAGGTAGTTCACAAAGTATGAGTACCATGGTACAACTTCTGAGACCCTCATTAGTTGATCATCTGGCAAGGAATCATTGATCGGAATCTTCTCAGTATCCAGAGTGTGGATGCGACTGAGGTGGTGTAACATACTGAATCTCAGGGTCTTTCCTGCAGTTTACCCACTTTTGAGCTTTTCTTTGCCTTATAGTCCATTTGGACCTTTTTCAAAAATTTTCCTTCTTTTATAATCTTTTTGGACTCCTTGTGCAATTTGAGCACAATTCAAGATTTAAATTACCTTTTTCCCTCATTTATGACAATTAAGGGGTGTTTGCACAAATAACCTAGTTAAGGTAATAATTAAGGGCTAATAATGCAAAATGGAATTTTATGTGAGAAAATAAGTGGATAATGTTTATTTGGAGCTTTTTGGATAAATATATTAGTAATAATGTGTATTTGAATTCATTAATGAGAACATTAACCTTAATTGTTTCTATCTCCTCAAAATATGATTTTAATTCATGAAAATATGTTATTTAATTGAGAAATGGTTATTGAAATCTTAATTTGCTTAATATATCGAAATTTACTCACATGTTTCATAATAAGAAGTCTTTTCATATAGTTCATTCATTTTAATATATTAATATACACTTTAAAGAGAAATATATTTATTAAGGGCCAAATAATGATTAAAACGAGAAAGTAATTTCATAGCATTGTTCTAGACTTTAATATGAGCATGTGGTTAAAATTTGGTGGCTTTTGGAGTTGGTTTGACCCTTCAAAACTATTTAATACACTTTTAATATAGTGTAAATTAAAATGGTGAATAATAACCCACCTTCATACCTCACACTTAATATGGGCTAATAAAACTTGCAAATGCATGCTATTAGTGAGTGGAGGACTCTTGGACTCCAAATCTCGACTTTGGGAACCAAGGGTTGCTTAGAAAAGCAACACATAATTATTTGCTCAAGCATTATATTAATATATGCTTTAATAATCAAAATAATTTTTTAGAGGCCAAAGGATGGGTGAAACTAAAGTCTAATTATATAACATCAATCTAGACGTCATTAGCAACCTGTGGTTAAAATTTGAGGCCATTTGGAGTTTGTGACTTCCCAAATGCATTAAACAAGTTTTTAATAAAGTGTGATATAAAATCAATAAATACATCAGTTATACACATCATTTAAGCCAAACTTGGGCTTAAATGATTGTCACACAAGCAGGGGCCACGCAGGTCTACTAAGGATGTAGATCCAACGGCTATTGTTTATCCCGATCACGATCCAAGGGCTAAGAGTTCATCTTCCACCTCCGACAGTTACACGTAGACTGGCCTAGACTTCTCCACTTCGATCTCCTCGGATACTTGATCTTTTTGCGATATTTCTTCTACGTTCGCTTCGTCTCCTCCTCCCGGTTCATTTGAGCCATTACCCGTGCAGTGAGGTGCGGTGTAGCCTAAACACCAAGGGGCGCCAGCCAAGGCTTCTCACCTCCACCTCCGTTTCGCATCCACGGACATCCCCACCTATAAGTATCCTCCTACACAGCTACGTCGGCTCCCTAGCAACTTTCCCAACCCATCAATTTGGTCTGAAGACATGCATCTAGCCGACAGTGTGGAGCTCTAGCTTCTGACCTTATGTCACCTCTCCCCGGAGCTGGAGTGCTCGTGCGTCAAAATTTATTGGCTAGGTGAGTTCGTCTTTCGATTCTCTTCGTTTTGAGTACCTGCACGACGATTTTGGTGGAGAAACGAAAAAATGCCCAAGTTCCCAAGATACACCTCGGCACCATGGCTGCGCCCAAGCTTGAAGAAGCTCGGGTGGCTTTACCGTTTTGCCCCCGCACGCCCTCTTTTCCTGATCCTGTCCCCAGGGGAAGTTTCGTCATCCGAAACCTTGTTTTTTTGACCCATTTAGCAATTAATTGGTCAGTTTTGTTTAATTCATAGAAAATCGCTCGGTTATCAGAAAAATACAAAAAAAAATACTCATTGGAAAGGATTTTTTGAGTAGAATCCGAATTTATAGTTTTTGATTCTTGTTTTCCATCTCAACTGTGATAATTAATTCAAACTCTAATTTAAATGTATAAAGTGTTATAAAATGATTATAATAGTGTTTTAACTCTGTTTTTGAAAAGAAAATATGTTTTCTCGAGTAGAAAAATATTAGGAATCGTTTAGCCCTATTTCCAGACCCAAAATCCAATGTTTTAATCCATGGTTTATAAATATGGACATTTTACACTTAAAGTACCTTTAAGTAACCTAATACATGTGTAATGTTTGCAACTAGGGATATATGGAATGGTGATACAATCAACTTGGTAAAGTTTGTGTTAATGAATCAACTTATGTATGTGAAGCCTATGTATGTATGTGACACCTATTTATGTATGTGACATTTATGATGAATGTGAAATCTATGTGGAATGTTTATGTGCAAATTACCTATCCTTCAGTTGGGCTCTTATCCAACCCAACAAACTTTATGTGCTAGCCTTGATCTCCTCCTAAAATACCTTTTATTTGGCTATTTACTTATTTGATGCTTTTGTTGCCATTATGACTCATCTATTTGAATTATGTGAATCTTGTTATTGCCTATGTTGGCTCATCTTTTTGAAATACTTGGATAATGTTGTTGCCAATGACGGCCCATTTATTGAGATTATTTCTTGGGTTTTATTCCCAATGCTATTTGCAATGTTGTTATATTTCTCACTACTACCAAGTGACTATTAAGAATGATGTATTTTAGGCCAAATGACAATGTAGTGTACATGAGTACAAACCACCCATAGGGCACTGAGGTTTTAGTCCTCCTGCCGGGCACTGGGGTTTTAGTCCCCCTACAATTTTATATATTAGGCACTGGGGTTTTAGTCCCCCTGCCACTTTTTAGGCACTGGGGTTTTAGTCCCCCTACCACTGGTGAGGTCCGGTAGGTGCCTCACCCTACATTGAGATGACTTTGTGTCTTAATATATTCATGCTATGTGATTATTATTGTAGTGATTGTTTATGGTATTTTTCTCTCTCTTATTCATATACTTGCCTCATTTCTTTTAAAATCTCTTGATGTAGAGAATATTTTATATTGCAATGCTTTAAATTATTTAATTTTCCTATTTCTCTTGAATAACACATACTTTTTATCTTTCTCTTGTTGGATGACCCCAACCATCCAGGCTAGGATCAGAGTGCGCATGGAAGTTTGGTGAACCTAAGACTAAGGATAGGAGAGGAAGAAAAGTAATATATAGCTTGCATGTTCATAATTCACTTTATATATTAAGTGTTTTTGTTTGGAGACAATATTGGTTTAGTCTAAGTCTTCTTCTACCTAGATCCTTGTTCTTGTATAAAGATGTACCCCATTTGGGAAACATTTTGTAATGTACTCTTTATATGTTTTGAATAAAGTCAAGTTTTATTTCTTCCGCTTCCACACAATTGGTGTATTTATTTATCATGTTTAATAGTAGAGACTTGGTCTTTATATCATGGTATCAGAGCATCAAGGTAGTCAGATTCTTGACTAATTCAAATTGTCTCCCTAACCTATATAGTTTCCCTATATTAAGTTTTCACCTTAGAGTTGACCTATAATGAAAGTTTGATTTAGTATCATAATAATAATTAATTAAAAATAAAATTTGTCAACTTTTTTGGTGAATTGTCTATTGAGAAGCTACTAGAGCAAGAAGTTGAAAGTGATGGTGTCTAGAAAGGGTCAGAGCTTGGGGGCTGGCAATATTTTCCTCCGCCCCACTAGCTTGGTAACGAGGACTCCTGAGCTCATATGACCTGGCCTGACCTGATCTGATATAGACATCTCAAAATAGTCTATCTTTGGGCATGTTGCCTAATTGTTTAATACCTTAGGAAAACCATAAGTGATGATTGGATCTCTTACACAAAAAATCATCCTTAAATACCTTATACTCCTATCTTTAGGGTTTAGTGTACCCTATGTTACACCCTGAAGTTTTGTTAATAAGTCCTTTTAGTGTTGAGTCTTATGTACCCTTAGATTAGTTTGACTTAGTTTGACCCTTTTAAGGGGTGGAATAAGGGTAATGGTGTTAGTACCCTATTTGGTTTTGCAAAGCTGATTTTGAGGACGAAATCCCTTTTTAGGGTGATGGAATCCCAATTAAAAGCAAAATCAAAATACCTTTAGAGTTAGAAACCCTATCTATGTGGACATATGTACATAATAACTTATGTGAACAAGAATTTACCAAACACATTACACTTGTAATTCAACTTGTTTTTTTATACACACATGAATATGTAGTAAGTCATATAGGAATAATTCATATGTTTGAACCTTAATATAGGCTTGATGTGCATAATAATGAGTTACTCATTACTAATGGTAAATATACATAACGTTGACTATGCCACCCTAATGGTAAAATGTGTATGGATAATGCACCCTAAGGATGCTTTAACATGTAATGATCATGTTGACCTAAACCTTAATATGTAATCATCTAGTTTTGACAACGTATACACATATATATCCTTAATGCCTTTCATGATACATTAGTGACATTAGGTGTCATCGTCACATAATATACCTTAATGCATATAAATGGATTATAGTCACAAAGTTATCAATATATATAAGGTATATCACCTTGTTCTCTTATAAACACCTCATCATAACTTGATACATGAATTAATTCATTGTTATTTAATGTGTTATATCCTATTCACTAAAATGCATATAATGACTCAAACATGATATTGAATAATTAGATTCACCTAAATATTCATAAATTCCTAACGTGAAGTAAAATATGTATAATTTATAATATGGAGTGAAATGGACGAAAATGATTAATGATGTCATCAATATGAGTATGAAAGATGATATGACAATGTGCAATGAGAACATTATTTGGAATTATTATAGGCTTAATAACTATTGGATAATATTAACTTTTTCTACGAAATAATTTGTGATAATTCTACATGATAGTTTTAAGAGGATAATGGAAAATGAATTCATGTTATTAAGGTTTTTGACCTAATACATTAATTAATGTTAAAATGGCTTAGTAAACCCTAATTGTGCTTAAAACCCTTGATGAGGGAAATACATATGATATAATATTGAGATATAATTGTTTTGAATAAAATGTGGCACAAGTGATAGTATAATAAATATGATACCTCTTCATGATGGAGATTATGCTATAAGGCAAAAATGTTAATTAGGTTGAGTTTGATAAAAGGCTATAGGTTTTGTGGAAACCTTAGTAACACCTGACTTATGTATATTTTGTGTTGTACCCTAGATTAAGGGTTATAACCGAGTGTTTAAGGTTGGGAAGTTGCACACTCACCCTCTCTTTCCTCTTGTTGTGATTTCGGGGACAAAATCCTCTTTAAGGGTTGGTGTGTTGTAACATATTGAATCTCAGGGTCTTTCCTATAATTTACCCACTTTTGAGCTTTTCTTTGCCTTATAGTCCATTTGGACATTTTTCATAAATTTTCCTTCTTTTATATTCTTTTTGGACTCCTTATGCAATTTGAGCACAATTCAAGATTTAAATTACATTTTTCCCTCATTTATGACAATTAAGGGGTGTTTGCACAAATAACCCACTTAAGGTAATAATTAAGGGCTAATAATGAAAAATGGAATTTTATTTGAGAAAATAAGTGGATAATTTTTATTTGGAGCTTTATGGATAAATATATTAGTAATAATGTGTATTTGAATTAATTAATGAGAACATTAACCTTAATTGTTTCTCTCTCCTCAAAATATGATTTTAATTCATGAAAATATGTTATTTAATTGAGAAATGATTATTGAAATCTTAATGTGCTTAATATATCGAAATTTACTCACATGTTTCATAAAAAGAAGTCTTTTCATATAATTCATTCATTTTAATATATTAATATACACTTTAAAGAGCAATATATTTATTAAGGGCCAAATAATGAGTAAAACGAGAAAGTAATTGCATAGCATTGTTCTAGACTTTAATATGAGCATGTGGTTAAAATTTGGTGGCTTTTGGAGTTGGTTTGACCCCTCAAAACTATTTAATACACTTTTAATATAGTGTAAATTAAAATGGTGAATAATAACCCACCTTCATACCTCACACTTAATATGGGCTAATAAAACTTGCAAATGCATGCTATTAGTGAGTGGAGGACTTTTGGACTCCAAATCTCGAATTTGGGAACCAAGGGTTGCTTATAAAAGCAACACATAATTATTTGCCCAAGCATTATATTAATATATGCTTTAATAATCAAAATAATTTTTTGGAGGCCAAAGGTTGGGTGAAACGAAAATCTAATTATATAAATGAATCTAGACGTCACTAGCAACCTGGGGTTAAAATTTGAGGCCATTTGGAGTTTGTTTGACCTCCCAAATGCATTAAACAAGTTTTTAATAAAGTGTGATATAAAATCAATCAATACATCAGTTATACACATCATTTAAGCCAAAGTTGGGCTTAAATGATTGTCAGCAAGCAAGGGTCACGCAGGTCTACTGTGGATGCAGATCCAACGGCTATTGTTTATCCTGATCATGATTCAAGGGCCAAGAGTTCATCTTCCACCTCCGACAGTTACACGTAGAACTGGCCTAGACTTCTCCACTTCGATCTCCTCGGATACTTGATCTTTTTGCGATATTTCTTCTCCATTCGCTTTGTCTCCTCCTCCTGGTTCATTTGAGCCATTACCCGTCCAGCGAGGTGTGGTGTAGCCTAAACGCCAAGGGGCACCGGCCAAGGCTTCTCACCTCCACCTCCGTTTCGCATCCACATGCATCCCCACCTATAAGTATCCTCCTACACAGCTACGTCGGCTCCCTAGCAACTTTCCCAACTCATCAATTTGGTCCAAAGATGTGCATCTAGCCGACGGCATGGAGCTCTAGCTGCTGACCTTGTGGCACCTCTCCCCGGATCTAGAGTGCTCGTGCGTCGAAATTTATTGACTAGGTGAGTTCGTCTTTCGATTCTCTTCGTTTCGAGTACCTGCACGACGATTTTGGTGGAGAAACGCAAAAACGCCCAAGTTCCCAAGACACACCTCAGCGCTATGGCTGCGCCCAATCTTGAAGAAGCTCGGTTGGCTTTTTACCTTTTTGCCCCCGCAAACCCTCTTTTCCTGATCCTCTCCCCAGGGGCAGTTTCGTCATCCGAAACCTTGTTTTTTTACCCATTTAGCAATTAATTGGTCAGTTTTGTTTAATTCATAGAAAATCGTTCGTTTATCAGAAAAATACAAACAAATACTCTTTGGAAAGGATTTTTTGAGTAGAATCCTAATTTCCTATTTTTGAGTCCTGTTTTACATCCCAACTGGGATAATTAATTCAAAATCTAATTTAAATGTATAAAGTGTTATAAAATGATTATAATAGTGTTTTAACTCTGTTTTTGAAGAGAAAATATGTTTTCTCGAGTAGAAAAATATTAGCAATTGTTTGGCCCTGTTTCCAGACTCAAAATCCAAAGTTTTAATCCATGGTTTATAAATATGGACATTTTACACTTAAAGTACCTTTAAGTAACCTAATACATGTGTAATGTTTGCAACTAGGGATATATGGAATGACGATACAATCAACTTGGTAAAGTTTGTGTTAATGAATCAACTAAGGTATGTGAAGCCTATTTATGTATGTGACACCTATTTATGTATGTGACATTTATGATGAATGTGAAATCTATGTGGAATGTTTATGTGCAAATTACCTATCCTTAAGTTGGGCTCTCATCCAACCCTACAAACTTTATGTGCTAGCCTTGATCTCCTCCTAAAATACCTTTTGTTTAGCTCTTTACTTATTTGATACTTTTGTTTCCATTATGACTCATCTGTTTGAATTATGTGAATCTTGCTATTGCCTATGTTGGCTCATCTTTTTGAAATACTTGGATAATGTTGTTGCCTATGACGGCCAATTTATTGAGATTATTTCTTGGGTTTTATTCCCAATGCTATTTGCAATGTTGTTATATTTCTCACTACTGCCAAGTGACTATTAAGCATGATGTATTTTAGGCCAAATGACAATGTAGTGTACATGAGTACAAACCACCCATAGGGCACTGAGGTTTTAGTCCTCCTGTCGAGCACTGGGGTTTTAGTCCCCCTGCCATTTTATATATTAGGCACTGGGGTTTTAGTCCCCCTGCCACTTTTTAGGAACTGGGGTTTTAGTCCCCCTGCCACTGGTGAGGTCCGGTAGGTGTCTCTCCCTACATTGAGATGACTTTGTGTCTTAATATATTCATGCTATGTGATTATAATTGTGGTGATTGTTTATGGCAGTTTTCTCTCTCTTATTCATATACTTACCTCATTTCTTTTGAAATCTCTTGATGTAGAGAATCTTTTATATTGCAATGCTTTAAATTATTTAATTGTCCTATTTCTCTTCAATAACACCTACTTTTTATCTTTCTCTTGTTGGATGACCCCAACCATCCAGGCTAGGATCAGAGTGTGCATGGAAGCTTGGTGAACCTAAGACTAAGGATAGGAGAAGAAGAAAAGGAACATATAGCTTGCATGTTCATAATTGCCTTTATATATTAAGTGTTTTTGTTTGGAGACAATATTGGTTTAGTCTAAGTCTTCCTCTACCTAGATCCTTGTTCTTCTATAAAGATGTACCCCATTTGGGAAAAAAATTGTAATGTACTCTTTATACGTTTTGAATAAAGTCAAGTTTTATTTCTTCCACTGTCACACAATTGGTGTATTTGTTTATCATGTTTAATAGTAGAGACTCGGTATTTACAGGTGGTCTACTACAACCTTCTATGTACCCTTTTTATCTCTTATTTCTAAATCAAATTCTTGTAATAGGAGGATCCATCTAATCAACTTGGGTTTCGCATCTTTCTTTGCCAGAAGGTAGTGAATGGCAGCGTGGTCTGTGTAGACAATGACCTTTGAACCAAGTTGGTAGGATTTGAACTTGTCAAAGGAATACACGACTGCTAGAAGTTCTTTCTCGGTAGTTGCATAGTTACTATGTGCTTCATCGAGAGTTTTTGATGCGTAATAGATCACATAGTGTTTCTTCTCTATATATTGCCCTAAAACAGTGCCCACAGCATAATCACTGGCATCGCACATAATTTCAAAAGGATGGTCCCAGTTGGGATCTCTAATAATGGGGGTGGTTGTAAGGGCCTGCTTCAGTGTGTTGAAGCTTTTGACACATTCTTCATTGAAATTGAAATCAGTATCCTTTAGTAGTAGGTTCGTCATTGGCTTCGTTATCTTGGAAAATTCCTTTATGAATCTTCTGTAAAATCCTGAATGTCCTAGGAAATCACGAACTTCTTTTACATTTGTGGGGATAGCCAGTTTACAAATCACTTCAATCTTGTCTTTATCTACTTCAATTCCTCTATTGCTAACCCTATGGTCGAGGACAATGCCTTCTTTTACCATAAAATGACACTTTTCCCAATTTACCACAAGATGTGCTTCTTCACAACATTTGAGGACCAGGGAGAGGTGCTTAAGACATGAATCAAATGAATCTCCATATACAAAAAAATCATCCATACAAACCTCCGTAATGGTTTCGGTGAGACCGACAAATATTGCAGCCATGCAGCATTGGAAAGTTGCAGGTGCATTGCAGAGGCCAAACAACATTCTTTTAAATGCATATGTTCCGAATGGGTAGGTAAAGGTAGTTTTCTCTTGGTCATCTGGATGTATGGGTATTTGATAGAATCCAGAGTAACCATCAAGATAATAGAAATATTCTTGATGAGCCAATCTCTCTAAGATTTGATCAAGGAAGGGCATTGGAAAATGATCTTTTCGAGTTACCTTGTTCAATTTTCTATAATCAATGCACATCCTCCACCCTATGACTGTTCGAGTGGGGATTAGTTCATTGTTTTCATTCCATATAACAGTTGTTCCACCTTTCTTTGGGACTACATGCACTGGTCTCACCCAGGGCGAATCGGATATCAGATATAGATTATTCCAGCTGTGAGCAATTTAATGACCTCGCTACGGACTACTTCCTTCATATTTGGATTCAACTTCCATTGATGCTCAATAGCAGGCTTGTGATCTTCCATCATAGGGATCTTGTGCATACACAGTGCTTGACTGACCCCAATGAGGTCACTCATTTTATAACTGATGGCTTTCTTTCTTTCCCTCAATTCCTTCAGAAGTTTCTCTTCTTATTCAGCTGTTAGATCAGAATTTATAATAACTGGGAAAACCTTGTTATCGTCTAAAAACACGTACTTCGGTCCTTTGGGCAGGGGTTTCATTTTGGGAGATTCTTGTTTTTTGCTTGTTTCTTCTGTAGTTTCGATAGCTTTGAGTTCTTCGCTAGTGGCTTCGACATCTTCTCTAGCAGAGTCGAGGGATTCGATGCAATCCTTTACTCGTTCGTCGATTGGTTCATCCACTGATGGGTTTTTTAGAGCAATTTCCAAGGGATCATTTGATTCATGATGCTCTTGAGTCAGGAGTGACATTTGTTCAATGCAGTTAATCAGATAGACTTCTTCCTGCATACTTGGTCTTCTAATACTTTCAAAAACTTTGAATTCGAGAGTTTCTTTACCTAATCTGAGCAGTAAGGTACCAGCTTCAACATCTATCAGGGCTCTTGCAGTAGCGAGGAATGGACGACCAAAAATGATAGGATATATGGTATCTTATTTTATGTCCATAATGACAAAGTCACATGGAACATATGTGTCCTTGCCCACCTTGACCGGGACATCTTCGAGGATCCCTAATAGACGTTTTATCAAATTGTCTGCAAGCTGTATAGTCATACCAGTAGGAAGCAATTCTACAAACCCTAGTCTTTTGCATAGGCTAAGTGGTATAATAGAGATGCTTGCACCAAGATCTGCCCATCCTTTCTTGCATGATAAGTCGCCAATGTGACATGAAATTCCAAAGGATCCCGGATCTTTTTGTTTCTTTGGCATCTTGCTCAATATGATATCCAATGTAGTTGTAGCCAATTTTACTGTCTCATATTCTTCAATTATATACTTCCTGGTGAGGAGTGACTTTAGGTACTTAGTCCAGGCTGGTTTCTCAGTCAGAGCATCCAAAAAGGGTATATCAACATGAAGTTTCTTCATAGCTTCTTTAAACTTATTGAATCTAGTATCAAGCTTGGTTTGCCTTAGACGTTCTGGGAAGGGTATACGATGCTTATATATAGGAAAATCAGGTTCTGGTGTTTCAGTTTCTTCATCAGTATATTTCTCAGGACTTCCCTTATATGTCTTATCTTCTTTTGATTGAGACTCTAGTGTTGTTGAGCTTTGGACAATCACAGGTTCATCTTCATATGTAATAATCACAGGTGTCTCTACTGGGGGATCCGAATAGTCTTTTCTTGACCTGGTGGTGACTGCCTTCAACTGTTCAGGATGCTTAGGATTGTTGTCGGGTTGGCCAGCAAAGACTCTAGCAGGTAGCTTTATGCTAGCTGCAAGTTGAGCTAATTGAGATTCAATAGCCTTCTACTGAGCTTGTTGGTTAGCTATCATGGTTTGCTGAGTTTGCAACATCTTTTCAATGGCTGATAGCTTATCATCAGAAGAGACGTGTCCTGCTTGCTGTCCTTGCTATTGATTTAGATTTTGATACTGAGAGTTGTTTTGATAATTGTTGTAGTTCCTATTCTGAAAGTTCCCCTTGAAATTTCCTTGATTCCCAAAATTCTGTTGTTGATTATACTAGAATCCTGGTGGGCCTCTTGATTGATTGTTTGAACCAAATTGATGCGAGTTTACTGCTCCAGAGGGGTTTCCATATTAAAAACCTGGGTGATTCCTATTCTGATTCAGATTGTAATAACTTTGCCCAGGAATAGTGTTGATAGCATTAAGATTTTCCATCTGACCATTATCTCCTTGCCCACAAACATTGCTCAGTACAACGTCATAGAGAACATTGCATGATAAAGTGGAATGATCGGTGCTCTTACATGCTTCACAGAGCAGGGAAGTGGACTTGACTTGTTCTGGTTGCCGAGTGGGTGAACGTCCTCTTCCAATAGCAGCTAGAGATGATTCAATATGGTCTTGTTTGGCAACTAAGACCTTCAAGGTTTCAGCGATAGACTTGTACTCGGGGGTAGCTTGGGCCATAGCTACTTTCAAGACTCCTTTACCTACAGATCTACCCCAATTGGCTTGATTTTCTGCTCCCAGGGTGACGACTCTCCATGCGCTATAATAACTTTGAAGCATGAAGTTTCCTCCAGATGAGGAATCTAGAAACCTCTTAATATCATCATCCACACCCCTATAGAAAATCTCAATGAGTTGGTTTTTGGGAATTCCATGGTGTGGACATTTGCGTAGAAGCTCTTTGTACCTATCCCATGCTTCAACGAGAGTTTCTCCAGGGACTTGAGTGAAATTTGTTATCTGGCCCCTAACTTCATATGTGACAGATGGAGGATAGAATTTTTCCAGAAACACATTTTGGAGTTGTTCCTAGGTGGTGATGGGTATTTCACTTTGCAATGAATTGTACCAACTTATGGCTCTATCATCAAGGGAATACTTGAAGAGACGGAGTCGAATAGCATCATCAGTGACTCCATTTTGCTTTGTCATAGCACATAGATCGATGAATCTCTGAAAATGTTCTTGGCTGTCTTCCGCTTGTTTGCCATAAAAAAGGGTTGTTTTGAAGCAATGTGATCCAATGTGCCCTAATCTCAAAATTGGTAGCATTGATGGGAGGAGGTTGTACAGGATGATGAACATTCACAGCTTTTGAGATTGAGAACTCTCTAAGATCCTTTTGTAGTTCAGCTACTTGCACTGCTAGGATTTCCTATTGAACTGAAGCCCTAGCTTCTTGCATGAGCCTCTCTCTTTATGCATTGATGGCTTGAGCCACCCTTCGGGCTACCTCTTCTTCTTGAGCCATCCTTGCTTGATTCTCTCTAATCTGATGATGGAAAGTTATGTCTATCTCGGGATCAAAACTCGCTATGAGTCTGGGGTTGTCCGATCGGTGCATGCACTACGCCTTGGATTGTACCTGAAAATAGAAAGATTTTAAAGGTGAGAACCACGAAATAAAGTCAAATTCAAGTAGATGATTGATTGTTTCAAAAGAAAAAGCAATATCCTAGATTAGTCTTAAAAGAACCAGATTTGACTGACTGATTCCGTTGTCCCCGGCAGCGGCGCCAGAATTTGACGTGGTATTTTTGAACGCACTAACAAACTCACTCGGGGTTGAAATCCTCGAGCTTTTACCAAAACCAAAGTGCAATAATACCACCCGCAAGCGGACAAGTCTTATCGCAGTATAGTTTAGGATCGAACCCAAAGGAAAACGTTTTTAAGAATCCTTGTCAGTCTAGTTTAGTTCGAGTTAAGACTAATATTTAAAATGATTGGTTGATTTGAGGTTGATTAAACTAATTGCAAGAAAGTAAAAGTGAATTAAAGTTGGATTTATATTAATGGTATGGAATCACTGGGATGGTACCGGGTTTCACCACCGCTACACATGCAAACACATTCAATCACAAACAAGAAAGGCAAAATATATCAATCCAACTAGAGCTGCTGCAGAACCCCCCGTGAGGGCGTTAGTTTCACGTAAGTACTACCTTAGGCATCAATTGTCTCGTCACCAACTGGATCACTTACTTACGGCTCCAAAGAAATCCCATTCTATTTCTAGTTTGGGAGTCAACCGCATTAATTGATAAGCAAGCAGGTGATAGATCTACGAACTAACATCAAAAATAAACAAAGACAATACAAAATGCAACTAAGGCTGTGGTCCTCCCTGAGGGATGTTTAGACCACAGAAGCGTCACCAAAGGCTAGATGTCTCATCCCCTCACAGATCATGCACTTACGACCTCAAGGAATCTAATCAGAAGTTCTCGTCAAAGAGTCGAACTTGTAAACCGCCATTCTATCCCACATATAGAAGATTTCACAATATAGGAGAGAACAAGATGAAAGCAAGTAGATAATCAACTACAAACATACCAACTAACAATGAAATGGGAAGTTATATACATTGTCATCGAGAGTTTAACAAAAGAACATGACTTGCATGGACAGCGGGGCTAGTCCCTGCATCCCGGCAAAAAGGTACTAGTCGCTCATGATGCGAGAAACAAGAAGAATGAGAAAGAGAGAGAAATCTACCATGAACTCGGTGCAGAAGGTAGTCATAGCTCGGTGAAGAAGATACGGCCTTCTACGTCGTGTCGGGGTAGATCTGGACATGAACGAGAGTTGCCAAGACAGACCAGACAGTCTCCCTCGCTTTGTCTTCTTTCTCTCCTCAACCTCCTTGGTTGCAACACGGGCATTCGGTGGAATGGAACTAGCGTAAACTAGGCTGGATTTAGATCAGAACTGTGTTCGGGCAGCCTGGTGGTGTCCGGGAACCGATGCCTCAAATGAGGACCCTTGGGGTCCTATTTATAGGCATAGATCTGGGCCTCATGTTTTTGGTGTGAGTCCAAACGGTTTGGTAAATATCTATTTTAAACGGTTTCACCATAATCACTTTTCCATTCAGCTGGTACTTCATTCGGTTTGTGGTTCGCTTTCATCAAATGGTCTAGTGACTTGCCTTCTCCATCCGGTTTGCAAGCATGCAATCATTACAACCAAACGGTCTTGGTGGGGGTAGCAAACGGTCTTTACACTGAGGCCATTCGGTCTTGCATGCGAATGGGTAGACCAAATGGTCTTGCCACGTAGTTTGCGACATCTCCTCTAAATGGTCTTCATACAGATTTAGGCAAACGGTCTTCGCGCGGGGCTGCAAACGGTTTACTTGATTACTCCGTCATCCGGTTTTTCTCATTTACTACAGGAAACAGTTTGCTATTGCATGTGACCATATGGTCTTGTGCATTTATTGCATTCAACTACCAAAACGGTTTCATGCAGATACTCTTCCATTCGGTTTGCTGCTGACTGCTCAAATGTTCTTCATTGCTTCATCCATTCGGTTTGCATTGCTCATTTGGTTTACATGCAAATGAGAAAATAGTTTCGAGGTGCCCGCTATCATATGGTCTTCGCATGCATTCGGTCTTCACAATTGCGTCAAACGATTCTGAAATGGAACTGTCCATTCGGTCGTCGCGGCTAAATGGTCTTCGCTGCCAAACGGTCTTGCGACCTTGGCACCCAAACGGTCTTGGGACCACATGGGCTCAAATAGTCTTGGGACCGCATGGGCTCGAACGGTCTTGGGACCGCATGGACTCAAACGGTCTTGGGACCGCATGGACTCAAACGGTCTTGGGACCACATGGGCTCAAACGGTCTAGGGACTGCATGGGCTCAAACGGTCTTGGGATCGCATGGGCTCAAACGGTCTTGAGACCGCATGGGCTGAATTGCTTGGTTAGATTTCTTGACCAGAGCCAGAGATGAAGGCGGACCCTGCCTACTTGTTAAGCTTTGTCAAAACCTGCATTAAATGAACAATGTTTAATTTAAAACCTTGATAATCGAATCAATTAAGTAGTTTTGTGCATTATGATTCGTATAGGTATTTAATGAGTGAGAAAGTATATATATGGAGTTGAATTTGTTCCAAAGTGATAATTGAATTCCATGATAAATATGCATTCATCACTTAGGTTCTCAGGTTCCTTGTATCAGGTATAGAGGGGTGAGCTGTCTCGGGTTGACGCCCATCTAGGGACCCGGCAGGGAAGGCCTTCCTGGTCATATCGTGTTACTGCAGCTACCGGGATGGGTTCTAAGTGAACTCCTCCCGCCCCTCTCGGGTTGGGGGTGTGCTCACCTAGTATCGCCTGGCATGCCTTGGAACGTGACACACTAGCTCGTGATGTCTTTCCGAAGTTAGCTCTCGTCGAGTTTCAACCCATCCCATCAGAGTCTTGTAGTTGTTATTTATAGGCAGCAGCTGGTAGGGGTTGTGGTCCTTGTGGGGCCACGTGTTCTTCATCGACTCCATTTATGTGGCTTCGGGGATGGTTGACATGTTGTCGTCTATCACGGCAGGCGTCACATGTTGGGTTGTGAGCGTATCGGGTGATCCTGGTGGGCAGCTGCTTTCGATGAGTAACTCGCATCGCAAGACACACCTGTATCGGGCTGATGAGTTGTGGCGGGCAAAGCTCCCTATTGGGTAGATAGCGTACCGCTCATCGGGGCTCCTCGCGTGACACGCCTGTATCGAGTTGCTTCCATATCGGGCAGCAACTGTGATGGGTAAATGGGTGTGTCGAGCGACCAATAAAAGGGCCGATGCAGGTGCTCGTTGTAGATGGGTCGGGATGGGCCTTTTTGCGGACTTTAGGTGGAAAAATGAGGGAAATCTCTACAAAAGATGGGAAAAGAGTCAGGGGCATAGTGCAGGTTATTTCTATGCAGTAACAAGATAAAATAGAGAGGAACAATAGTTTAGAAGGTAGTTTTGACAACAAAATAAAGGCCCTAAATAGCCCCAAAATGGGTGTTATCACAATGGAAACCCTAAAAGTGGACCAGAAACCTTAGGAAGTGAGCTAGGTTTAATAGATCTTGATGGCATGATCAATAATAGGAAATTGTATGCATATTTTAGGATCTCCTTGTGTGCTTGCTTGTGTATTGTATTTCTTGCATTGATTGGATTAATTCTATCTCAAATCAGCCTGACAGGTATGTGGTAACGCTTATGGCTAATTGCTTTAGTTTTATGGCAATTCTTGGATGTTTTATCGGTTGCCTGAAAATAAATGCTTGGATGACTTTTATTTCATGCAACTATAAAGCGACTATGATTATCACTATAAATATGTATACATGACTAGGTCAGATCCTGGTCCTCCTCTGTCGCTTTTCTAATGATGAAAAGGGTAACCTAGTATAGGGCCAACTTGTTATGTAGGACATCAGGTTATCAAGAGTTAGAAATTGGGCTACCCACGTGTAGTGCCATGGGACTCTTTAGCACACCATGAGTTAAGGAGTCGGCTACCTATGGGTAGTTCCATGGGACTCAACCCTAGTAATTGACTCACCTGTTAGGTAGGATCATGAGGGGTTTAATGGGGATCTACCATAAGGAAGGTAGCAGGTCCACTGCAGGGACAATGCATAGGCTAGGGTATGTATGGATTGAGCAGTTATGTTGAATATGTAAAGTTGTTTGTTAAATCATAATTGACTGCAATATGTTGTTACAGTTAGTTACATGATTATTGTTTCCCCCACATACTGACATATTCATTTATGCTGACTGACATTTTGTTTTTCGGCATTTTAGGTACAAGTGAATAGGGCAAACAGTAAAGTGGAACATGTGGAATTAAACAAGAATTAACGTACAAAGGAGGATTAGTTAGAATAAACTATAGATGTGGATAGAAGTAGATATCCAAGTTTTTGAAAAAGGTATGCAAAGTTTAATTTTATTACAGCCTTTTACTTTAGTTGGTAGAATTTGATAATTATTATTGATTATTTGTCAAACCTTTAATCTGGAAATTGGGATAACGGCTCTGACCTCTTGGTCTCCCTTAATTGGGGGTTACTAGGAGGCGGGGTCGTTACATTTGGTATTAGAGCCCTGGTTCCTCATCTAATCTTCAATAATTATTAAATTTTACAAACTATGTAGAACCTGGGGGAGTAATTAGAGGATTTTCTAAAAGACATAGGTGTCTAGAAAAAGATCATACCCAGGGGCTAGCAAGATTTTCCACCGCACTGCTAGTCGGAATATGAGGACTCCCGGATCCGTGTGACTGCCTGGACAATGTCTTAGGATCTGACTCGAAATAAGATACCTTTAGGAATCTCTCATCTATTTTCATCCTTTCTTAACCCTAATTCTATTAAGATTTTAAGGTTTAGGGTTTTCTCTCTCTTCCTCACCCTCTTGAGGATAGGGTATGTATAATAAGGTGAAGGAATCCTCCAAATAAATTAAAAGCATGTAAATAAGATGTCATGGACATAAGCTTAATAGTTGAAGTGTAAACTAAATAATAGTTGCATGCTTAGGTCATATGACATATGTTGTCATGCCCTCAGGAGAGACCTGAGGCTAGATCTCCTTGTCAGGAGGATGAGTGGAGAAAGTTAGTCTTGGAGGTAGAGACCTCCATTATAGGTAGAGACCTAGCACATCCTTTGAGGATGATGCTAACCCTAACCCTAAGTGGGGGTTAGAGAGGGATGACACAATGAACTAGATGTCATGTTAGACTAGGTGTGTGGGTGGACATGCTTTTGGATGCCCATATGAGCCATGTGAGTTTGGATGACCTAGTGCCTTTGGTGACCCAACCCTGGAAAGGGTCATTCATGTTAGAGTGAAGGATAGCTCCTTCAATGATGAGGTTAGTGAAGAACCTATAGAAACCATATGGGCTTATAAGAGCATGGCATAGTACGCACCCAGAGTACGTCAACAGTGCTGACAGTAGGCTAAAACCCTAGACAGGAGAGTATGATGGATAGCTTATGAGATAAACATAAAGGGCTATGGATAATCTTGAGCAAACATAAGTTTGAATATAGGCTTCACCCATGTAGGGGTATTCTTGTGAGCTTGATCCTTCACGGAGAGAGGACCTCTAGTAGTAAGATTGTTCGAAGGGTTAGCTCCAGAGAGAGAGAGAGAGAGAGTAGGACCCAAGAAAGAAGTTTGGAAGCTTAGACTCCGAGATATGAGGAATAGTGGAGAGTTGAGGACGATGCGACCTAAGTGGATGATAGCGGTTGCCTCATGCATGATCCCTGGAGACTGATGACATCTTGGTTTCCTTTAGAGGAACCAAATCCTAGGAAGAGGATGAGACTACTGGTACCTCTGTGCCTATGGTATAGGTGTTTACCTTCTGAGTTAGGAAGAAGAGTTCCTTAGACCCTGAGGAGGTTTAGTAACAAGTTGTGAGGCCTTACACCTAGTTGGTTGTCCTTGAGGAGGACTCCACTCTGAAGTGTTGTTCGAGTAGAAGGATCATGAGAAGTGCATGTCATATCTTGTACATGCTTGGCTCATGGTTAAAAAGTTGAGCAGATAGTTGGACAACAGAAAAGTGAACCTAGGGTTCCTAGGCCTAAGAGGGGAAGTGGTTGTTGGGTTTTATAGGAGACAGAGAAGGTAGCGGAAATAAAAAATTTCTCCTCCCAAACCCAGAACAAAGGAAATACGTCAACGTCTATACAATATGAAGGATGGTTTGTAGAGGCATACCTTGTCCCAAGGCTTGCTCAGTGACTTTACCTTGCGGCTTGCACGGTCTTCACCTCCGGTCTTGGATGGTATCTGTGTAGCTCTTGGTCTCACTGGGACTGTCAGGATTGACAGTTGTCCTCTGAGCGGCAGAAGTCTTCCGCCTTTGTATTAGTCCACACGGACCACCTGGAACTCCGATCTCCTTGTCCCACAAGGAATCAGAAGGATTCGTACCCTCCTGTTGGCGTAGTAGTCACCAACACACTCTCCTGCAACCAGTCGCTTTTTGTAGTTGTCTTCCCTTGATGTGCCTCCCTTATCGGGTAGCACTTGTTCGGGCTCTCTCTCGGTTAGCAAAACCAGAGAGAATGACAACTTTGCAGAGCAACTGGTGCACTGAGTTGTTGTTCTGAGAAGCCCCCACTACCCCTATATATAGGAGGGTCATGGGATAGGGTTCTCTATCTCGGGCAATGCAAGATTAAAGCAGGAGTAGAAAGGTTCGAAATTTTCCACAAAACAACCAACTTGCGCCACCTGAACCGATCGTTTCACACCCTGAAACAGTCAGTTGGTGAGTTGAGCTGATCGGTTCAACCTCAACCGATCGGTTTGTGCACCTGAGCCGATCGGTTCATCACATGAGCCGATCGGTTCGTGGTCCTGGTCCAACTCAAATTGACTTTCAAATTTGTCTCTGATTAATCAAATATTAATCCTTGTCCAAATCGAATTTGTACAAGTGAAACAAATTGTATTGCAAAATAGTCTTTTGACTTTCCAAACGATCTCGGTTGGACCAGTTGAGCCGATCAGTTCAACCCTTGAATTGGTTGGTTCATCCTATCTTGAGCCGATCAGTTCATCAAATGAGTTGATCGGTTCATCGCATGCGCCGATCGGTTGGAGCAGTAGACTTGTGCAAATCAGTCAATTGTAGTTTCAATCAATCCAATACTCTAATCAATCGGTCCAACACCTTGAACACTATGATATTGAGCTATCAATTAATTGAGTGTTTAATTGAACTACTAAACTCCTTTAGTAATCAATCTAAACATCGTTATGTGGATAAACTCCTCTTCCAGCTTAAATCCTATGTGTGTGACCCTGCAGGTCCATTTCACGTTGGCAGTGAAAGTCCATAACACTTATGACTTCACAAGCAAAGAGTGGTTCCTAGTCACACATCAGTTCTACCCAAGTGAAATAGAAAGTTGGAGAACAACTTTCAATCCTACAATCCGTGAATGGTGTTATAGTGAATATATAATTCCTTTGTCACTGATATCCCGAATGAACTCAAGGCATGGAACAGTCATCCTGTCAACGTTCATTCACTTTCTTGATCTCAGAGTAGATTGGAGGAGATATGTATGAAATCAATATCACATACTGATTCACACATGCGTACACACTCCTATCTCAATCCTACTCATCAAGTGGCCATGGATATCAAACTCCCTCAGGAGGGACAAATCCCATATCTATCACTCACCCCTCAAAAGCCCCATGTGTCAAAGCCAACCAATCATCAGCTTTATAACAACCCATGTTTCAGGATTGTGTTTGATGATGTCAAAGTGTACCCAACGACATGTGTTGAGTGTAGTGATTTCAGGTCAAGGAATCAAACTGACCACCATCACTGTGAGAACTGACTGTGGCTACCATGTCATGGTTCCATGTGTCAAACTCACGGCTGGTCTATCTGGTAAACTTGTTCTCTAACAAGTACCTATGTGTTTGGTTTGATATCTCCATATCATGAATAATGAGATTCAGTCATCAACCAACACCACAATCTAGTCTTATGTGTCATTGTTGTCTATCTACCTTCCACAATGACATCTGAGTAGGGACATAACAAGAATGTACAAACTCTTAGCATCTGTATGATCTCATCGTTCAGGTCCTCAATTTGAAAGCATACGTTATTGAGTACTGTCATTCTCTAGACATTCAATATGTTCTATCACTATCTTATATGACTAAACCAGAAAGAATTGGAATCTTGCCTTTGATATTTATCAAATCAATCTTAATGTATCCCACCAATCATCCCATGATTGGCTCTCAGGGCAACATACCAACAGTGGTGTACCTGATGCTCATGACGAGATTTGAGTTTTTATAGGTTCGAGCATGGTACTCCTCATGTTCAGAAGAAAGGGAAGCCCCTTAAGTTTAAAGGTATGTTTGATGAACCCCTCACAGCTAAGTTGGTGACATGGGAAGGTACTTTCTTGCTCTAATGTTGAGGAATGAGAACAAGTATGACCTAGCATGGTTTAGTAGGTGGTCTACTTGGACCCTAGTAGCTTTCTAGGGTTAAGCATGCTCATGTTGATGTAAGCCCTAGACATAAGGACATTTGTGACCTTTGTTATCAAGATGTAGTTTCCTCCCATCCTGGAAGAGGGACCCTTTTGTAGGGTGTATACCAGTTTTTGTTGGTTTTGAGGTAACCTAAAGAGGTCTCATAGGATCTTGAGAAGCTAAGTGGAGAGTACATGGTAAGAGAATGAACCTATAGACCCATAGATAACCATCCCTAAGTGCATGTGGATGTGTTACCATGGAGGTAACCGGTATGGGGACTGACCAAGGTAGGCAGGTCACAATGACCCCTATGAAAGGATGAAAGTTAGCCCAGGAATCCAGAGAGAGATGACAAAGGCTTGGGTGAGGTTCTAAGTTGGACATGTAATATATTAGAATCCTAAGTCTATCCTAGGTTCAGATAGGGATAAGACTGATGGAAGTAGGAGTTGCCTAATTCCCTAGTTGCACATGACCATAGGGTCAAGAGGTAACAACTATCATTGTCTGAGGGTCATGGGTTAGGAGATTGATCACCTTCATGAAATCATGGGACCCAAAGGGTAAATGAGGAGTGCACTCTCTGATGCATAAGGGAAGAGGGATGACCCCAAAAATGCCGACACCCTACAGACCTAGAGGAGATGACCGAGGAGGGTATGATGACCCAAGTAGGCTTGAGACTAGTTTTCCATTGAAGTAACTTTGATATCAAGATGATCATGATGTAGAGACATATGTTGCACGTTTCAACTTAGATTTTAAGGTGTACTGGCAAGGTGGGTTGTACCATCTCTACTCTTGGAATGGGAAGAACTCTGTATTTGGACTGCAGCCAAATGCTTATTTCCTCTTGTTATGGGAGTGAGAGATAGGACTGTACAGGTGCCATACACCAAGGATAAAGATGATGTGACTTTGAACGTTGCTATGAGGTATGAGGACAGAGATGATAACATACCCTTGTGGAGTGAATGATACAAGGATGGTTTACAAACACTGAGAGAAATAAGGTAGTCATCTTATAAGGATGTTTTTATCATGAGCTATGAGTCATACAAGGTTGAGTTTGAAAACCAAGGAAAATGAGCTCAGAGTTTTCTTGATGAAGATAGACTTAGAGTTTGAGATGAGATAATAAGTGGAATACATGGAGATGTATGTCTTCAACATTACCTAACACCTAAGGATGTGAAGTAGTAATGGATGCTCTAGTTAAGCTGTAGCTGCCCAGTTTAGCTAGAGGCTAGAAGAGGTTGTTATGCTAACCTTAAGTTTGAAAAAAGAAAAGAATAAAAAAGAGATAAGTTTGGCTAACACTCAAATGTAATGATATCGGTTGATCAAGTTAATTGTTGTTTGGTTAGCCAGCCTAGGCCTTGAAGCTATGAAACAATGGTGGTAGAACCTCAGATGCACTTCTTGGGAAAGGAAGGTGATGAAACCCCGACTAGAGTGGTTTAGGGTTTTTGAGGAATCGATCTTGGGGAATCATGACATACAGGAGATCATGATTTAAGATCACCATACGCCATGGTACTACAAAGATAGTAAGCGATAGTAGTACTTTGGATGCTTAAGATGAAGTTGCACGTGGCTTGTCACCATGCAAGCTAGGAGGTGAAGGACGAACACCAGTAACCCAGTGTATTGATATAGAGGATAAAGAGTCCCTGAGAGGGAATAGGAGTTCATCACTATGGATGTTGTGGTAAGTCTCCCATGGACCAAAGAAGGTCAAGATGCAATATGGGTTACGGTTGATCACCTCATCTAGATGACATGACCTAAGAGAAAGAGAGAATGCTGGCAAGAAGCAGATCCGGTTGAACTACATGTAAATGCGATGGTTCAACTATACCATGATGCGAGTTCAAAGGTTCCTTGAGTATGACCTAGAAGATTCACTTTCATGAAGTGGATGTAGATACATGAAGGACTCGATGTTAGTATAGTTTATCACCCCTAACTAATGGTTAGTATGATCCAGACTAGAAGGTCTGATGAGAGCATGTGAGCTCATTCAGGGTGATACATGGAGACAGTTCTTGTCCTATGTAAGATGTGATGATAACCACCATAGCTAGTATTGGGATGTAAAGAAGCTCTGTAAGGGAGGTTGTGTCAGTCACCACTTCATTAAGATGATGTTGGTGAATGGACCACACAAAGGTTAGAAAAAGACCACAGTGTGTGTAGATGTAGTCACTTTGATCATGCAATGGCTAGAAAAGAGAGCACAGGGACAACATGAGTCGTGAGCTGATGCAAAGTAGACTAACATGTAGTTCACTGTGGGAGAATATGTGATATGAAAATCCGACCCCTCTGAGCTATATATGAGAAAGCTGAGTCCCTGATACATGGGTCCATTTGAGATGGATTGGTGGAGAAGGTTAAGTTTGACCTTACCCCTCAGGATAAAGTAATGTGTGATGAGTTCCATGTGTCCAATTTAGAGCACTATGTGAGGTACCCGGGCCATGTGTTGAGCAATTAACCTAGTGAGCCCCAAGGGAGGATAAAAATGACCTAAGTCACCGGTGAGGTTTATAGAGTCCAAGGTGAAAGAACTCAGAGAAAAGAATATGTGATGATAAAGTTTCTTTGGAAACACCATGGATAGGGTAAAGCCACATAGGGGTCAATGATGGACATAGTCTTATCTTAAATTGTTTGTATGTTTGATGGAATTTTGAGGACAATATAAGAGGGGAAGGATGTTAGAACCCCAAATTTGCATGTGTTTTCATGATTGAAATGTAATGATTTTATGAATATGGACTTATTTGAAAAGGTGGTATGCTTTGTTTCAAAAGATGGATTTCTTGGCAAATCTCCCTTTTGATAGGAATTTCGTGGTTCCTATTATTATATTAATCCAATAATGGATATAAAAGAGAAGAAAAGAATAAAAGTCCAAATAATGGAAAAAGATACATGATAATTGATATTAAGAAAAAGTATTTATGAGAAATTCTTGCAAAAGAATATCTTAATAAAGAAATAAGAAAGATAATGTGAAATAAAGGATGTAGATGCATCTAGTAGGGTAATAGGTATCCTTAAAAAGGAATTTTGAAAATATGAGAATTACATGGGATCCAAGGAGTCCCAATGGAGAAAAAGAAAGAGAAAATGCAAAATGATAAAAAATAAGAGGATAATGTGATACATAATTGATGACTTTTTGATATTATCAAAAAAAGGTATTGTTTTCAAAAGAAAATTTTCATGGACAATGGATTAAAAGCCAAGCACAAGGAACTTAAGAGAGGTAAAATTTGGATTCCTTAATAACCAAGGATCATGAATAAAAAAGGGGCATCTTTCAATAATTAAAAGAAAAATAAAGGAAAGAGGGGTTGTGTTAAGGTGTATGTTTAATATCTTTCCATTAGTAAGTCATGACACACATGGACACTCAATCGTAGATATGAGGGAAAGGAAACAAAGAGTTCGACCCCTTCCTTGATGACTTCCTGATGGATGTTGGGGTCCTTCCAAGGTACGTATGTATATATATATATACAGATCGATGGAGCCTCAAACCCCATCTGGTGGGTGGCACATAGCCCTTCTTCCCAACGTCTTCATTCCTGCTTTAACAGAAACCTTAGTGTAACATCCCTGACCTGGGTTATGAATTAACCCTAGGTGTTTTGCCTAAATATGTAATTAAATTCTTGTGATTATCTTTTGGCATGTAATTAAGTTCCTAAGGAACATACATTTTCAATTCTGACCTTTTTTAAAACAATGATTGTAGTATTGTTTGGTAATACAGGGACCTATGTGCAAATTACCCAATTAGAGGGGTTAACTTGCAAATTACACAGGTTAAGATGTTCCTCTAACAAAGAGACATCATATGAATTAATATGATGAGGTATGATGGATTTCCCAAGTTTGGGCACCAAGGTGCAGCTTGTGGAGCAATCCTTGTGCTTAAAACCCTAATTTTGGTGTAAAGTGCAATTTACCCAAAATGAGGGGTGCAACTTGTGATATACACTTTCTAGAAAATATTTTATGACTTTTGACATCATTTAAAGTTATAATAATGAAGGAGGCACTTCATTTGAATAATCATATTATAAGAAATACCTTTGTAATTAAACCACCAAAGTTGTAAGTAAAGGAGACCTTATATGTATATGTGCACTATAGTGACAAGTTGACCTTCCTTGCCTTTAGTCCTTGGTCTTAGAAGAAGTTTTACCTTAGATATGAAGAGGAGGGACGTTCCTAAAAGAAAGGAAGGACTTAGTTGGGAAAAGGAGGAGTAAGTTGTCCTTATGATGAAAATAACCTCAAAGTATATATGATCCTTTCCTTTGCAACCAAAGGCAACGTTTCCTTTCTTCCCTTCTTATTCCCTTGCTTAGACCGACTTAGGAAAGAGCTCAGGAGTAGAGTAAGACGACCAAGTTCATCTAGGTAAGCTTTTATCATCATCTTGCTCGAATTCATGGAGGAAACCAGGTTATAAGGTTGGTTTCATGGTTATCTTACTTAGTTTTCTCTTCCTAGCCGATCCTTCCCAACTTTTCCTTGAAGAAACAACCTTGGATGACCTGTGGAACTCAAGCCACCATTAAAGTTTCAAAGTTTGGAAGCTTGGAGTTCTAGGAACAACGTTTGATGCGGGTTTTATAACTCTAAACCTTGCTTTGTTATGCATACTTTGATTCTTGCAAATAATAGTTAGTTCTTCTTCTTCCCCATGTTTCTTTGCACTCTTGCAAGCTTTTTCATAAAGAACAGACCTTGGTTTCAAGGTTGAAGATGAAGGGCGTTAATACCTATGTTGGTCCTTATCCAACTTTATTAAATGATCTTGGACCAATAGGTCAAATGGGTTCACACCCGTTTAAAGTCAAATGGGTTCACACTCGTTTGAAATCAAGTGGGTTCACACTCGTTTAAGCCCAAACAGGCTCACACTCATTTAAGGTTAAATGGGTTCACACCCGTTTAAGGTCAAATGGGTTCACACCCATTTAAGGTCAAATGGGTTCACACCCGTTTAAGGTCAAATGGGTTCACACTCATTTGAAATCAAGTGGGTTCACACTCATTTAAGCTCAAGTGGGTTCACACTCGTTTAAGCTCAAGTGGGTTCACACTCGTTTAAGCTCAAGTGGGTTCACACTCATTTAAGCTCAAGTGGGTTCACACTCGTTTGAAATCAAGTGGGTTCACACTCGTTTAAGCCCAAACAAGTTCACACTCGTTTAAGGTTAAATGGGTTCACACCCGTTTAAGGTCAAACGGGTTCACACCCGTTTAAGGTCAAATGGGTTCACACCCGTTTAAGGTCAAATGGGTTCACACCCGTTTAAGGTCAAATGGGTTCACACCCGTTTAAGGTCAAATGGGTTCACACCCGTTTAAGGTCAAATGGGTTCACACTCGTTTGAAATCAAGTGGGTTCACACTCATTTAAGCTCAAGTGGGTTCACACTCATTTAAGCTCAAGTGGGTTCACACTCGTTTAAGCTCAAGTGGGTTCACACTCATTTGAAATCAAGTGGGTTCACACTCGTTTAAGCCCAAACAGGTTCACACTCGTTTAAGGTTAAATGGGTTCACACCCGTTTAAGGTCAAATGGGTTCACACCCGTTTAAGGTCAAATGGGTTCACACTCATTTAAGGTCAAGTGGGTCCACACTCGTTTAAGGCTCAAATGGGTTCAAGGTCATTTGAGATTAAATGAGTTCAAGTTCGTTTAAAACCTAAATGGGTTGAAGGTTGAAGGTTAAACCCTAAACCAATTGGAGATTTTCAAGGTTGTTTATACTTAATCACTTGAAGGTGTAAATGATTCAATGATGATCTAATCTAAACTCTAATGGTAACTTAAGACATTAAGGGAATAAATGACTAATGAATTGACCCATGATGATCAATGGGTAAATTACCAAAATGCCCTTGAGGGGTTAATTTGAGTGATACCTTGTTCTAATCAAACCCTAATCACTTGATAGTGATGATTTGGTTTATGTTAATCAATGAGGACTTAAACCAACCCTATCTAGAGTGATATAATCACCATCTATTAGTAAGGAGAGAGAGAAAGTACCATTTATGGTTAAAACTCAAATAAAGTACCTTCAATGTATATGAATATGCAGGATTAGGGAATGATCCACTTATGAGAGATCATGAAAACCCTAATTAAGATGATTGATGAGTCTTAACCTAATTTGAAAGCATCAATGATGATGTTTCTCATTCATGATGATACTATGAGTTCATTTCGCTATGATGTGAATAGTAAACCCTAATTCTAGGGTAATCATGAGTAATGTGAATAGTAAACCCTAATTCTAGGGTAATCATTAGTAATGTGAATAGTAAACCCTAATTCTAGGGTAATCATGAGTAATGTGAATATTAAACCCTAATTCTAGGGTAATCATGAGTAATGTGAACAGTAAACCCTAATTCTAGGGTAATCATGAGTAATGTGAATAGTAAACCCTAGTTCATGGTAATATGTTGAAATGAACAATAAACTCTAAACTCATGATTTTTCCTTTAAGCATGAATTGTATGATCAAAATATGAGATGAGGAATCATTATTCCTAATCATAATGAAAGGGTTGAATAACCCTAAATGATATAAACAAGGGAATCTTACCCTTTGTAAGGACATAAAAGTATAACCTTGAATTGAAAGGTTAATTATGTCTTATTGACTAATAATCTGACTATGAATTGTTGATTATTATCAATTGATTTAATCATGCAGATTCTTATAAGAGAATAATCATATCCAGGTAAGGATCATGACATCATATCCATTGAAAATATGTCAATAGCTTATGAACCGAAATAACTATGTTGCCTAGATGCAAGTGGCATCATATGAAACTGATATGCCTTGAGGGCCATGAATGACATCAAGGTCATGCTAATAGATGACTTGATGCTGACATGTCACTTGATAGCAAGTGTTATGATGATATAAGGGTGTAAGTAACCATGTTCCTGAATCATAGTGATAAGATGATTAAGAATTGATATCCATATGATAACTGATATGAGTAATACCTGTTACATTTAGTATTCTTCTGTTATAGCCATGTTTAGTACTTGAATGTTTGGAAACATGTATGATGCTAAAAGAATAATGAAATGTACCTAATAACCAAGTATAATCATATCATGTAGAGCCCTGGTCATAGATCCATCATTGTTAGGAGTTAAATGATGGTGAAGTAGGTTTTCTTAAGGGAACTCCTGGATCACATACTTTTGAGTATGTGGGGAATATGGATGTGAATACCCTTACATCCTAGTGTAGAAGTTGATGTGGATATATCTTAATCCATCAACCCATCACTATCTGTTTATTCCGGGGTGATGTAACATTATTCTCCCGATGAGAGATAAACATGAAATCTTTCGATAGCGAAGAGAGTGCAGAATGCCACTGTGACTCTAATAGTGAAGTACCAGAATACCCTGGTGAGCTATAATAGCAGAGACACTAGATGTCCTGCATGTTTATCCTCATTCTGACTGAGGTAGTTGAAGGTCATGAGAATCCGGCTCTTTTGATGACCTAGTATGATACCGATGCGATTTACTAGTGATTGGTTGGAGCATGAGCGGTATATATCATCTCCACAGGGCATAATGATGTTTGTAAAACATAATCAACCGCGTAGCATAACTGCTTAGGTTGAACTACGAAGAACATTGATTGTTATTACATCGATTGCATTTAATATCCTGTTCAAGTATTAGTATACATGTTCTTCATATTCCTTAATAAAGGTGAGTAATTGTTATCAAGCCTGCTGTGAGTAATATAAGTTACCTGCTCATGATATTCCTTTGATAGCTTTTAACAAAGTTTCTGGCGGAGAGTTATAACTCTCGCTGGGACAATTATTTGAAATTGTCTCACCCCATAGATTTCTACCTTTAGGTGGACGTCGAGGTCGAAGGAACCGATCTGTAGGTGGATAGCAGCAGCAGCAGCAAAACCAGAAGCAGCAGTGATTTCAGGTGGAAACACTGTATTGTCTAGTCTTGTAGTCAGAATAGTCTTATGTCGTCTCTGTACACTTAGGTCCTAGGAGTTTGTTGATCTGAGAATTTTGAAGTCTTGAGATTTTGTATCATGATGTATATAATCACTCGAGAAGTGATTTATCAGAGATGTAAACAGTTCATCTTACTTTTATAAAAGGAGTTTAAGGTTTTTAAGATCTCGTTTTCGAAAAGATTTAATTTCTCGTGATTTTTCATATTCCGCTGTTAATTGAATCGTTTCCGCTATGTTTATCTTGTGTTTTGGAGATCAGAGCCCACAATTAGTGGTATCAGAGCTCTAGGTTCGCTGAGTCTACAAAGACATAGGACTTAGAATGTCGAGTCTATCCTTAGTACTTCTTTCTTATCTAATAGAGTCTTCTGCTCCTCAGGAGAAGAAGATAATTAAGGATGTCTGGACCACAGGAGGAGTACGAGGCAGAAATTAGTGTTGCTACACCTCGAGAAGGTGCAAGGAACCTAGAAATAGAACAACCTGTACCTGAGCCACCTATGGAGCCACCTCAGTTTGACCCAGCTGACATGGGAAACCCAGCTGTTCAAACTATGTTCGGGCAGTTTATGACTGCCATGACACACATCACCGACAGGATGCCCATGCCTACACCTAGGGCACCTGTCTAGTCTGAGGGTCAAGGTATCGGTAAGACGTTTGAGCGACTTCGTCGTGTCGGAGCAACCGAGTACTTTGGAACAGATGATCCTGCAGATGCCGATCTGTGGTTAACCGAGTTAGAGAAAGCTTTCAGAATCTTGAACATCCTAGAAGTTGAGAAGGTTAGACATGCTGTCTATCTTCTCAAAGGAAGTGATGGTCACTGGTGGACCATGGAAGAGCAGAAGAGGCCTGGAGTGGAGATCTCGTGGGAAGATTTTCGTCGGGGATTTGTCAACAGATACTTTCCAAAGACATTCCTAGATGAGAAGTTCTCTCAGTTTGAGAGATTAATACAAGGCATGATGAACATTAGCGAGTACGAAGCTAAGTTCATGGAGTTGCTACGATTCTGTCCGCATATGGGTACCACAGATGAAGAAAGGATTAGGAGGTTTGAGAAGGGTTTGAATGACGACATGACTACTCCCGTGTCTGCACTAGAAACCCGGGAGAGATTCTCTACCTTCGTTGAGTCAGTCCGAAGGATAGAGAGATCCGTAGTCGAGAAGAGACAAACCCATAAGAGATATCCGTAGTTCCAGGGTTCTTCATCTAGAGACTTTAAGAAGCCTAGATGCTCTGTACCTACACCTCCACCACCCAGATCTAGTGCTCAGACACAATGGACACCAAGTAGAGACAGGGGACGAAGCCTACCACTACAAGAGACTCGCAGTTCAGCATCAATGTTAGTCACAGGACCACCAAGACCACAACAACTGGAAAGAAGTTGTTATAACTGTGGGAAGGTGGGACATCTGATGAAGGACTGTAGGTCTAGGCCTGTCAGTGTGACACAGCCTCAGAGGCAGAATCAACAGGGATCACAGAGAAGGCAGTCTCAAGGAGCAGCTAGAGGACGTGGGTAAGCGTCTCAGGCTGGATCGTCAGCACCAACTCAACCTCAGGCGACAGCGAGGTTCTATGCTATGAACCCACCAGAAGCAGTGGTCAATCCATGGGTTGTGGCAGGTCAGATGGAACTTTTATATTCTGATATGTCTAAATCCTGTGTTGTATCTATTTTGATTGACCCGGGTGCTACGCACTCTTTTATCACTCGAAGAGTGATTCGTAACTGCAATATGACAGTTAGTCATAGGGCAGATAGCTTGTTTCTCGAGACTCCGTTGAGAGGTTCTGCTGTTTTGCAAGAGGTATGCTCTCCCTGCATCCTCTTCTTTTCTGATCATCCAATTCAAGTGGATCTTATACCACTTGATATGCAAGGATTTGACATAATCCTTGGAATGGATACCTTAGAAAGGTATAGAGTTGTCCTGGATTGTGAATCCAAGCAGGTTGTGTTTGTTGATGAGAGCAACACATGGATCTTTCAAGTAGAGAGAAAAATTCTACCCACCTGTCTTGTGACTGCTATGGTTGTTGATAAGCTTATGAGGCAAGGATGTTATGCATTCTTGGCCCATGTGATAGATACCACCAAGGCGAGTCCCAACCCTGCTGAAGTTCCTATAGTCAGGGAATTTGAAGATGTATTTCTTGAAGAACTTCCAGGTATGCCACCGCCTCGGGAAATTGATTTTGAGATCGATTTGATCCCAGATACCCAACCTATAGCCCAGACACCGTATAGGATGGCGCCTGCTGAGATGGCAGAACTCAAGAAGCAGCTTCAAGAGTTGCTTGAGAAGGGTTTCATCCAACCAAGCACTTCACCTTGGGGTGCTCCGGTCCTTTTCGTTAAAAATAAAGACGAATCAATGCGGTTGTGCATTGATTACAGACAATTAAATAAAGTAACAATAAAGAATAAGTACCCTCTGCCGAGGATTGATGATCTCTTTGACCAGTTGTGTGGTGCAACCATCTTCTCAAAGATAGATTTGAGGTCTGGATATCATCAACTTTGTATTAAGGACAGTGACATACCCAAGTCTGCTTTCAGAATAAGGTATGGTCACTATGAGTTCACAGTTATGTCGTTTGGACTAACTAATGCACCGGCTGCATTTATGGAACTCATGAATAGAATCTTCCGACCTTTCCTCGATCAGTGTGTCGTTGTCTTTATAGATGACATTCTGATCTATAGTAGAGATGCTCAGCAACATGAACAACATCTTTGTCAGGCTCTAACTTTGCTAAGACAACATGAGTTATACGCTAAGTTTAGCAAGTGTGAGTTCTGGTTGCCGGTGGTATCTTTTCTTGGACATGTGGTATCTGCCTCGGGAATTCGTGTTGACCCTAAAAAGGTAGAATTTGTTCTACAGTGGGAACAACCGAAGACGCTGACGGAGATTCATATTTTCTTAGGGTTGGCTGGCTATTATCGAAGGTTCATTAAGAACTTCAGTTCTATAGCCCTACCCTTGACTAAGTTAACCCGGAAAGAAGTTCCTTTTGACTGGAGCGATAAGTGCCAGCAATCTTTTCAGCTACTAAAGGAGAGGTTGACAAGTGCACCTGTACTTGTGCTACCTGAGCAAGGCAAAGGATACATAGTTTTTTGTGATGCCTCCAAGAATGGACTCGGATGTGTGCTGATGCAGGATAAGCATGTGATTTCTTTTGCTTCTCGACAACTTAAGAAACATGAGGAGAATTATCCGACACATGATTTAGAGTTAGCTACTGTGGTTCATGCTTTGAAAATCTGGAGACACTATCTATATGGAGAAACATTCCAGGTTTTCACTGATCATAAGAGTCTTAAGTATATCTTCTCTCAGCATGACCTTAAATGAGGCAACGTTGCTGGATGGAGTTAATCAAGGATTATGATTGTACGATAGATTACCATCCAGGGAAGGCTAATGTAGTTGCAGATGCCTTGAGTAGGAAATCAGCAACATCAACCATGGATAGAGCACAACTAAACTCTTTAGTATGCTCTAAGAGAGATATGCTTATCTCTTTAAGGCAAGACAATGTACAGTTGAAGGTGTCATTGTTAGCTGGGTTGTTGGCTGAGATGCATATAAAACCTACCCTAAGAGAACAGATGAAGGAGGCACAACAAGTAGATGCAGCAGTTCAACAGATTAGATCGGAGTATGGTAATGAGAAGTGAGATGGTTTCCATGACTCAGATGATCAAGTAGTATGCTATCATGGGAGGATGATAGTGCCAGATAAGGATAACTTGAGAAAGTTAATCCTGGAAGAAGCTCATTCTTCGATGTATGCTATGCATCCAGGGAGCACCAAGATGTATCGAAACTTGAAGGATATGTATTGGTGGCCCGGGATGAAGAGGGATGTTGCAGAGTTTGTGATGAGGTGTCATGTGTGTCAGCAAGTTAAAGCTGAACACCAGAAGCCTGCAGGGATAATGCAACCTTTACCCATACTACAGTGGAAGTGGGACCATGTGACCATGGACTTTGTTGTTGGCCTAACCAAGATGAACAAAGGACATGATTCCATCTGGGTAATAGTTGATAGGTTGACAAAGACAACGCATTTCTTACCTGTCAAAACAACATATTCTGCTGAGAGGTTATCACAGTTGTATGTTCAAGAGATAGTGCGGTTGCACGGAGTTCCTGTCACTATAGTTTCTGATAGAGGTCCTTAGTTCACAAGTCGTTTTTAGGAACAGTTACATAGGGCACTAGGCACCCAGTTAAGGTTTATTAAAGCCTTTCATCCACAGACTGATGGACAGTCGGAAAGGACTATACAAACCTTGGAAGACTTGTTGAGAGCATGTGTTCTCCAGTTCACAGGAAGTTGGGATCTGCACCTAAGCTTGATAGAGTTTGCCTATAACAATAGCTATCAACATAGTATTGATATGGCACCTTATGAAGCCTTGTATGGTAGACGTTGTAGATCACCCTTATGCTGGTATGAGACTGGTGAGCATCGGTTGTTAGGTCCTGATCTTGTGCAGCAGACCACAGAAAAGATTAAGGTAATCCAACAGCAGCTTAAGACTGCACAGGATAGACAAAAGTCTTACGCTTACAGACGTCATAGACCTTTAGAGTTCCAGGTTGGAGACAGAATGTACCTCAAGGTCTCACCTTGGAAAGGAGTCCTTCATTTTGGAAGGAAAGGAAAGTTAGCTCCTAGATTTATGGGGCCTTATCCAATCATTGAACGGGTTGGAAAGGTAGCCTATAGACTAGAGTTACCACCAGAATTACAAAAACTACACCCTGTGTTTCACATTTCTATGTTAAGGAAATGTCATCCCGATACCGAGTCAGTTCTACAACCTATGGAAGTAGAATTGAATGAAGATATAACTTATGAGGAAGGACCAGTGTCAATCCTTGATAACAGAATTAAAAAGTTAAAAAAGAAAGATATAAGTCATGTAAAAGTCCTCTGGAACCACCGTGGTGTTGAAGAATCCACTTGGGAACTAGAGGATGAGATGAGAAGGAAATACCCTGCTCTTTTCTCTTAATATGTTTTATCGATTTCGGGGACGAAATCCTTATATGGGGTGGACAATTTGTAACATCCCTGACCTGGGTTATGAATTAAACCTAGGTGTTTTGCCTAAATATGTAATTAAATTCTTGTGATTATCTTTTGGCATGTAATTAAGTTCCTAAGGAACATACATTTTCAATTCTGACCTTTTTTAAAACAATGATTGTAGTATTGTTTGGTAATACAGGGACCTATGTGAAAATTACCCAATTAGAGGGGTTAACTTGCAAATTACACATGTTAAGATGTTCCTCTAACAAAGAGACATCATATTAATGAATATGATGAGGTATGATGGATTTCCCAAGTTTGGGCACCAAGGTGCAGCTTGTGGAGCAATCCTTGTGCTTAAAACCCTAATTTTGGTGTAAAGTGCAATTTACCCAAAATGAGGGGTGCAACTTGTGATATACACTTTCTAGAAAATCTTTTATGACTTTTGACATCATTTAAAGTTATAATAATGAAGGAGGCACTTCATTTGAATAATCATATTATAAGAAATACCTTTGTAATTAAACCGCCAAAGTTGTAAGTAAAGGAGACCCTTATATGTATATGTGCACTATAGTGACAAGTTGACCTTCCTTGCCTTTAGTCCTTGGTCTTAGAAGAAGTTTTACCTTAGATATGAAGAGGAGGGACGTGCCTAAAAGAAAGGAAGGACTTAGTTGTGAAAAGGAGGAGTAAGTTGTCCTTATGATGAAAATAACCTCAAAGTATATATGATCCTTTCCTTTGCAACCAAAGGCAACGTTTCCTTTCTTCCCTTCTTATTCCCTTGCTTAGACCGACATAGGACAGAGCTCAGGAGTAGAGGAAGACGACCAAGTTCATCTAGGTAAGCTTTTATCATCATCTTGCTCGAATTCATGGAGGAAACCAGGTTACAAGGTTGGTTTCATGGTTATCTTACTTAGTTTTCTCTTCCTAGCCAATCCTTCCCCAACTTTTCCTTGAAGAAACAACCTTGGATGACCTATGGAGCTCAAGCCACCATTAAAGTTTCGAAGCTTGGAAGCTTGGAGTTCTAGGAACAACGTTTGAGGCGGGTTTTATAACTCTAAACCTTGCTTTGTTATGCATACTTTGATTCTTGCAAATAATAGTTAGTTCTTCTTCTTCCCCATGTTTCTTTGCACTCTTGCAAGCTTTTTTGTAAAGAACAGACCTTGGTTTCAAGGTTGAAGATGAAGGGCGTTAATACCTATGTTGGTCCTTATCCAACTTTATTAAACGATCTTGGACCAATAGGTCAAATGGGTTCACACCCGTTTAAGGTCAAATGGGTTCACACTCGTTTGAAATCAAGTGGGTTCACACTCGTTTAAGCCCAAACAGGGTCACACTCATTTAAGGTTAAATGGGTTCACACCCGTTTAAGGTCAAATGGGTTCCACCCGTTTAAGGTCAAATGGGTTCACACCCGTTTAAGGTCAAATGGGTTCACACTCGTTTGAAATCAAGTGGGTTCACACTCGTTTAAGCTCAAGTGGGTTCACACTCGTTTAAGCTCAAGTGGGTTCACACTCGTTTAAGCCCAAACAGGTTCACACTCATTTAAGGTTAAATGGGTTCACACCCGTTTAAGGTCAAATGGGTTCACACCCGTTTAAGGTCAAATGGGTTCACACCCGTTTAAGGTCAAATGGGTTCACACTCATTTAAGGTCAAGTGGGTCCACACTCGTTTAAGGCTCAAATGGGTTCAAGGTTGTTTGAGATTAAACGAGTTCAAGGTCGTTTAAAACCTAAATGGGTTGAAGGTTGAAGGTTAAACCCTAAACCAATTGGAGATTTTCAAGGTTGTTTATACTTAATCACTTGAAGGTGTAAATGATTCAATGATGATCTAATCTAAACTCTAATGGTAACTTTAGACATTAAGGGACTAAATGAATAATGAATTGACCCATGATGATCAATGGCTAAATTACCAAAATGCCCTTGAGGGGTTAATTTGAGTGATACCTTGTTCTAATCAAACCTTAATCACTTGATAGTGATGATTTGGTTTATGTTAATCAATGAGGACTTAAACCAACCCTATATAGAGTGATATAATCACCATCTATTAGCAAGGAGAGAGAGAAAGTACCATTTATGGTTAAAACTCAAATAAAGTACCTTCAATGTATATGAATATGCAGGATTAGGGCATGATCCACTTATGAGAGATCATGAAAACCCTAATTAAGATGATTGATGAGTCTTAACCTAATTTGAAAGCATAAATGATGATGTTTCTCATTCATGATGATACTATGAGTTCATTTTGCTATGATGTGAATAGTAAACCCTAATTCTAGGGTAATCATGAGTAATGTGAATAGTAAACCCTAATTCTAGGGTAATCATTAGTAATGTGAATAGTAAACCCTAATTCTAGGGTAATCATGAGTAATGTGAATAGTAAACCCTAATTCTAGGGTAATCATGAGTAATGTGAATAGTAAACCCTAATTCTAGGGTAATCGTGAGTAATGTGAATAGTAAACCCTAGTTCATGGTAATATGTTGAAATGAACAATAAACTCTAAACTCATGATTTTTCCTTTAAGCATGAATTGTATGATCAAAATATGAGATGAGGAATCATTATTCCTAATCATAATGAAAGGGTTGAATAACCCTAAATGATATAAACAAGGGAATCTTACCCTTTGTAAGGACATAAAAGTATAACCTTGAATTGAAAGGTTAATTCTGTCTTATTGACTACTAATCTGACTATGAATTGTTGATTATTATCAATTGATTTAATCATGCAGATTCTTTTAAGAGAATAATCATATCCAGGTAAGGATCATGACATCATATCCATTGAAAATATGTCAATAGCTTATGAACCGAAATAACTATGTTGCCTAGATGCAAGTGGCATCATATGAAACTGATATGCCTAGAGGGCCATGAATGACATCAAGGTCATGCTAATAGATGACTTGATGCTGACATGTCACTTGATAGCAAGTGTTATGATGATATAAGGGTGTAAGTAACCATGTTCCTGAATCATAGTGATAAGATGATTAAGAATTGATATCCATATGATAACTGATATGAGTAATACCTGTTACATTTAGTATTCTTCTGTTATAGCCATGTTTAGTACTTGAATGTTTGGAAACATGTATGATGCTAAAAGAATAATGAAATGTACCTAATAACCAAGTATAATCATATCATGTAGAGCCCTGATCATAGATCCATCATTGTCAGGATTAAATGATGGTGAAAAAGGTTTTCTTAAGGGAACTCCTGGATCACATACTTTTGAGTATGTGGGGAATATGGATGCGAATACCCTTACATCCTAGTGTAGAAGTTGATGTGGATATATCTTAATCCATCAACCCATCACTATGTGTTTATGCCGGGGTGATGTAACACTATTCTCCCAAGGAAATCTTTTATACCGCATCAATGAGAGATAAACATGAAATCTTTCGATAGCGAAGAGAGTGCAGAATGCCACTGTGACTCTAATAGTGAAGTACCAAAATACCCTGGTGAGCTATAATAGCAGAGACACTAGATGTACTGCATGTTTATCCTCATCCTGACTGAGGTAGTTGAAGGTCATGAGAATCTGGCTCTTTCGATGACCTAGTATGATACCGATGCGACTTACTAGTGATCGGTTGGAGCATGAGCACTATATCTCATCTCCGCAGGGCATAATGATGTTTGTAAAACATAATCAACCGTGTAGCATAACTGCTTAGGTTGAACTACGAAGAACATTGATTGTTATTACATCGATTGCATTTTATATCCTGTTCAAGTATTAGTATACATGTTCTTCATTTTCCTTAATAAAGGTGAGTAATTGTTATCAAGCCTGCTGTGAGTAATCTAAGTTACCTGCTCATGATATTCCTTTGATAGCTTTTAAAAGTTTCTGGCGGAGAGTTATAACTCTCGCTGGGACAATTATTTGAAATTGTCTCACCCCGTAGATTTCTACCTTTAGGTGGACGTCGAGGTCGAAGGAACCGATCTACAGGTGGACAGCAGCAGCAGCAGCAAAACCAGGAGCAGCAGTGATTTCAGGTGGAAACACTGTGTTGTCTAGTCTTGTAGTCAGAATAGTCTTATGTCGTCTCTGTACACTCAGGTCCTAGGAGTTTGTTGATCTGAGAATTTTGAAGTCTTGAGATTTTGTATCATGATGTATATAATCACTCGAGAAGTGATTTATCAGAGATGTAAACAGTTCATTTTACTTTTATAAAAGGAGTTTCAGGTTTTTAAGATCTCGTTTTCGAAAAGATTTAATTTCTCGTGATTTTTCGTATTCCGCTGTTAATCGAATCGCTTCCGCTATGTTTATCTTCTGTTTTGGAGATCAGAGCCCACACTTAGGGTTCATCCTCGGGAGATCTCATCTCCATGGAAAGACCATGGCTGGATCAGGAGGAGGCGTGCATCCCAGGCGATGGTCCTCTGAAGCGTGGCTAACGCTTGACTAGTTTTTGATACAGACAGAGTTGCAGAACGAAGAGGTGCGGTTTGGTGTACGGTGACGAGATCTGTCGAGGACTCTTGGATACTCCACCGTCCTTGGTGCAACATCCAGGTATACCTTCTCGCTTCTCCTTCCACTTATGTTAACCCTTACACCTGCAAACGTAGTGCGACTCTTATGCTCTCACTCCCACACCTCCAACAAAGCCGGAGGTACCCTCATGTTTGTGGTGGATGGTCAGAACTAATTGGATCCTGTCTTGGTCCCTCGGCGGCCGAGAGAAGGGACCCGAGCCCCTTCGGCCCGTCCAGGATCGCAGACAGCGCCCTTCCGCGAGGAAGGAGAAGGCTGTCACGCTATAAGACGGTTTTGCCCCTGAGCACTCTATAGTGCGAGTATCCGTGGGGGGGTGGAGTAATTTCGTTATAAACTTAAACAGTTCACGAATTAAGTTAGAAGGGGCATTAGATGTGGATGTGGCGACTAACGATTGGTTAGAATCAAATAACCTTGGAATAATTATAGAAAATTAATGGTAACTCTGATGGGGACATATAATATATGAAAGTTGATCAGGAGAATGAGAGGAATCCAAATAAAATAGGTTTAGATCCTGATTCCTCATGATATTAGAAAATTAGTTGAAGTTATCAACTTTAATGTATTAATGATTAAGAAACCCTAATTTGTGATGATTAATGTATTGAGAAGGGTTATCTGGATGATTTAAAGTTGATATTAACTTGTTGATTATAAAAAGGACACATTAGATCCAAAAGAATAATCTCTATGCATAATTTGATTAATTTAGAGTTCCATGTGCATAAATGAGCTTTAATGGGCCTTGACACCCTAATGTTAGTAATGGTGAATCTTAATGGCTTTAATTGTTCAAATTCGTGATTAAAGTTGAGATATAATGTTTCTAAGCTATTTGAGTATAAAAGTTCCTAATTGTGGATAAATACCCTTAATATGATTTTCTAATGGATAAAGGTGGAATTAGTGATAAATGGAGTTAATGAAAGATAAGTTGTTAATTTGAAAGGAACCAAAGATGATAATTGGGCCTAATGATCTTGTCATGAATTACAAGGATAAAATTTGTAGTTTTAATGAAAGAGACATACTGGACTTAATTGATGTTTAATTGTGTATTTAATCTGAAATTAGGGTTATATGTTGTTAAAAGGTAACCTTAATATCTTTCATGAAGAATAGATGAGATAATTAGGGTTTGTGAGTAATTGTATAAAAATAGGGTTTAAAATAGTAAAAATGAAGTGAAACCCTAATTGCAATGGAAACCCTAAATGTGGACTAGAAACCCTAGGAAGCGAGCTAGGTTTAATAGATCTTGATGGCATGATCAATAATAGGAAATTGTATGCATATTTCAGGATCTCCTTGTGTGCTTGCTTGCCTATTGGATTTCTTACATTGATTGGATTAATTTTGTCTCAAATCAGCCTGACAGGTATGTGGTTACACTTATGGTTAATCGCTTTAGTTTCACGACGATTCCAGGTTGTTTTATCGGTTGCCTGAAAATAACTGCTAGGATGACTTTTATTTCATGCAACTATAAAGTGACTATGATTATCACTATAAATATGTATACATGACTGGCTCAGATCCTGGTCCTCCTCCGTGGCTTTGCTAATGATGAAAAGGGTAACCTAGTACAGGGCCTACTTGTTAAGTAGGACATCAGGTTATCAAGAGTTAGAAATTGGGCTACCCACATGTAGTGTCATGAGACTCTTTAGCACACCATGAGTTAAGGAGTGGGCTACCTATGGGTAGTGTCATGGGACTCAACCCTAGAAATTGATTCACCTATTAGGTAGGATCATGAGGGGTTTAATGGGGATCTACCATAAGGAAGGTAGCATCCAGGTCCACTGCAGGGATAGCGCAGAGGCTAGGGTATGTAGGGATTGAGCAGGTATGCTGAAAACGTAAAGTTGTTTGTTAAATCATAATTGACTGCAATATGTTGTTACAGTTAATTGCACAATTATTGTTTCCCCCCACATACCAGCTTATTCGTTTATGTTGACCGAAGTTTTATTTGTAGAAGTTTAGGTACAAGTGAAAAGGGCAAACAGTAAAGTGGAACATGTGGAATTAAATAAGAATTAAAGTACAAAGGAGGATTAGTTAGAATAAACTCCAGATGTGGATAGAAATAGATATCCAAGTTTTTGAAAAAGGTATGCAAAGTTTAATTTTATTACAACCTTTCAGTTTAGTTGGTAGAATTTGATAATTATTATTAATTATTTGTTGAACCTTTGATCTGGAAATTGGGATAATGGCTCTGACCTCTTGGTCTCCCTTAATTGGGGGTTACTGGGAGGCGGGGTCATTACAGTTGCCAAAGTAGAATCACCAAAGCATGTCTTATGAATAAAAATATTTTTCTGATGTAGAGTGTCGATGACATCCAATTGAACTAAGAAGATATATACATGCTTGGCAACTCAGAATATGAATGACGAGGATGGTCATTGGCCTTGAACTGGACAATGAGATCTGGAGAACACATTAAATGCATAAAACTTCATGTGGAAAATGCTATTCTTTCTCATTCCTCCTCTGAGCTTTGAACTCTACACCTCAACTCTTCTCCTCATCCTCTTCTTCTCATCTTATATACCCTTCCCCACACACCAACCACAAAGAGATGACTAAAATGGTTGAGGTGGACAAAGATGAAGAGAAAATCCCCTGTGAAATTAGGAGACATGGGGTGGAATGGGAAGAAATGATTGAAGATGGATTTCCTTGATAAGGTTGGATAAGTTGTGTGTTAGACTACACAACTTTCTTGATAGAACTTGACCTTACACTTAAGAAAGCTTGAATTTGTGCTTAGAAAGGAAGAATCCTTTCACATGAGATAGGTTGGTCTTGTGCCTAAGAGAAATCTCAATCAAACATGTGAGGACTTCATGATGGTGCTTTAGAGAGGCTGACTTGGTGAGGAAGTTTCACTAGAACAACCGATAACCAGATGTGATGTACTATGTTTACTAACTACAAGATCCATAGAAGAAAACAAATGGATGCAGAGTTCATGCTGTATGGACTAGGTCAAATAATAGATTTGATTATGCCTTCTTTATGGGGAGCTTCTTACTTGAGACATGACATGTTGGACACATGACATGTTGTGTTGTCGTCATTGCCGCTGATTGATTTTTAGACCCTAGTGGTGACACATCATGTTGGACAACAACATAGTGTGTGGATTGTCGAAGTCAATTGTTGAAGATGTCAAACACACTTCCTATGAAATGTCATGTTTTATTGTAGAAAAGGGTTGTTGACATGTCATATAACTAAGTTACACCCTATTTTGATAAAGAACCCCATTAAGAATGGAGTTACATGTTGTGTAACTAATCTATACACCATGCAACCTACTGCCAAAACATTTTTCTGGAACGTTGACTTATAGATCCAGACAAGATTGATATATAAATGTCTAAAGACTTGCACCCAATCTCCATGGATAGATTTTGGAGGTACTGCAAGAAGTTAGAGATGAAAGTTAGAAAGATTTTTGGATATAGACACATGGAGTAGATAGAAATGACTTTGACATGATGGAGATGGCTTCCACCATGAAAACAATCACCACGGGATTGTTGATGTTGGAAAGAACTTCAACTTTTTGATGTGGTTGGATCTTGATTTACGATGAACCAAGAAGGGTGATGCCAAAATCTGGACTTCATGCTCGGGGAAGACGAATGAAATGTCATGGTGGCTGGATATGGACTTTGTGCTTGAGGAAAATGAAAGATTGATTCATGGGGTTTGCTATAAGATGAAGATGATACTTGTCAGATCATGATCTATGATATAGAGATCTAGATCTATGACATAGAGATCTGGATCTACAACTCCAGATGAGATGATAGAGGCCCTTCTAGAGAGAGGGAAATAGAGATGACCCTATGAAGAAGGTGATGGAGATGGCGATGATACACGATACTTGTTCCTTTCTCTCTTGTGTCAGTATTCCCGCTTTGATACAATGTAGAAATACTGATTGTGTGTTTCTGATATGATAATGTGATTTATACAAGAGCAACTCCTTTCCTTTATATAGGAAAGGGTCAAAATGACTAGAGACTTCCAAACCTGACTTGAATCTATATGTGTAACGACCCCATCCCTCAGTCACTCCCAATTAAGGGAGACCAAAAGGCTAGAGTCATTATCCCGAAAAATGATCAATGGTTTTGCAAATAATAAAAAATAATTAGTAAATTCTACCACTACTAAGATTAAAATTGAATAGAAATTTTTTATTTTCTCATACCTTGCAAAATATAGGAATTGAGGGACTTTACACAAATAAGATCTATCTATATACAACCCTCCAATTCTTTATTAAGATTTATTCCATTAAAGATACTTTAAAGGAATATCCAATTTCTGATAAACCTAAACAATGACAAACAAAATGGTGGTCAGTATAATGAATTATACTGGTATGTGGGGGAACCAAACTCTTGCATCTAATTGTAACAACATATTGTAAGCAATTATGATTTAACAAAACAAACTTCACATTTTAAACATGACTACTCAATCCCTACATATCCTTGCCTCTATGCTATCCCTGAAGTGGATATGGATACTACCTCTCTCATATGGTAGATCTTAACTAACTCCCGTGGTCCTACCTTACATGTAGATCACTACATAGGGGTGTGTAGTCATATGGTCCTACCTAAAGGTAGAACAACAACTCGACTCATGATAACCTAATGATCCTACCCCAAGGGTTGACCATGTACTAGGTCATCCATATCATCATCATCAAAGCTATAGAGGAGGACTAGGATCTGAGCTAGTCATGCACATATACTTCTGGTAATAGTCATAGTCACTTTATAGTTGCATGAAATAAAAGTCAACCAAGCATGTATTTCCAAGCAACTGATAAAACCTCAAAAATCATCATGAAACTAAAGTGATTTAACCATAAGCATAACCACATACCTGATTTTGAGTCTCAAAAGAAGCAATATATCCAAATCCAATTAGATGTCCAAACAAGCAAGCCAATCAACCATTCAAGCAAACATTGATCATGAAAACATGTATAATGTCTAATTGTCATAAACATATCCCAAACAACTCCTTATTGACTTGGGACACCTTTGCAAGGTTTCTAAGTCTCATTAGGGTTCATTAGGGCTTCTCAGATTAATTTCTCAAACTTTATTCTTTTTAGGTCAACAAACCCTAAAATAGCTTTTCTACTCATAAAAACCCAAATTACTCAAATTATCCATATTAAGGATCTTTTATTCTCAAATTGGCTTTAGAACATAATATATCTGTCTTATTCATGGATTTTCACAATTAAAACCATTAAAAGTCATCATTACTAAAATTAGGATTTCTAACCCCATTAATGCACTTTATATACATGAAACCCTAAATTAAGCCAATTATGCATAAAGATCATCTTTTTAGATCTAAATCTCCTTTTTATTAACAATAGGTTAATATTTGCTCAGATTATCCAAAGAACATTATTAAATTCATTAATCATCAAAACTTAGGGATTTCCATTAATAACATCATTAAAGGTGGCATCTTTATAAACTTTTCGAATTGTAAGTAGAATTAGGATTCAATTATATTTTTAATGGATTCCTTGTATTTTTTTGATCAATTTTCATATATAACTTGTCTCCATCGGATATACCATTAATTATATATGAATTTTGTAAATTATTTACCTCTCAACCAATCACTAGTCGCCACATCAACTTTTTGTTTTCTTTTCCTTTTTTCCATGCATATAAACTATAGCCAATAGGGTCTGGCTATCTCAGCAACCCGGCTTGCTCGGATGGCACCATGGACCGCGCACGTAAAGACGCTTCCACCCTTTCTTTCCTTCACAAATGTTGGGGGCAAGGAGGTAGTTTCCTCCTTTCCATCATCTTCCTCATCCGCTCCTTCTATTCGCAAATAGAGCCTCCTTCGCCGAGTCAACCCTACTAGTTGACTTCACGAGCTTGGTATCTTGGGTGGTGGGCGAGGGCATAGAGAGCTCCACCCCATCCCACTGAACATGTCCATGAGCGCCAATCGCCTAGGGAAAGCGAGAGTTGGGAGAAAGGTGAAGGGTCGACCTACAACAGATCTAAGGAAAAAGAGAGTAAGCCAGGGGAACGAGAGATCAAATTGAGAGTAGGGGGTCACTTCCTGAGTTCGTGGGATCTTGCACACAAACTTCAGGAGACTAAAGCACCTTATATAGGCATGGGCGAGTGGGGTCCTCCGTCCGTAGGCCTGTATCTCTGACAAAATTGGGGAAAGTCCCCGATCTATTCTAAAGCAGTTAAAACCAGGATTGTTTGAGTCCGAAACCACCTCCCCAACTTGATGGGAGAGTTTAACTCCATCCAAATTGATCAGGGTGAGAGAGAATATGAGAAGGAAAGGAAACTTTACTATTTTAGATTTTCCTCAGTAGTTCAAAGGTAGAATATGTCTTACCAACCATCGATCTATGATCCAAGAGCTACCAAAACACGCCCATATACACAGTCTACAAAAATCCCTTTCCAAAAAGGAAAAGAATGCATGTGACATTTAACATAAATCATGTATTAATCACTCACTTTATGCAAACTTACTGAATGCATAACTCTCTCCTCTTTAACCCAATTGATCCCAAATTTTAAAGGAAAGTCCATAATGACTTAAAATGATTGTGTGACAAATTTGGGATCGAATTAGAATGTATGAGAGACTTTTATTCATATACAAGTTATCTCTTAATAAGGCATGTTTTATCATTATTTTCTCTCTCTTATTCTTTTATATTCCTGATTTGGATTCCTTTTCCCCATAGAAACCTTATGGATTTGAAATATCATCCATGATGAGTCAATAACACATCTTTCTAAATATTTCTTATGTTTCATCATTATCTCAAATTTCCTTCTTAATAATGCATTATTTGATTTCTCCTTTTTCTTTTAATCATATTAGACTCATTAACATATTATGATCCACGAAATTACATGCAAAAAAGGAAATATTGAAAAGGAAATCCATTCAATACACATAAATCATACAATTCCCATTATTATACATTTATTGAAGAAATTGCATTTCCAACCTTATGAACCCAAAAATTAGGGTCGTAACATCCTTCTCCTCTTATAGGAATTTTTCCCACAAAATTCCACCAAACATACAAACAGTTCATGATAAGATTTTTCCACGTCCATCATTGGCTCCCATGTGGCTTCATCCTCTCCATGGTGCTTCCAAAGAACCTTTATCATCTTATATTCTTACATATGAGTTCTTTCACCTTGGTATCTACAATCCTCACAGGTGACTTAGGATATGTCAGCCTCCCTTGAAGCTCAAAAGGTTCAATGCTTAGCACATGAGTCGGGTGCATCACATAATGCTCTAGATCAGACACATGGAACACTTCATACATCATGTTATCCTGAGGGGCAAGGCTAAACATAAGTAACTCCACCAATCCATCTCAAATGGCCCCATGTATAGGGGACTCAACTTTCTCAGCTATAGCTCAGAGGGGTCGGGTTTTCGTAACACATAATCACCCACAGTGAACTATATGTCAGTCTGTTTCGCATCAGCACACGACTCTTGTTGATCCTAGGCTTTCTCAGCCATTGCTCGATCAAAGTGACTGCATATACATACATTGTGGTTTCTCTGACCTTCACAAGGTCCTCTCACTGAAATCATCCAAGTGAAGCGGTGATCAACACAACCTCCCTTACAGAGCTTCATACATCCCGATACTGGCTATGGTGACTATCATAACAAGCAAACTCTGCTAGGGGTAGGAACTGCTCCCATTAATCACAATGAACTAGCACATATGCTCTCATCAGACCTTCTAAAGTTTGTATCACACTCACTTGATTGTCCATCAGTCAGCGGGTGATATGCTACATGAAACTTTCATCAACTATCGAGTTCTTCATGTACCTACTCCCACCACATGGAAGTGAACTTGAGGTCATGCTCAAGATATTGAACTTGGATCATGGTGTGGTTGAACTATCTCTCTCTCATATATATAGTTCAACCAGATATGTCACACTGGTGGTGATCTCTCTTAGGAAAGGGATTAGGTCAACTTGGTAAGGCGATCTACCATAACCCATACTGCATCCTGACCTCTCTTGATTTAGATGAGACTCACCACAACATCCATGGTGATCTTCTCCCATTCCCTCTCAGGGACTCCTCATTATCTATAGCAACTCACTGGGTTATTGGTGTTCGGCCTTCACCCTCTGGCATGTACAACAACTGGGCACATGCAATACTATATCATCCTTCATCCCAGGTCCTCAAGGTACCACATATAAACCTTAACCATAGTGTTAGTACAAAGGTGTATGGTGTACTTAAAATCATGAGCTTTTTGTAGGACATGATTCCTCAAGGGCGAATCCTTAGAAACCCTAAATCACTCTCATAGTGGATTTTACCACCTTCTTTTCCCAAGTGGTGTGTCTGAGGTTCTTATACCAATCTTTTTATCTCATCAAGCTCTGGGTTGGATAACTGAGTAACCACTAACTTGACCAAGATGTGAGGTTATATTTGGGTGTTAGCCACATAGTTCTCATCTTCTAACAATTGTAGGGTTCACCTACAAATCTCTTCCAATATCTCTACTAGCTATACAAGACAGTTGTACAACTGAGCTATATTCTGCTAAGAACATCTTGTTACCACATAAGCATCCTTACATGCTAGGTGATGGCGAAGACATAAACCCTCATACACTTCACTCATCATCCTCATCTCGAGTTTAGGTCTAACTGAGTCAAGAAGACTTCAAGCTCATCATCTCAGTTATCAAACCCAAACTTATAACTCATAGATTCCAAACTACTCTGGATAGGTACGTTCTCATATGATGGTTACCTTAGTTCATCTATGCTTTCATGCCATCCATCCAAATATTCTAATAAAGGTGTGGTACTTCCTTCGATCCTTAAACATCATAGAAGGGTTTCAACTCATATCACCTCTATCTTTAGTATATGGCATGTGTTTTGTCCTATTTCTCACATACATAACAATATGAAATAAGCATTTGGATGCAGTCCAAATATGGACTTCATCCCATTCCAAGAGTTGAGATGGTGCATCACACATCTCCATCACTCTTTCCAATCTAAGTTGAAACATACTTCACATGAATTCTCACCATGAACATCTCCATTATGGGTCTACACCCATGGGAAGACTTTTCCCATCACCTCTGGATCTTAACATCTCTCTTATGTACAATCCTTAGTCATTACCTCAAGGTCCCTAGGGTGTCGATACTTTTGGGGTGATCTGACCCTTATGCATCTAAGGAGTGCCTCTCACTTTTACCCCTTAGGCCCCATGAACTCATGAAGGTGGCCAACCTCATAACCCATGGGCCTCGGGCAAAGGTAGTTGTTACCTTTCAACCCTATGGTCTTGTGCATTCATGGTACAGACAACTCTTACTCCCATCGGTCTTATCCCTACTTGACCTTAGTGTTGACTTAGGATTCTACTACAGCTCATTGTTCATGTGTTGATACTCAAGCACATCTCATCCTTGAATACTTACCTGAATCTCCATCATCTCTCTACGCACTCATGGACAACTTACCTCCCTTCATAGGAATCATGGTGACCTACCTATCTCGGTATGGCCCCATACATGTTCCCTTCATGGCAACATATCCTCATGCCCCTTAGAGATGGTCACACATGGATCTATAGATTCATGCTCATAGTATGTGCTCTCCACTTAGCCTATCAATCTCTTATAAGTGATCTCGTAAGGTTTACCTCATACCTAAATAAGAGTCAGTGTTCACTCCAACACGAAGGATCCCTTCCCAAGATGGGAGAAAACTATTACTTGTTAGTAACAAAGGTCACAAAACATTCTTACCTCCAAGGTTTACATCATTATGTATATGCTTAGCTCCTAACATGATACTTATGCACATCTCTAGAAAGCAGACAACCTACTAAACCATGCTAAATTCCTTAATATGTCATACTTATTCCTTTCCTCAAGGTCGAACCAATATCATACATGCATATGTCACCAACCTGTGAAAATAGTTCATTAAACATATATATCCGTTCAAGTGGGGTTTCCTTTTGCTCTTATATCTTTGTTCGAGTGAGTTTTCCTTTTGCTCTAATGCATGGGGGGTGCCATTATCGATTTCCATGAACTCATAAAACCTTATGAGCATCATGTGCACTAAGTACTACTACTTCCCCTCTTAGGTCTAGGAACCCTAGGTTCACTTCCTATGCATTAGCTATCTAATTGCACGCTCAACTGTTCAACCATGAACCAAACATGTACAAGGTATGGCATATACTTCCTACCATTCTTCCACGTGAACAACACCTTTAGGGTCCTACACCAGGACAACCAACTGGGTGTAATACTTCACAACTTGTTCTCATACCATACTTCTTACAGTCTTTGGAACTATCTTCCTACACTTAAGAGGTAAGCACCTATAGCATTTGTACATTGGTTCAAAAAGCCTCTTTCTCTTTTTAGGGTATGGTTCCTCTAAAGGCAACCAAGGTACAACAAGCCTCTAAGGATCGTGCTTGAGGTAGCCACATACATTTACTTAGGGTCATCCATTCTAGGCCCTATCATACCCAAGTTCTCATGATTCCTCATGTCTCGTAGTCCAAGTCTCCAACATTCTTCATCGAGCCTTGCCCCCTCTCTCTAGAGCTAACCCTACAACTAGTCCTACCACTGGAGGTTCTCTCCCAGAAGATGGGTCAAGATCTTAAGGATACACATTTATCCCTACTTGGGTGAAACATACTATCAAGACCTATGTCCAACCAAGATCATCCAAAACTCTGCATGCTCATCTCATAAAACACCAGGCATAACCCTTCTGATTTAGGTCTAAAACCTACTGCCAGCCCTATTGTCACTCACTTATACATAGGTGCATGCCCCTTTTCTACTCACATATATCTTTAAGGGTCCTATATGGTCCCCACAAACCATCTCAATGAGGGATCTATCCCTCACCCTAACATGTACGACCCGCACAAGGTCAGGTCACCCAGAAGACACTAGGGGTCAAACAACCATGCATAGTTCATGCTTCTCATGTGTACTCAAAACCTTTATGTAAAGCATGCACGTCAAACCAACGTACTTGAAGGCATAGAAGGCTAAGGTATCCAACTCATCTTGTCATCTCTTTCTCTAACTACCGCTTAGGGTTTGGGTTAGCATCGCCCTCAGAGGATGTGTCAAGTCTCTTCCTCTTCTTGGAGGCTTCTTCCTCCATGGCTAACTCACTCCTCATCCTCCTACAAGAAGGTCTAACCTCAGAGCTCTCACGAGTGCACAAAAACACATCCCATGCAACCTAAGCATGTACTAATCTTTAGTTTACGGTTAAACTATTAACACTTATGTTCATGACATCTTATTTACATGTTTTTCATTATTTGGTGGAGGATTCCTTAATCCTTATTACTCTTATCCCAAACATAGGAGGGTGGTGGAGAGAGAGAACCCCTAAGTACTTAGAGTTATCCAATGAACTGGGTAGAGAAGGGACGAAGACAAATAAGAGAAGACCTAGAGGTATCTTATTTCAAGTCAAATCCTCTGATTTTGGCTAGTAGTCACACAGAATCTGGGAGTCTTCATAGACCGACTAGTGGGGCGGAGGAAAATATTTCCAGCCCCAGGATCATGATCCTTTTATAGACACCTCCATCACTGGAAAATCCTCTAATAACTCCCATGGGTTCTAAAAAGTTTGTAAAATTTAATAATTATTAGAGATTAAATAAAAAACCATCGCTTTGATACCAAATGAAATGACCCCACCCCTCAGTGAAGCCCAATTAAGGGAGACCAAGAGGCTAGAGCCGTTACCCCAAATAAGATCAGTGGTTTTGCAAATAATTAAAAATAATTAGTAAATTCTACCACTACTAACATTAAAATATGATAGAATTTTTTTTCGCATACCTTGCAAAATATACGAATTGAGGGACTTTATCCAAATAAGATCTATCTATCTATAATCCTCCAATTTTTTATTAAACTTTATTCCATCAATGTCACTTTAAAGAAATATCTAGTTTTTGATAAACCTAAAACGCAGACAAACAAAATGGCGATCAGTATAATGAATTATATTGGTATGTGGAGGAACCAAAATCTTGCATCTAATTGTAACAACATTTTTAAAGAAAATTATGATTTAATAAAACAAACCTTACATTTTAAACATGACTACTCAATCCCTACATATCCTTGCCTCTGTGCTATCCCTAAAGTGGATATGGATACCACCTCTCTCATATGGTAGATCTTAACTAACCCCCATGATCCTACCTTACATGTAGATCATTACATAGGGTTGTGCAGTCGTATGGTCCTACCTAAAGGTAGACCAACACCTCGACTCATGATAACCTGATGATCCTACCCCAAGGGTAGACCATGTACTAGGTCATCCATCTCATCATCATCAAAGCTACAGAGAAGGAATAGGATCTGAGCTAGTCATGCACATATACTTATGGCAATAGTCATAGTCACTTTATAGTTACATGAAATAAAAGTCAACCAAGCAATTATTTCCAAGAAATTGATAAAACCTCAGAAATCACCGTGAAACTAGAGCGATTTAACAATAAGTGTAACCACATACCTGATTTGGAGTCTCAAAAGAAGTAATATATCCAAATCGAACTAGATGTCCAAACAAGTAAGCCAATCAATCATTCAAGCAAACATTGATCCTGAAAACATGTATAATGTCTAATTGTCACAAACATATCCCAAACAACTCCTTATTGACTTGGGATACCTTTCCAGGGTTTCTAAGTCTCATTAGGATTCATTAGGCCTTCTTAGATCAATTTCTCAAACTTTATTCTTTTTAGGTCAATAAACCCTAAAATAGCTTTTCTACTCATAAAACACTAATTACTCAAATTATCCATACTAAGGATCTTTTATTCTCAAATTGTCTTTAGAACATAATATCTCTATCTTATTCATGGATTTTCACAATTAAAACCATTACAAGTCATCATTACTAACATTAGGGTTTCTAAGCCCATTAATGCACTTTATATACATGAAACCCTAAATTAAGCCAATTATGCATAAATATCATCTTTTTAGATCTAAATCTTCCTTTCATTAACAATAGGTTAATATTTTTTCAAATAATCCAAAGAACGTTATTAAATTCACTAATAATCAAAACATAGGCTTTTCCATTAATAACACCATTAAAGGTGACATATTTAAGCACTTTTCGAATTGCAAGTAGAATTAGGCTTCAATTATATTTTTAATGGAGTCCTTGCATTTTTTTATCAATTTTCATATATAACTTGTCTCCATAGAATATACCATTAATTATATATGAATTTTGAAAATTATTAACCTCTCAGCCAATCACTGGCCGCCATGTCAGCTTTTTTATTTTCTTTTCCTTTTTTCTACGTGGATAAACTATAGCCAATAGGGTCTGTCTATCTCAGCGACCTGACTTGCTCGGCTGATACCATGGACATGGTGTGTTAAGATGCTTCAACCCTTTCTTTCCTTCACAAACACTGAGGACAAGGAGGTAGTTTCCTCCTTTCCATCATCTTCCTCGTCTGCTCCTTCTGTTTGCGAACAAAGCCTCCTTAGGTGAGTCAACCTCGTTAGTTGACTTCGTGAGCTTGGGATCTTGGGTAGTGGGTGAGGGCACAGAGAGCTCCGCCGCATCCCGCCGAACTCATCTATGGGCACCAATCGCCTAAGGAAAGCGAGAGTAGGGAGAAAGGAGAAGGGCCAACCTGTGATGGATATAAGGAAAAAGAGAGTAAGCCAGGGGAATGAGGGATCAAATTGAGAGCAGGGGGTTACTTCCTGAGTTAGTGGGATCTCACACACTAACTTCAGGAGACTAAAGCACCTTATATAGGCATGGGCGAGCGGGGTCCTCTGCCCGTAGGCCTGTCTCTCTGATAAAATGGGGGAAAGTCCTCGATCTATTCTAAAGTAGTTAAAACCAGGGTTGTTTCAGTCTGAAACCACCTCCCCAACTCGATGGGAGAGTTTAACTCCATCCAAACATATCAGGGTTTGAGAGAATCCAAGAAGGAAAGGGAACTTTACTATTTCAGATTTTCCTCAGTTGTTCAAAGGTAGAAGATGGCTTACCAGCCATCGATCTGTGATCCAAGGGCTACCAAAATGTGTCCATATACACAATCTATGAAAATCCATTTCCAAAAAGGAAAAGAATGTGTGTGACATTTAACATAAATCATTGATTAATCCCTCACTTTATGCAATGTTACTAAATGCATAACTCTCTCCTCTTTAACCCAATTGATCCCAACTTTTAAATGAAAGTCCATAATGACATAAAATACTTGTGTGACAAGTTTTGGACTCAAATTGGAAAGTATGAGAAGTTTTTATTCATATACAAGTCTTCCCTTTAATAAGGCATATTTTATCCTTATTTTCTCTCTCTTGTTCTTTTATATTCCTTATTTGGATTCCTTTTCCCCATAGAAACCTTGTGGATTCGAAATCTCATCCATGATGAGTCAATCACACATCTTTCCACATATTTCTTATATTTTTATCATTATCTCAAATTTCCTTCTTAATAATGCATTATTTGATTTCTTGTTTTTCTTTTAATCATATTGGACTCATTAACATATTATGATCCACGAAATCACATGTGAAAAAAGGAAATATTGCAAAGGAAATCCATTTGATACACATAAATCATAAAATTCCCATGATTATACATTTATTGGAAAAATTCCATTTCCTACCATATGAACCTAAAAATTAGGGTTGTAACAATATGGTCCTATAAACTCTAGCTCGTATATGATATGACTTTTACTTCTAACAATTACAAAGGGGGTTTTCTTAAAGGGAGAACCCAAAACCTTGATAAGGATATATCCAAGTAGACAACGAACTCTTTGGTACATTATAGTTCAAGAAAACAATAATGACCAAGGGTGCTATTTATAGGCTCCAAGCCATAAGGTTACTAGGAATAGCCAATCCCAATAGGATTCCATGCAAAAATAGGAACCCAAGTTGCATATAGAGAGCCATCTCCAACTCCAATTAGGAATACCAATCTCAATCCAAGTAGGAACCTAGTTTGAACTTAAACCAAGTAAAGACCCAAACTCAAATTTTACAATGACTCTTTTGGCATAATAAAGTGTTAAGGAACAAATGAAACCATGTTGAGATATCACAGAAATAACATGGGTGAGAAGAAGATAAGTATAAACACAATCTAAGAACATAAGATTTGCATGCTTCAACAAGAATACATTATTTCCATGGGAGGAAAAGATATGTTGAGGGCAATGTATGAAATTGGGAGTTCTTGGAAAGGCATAATACACCCTAGAATGTAACTGGCTGGCCACCTCAAATACAAAACAAAGTATATTGCCACAACAAGCTCCTCTAATTGCTTAACTGTAAGAACTACTTGATTATGATTTGAGTCTACAATGAGAATCGTAAAATAGTTCAAGGCACATAACATAAAGTGATCTCTTTTCTTTAGATAACAAGTGCTTGTATATATATGATCCTCACTACCATATCACATCTCGATGTGACTTTGCACTACCAAGGTCATAAATTGGAGATACTTTTAGGGAATAAGGAATTTTTACAAATTAATGCTATATATAGACTATTTTATTCCTTTATCACATCACAAATAACAATATTGATATATCGACTAAGTAAACTTCAGAAGAGAGAGAAAGCCCTTACAAGAATATGAGATAATCTTGAGAGTGACTGTCACATTTATAGAGGTATAATATGGGTAAAATGATGAAAAAGAATCAAAGTGGGTTGTAGAAGACATCCACAAAAACAACCACTTAAGCAAGGTGAAGAGGAAGTTGAAAGTAGAGTCCTAAGAGAGAAGGAGGGTGACAAGTGTTCGCTCCCCCTTCTCTCTTATAAAACAACTTACACATATTATGTTACACTTGTCTAAGATGATTTGACCCCAACAAAGATAGTGATTGAGGATGCATGTTTATGCATGTGATTCTTATATTATGTTCATTAATGTATGGTAAACATATTTTTATGTCTCTTTTGTGAGGTTGAGTGGTTAACATTTTCATCACAACCACGATGTATAAATCCTAGTTGTTGTTGTACAACACACCCCACCCCCACCCCCACCTCGCACATTTTTAGTGCCCCCAGTGAGTTTTGAAGATAAACTTGTGCTACAACCAGCAGTAGAGTTTATGAGCCAACTGTTCACACCTATCATTTTTTTCTCCATCAAGTTGTTGTTAACAACTATCAGATTATGAGTCATGATATTGTATTTGATGAAAGATAACATTCAATTATGTTCTTTTACAAAACATCACTACTACAGAAATGGCTTATAACGTCACTTTTAAAGGTGTCGGTTATATAAATACACCGACACCTAAAACCTACAATGTCGGTTTAACTACAAAACCAACATCTATCTGTGAAGGGTGAGTAGACACAGGTATCGCTTTTATTCAGTGTTGGTTCCATAATAATAAATCGACGCCTAAAATTAACCGCCAAATCTAAAATTACCTCTGAAAAAAATTACCTCCAAAATTTAACATATAGTGTCGGTTATTAACTACTAAACCGATGACGAAAGGTTATTCGCGAGTCAAAAATCGGGCACATTTTGGTCGTCGATGTTACTACAATAACTGAAACTTATGGGTTTTCCCGCGTTGTTCCTGGCAAATTTTTCACACTCTTTGAGCGTCGATTTTACAAAGAAACTGACGACTATGGTGATAAATTGAGAACACAATTTTTAATCGACATATGTAGATAGACGTCGATTTTTTTCTAGTAAACAATGACGACTATGATTGAGAATAGGTGTTGGTGTGTTTGTAGAACTGACACCTTTAGTTTTATGTGTCAAAATTTTGACTAACTGACACCTATTGTGCAGTTAATAGCCCCGCGAAACAGAGAACTTTTCCCCATTGTCTCTGTTTCATTGTGAACCTGCTAGGTCTGGTGATTGTTGGTGCGCTCCCTGCCGTCGTTGCCCCAGCGGCCATTGCCCCCACGCCGCCGCCACCAACGCTCCTCTCCTCGTCGCTCGCTCACCACCGACGCTCCTCTCCTCATCATCGTTGCTCTCACCTCGCCGGCCGACGCTCTGCTCCTGGTCGCCCGCTCACCACCTCCGGCCTGGTCACCCGCTCATCGTCCCCGCCCGCTCGCCGTTGCTGCCCTCTCTCTGGCTTGCAGCTCTGGCCACTAAATCGCTGCACCTGGTACCCTTCTTCCTCCTCTTCCTGCTTAGACAATAGGGTTTCTCCGGCTTGCTCCTTGCTACTGATCCTGGCCCCCTACCCCTCTTCCTGCTTCTTCCTCCTCTTCTCATTTTTAATTGAGTTGTACATGCATCAAAATCGTTCCTATTTCATATAAGCTCTGTATGTATGTACCGCTGCACCCATTTACATCTTTATGTATGAACTGTTGCACCTACATTACATATTTATCATTTATACATACACTGCTGCTCTGCTATGAACTCAACCACTAATATTTACTAATACATTATACTTGTACCTATACATACATTCATACCTTAGTTTTTCTTGTATTGTTATATGTTCAACTAATGTATTATCTATGTAGATGTACTTTGTAGTTTGCAATACATATAACGGTATAATGTACATATCATGTACTACCTACTATTGTATAATGCATATTCTATAATATGTAGAATGTACCTCTAAAGCATAACGTATTACATATATCATGTATTGCCTGCTACTATATATTCATATACTATGTAGTATGTACCATTAGTGTATATATATCATCTATGGGCTACTTTTGTATATTACTTTATTTATCAATTGATCTGTATTTATGTATCTACTATTTGTATTTATTTATGTACTGTTTCAGGAATTAATTGATCATCTACTGCTGCCTGTCGTCTCCCTGCCTGTCGCCTGCTTTCCTGCCTACTCGCCCTCTCTCCCTGCTGACGCCTGACTGGGCTCAAACAGATGTAATTAACATCCCCCAAAACCCTATTTTATTACACTGCTTGATCTTTAATCACATAGACTTAATCAACATTGTTACTTGTATGATCCTAGTGATTAAAAGCACTCTTTCTTGGTCCCCTCAGTAACTAATGTTCCCTTGAGATGAGTGTTAATTGATCTAGCTTGCTTACTTTCCTTGTAATGTCATCTTTTATGTGCTACAACCCACTAGTCACCTTTAGAGTATTAAAATGATGCAACTTGTACACTGTTAAATTTGAATCTAAAAATCCTATGAAATGATATCACCCCACAAAATCAGTAGTCACTATTATGTCTTGTACACTCTAGAATCAAGATCTAATACTCTTATGCTATTTTAACACCATGAGACCTTTTTTGCTCATTCTAGTGGATTATTATGACCTATGATGACCTAGCATGAAACCATGCTCTTAATGATATGATTTTGTTGGCCTAGAAACCCGTCCAAGATTTACTCATTAGGAGTAAATTTTGGATAGTCCCCAGTTTCGGACTGTTCTTGAACACCTAATCTCACTTAGGATGTAAGTGTATAATGTGTATTGGGTTTTCAAGGAAATTTCGATAGCATTTCCCCATTTGTTCTCTAAGTACATATCTAATTGGAGAACAGTGGGGAAATGCTGTCAAAATTTTCTTGAAAACCCAATACACATTATACACATACTAGTGAGATTAGGTGTTCAAGAATGGGATAGGTGGTACATATTTATTATGATAAGTATGATGACTCCAGTCCATTCTCAGTTGGGTTGCCAACACCACCAAACATTGAAGCTGGGGATCACAATGACTTGTATGTTCGCGGGGATCATAACGAAGGATTGTTAATTGATAAAAGATCACAATATTAGAGGCATGGATGTTTATATTTTTATTATGTTTTATTTTTCTGAATGTGAACTTTGCAATGTGAATGTGGACTTTACAATGTGAATTACTTTACAATGTGAATGTGAACTTTACAATGTGAGCTTTCAGATGGCTGAGGACCGTTTTAATGATCACTGTGAGGGTGAGGACGTGCTTGCACCGCCTGACAATGTAAGTTTTAAGAATATATCCCTTAGGTTTCTATCTATATGTTCATTTATAATTATATTATATAAGTGTGTTTGTTATCAAATTTTAGGTTGGTGATGTACCCCCTGAAGAAATTACAGCACTTGATGAGCAACAAAAGAAAATTGAGAAAGTGAGGGGCATTGATGAACCCTCCAGATTCATCTGCACAGTCGCCAATTCTAGGGATTTTGTTCCTCATATTGACTGATTTACCCTCGCTTTGGTTCACTTTGAGTGTTTCACTAATTCCTTGCAAATATTGCCTAAATAGTTCTAATTACTAGTATATTCGATGATATTATCTCTTACACATTCTCCTTTCCCTCTGCAGAACACTCGCAACCATCCGATCGAGATCCAACAGTTCGATTTCATCCATTCGGTCTTGACCTGATTCAGTTTTGACCACCATTCGGTTCTCTCTCCCGGTCTCGAAACCGTGAGCATCTAATACCGTCAGATCACGAATTAATGGCCCATCTTCATCCATCCATTCGGCCTTGCCTCCACAACTCCTCTCACGGTCTCTAGACTACGTGAGCCCTCACGGTCTCAAGACCGCGAGAGGCCTCACGATCTCAAAGACCGCGAGAACCCTCACGGTCTCAAGACCGCGAGAACCCTCACGGCCTCCAGACCGCGAGAGGCCTCACGATCCCAAAGACCGCGAGAACCCTCACGGTCTCAAGACCGTGAGAACCCTCACGGTCTCAAGACCGCGAGAGACCTCACGATCTCAAAGAGCAATAACCGAAGACCGTTTGAGTTAGCATGTTGTGCAAGCAACCATCTGCTATGAGAAGACCGTTTGCTGGGTTGCGGAGATTGTGCAAATCAAATGGAGAAGAGCCCATTGAAGAATTCACGTGAACAAATAGCATACATGCAAACCGGTTACTACTCTAGCAAATGGAGGACCGTGTGATAAGTTTATTTGCTGAAATAGATCGATTGGATGAGAGTATCATGCATATAGACCATTCTGCTGCCCACCAAGAGCATTTGCTTAAAATGATCACGTGCATGCAAATTAGATGGACAAGGCTATGCATATAGACCGTTTAATAATTTGCCCACATGAAGAACTTTTTAGCTAAAAGAATAGAAGACCACATGGCAAAGTGGCACAAAGCCAAGCCGTATGGTTAAGCTGTACGAAACTGAACTGTATTGGTTGTTCACGTGAAAAGGAAACGCAAGGCATACAGCCTGTTTCCCTCTATTGTCCACGCAAATCATGAAGACCGTATGGATGCATTTATTAATCAAAATCGAATGGCTTTTTGCCCGCAAGACCGAGAGGAGAAGGACCGAGAAAGCATGCAAGACCGTGAGGATGGCCTCATCACCCACGTGAACGAGAGGCTGAAGGCCGAGACCGCGAAGTGCATGCAGCACTTTGGCAAAGCCGAGACCGCGAGAGCTAGACCGCGAGAGCCAAGACCGCGAGAGCTAGACCGCGAGAGCCAAGACCGCGAGAGCAAGACCGCGAGGGCTGGAGTAATTAAGACCGCGAGGCTGAAACCGCGAGGCTAAAGTTTTAAGACCGCGAGGCTGAAGTAAATGTGAAAACCGCGAAGAGTGCATGCATGCACACAGCGTGACCGAGAGAACAAAAACCGAATGGAAGAAAGTAAAATGTAAACCGTTTGGATAAGATATTTTTCGGTCTGGAATCACACAAAAAATGTGAGAGCCAGTCCAGTGTCTATAAATAGGACCCCAAGGGTCCCCATTAGGACGAGATCTTACGACGGCCAAAAGCTGCCAGACTGGGACCAGTGCCGGAATGCCGCCAGATTGCCCGAGCACCGTTTCCGACCAAACTTCACCCACAGCCTCAGAATCCCATCCTGAGTCCAGATCCGGTGAGCAGCCAGTCCGGGCGCAGGTCTAGTAGGCTGTTCCATCACCATCTCACCATTGCTCACACCATAGCTCCACCTCATCCTACTTTTGCTATTCCGGAGGTTGACCCGAAGATCGAGGCGGAGAAACGGACGACATCGACCACGACGGAGCAGTCCCGGAGACTGCGACGATCTACACCGGGCTGTCACAGATCTACTCTTCTGCTCCGACGATGCTTTCTTTCTCTCTCTTCTCTTTCTTTGTTGCTCCCTCTATGAGGAGCGAGTAGTTCCATCCACTGGGGTGCGGGGACTAGCCCCGCTGCCCGTGTTTTGTATCTTGTACTAATAAGATGTTATCATTCCGTTTCAATACTAAATCGTTTCATACATGCTTGAATGTTGGCCGCGTTCTTGTATGCATCTATTGTCTTTCGTTGTGGTTTGTCTACGACCGCTCTTGAGGCTCGAATACCGATTTAGTTTTGGTTTCTGGTGCGTGTACCCACCGCGCACCCGTTTCGGTATCTAGGAACGCTTTCTAAGGAGTGGAGTAAACTCACCTCCATCGTTGTACTTTTGTACTATGAAATGGAATCAGTTGACGTACAAAAGTGCGATCTTGACAGGTCGAGGAACACACTCTGAGGAGAGAGTGGTGCAAAGTACTTGACCATTCGTTCGAGAATGGCTGACGTTGCAACACTCTCACGTTTCTCGTAGCTATATCCTCGAAAGAGGGATAGTCTATAAGGATACTAATCGATTTGGTAATTATCGCTCGCTTGTTAAGTTTTCCGATGCACGTTTCACAAAGTCGAGTAAGATTTTCTCTTCGGAGACTACATATCTTCATTGACACGTAGATACGTACCGAATGAGAGTTACTCAACCCGTGAAGGATGTGTGCACCGCTCTTGTCCTATAAGACATCGGTTTTGTACAACATCCATGTATCTTGCTTACAAGTCTTGCTATGTTTGGTACAAGTACAATTCATGTGTAGTGGTGGCGAACACCTGCATCACCCCAGTGATCCATCATCATCTGCTAATCTTAGTTTTTAATCCTTAAACTAGTTTGTTCTCTTACCTTTACTTTTGCATGCTTTAGGTTAAATAACTCAAATCAAACTTCTGGTCTTAGATGATTAGCTTAGATTGATACGAAACAAGAAAAGGACACTCAGATTCTTAACGTTGTCCTTTGGGTTCGATCCTAAACCTGTACTATGATAAGGCTTCCACACTCTTGTGGGGTTGGAGCATTTATCTAGCACCAGTTGTAGGTAAACCTAGAGAGAACATCAACTCCCTAGGGTTTTTGGTGCATATTAGGACTTCCATTGGAAGAGTAATCTTTTGGTGTAAGTTCTAGCTCCATCAAAAAATGGCGCCGTTGCCGGGGACAACGGTATAAGAATCATCTTTTTCAAATTTTGTGTCGATTTAGGTTTCTCTAGGGTTTTCTTTTTCTTTTCAAAAACCTAAAAAGTAAAGGACTTAATCTTGCATATCATCTTGGATTTGAAGTGGTTGGTCAAACTTAATAAACTCTTTCTTTGATCTCAGGTACCAATTCTCTTCAAAATGAAGCAGTCAGTGCCACCAACCAATAGTTGTCAATTCTGTGATGACTATTCTCATGCATCGATCAACTGTTTCAACGTTCACCCTCTCTACGTGATGGCCTTGCGTCAAGTAATCATGAATCGTATAGTCGGGAAACTCAGAGCAGCCATTCCATACAACTATGGATATAACGCAGGTTATATTCCATATCACCCCGGAGGCTACTACGAGAAACCTAACTATGGCGGATTTCAAGGCGTAGACTGCAATACAGGAGGGCAATTGGAAATCAACTCAAATCAATATTATGATGAGGGAAACTATTATCAACATCAATCAAATGGGTGCCATGAAGAGCCTTTTCATGAAAATCAACACATATTGATGGAGGAACTACGTGCCTTACAAACATCGGTGGCTCAACAACTAGCTGATCAGACAGCCGCGACCAAGAAGTTGATAGCCGACCTTAATCAACTTACGCAACTTGTCAACGCTCCTGAGCAACATGCAGGACAGCCACAAAATTTAACTCAGCACATCTCTAGTCCACATGTTGCAATAAATTATGATGATGACTACGAAATCATGTGGAATGTGCCTCCCAATAATTTTCAAGTGCCAGTACAGGGTGGGGAATCATCCTCAGAACCAATGACTGAACTCAAGGATGATACCTTAACCCCACCACAAGAAAAAGAATCATTCTTCGAGCCGAAGTCTGACCCGGATAATGACTCTTGCACTATGCTCTTAGATGAAAGAATGAGCAACCAATATGAAGATTTTCTTCAATTGGGTGATAAATTGGGAACACATTTTAATGTTTATCCATCTTCTCCCCCCATAGACTCAGATCTGACCATACATATTGAGGGACAATCATCAATGATTGACTCCCTATATGACAAATGTTCTTCAACTTCAACCGTCTTGTCGTTGAATTCCAATGAAGAAGGGTCTACGTCACACGAACTCTACACTCCTTCTCAGTCAGATATAGATGAATATGAGACTGATTCAAATGAGGAGACGTCTTTTATGCAAGAGACTCAAATGATTCCATTACTGGAAAAGGATTTGATTTGTCCTTATGGAGACATTTCTGATCATTCAGCTGATCTAGAAACAAACTTCGAGGACGGGACTGACCAAGATCCTGATCCGGAGACGGACCATACCACTCTCACTGATGATGAAACAGAATCAAGGGAGGATGAGGGGTCTCAAGATGACAATCCTATGACGGGTCCTTCCCATGAGATGACACCACCACAAGGAGTTCTGACGGAGCCAGTCCTCGAACAAGAACATGATTTTTCTATTGAATCTCCTTCTAGTCACTTGAACGATTTGAAAGTGCACCGTGAAGAAAAACATGGACCATCTCTTGACTTTGGGACGGATTATGATATTATCATAAACTTTTGTAATAACAAAAAGGACCCCAGGGATGACATCAAGCCACAAACCTATCCCTTTATAGCCACGCATCCCTATGAAGAAGCCCCCCCTAACATTCATGAAACTAAGATTTATCCATTACCTGAGCTAGTTTCCATTCCTCTCATAGAAACTCTTCCCAAGCACTCAATTGAACTGAAGGAGTGTTATGAAGAAGAACTGGAACAACAATATATCAGTCCCAATATTGAAGAAATGGGTTCATCAAGGGATTTTAGCCCTCAAAATGATATGTCAGGGACTAATCCCTCTCATGAAGAGACATCACTGGAACTCCTATCTCAGGTTCCCATGACTTCCTCACCCGAGCAAGAGTTCATTCTACCAGTCAAATCTTCTTCTAGTTACTTGGATGAATTAAGGATGTTCTACGAAGAAAACTCCGAACAAAACCTTGAAAAGAGGAACGACGCTCTTACCAAATTCAATATTGATAAAGATGATGATACTTCTCAAAATAATTCCTTTGAAGAAGAAACATCACCCTGGCCACCATATCCTACACAAGAAAACCCAGGTGATGAAATGAAGCCGGAACCGGACCCACCACCTGATCCTAGACAGGAGGAAGTTCAAGTATCCGACCCTCAATCATCTGCCCTAGATTTTGAAGAAAGTAGTTTTACTTTGAACTTCGAGGGTGCGCCACAACTGGAAGGCACAAGTGGGCATAACCTTGATTTCTCGCATAGACCTCCAGTTTCGACTGCTTATGTTCCACCTCCCTCGCTGATGGGGGAAGGTCTCTGGATTCTACTGGAAGGACAACGAGGTCAAAGTGAGGTGCATCCAAGTCATCTAGAAGATTCGTTCAAGTTGCAACAACTTCCCAACCAACAAGTTGTTCAGACCACTTCCTTATTTTCGGCACCAGCTATCGCAAGGCATCTTAACCGGACCTTCTTCCAACTAAGAGGACCTCCTGGTTAACATTGCTCAACCCTTCCCCTCCATCTTGAACCTAGTATTTGCTCAGAAATGGGTAAATTCGTAAGTTCGAGGTGGAGGGCGGGTGGTATGACTTTCACTCCACCTTCTATCTTTCTTGTTTCCTGCTTTTCCATTCTAGTTTCTTTTTTGTAATTCTTTCCGCCTTTTTGTTAGTTTTCTAAATATAAAGCCTTTACCTAGTCGGCTTTTGCTTTATGAATCTGTGATCATCACCTCTTTTGCGTTGCAAATTTCCTGGAAAAGAATACTTAAAACTAGCCAATGCATGTTTTTCATTTTGATTTGTCTATGAATCCTAATGTTATATCTCATACAGGAAAAGATGATACACTTCAATAAGGTTGAGATAGATCAAATACATCACGCCTTTATCTGATTAATGGATCTGTTGTATGGATTTCTCATTTGATGTTTCATCATGTCTCTTTTGGAGCAGAGTGTGATGGAGAATAGAGACTCGTCGCATGGAATCGCTAAGCAAACTGCATCATGATCCAAACTCTCTTCTACACTTCTTCTTTCATTTTCATACCCCTCTGTTCACTAACCATGCCAAAGTCTTAAGTTCGGTGTGGCACGCCACACTCCTTTCTAGTGAAAACTAGAACATTGCCGAACTTTAAGTTCGGTGTGGTAAACCACACCTAGGCAAAACTCTAAGTTCGGTGTGGTACACCACACCCCTCTTTCCACTACCGCTTCTTCCATACCCCTCAATACATAATGGGGGTGTACCACCTTCTCAAAGAGTATACAATGATGTTTGTGCACATACCGAGGTCGGTGAAAAATCTACCCCGATTCCAAAAAGAGGCCTGGCAGCCCAAATATGAAAAAAAAATCCAAAAATACCCTTTGACCTAAGCCAGGTGAGAATGAATAAAAGCCAGAGTGTGAATAAAAACATGAGAGTTGTGCCCTGAATAAGGATAACCGATAAAGGTCTTGCCCGGCCGGTACATTAGCTGCCCTCATGAAGGCAGATGTGTCGTGACCGGTAGTGAGATCCTAAGGATCCAAAAATAACCCCTTACCTCCCCTCAAAGAGGTAAAAGAGCCAAAAGCCTTAAGCCAACCTATACACACTTCTGAGTTACCTTTAGAAAAAGAAAATAATCGAGTGTAAGGCTAAGCCAACCAGAGTTGTGCATAAATCATTCAAAGTATCTCGATGAGTCATTTAATTTTAAGAGTCTTAATTCAATCAGAGGAGAGACTTTTATCTTTTGATCACACCCCCATTCTCTCCTCTTTCAACACCAGTGATAGATCATATGCATTTTGTTGATTCTATGGGTCTGTCCAAAATCTCATAAAACTCTTTAAACATGACCGATGCAATAGAGAATGAGAAGGAAGTACTTCAGCAAAGTGAGATCAGAAACAAGGATATTATAAGATGTATTTCGTGATCTAAGGAAGCCTTGATGATGTATCAATCTGAGCAACGAACAAATCTATCATATGACATAAGGATGAGGCAAACACGAGATGAAAAATTTCATTGGCGACTGTTTTAAGTTTTTCGTTCCTCGGGACGAGTAACGCTTAAGTTCGGTGTGGTGATGAATCCTCCAGATCCACCTTCAGTCACCAATTCAAAGGATTTTTTAACGTTTTTGCCCTAATTTTGTTTTGTCTCATTTTCCCTTTTCTCTTTTCTCGTGAAAATTCTGACACTCACATGCAGATGAGGTAATTACGAGACGAACGAGCTTTTTGCCGACTATCTTAAGTTTTTCTCTGTTCCTCGGGACGAGTAACGCTCAAGTTCGGTGTGGTGATGAACCCTCCAGATTCATCTGCACAGTCGCCAATTCTAGGGATTTTGTTCCTCATATTGACTGATTTACCCTCGCTTTGGTTCACTTTGAGTGTTTCACTAATTCCTTGCAAATATTGCCTAAATAGTTCTAATTACTAGTATATTCGATGATATTATCTCTTACACATTCTCCTTTCCCTCTGCAGAACACTCGCAACCATCCGATCGAGATCCAACAGTTCGATTTCATCCATTCGGTCTTGACCTGATTCAGTTTTGACCACCATTCGGTTCTCTCTCCCGGTCTCGAAACCGTGAGCATCTAATACCGTCAGATCACGAATTAATGGCCCATCTTCATCCATCCATTCGGCCTTGCCTCCACAACTCCTCTCACGGTCTCTAGACTACGTGAGCCCTCACGGTCTCAAGACCGCGAGAGGCCTCACGATCTCAAAGACCGCGAGAACCCTCACGGTCTCAAGACCGCGAGAACCCTCACGGCCTCCAGACCGCGAGAGGCCTCACGATCCCAAAGACCGCGAGAACCCTCACGGTCTCAAGACCGTGAGAACCCTCACGGTCTCAAGACCGCGAGAGACCTCACGATCTCAAAGAGCAATAACCGAAGACCGTTTGAGTTAGCATGTTGTGCAAGCAACCATCTGCTATGAGAAGACCGTTTGCTGGGTTGCGGAGATTGTGCAAATCAAATGGAGAAGAGCCCATTGAAGAATTCACGTGAACAAATAGCATACATGCAAACCGGTTACTACTCTAGCAAATGGAGGACCGTGTGATAAGTTTATTTGCTGAAATAGATCGATTGGATGAGAGTATCATGCATATAGACCATTCTGCTGCCCACCAAGAGCATTTGCTTAAAATGATCACGTGCATGCAAATTAGATGGACAAGGCTATGCATATAGACCGTTTAATAATTTGCCCACATGAAGAACTTTTTAGCTAAAAGAATAGAAGACCACATGGCAAAGTGGCACAAAGCCAAGCCGTATGGTTAAGCTGTACGAAACTGAACTGTATTGGTTGTTCACGTGAAAAGGAAACGCAAGGCATACAGCCTGTTTCCCTCTATTGTCCACGCAAATCATGAAGACCGTATGGATGCATTTATTAATCAAAATCGAATGGCTTTTTGCCCGCAAGACCGAGAGGAGAAGGACCGAGAAAGCATGCAAGACCGTGAGGATGGCCTCATCACCCACGTGAACGAGAGGCTGAAGGCCGAGACCGCGAAGTGCATGCAGCACTTTGGCAAAGCCGAGACCGCGAGAGCTAGACCGCGAGAGCCAAGACCGCGAGAGCTAGACCGCGAGAGCCAAGACCGCGAGAGCAAGACCGCGAGGGCTGGAGTAATTAAGACCGCGAGGCTGAAACCGCGAGGCTAAAGTTTTAAGACCGCGAGGCTGAAGTAAATGTGAAAACCGCGAAGAGTGCATGCATGCACACAGCGTGACCGAGAGAACAAAAACCGAATGGAAGAAAGTAAAATGTAAACCGTTTGGATAAGATATTTTTCGGTCTGGAATCACACAAAAAATGTGAGAGCCAGTCCAGTGTCTATAAATAGGACCCCAAGGGTCCCCATTAGGACGAGATCTTACGACGGCCAAAAGCTGCCAGACTGGGACCAGTGCCGGAATGCCGCCAGATTGCCCGAGCACCGTTTCCGACCAAACTTCACCCACAGCCTCAGAATCCCATCCTGAGTCCAGATCCGGTGAGCAGCCAGTCCGGGCGCAGGTCTAGTAGGCTGTTCCATCACCATCTCACCATTGCTCACACCATAGCTCCACCTCATCCTACTTTTGCTATTCCGGAGGTTGACCCGAAGATCGAGGCGGAGAAACGGACGACATCGACCACGACGGAGCAGTCCCGGAGACTGCGACGATCTACACCGGGCTGTCACAGATCTACTCTTCTGCTCCGACGATGCTTTCTTTCTCTCTCTTCTCTTTCTTTGTTGCTCCCTCTATGAGGAGCGAGTAGTTCCATCCACTGGGGTGCGGGGACTAGCCCCGCTGCCCGTGTTTTGTATCTTGTACTAATAAGATGTTATCATTCCGTTTCAATACTAAATCGTTTCATACATGCTTGAATGTTGGCCGCGTTCTTGTATGCATCTATTGTCTTTCGTTGTGGTTTGTCTACGACCGCTCTTGAGGCTCGAATACCGATTTAGTTTTGGTTTCTGGTGCGTGTACCCACCGCGCACCCGTTTCGGTATCTAGGAACGCTTTCTAAGGAGTGGAGTAAACTCACCTCCATCGTTGTACTTTTGTACTATGAAATGGAATCAGTTGACGTACAAAAGTGCGATCTTGACAGGTCGAGGAACACACTCTGAGGAGAGAGTGGTGCAAAGTACTTGACCATTCGTTCGAGAATGGCTGACGTTGCAACACTCTCACGTTTCTCGTAGCTATATCCTCGAAAGAGGGATAGTCTATAAGGATACTAATCGATTTGGTAATTATCGCTCGCTTGTTAAGTTTTCCGATGCACGTTTCACAAAGTCGAGTAAGATTTTCTCTTCGGAGACTACATATCTTCATTGACACGTAGATACGTACCGAATGAGAGTTACTCAACCCGTGAAGGATGTGTGCACCGCTCTTGTCCTATAAGACATCGGTTTTGTACAACATCCATGTATCTTGCTTACAAGTCTTGCTATGTTTGGTACAAGTACAATTCATGTGTAGTGGTGGCGAACACCTGCATCACCCCAGTGATCCATCATCATCTGCTAATCTTAGTTTTTAATCCTTAAACTAGTTTGTTCTCTTACCTTTACTTTTGCATGCTTTAGGTTAAATAACTCAAATCAAACTTCTGGTCTTAGATGATTAGCTTAGATTGATACGAAACAAGAAAAGGACACTCAGATTCTTAACGTTGTCCTTTGGGTTCGATCCTAAACCTGTACTATGATAAGGCTTCCACACTCTTGTGGGGTTGGAGCATTTATCTAGCACCAGTTGTAGGTAAACCTAGAGAGAACATCAACTCCCTAGGGTTTTTGGTGCATATTAGGACTTCCATTGGAAGAGTAATCTTTTGGTGTAAGTTCTAGCTCCATCAGGCATCACAATGATGAACAAGTTAATACAACAAAGGGGCAATGGACCCAAATTGGCTGTAGATTTCGATCAGGCAGGAAATCCATATGGAGTGAACCGCCACTCATTTGTTTCATATCTTGGGGTTCTTACTCACAGCCATTGCAGTCCTATCCTAGAATCATGGCATAAAGTTCCTAAGGGGAAGAAAGACCACATATGGAAGGAACTATGCGTGAGTTATTATTATTTGCAATTCTATTTGTGTAGATTACTAATTTTTAGGATACTAGTTAATAGCAATTATATTTAATTTGCAGAGCATATTTGATCTGGATGAAAAGCTGCATCGTAAATGTGTGATGCAACGTTGTGGGAGGGTCCTAAGGAACTATAGGACCAATCTCACCCGAGATTACATATGCGATGTTGAGAATAGGTTCTTGATTGATTCCAATTCTAGACATTGATCAGTATTTCACTAACTCTACACTAATAATTTTTGTTTGTATTCTCTTTGAAAAATAAATATAGGAAGAAGGAAGCCACACAATAATGGAACTACTTGGACCCCAAAGAATGGGAGGACTTTGATACCCAAAGAAAAATAGGTGAATTCAAGGTATTAAGCGCCACTCCCAATTTAATTAATATATATTTTTATGTATTCACCTATTCAAGATTAACCTTTAGTGTTACTAACCAAATCAATGTGCTAACTAACTAGGCTATCAGTGATGCTCAACGAGCAAGGCATGAACTGAATGTGCACGACCACACAATGGGTCCAAGAGGATATGCTGGCGTTCGCCAAAGACTACAGGATGAGTCTACTCAGCCTACTACTACTCAGGAGACTATAGAGTCCTCTACTGCTGCTCCCGCACCTCTACCTCGTCATGTTATGTGGATAACTGGGAGGAAAAACAAGAAGGGAGAGATATCGAAGCCCGCAACCACTGAGGCGGATGCAAAAATGGTAAAAATCAAACTCTTAGAGCAATCTATCGATATTGATTATTGTTATGTTTACTTATGAATTTTTGTTGATAGTGCTTAGCGAGAGTTGCACGAGCAGAGGAAGGAAGGCAAGTTCATCCCTCAGGGCACAAGGGATGAACTGACAGTTGCTCTGGGTAACCCAGAGCATCTTGGATGTGTAAGGGGTGCATGCGCTGGTGTGGGCATCAAAGCGTTCTTTGGGCCATCCCAGCGTAAACCTGTCCCAAAAGCGGGACTTTCACAAGCTGAGGTAACTTATTCTTATTTTAGAACGTTATTACGAAAGGGAATTCAATAATCAGAAACTAGCATTTCTTTTATCCATGTATAGGTAGATTCCTTAATTGATAGGAGAGTCGAAGAAGTATTTGATAAAAGATTCCAGGAAGCATTTAACAAGTGGCAGGCGTCTCAGACTGCCACTCAGACAGTACCTGTGGCGAACCTCTCTTCTCCTACTCCTCATACTAAAGAGGTTGGGAGTAATCCTATATACCCACCTAGCACGTCCTCTGTAAATATTTTTATGGCATATATAATTGCTAGTCTTTTCAAGATGATATGTTTGTGTATATATGCATATAACATTCTTTACGTAAATTTATAGGGGTTGAAGCCATGCCAACTACAAAGTGAAGGATATATCGTTGCAGATGCATCGGCTTACCGACCCCTTAAAGGGTGCATGTTTTATGGGAGTCCAGTACCAGATGGCATGGTACGTGTGAGCCCCATACATATACTCGCTGGATGGACGAATCTTGGACTGTCTCATGCACACCCAGATGCTGAAACACTTAGTGAGGAAGTAGGCGGAGTGATACTGTGGCCCGAAGCGGATGTCCTCTATACTGATATTGTATGATAAATTTTCATTACTTTAATTTGTTAGTGTGTATATATATATGAGTCAATTGATATGAAATTATATATACATGTCAAAAAGATGAGACCCGCTACATATCAACCTCCACCTCCTTGACTACCAAGTTGGCTTCAAGGGAACCTACACGCCTCGATAGGTCCTAATTGTAGGAGTGTGGTAGTATGGATCGGTAAACATAATACAAATTGCCCTATAAATGTTACTATTCTGGAGAATGTTGCAGGTAAATCATACGATAACAATCTATTTATACAAGTTTAGCATATGTATTAATGGATATGTAATAGAAGTTCTGGATACGTATTTATGCAGGTCAAACATTCGGAAAAAACATATTTATACAAGATATTTTGGAGTTGTTTAGTTATGAATGACTGAACACATCTATGATAGAGCTGTGGATATGGTGAGATTAATGCATACGGAAATCTGGTTTATACATCCATATACCTTGTTTAATATACGACAATCTAGTTTCTTATATATTAATGCATATGTAATACATGTTTTGCAACCACGTATACAAGACATGTACAAATTTTGGGTTTTCCCATGTGAAATTTTTGGTTTCATCTTTGATTAGTCTTGTAGTTACAGACCCTTCTTCAGTTACTTCATACTGATGTGATGCTTTTGAATATTTTGTTAAAAATAATAAGATGGTGATAATAGCTCCATTCAATGTCGAGTAAGTTTACTTTGCTTGTAATTTGGACTTAAGCAAATTACATTTTTATTGCGGATATTGAGTTATTAATTTTTTACTTTCTTACATGTAGTTCTAAGCATTGAGAGTTATTAGTTATTGTCCCCAAGACATTCACTGTCTATTATCTAAATCCTACGGGGAGTGAGTTGGATGTATTATATGAACATGCAATTAAAAGGTCATTATTCTCGTGAGAAATATTTTATGTTTTTATATATGTTAACATTTGTTACTGTATTACTATTTAATTATGCAATTTAATGTGTTATATTAACATATATTGGGCTTTACAAGAGTACTGATGCGATGGTTTTGAGTCTCATTTATAGACCTATTTCATATGTGTTTTGTGCTCTAATTACTCATTTTTATGGGTAATATTGCATAATTCACTTAATTTGGTCTTTTCCATCATATTATATCAAATCCCCTTTGTTTTACTATTTTGAGCATTATTTATCATCTTATTATAAATTGTGTGGATTTACTTGGTCTTGTTGTGAAATTTCAGGAAAAACAAGTATCTGCTTCCGTCAATACCATCGACGGAAGTCGATACCATCGACCAAGCCACAGGTTGTCAGCCGAGAAGAGCAATACAGAGTCGATACCATCGACACCTAAGTCGATGGTATCGAGATCCCTTCAAGTTGCTGGCGAGGATGCAGTCGATACCATCGACGAAAGTCGATGCCATCGACACAAGGAGAGCTACAGTGTCGCTAGAAGACAAAACTGACGCTAAAGGAGTCGATACAATCGACACCCAAGTCGATGGTATTGAGATCACCACAGGCGCTCAGACTAAAAGAAAGGAAAGCTGCCGCTAATCTGCTGGGTTGATACCATCGACCCGCGTCGATGGTATCGACGCCGGCAGATATGCGTTGGATCTGTTTTGATCTCGATCGGATGGTTGTTGTTATTTGACGACCTAATTAGGGACTTATACCTAATGACGGCCGCCCGGACGTGAGGGGGATCTCATATCGCATTGCACGAGTGCCGAGAAAGGAGAGAAAGGAGAACGGAGGCCAGAAGCTCATCCCGGGTGATTCGGACGCTGCCGAAGACGATTTCCACCACCGACAGGCGGGGAAGCTCGTGTTCTACGCCAAGGATCCACCGGTTCTTCTCCGTTCAGGGGTTTTCCCATTTATTTCCCATTTTTCTTATGAATTCCCCAATTTCTACCATGTATTCGTGTGAGATGAACATGAGAGGCTAAAACCCTCAATCTTTAGGACCGGGAGTAGCCCGGGAATGCATTGTATGACATTTTTATATCAATAATTCATATTTTTCTCTCAAATCCGTGGTATAGATTCGTTTTCTCCATTTCTATTGTTATGCTTGATCACCATAATAATAATTTAACACTCTTAATCACTTCGACAGAAGGATTAACGGTTGAAAAGAGACGAATTCTACATTAATCAATAAAACCCTTGACAAAGGAGTTGTAAAATTAATGGTGGGAACTGAGGGACCATTTTTAATGCGCTTAGTTTAGGGGAATGATTACTACGACGGTGGAATCAACCTAAACCTAAGTAGTGAATTACACCACGACAGTGGGTAATTCTGTATTCAGGCCACTACCCGGATAGAGAGAGAAGTGTGAGGAATTATATGAAACCTAATACAATGTTGACCCGCGGTGAAACCGCCATCCTAAAGATATCCCTTTGAATTGATTAAATTAACCTTTAATCGATTGTTTTCTTTGTTTGATTTTTATTTTCTTTTAATTTCAACAACAAAACCCTATTTTGTTAATCGGTCTAGCTGATTGCGATTAGTTAGTAGAAGTCTCCAATAATTCACGTATCCCTGAGTTCGACTCGGGCCTCACAAGGCCTATATTACTCGACGCGTATACTTGCGTTTAAGCGCGTAGTAAAATACACGTCAAGTTTTTGGCGCCGTTGCCGGGGATACGGAGAATTATTGGCACTTTGAGTGCTAAGAGCGGCCACTCTAGGCCACAATTTTTATTTTATTTTATTCTAAAACAATTTTAAAAATTCCTATATTTCTCTATAATTGTGTTTACTCGTTCAAAGCATTGTACTGAACCCCGATTTTCATATTTCAGGTACTTTGCATGGTGCATACGCGTAGTACCGACTACGCGAATCGCACACCTGAGGTTCCATCTGCGGGACCAGAGGACGAGGACTACTATGAGTAGGAGCACCACAGTGATATAAATTCTGAATCTGAGCAAGAACAAGAAGAAGCAATGGCTGAAGCACAGACAATATGGGAGAAGATCAAGGCGTCTTCTTCCTCGGCATCAAAGGGGCCTATAAAGAAACAGGGGCTAAACATTCCAACCTACAAGATCGATCCAGCATTGATTAACCTGGTTAAATCAAACGCATTTCACGGATTAAAAAATGAAGATCCAGTGGCCCACATCAGCCAGTTCGTGGAGAACTGTGATATGGTGAAGATAGATCGATTTCCACAGGATGTGCTCTACCTCAAGTTATTCCCGAGTTCCTTGGCTGGAGTGGCAAGAGAGTGGCTTCATAACCTTGACGATGAGTTTGTTGAATCATGGGATCACATGGTGGAGGTTTTCTTCGAGAGGTTCTTCCCTCCTGAGAAGACCAATGATATGATCCGGAAGATTCACAATTTCACCCAACAGGCGGGTGAAACTTATTCTGATACTTGGGAGCAATTCCAAGTCATGTTGAGGAGATGTCCACACCATGGACTGGACAAGGAAACCCAAGTGAAGATCTTCTACTTTGCTCTCTCCGAGCATGATAGAAGCAATTTGGACTCGGCTGGCTCCGGATTTTTCTTAAATAACACTGATACAAGATGCTGGGAAATACTGAAGAAGATGGCACGAAAGAAATCCTAGGGAGAAAGAGACAGAGGTGCAGTGGAACATGTCAAGGCTGCTGGTGAATCCAGAATAGTGAGGGAGCTGAATGATAAGTTAGATCTTCTAGCCAAGAAGGTGTTAACTAAGGAGGATGCATCTGATGAAGGGGAGGCCCAAGTGAAATTCATGCAACAACAGGGCTATAGAAACAATGACTATGCATGGAGGAAAGATAAAAAGTTTTCATGGAAGGATCCGAACAATTTTCTACAGGATCCGGATGCCAAACCACAGCAAAGAACCGAGGAAAAGAACACTGAATTGCTAAGTCAAATGGTTCAGCAAAACCAAGATGATGGCCATGTTTGGTAAACAATTGCAATCTCAAGGTGACATTTAACCAAATTTGGGCAGACACTGCAAAGCCATGGAGCACAGATGCGGGCATTAGAGACCACCGTGGCACAGATTTCGAGTGAAGTGGCGGCCATCAAGCACGCAAATCAACAGAAACCAGCCGAGAATGCAAATGTGGCACAAGCACACCATCAGGTCAAGTATATGTCTGTGGTAAGCACTGAGGAGGAATCTCAGGTGCAAGAAGCTGTAGAAGAAAGAAAGATGACTTTCAATGTGAATGCAACACCGGCGATACCATATCCACGCACGTACTATGGATTGCCGGGCGGAAACCCTTTCTTCAGAAAATCACAAAGAGTTGTGAATATTGTATCTCCACCTAGGCATGAAGAACAAGTGCAAGTTGTTTGTGCACATGTGGAGACATCTAAGGCGAGAGAGGAACCACAACAAGTTGCTACTATTGAGGATGTCTCACCAAAGACCACGTCCGAGGGAGGGATTGAAGCAAGCTTAGGGGAGGTACCCCCGGAAAGCTCTTATGTGCCACCTCATAGGCGTGTTGCTGCAGCTGATGTTTCTGATCCGGTCAACTCTAAGTCAAAGAAAGAGCATCGTCATTTTAAGAAATTTCTGGAGATATTCTGAAAACTCCACATCAATATTCCATTAGTGGAGATGGTCGAGAAAGTACCCGCCTATGGGAGGTTCATCAAGGAAATCATCACTAAGAAGAGGCGGATAAAAGACGATGAAATTTATTGGATGAATGAGACAGTGAGCTCTATGATTCATGGGAGTTCACCAAAGAAGAGAAAGGACCCAGGAGGTTTGTACATACCGTGCTCAATAGGTAGTCAACATTTTCAAAAAGCACAATGTGATTCTGGCGCTAGCATAAATCTCATGCCTTTGGCGACATTTCAAAAGCTGGGGTTAAAAGAGATAAAGAAGTTGGCCGCAACAATTGAATTGGCGGATGGGTCTACTGTGAGACCCTATGGAGTATGTGAAGATGTTCTAGTCAAAGTGGATAGATTCATATTTCCGGTGGACTTTGTCATCATGGATATGCCACCACTCCACAGCTGTGAAATTCTCCTAGGAAGACCGTTTCAAGCAACGGCGGATGTCGTGATTGCCTTAGGCAGAGGGACTTTGTCCTTGGGTATTGGAGGAGATTGAGTCAAATTCAAATTACCGAATGATCCTCTAAGTGCAGTTCCCAAGGTGAAAAGATGATGATTGTCACACCGTCTAGCCTAAGACGTTAAATAAGGGCGCTTGTTGGGAGGCAACCCAACCATCGGTACATTAGGGTAGTTTAATTTTAGTCATAGATTGCTTTTATTTCGTTTAAATTTTAGTTTAAAAATGATACCTTGATCCGTTTGTTGAATGTGCAGGCACAGGCAGAGTCGATACTATCGACACACTGGTCGATGGTATCGACATGGGTTCAGGTTGACACCAGCAAAAATCGCACTGCGTCGATACTATCGACCAGTGTGTCGATGGTATCGACATGGTCACAGGCAGGTCGCAATAAAAGTGTCGATGGTATCGACACCCCAGTCGATACCATCGAGATCTCTAGAGATATTCAGACGAATTTTGCTCAGTCAACTCGATACCATCGACGGCCTCGTCGATGGTATCGACATCATCACAGGTTGAATGCAACAAAACGGCGGTGTCGCAATAAAAGCAAGTCGATACCATCAACACTCGTCGATGGTATCGACGGACATGTCACCGATCCGCACACAGACATCGACGACGATCGCAACAGCCACGTCAGCGATCCGGGTGCTGCGTCGATACCATCGACTTCCGTCGATGGTATCGACTCGTCAGCAATCCGGGTTTCTTGATCCAGCAAACGTCAGCCGTCGATACTCGCGAGGGAGGCGGATACCCGCGAGATGTGTTGATACCATCGACCCGCGTCGATGGTATCGACGGGTCAACAGGGGCGCCGATCAAGCCTATTTAAGGGGACTTGCAACGTCATTTGACGTCACACCTTCAGAGCAAGTATCCTCCTTTGCGCCGAGCACTCCCCCGAGCCCTCCAAGACTGAAGAGAAGCATCATCGAGCGGAGATCTTCATCGAGCGGAGAATTTCTTCTCCATCTTCACCGAGCTCTCTTCTTCTAATCCCATCTTTTCTCGCAACCATGGTGCATGCCGCCAGAGCGTCATCATCGAGCGCACACCCTATGGAGATCGAGGAGTTCGTTCCTCCCCCATCCGCTTCCATCCCTCGTCCACGCCTAATTCATGCCAACATGGATGTGAGGAAGGTCTACGAGGAGATAATGAAGCGAAAGTTTGAGCCCACCCGGTATGTGGACCGGGGCATGATCCAGGAGTTGGGATTCGAGGCCAACTTGGCCTATGTGCTTCATGGACAAGCACGCCTCACCAACAGAAGCCTACGCCCTGACGAGCTGCAGTACCATGCGGATGGGCAGCCGTTTTTCGGTGAATGGCCCACCTACAAGGTACTGGTGGCGGAGTTCATGGCGTCTCTCGACGTCTGCGTCGTACCAAACGACGTGGTAGCATCGGACCGGGAATGGATCAAGGGAAGGGTGCCCTTCCGACTCTTCAACAACAACTACAATCTCACACTGGTCCAGTTCAATCAAATCTTCAACTGGATCTACTCTCCACATGATCACCGAAGGCCGGACTCCCACACCGACTATGCAAAGATCTTCTCCGAGCTAGTTACAGTGTCGGCGGGGAAGACCGTGAGCTACCACAATGCAGCGGTAGCAGATTTTGAGCACCCGTTCGTCCGGGTCTTGCATAGGATGTTGAGCTTGACATTCTTCGCTCGAAGTGATCTTTCTTTGAGCAAGTTTCAGGAGAGTGACTTGTTCTTCCTTTACGCACTCCTGAAGCGTCAACCATGCAACTGGGGGGCGTTCTGGCTACAGCGCGTCCTGTCGGTGAAGAGGAGCACAAGGAAGGCTCCAATCCATTTTGGTGGTCTTGTCACCAAGTTGGCACTTTACTTGGGGCTGAACTTTCAGTCCATGACTCCGATCTCTACGAGGAGTAAGGTGAACGTGCAACACTTGCACCGTTCAAACCTCGTCCTTTTCCGGGACGGGTTGGCGTACGCACATTGCCACATCAACCAAGCTTATCAGGAGCGCTCACTATCGGACGACGTCTTCAACATAGAGGGCAAGCAGCACTTCAGGTGGCCAATCATAGCCATCGAGTCCTCTAAAGAAGAAGGCGGAGGTGACGAGCAAGAAGGCGAGGCTGCAGAGGAAGAGGAGGCTTTCACACCTCTTTGAGCACGTGTGGCACCACGGAAGCGTCTTAGGATGCATCCGGGTGCATCTTCATCATCTCAGCCCCCGCCGCCATCACCACAGTACGAACAGCCAACCGAGGATCCCTATTCCATGCAGGGGATGTACACCATGCTGCAGGACATCCAGCAGACTCAGCAGCAGCACATGGGTATGTATACCAGCATTCATGAGACTACGAGCCGGGTACTTGATAACCAACGGGCTATGTTCGAGAACGAGCGGCTCATCCTCACCAACCAAGAGCAAATGCACACCCGGTTGCAGCGGATAGAGACGCAATAGGAGCCCTTCTTCGACCATTACTGGAGTCAAGACTACTTTGGAGGCTATCCACAGCCTCCGCCGAGGACCCAATATGATCCAAGCTTCCAGGGGGAGTACCCATCTTGGGATCCTACGGCACCGCAATACCCACCACCGCCTCCGCAGGATTGATTAGGGTATCACTGTTCCACCCTTAAGTTGGTTTTTGACTATGAGGCCATAGTCGAATTCAAGCTTAGGGGGGTGGCTGGAACAACTCTATCTTTTATCTTTTCTTTAGTTGTTTTTAGTTTTTGCTTTGTTATTTGTTCTTGCAATTTTAGTTTGTTTAGGATCCACATCTATCTAGTGTAATCGTGGATGTCTTAAAAATTGTCATCTCGCTGTTTTCATGGGAAATTTAAGGGAATTTAAAAATTTCTGTGTCTTTTGGATAGCTTAACTTGGTTGTCCTTGGGGAACTTGTCCTATGAAAATGATTGATTATGTCAACTTTGAAGCAATATGTCACACCTACACCCCATTGACTCATGAAAAGTGGATAGTAACGGTTGTTTGAGCCTAACCTAATCAAATGGTAATGAGACCTTAATTGGATATAAGAGAAAGAACCCTTTGAACTACTACACATGTCAGTAAGGAGGGACACATGATATTTTTCTAAGGTTCAGTAACTTAATCTTGTGATCATTCCACTTCATATTTTTCCATAATCTACCAAATAATTGGAAGTAAAGTACAGTTTTAATTCCTTCTTGCGTGCATAGCATGTAGATAGGATTTGCATTATTATTTTCATACTTTTGCATAAAATGAAAAAAAATGTATAGTGATTCATGCACATTACCTTAGGTGCATGTCATGTAGTTGCACTCATAACTTTCATGATTTTCATGCTTAAGTACACCATGTACCTCAGTTTTTCCAAAGAAGTGATCTAAATTGTTCCATACCCTCGAAATAGTACAAAGATTTCCAATCATGAAGAAAATAGCCTAACACATGTATCTCTAAGCAATTATGGATATGTGGGCTAAGAGAAAAAAAAGAAAAAAAAATTTCTGAAAATCTGAAAAAATTAAGAGAAAAAGAAAAAAAAAAGAGAAGTTGGAAGGAAATGGAATAAGAGGGAGAAAGGATCATGGTATCACTTGCATAACAGGGAAATTGAGTACATGAGGTGGCTTAATTAGATTTCCATCTCATTTTGAGGTGGAAGGTTAGTGCATGCATCATTCCACCTAATTTTAAGCATTAGGGCATTTTCAATGTGCATTTGCATCATTTAGGACATTTTGTTATGTGCATTTTGAAACTGTGTAATACTTCCAAATTCTTCCATGAACCACCCATTCCATCCACCCGTTGCTCGGATTGGTAGGCCACCGTGATTTTCTCCTCACTCATGTTTATCAGGAGAACTGCTTCCATGTAGATGGTAGTTAGGGCGAGCAACGTAGTGTAGGCGATCACAAGATGCACCAATGCTAAATTGGCGAACCTTATTATGTTAACTGCCTTATGTGATAGTGTTCATCGGTTTGAAGGATAATTTTTCTTATTGATGATTATTGTCGCCTGTAGGGTAATTACTGTTCTGTGATTAGGAAAGGCCGGGTTGAGAACATCCAGTGGGAGTCATGTGTGATGTAGGTTGGTATGTTGATTGTTAGTTGACATCTACAATCCTATTCTAAGGATTAGTTGCTCGAGGGCAAGCAATGTTTAAGCTTAGGGGAGTTTGATGCAATGATTTTGAGTCGCATTTATAGACCTATTTCATATGTGTTTTGTGCTCTAATTACTCATTTTTATGAATAATATTGCATAATTCACTTAATTTGGTCTTTGCCATCATATTATATCAAATCCCTTTGTTTTACTATTTTGAGCATTATTTATCATCTTATTATAAATTGTGTGGATTTACTTGGTCTTGTTGTGAAATTTCAGGAAAAACAAGTATCTGCTTCCGTCGATACCATCGACGGAAGTCGATACCATCGACCAAGCCACAGGTTGTCAGCCGAGAAGAGCAATACAGAGTCGATACCATCGACACCTAAGTCGATGGTATCGAGATCCCTTCAAGTTGCTGGCGAGGATGCAGTCGATACCATCGACACAAGGAGAGCTACAGCGTCGCTAGAAGACAAAACCGACACTAAAGGAGTCGATACCATCGACACCCAAGTCGATGGTATCGAGATCACCACAGGCGCTCAGACTAAAAGAAAGGAAAGCTGTCGCTAATCCGCTGGGTCGATACCATCGACCCGCGTCGATGGTATCGACGCCGGCAGATATGCGTTGGATCTGTTTTGATCTCGATCGGACGGCTGTTGTTATTTGACGACCTAATTAGGGACTTATACCTAATGACGGCTGCCCGGACGTGAGGGGGATCTCATATCGCATTGCACGAGTGCCGAGAAAGGAGAGAAAGGAGAACGGAGGCCAGAAGCTCATCCCGGGTGATTCGGACGCTGCCGAAGACGATTTCCACCACCGACAGGCGGGGAAGCTCGTGTTCTACGCCAAGGATCCACCGGTTCTTCTCCGTTCAGGGGTTTTCCCATTTATTTCCCATTTTTCTTATGAATTCCCCAATTTCTACCATGTATTCGTGTGAGATGAACATGAGAGGCTAAAACCCTCAATCTTTAGGACCGGGAGTAGCCCGGGAATGCATTGTATGACATTTTTATATCAATAATTCATATTTTTATCTCAAATCCGTGGTATAGATTCATTTTCTCCATTTCTATTGTTATGCTTGATCACCATAATAATAATTTAACACTCTTAATCACTTCGACAGAAGGATTAACGGTTGAAAAGAGACGAATTCTACATTAATCAATAAAACCCTTGACAAAGGAGTTGTAAAATTAATGGTGGGAACTGAGGGACCATTTTTAATGCGCTTAGTTTAGGGGAATGATTACTACGACGGTGGAATCAACCTAAACCTAAGTAGTGAATTACACCACGACAGTGGGTAATTCTGTATTCAGGCCACTACCCGGATAGAGAGAGAAGTGTGAGGAATTATATGAAACCTAATACAATGTTGACCCGCGGTGAAACCGCCATCCTAAAGATATCCCTTTGAATTGATTAAATTAACCTTTAATCGATTGTTTTCTTTGTTTGATTTTTATTTTCTTTTAATTTCAACAACAAAACCCTATTTTGTTAATCGGTCTAGCTGATTGCGATTAGTTAGTAGAAGTCTCCAATAATTCACGTATCCCTGAGTTCGACTCGGGCCTCACAAGGCCTATATTACTCGACGCATATACTTGCGTTTAAGCGCGTAGTAAAATACACGTCAAGTACAAAAAAGCTAGAGGAAAGGTTCCCAGAAAAAAAATATGACACTCATTTGGGAGAATGTGAAAGTAATTTCCTGACTCCAATGTATATATTATTTATGTGAACCGTGCTTATTTGTATTTTTGAATATTTTGTATGTTTCAATTTATAGTGTGCTACACAAGGCAACGACTGGGCATGTGCCTACTATGTGATGCGATTTATGGATCTAATCATCAAACATGTCGTATTGGAAATCGATAACATACAACATGTATTATACATAGTCTCGTTAGATAATATGAAATATATGAATCTTATTATATATTATTATTATGTATGTACGTCATTCTTTTTGTAGGTCTTTAAAACTGAGGACTTCAACACTGGTGCAAAGCGTTTCGATGTACATGCTCCCTATACGAGAGATGAATTAGATGATGTAAGAGAAGATTGGGCAAAAGCCCTGCAAAGAGTGGGAATTTTTCAATATGATTTTGATGACAATGATGAATAAAGAATAACTTTGTTCTCATAATTAATTTTGTGTGAATGTGAATAAATTTTAATGAATTTTCATATGTGTGTAAAAATCATCAATACATGAATGTTTCTACATGTGTCTGAATGTGAAAAAAGATGAAATAAATGGAACTGCAGGTTGCTATACTGGTTTCTACATGCATGTGATGAAAAAAAAATATGAATTAAATGTTCTTATGCGTGGGTATGAATCACATATATATAATATTGTCAATCAGGTTAATTTTGCAGGTTTGTGGCCTGTTGTTGGCCGATATCAATGGATGTCGTAAAACCTGCAGTTCATAACTGAACTGTATGTTTCTCATCCTACGACTAGCCACAGTAGGTATGTAGACTGACAGAAAAAAAAAATCAAAACATAGGCGTCGTTTATTTGAACAAAACCGACACCTATGTTATACGGCGGCGGTTTTCCACTTAAAACCAATGTCTATGTGACCAGGTACCACGGCCGTACTGGGAAGTACGACCGTGGTGGCAGACATGAGATAGGCTGTCGGTTATTATCCCAAAACTGACACCTATAATCCCTTTGCTGGCGTGTTTTGGTGGCGGGAAGAGTTTTGACGGCGGTTGTTTAGTAAACAACTGACGCCTATAGTCCCTTTGCTGGCGCGTTTTCGGTGGCGGGAAGAGTTTGGGCATCGGTTTTAACTAAACAACCGACGCATATAGTCTCTTTGCTGGCGCGTTTTCGGTGGCGAAAAACGTTTTGGCGTCGATTGGGATCCGACGCCGAAGGTGTCCCCCTTTAGCGGCGCCCACTTGGGTGTCGTTTTGAAACCGACAATAAAGAGTTTAAATAACCGACGCTAAAAAACTTTTATGTAGTAGTGCATACATTGATACCCAAGGCTGGGCTATTACATGTAGAGTTAGTATGCATGACCTTTTTGACCATTCATATAAATATAGACAATCCAATGTATGGTTATGAGTGACACTTGTCTGCTAACTCAGTCTGTTAGGCCTGCAGTTCAGTCACAAGGTAAGTTGCACATTTGAATGTCGTTGGGACACTACAGGAGGATAAAAACAGGCAACAATCTCTTCCAGAAACTATCATATACTGAACCCCCTCCTAAATTAAAAAAGCGGAATAAAATCCTCCAAATGAAAGAAAAAACAACGAACCCAGTATGAATCCAACCACCATGTCAACTTGAAAGGTGTAACAATTATTGCATGTCCCCTTTTTTTCTTTTGTAATCTTGGTCTAACCCTACTGAGACTGGTGGACATCCATACGCATTCGACACTCCTCAAAGTTACTCAAGATCCATGATGATTCATGTCTCAGATCAAGTGACCAACATGGCCTTGAGTTGTAGTAGCTTCCAAGTCCCGGTTTCTGTGTCGGTGGGACAGTGAAGAACAGGAGTTGAGCAGAGAACCTTGACGAGTGACGCGAGCGATAGAGTTTTGAGTTGAGATCTACTGTTCACGAAAGGATACAGTACTTAGGTCGCGCCCACACGACACCCCGATCCACATTGTCCATCAGGGCCAGGTTCTGTTTCAGTGAATGCTGGACGATGCGTCCAGTCCAGTTTCGCCCTTTATAACACTTACCCCTGGATTTCCGGTTCGAAATCCAACCACCGAGAAAACCATCCAAGAGAATCCCTGAAAAAGGACCAGAGCCGTCGAGCGCGTAAGCCACACGGTGGGGGGGGACAACAACAAGCCACGACGGTCCCGTGCACCCAGCAGAGCTGCAGCAGTCCTCCAAAGCTCTCATGCACGGTCATTCCTTTCAGCAGCAGCAATGGCGGCTTCCCACATGCTATTCCTAGTGCTAACCTTCCTGTTTCCTCATGCTTCCCACTCCGTTCAGTTCACCACTCAACCCCAACTCCCGCCGCCGCTGTTACGGCCACAAGTTGTTGGGACGGAGAATGGCAATATGCTCCTGAACCCCTCCGACGCCGCCGCTCTCCTCGCCATCAGGACTTCCCTGCGCGACCTGCCTGGCTCCACCTTCTTCTCCACCTGGGACACAGCTGCAGCGGACCCCTGCTCAACCTACGCCGGTGTCACCTGCGCACCTGACCAGGACTCTTCCTCGCCGTCCTACCTCCGCGTCACATCCCTCGCACTCGGCTCTGGCCTAGCGGACTCCCCGGGTCTGGCTGGCTCCTTCCCGGCTGCCGTCAGCAGCCTCTCTGCGCTCACGCAGCTCATCCTCTTCGCCGGCCGCGTGTCGGGTGCCCTTCCGTTCAACATTGGAGACACGCTTCCGTCGCTACAATTCCTCTCTGTCACCAACAACCTTATCTCCGGTCCAGTGCCTCAGTCTCTCGCCAACCTCCGGCTACTCCACACTCTCGATCTTGGACGTAACCGTTTGTCCGGCCCCGTCCCTCAAGGTCTCTTCACTCTCCCGGCCCTCAGGGTGCTCATTCTCGCCTCCAACGGCTACCTCTCCGGGGAGCTTCCAGGCGACGTGACCAGCCCGCTTCTCCACCTCGACATCCGAGGCAACACCTTCACGGGCACGCTGCCACCCGCACTGCCCAAGACGCTCCGCTACCTCTCCGCGTCTTCCAATTCCTTGACGGGTACCCTTGTCCCTGTCTCCGACTTACCCGACCTCGCATTCCTCGACCTCGCCATGAACTCCTTCTCGGGACCCATACCGCCTTCTCTGCTCTCACCATCCATCCCACTGTTGCTACTCCAGAGGAACAACCTCTCCGGAATGCTGCCCGCTAATGCAGCACCGTCGGCTCTCGTTGCATCCGACAGCATCGAAGACTCTGGGTGGACGGTGGACTTGAGCCACAACCGGCTGGCCGGCCAGGTCACTCTGGCCTTGGCGGGCGCCGAGAGCGTCTACCTCAACAACAACCGCTTCATTGGCCCCGTGCCGTCGGAGTACGCGAGGGCCGCCTACGACGGCACATTGCGTTCGTTCCACGCGCAGCACAACTTCCTGACGGGCTTCGACCACCCACTCCCGACTGGAGGTGGGGGTGTTCCGCCGCTCCCCGACGGCGTATCCGTCTGCCTGGCCTTCAACTGCATGGTTCCGCCGCCGGTGAGACCCGCCGCGTGCCCCACAGGTGCCGGGGAGGCCATTGCTCGGCCGACCTGGCAGTGCCCCGTGTTCTACAACGCCACGGCTAGGGACGACGCCGACGCCGCGGCGCCTGTCACGGGCGGCACAGGCGGATGATTTATGATAGGCTGCACGCAGGCCCACGCAACTTAGGCGCCTACTGCTACTTATACTAACGCCGAATGGGTTCGGAAAGCAAGGGATTTATGTGGTCCTGTGGCGAACGGACGGGACCGGCGTCGGCACACAAATTATTGTTACACCTTCATACACTAGTAAAATGATTTTTTTTGTTGTTTGTTTGTAGAGGTGGTGTCATCTTTTGCCTCAAAGTGTTCCTTACTTCTCTCGGTCAAGCTGTAATTAATTGATTTATTCCATTTTTCGTTTTTAGAGTATGTGTAACGCCCTCCTCATTGGTACGAAAGAAAAAGTTGTAAGTCGTACCGGTTGTCTAGAAATGGTGGATGTTCGAGTGTTATCTAACTTTGGGCTAATTTTATTAACTAAAATCAACTCAATAATCAAATACGACAACACCTTTTGACAAAATAATAATGCAAACACGTTTTCCAAAAATGCATATCCTTCGGGATTCATCTCAGTTGTCGTAAAGGAAAGTTATAAATTTTATCAATTGTCTATATATTAGAGGTCTTCCAACCGTTATTTACTTTTGGAATAATACTACTTAAAACAACCAAATCGATATTCAAATATGACACAAGCTTTGGACATATTCGTAGTCACACTTCTACTTGAGTTCTTCAGTAAAATTTCTTAATGTAAATAATTATGTTAGATAAGTGTTCTACCACCTCCCCGCGTTGCAACTGTAAAGACCACCCAGAAGACAACTCCAAATTTTTTTTAATACCCCCATCAACGAATGTGACTTCCTATTAGAGAGAAAACAAAGACCTAAACAAGATCAACTTGACATATATTATAAATGGCCCTCATTATATACTTATCATAGAACCTTTTGTTATCAAAATCTCAACTCCAAATGATTAGAGAGTCAATGGCGAGAGGACATGGGAATATGTTCCTAAATGAAGCTCATTCACATAACATATGCATGAATAAAACAACAACAACAATCATATAGACCATAAGGTATAACAACAAGGGTATATGCATAAAAGAAACTAATTATATACCTGAACATCAAGATCATAGTCCCTTCTAGATTTCAAACCATATGAATATTTCATTTACATTTCATGACCAACGAAGATATAGTAGCAGAAAAGATAACAACAAAAGTACGATCATGGTAAAAATGTCATTGCAAACCTGTTACCCTAATCATAAAATTGATACATGTAACTATGCTGAGTATGCTATGTAAAATATATAAAATTGCAGGTTTGAGTAATAAAATTGTTTGGCTAAAACTTATATAATATAACAAGAAAGAAGTAACAACATTAAATACTTTCTTCTTAACAAGCGAGCATATTTTTAGGTGTATTTTTATTGTACCATACAACATGATCATAAGCCTTTTATCCACTTCAAAAAAAGGTCTGTTAGGAACATTCAAATCCAAAACTAAAAATTAACTATATTTCAATGTGAGGGACCTCAAGGTTAAAAACCAAGAGCTAACCTTGTCTCAAATTTTATGTCCTTGATTGATCAAATCATGTAGGTACACCAAGCCCTGTTCCCTTATCTCGAGAATACAAATAGATACAATAAGGGTTGTATAATGAACAAGTTGATTTATGTTTGCATCCTTGTCAAAGTAGTGTAATAAAGTAAAATACAAGTCGTAGGAAACATGTATATCAAACAAGTACATATTATCAAGCATTTAAGACATTAATACAAGTAAGTTTGAATACCACTAATGTGCCACTAAGAGGATAAGGCATACCTTGAGATTAGAGCATCTAGTTTAGTTACTTGGTTTAAGAATCTTGACTTAGATATTTGGAATGAAGCATACAAAGAGATCTTGAGATTAAAGCAAGTGTGATTGGATTAAAATTCACAAGATTTAATCATATAATTCATTGTCATGAGGGTTTGATGTCTCATCTAATTTAAGTTTTATTTTACCTAATATTGATTTCAACATCTCTATATACATGTTAGTTCATCATCAAGCTACTCATTACATCATACATTTGTTAGGAAATGTGGATACAACAAACATAGCAGAAACAATATTTTTTCCATGTATCCTAAAAGCAGATCTCGTTGATAATGACATATTCGGAAAGAGGGTGTATGAGGTATACCTTGTCACAGAACAAGTCCACGGACGCCTCTTTCGTGTGATGGTACGTGTTGCTTCTCGTGTGCACACATAGTCAGTCACATGACACCTGCGTCTCAACGTAGTCCACACAGATGGATTAGAACTCCTCTCCATGCTGCTTAAGCTGGTCGGAAGGAGAAGCCTCTCGCTTAGTGACATACTAGCATCACGGTCACTCTCTTATATCTCTCTATATATTTCTCTCTTTTTATCTTTCTCTCTTTCTCTCTCTGGGATGATGATGGATATGTTTCATGTATAATAGTATGTCTGATGATCTGACAGTCATGCCCCTATAAATAGGAGAGGAAAAGGATGCATGATTTCCCCAAAACCCTGAGAAATGAAATTATGTTTAAAGTGAGCTGATTATCAACAACCAAATAGACACACAAAATAATTTGGAATCATGTCACTAATTAATTAGTCAATTAATCATATTAATCAATTTATTAATTTTACATCACCTGACTGTTAACTCTAACTGATCGCTTAGGGTTATCCAGTCGACTTATCATATAAGTCAACAATTTAAATCCCAATAATTGATATAAACATTTTTACCAATTAACTTAGATTATATTCAAATATTATTTTAGTTGATTACCTAAACATTTAGTAATCAATTTGACTTGAAATGTTTCTAATTATGTCTACAATTACACTCCTATTTCAATTCATCCTATGTGTGTGACCATATAGGGTCTAAATTACGTTGGTGGTGATGTTCATAATCAAATTATGATTTCACAACCAATGATTGGTATCTAGAAAAACTTCATTGCCAACCAAGTAATTGGAGAAGTTAGAGAACAACTTTAACCTAGTATTGTGACCAATGTTACATTGATTATATAATCCCTTTTGTCTCTAATATGTAGATTGAATCCAAGACATGGAAACAGAGTCCTCTTAATGTTTGTGTTTGTTTCTTGATCTAGAGTAGACTATTTGAGATACACATTAGCTCAATATCGTATATTGACTCACATGAACAAGCCCAAGCATTTCATAGTCTCACTCGTCAAGTAGCCAAGATTACTCCAATGGGAGGGACAAATTCCATCTATGTAACTCATAATAATGCACATGTGTCACAATGCACACAATCCATACTTGTATAGCAACCATTTTAAGGTCACGTTGAGTAGTATTAAATCAAATCGAACAACATGCAATCATCATAGTGACTTCAGGTCTAAGGATCACAATCACCACTGTCACATTGAGATGTGATTGTGACCACCATTATTAGCTTTCATGTATCACACTCAAAGTTGGTTTGTCCAGTACACTTGTTAATAACAAGTACCTATGTGTTTGATTTGATATCCACTATCTTGACATGAGACATAGTCATCAATAAACACACACACACACACTAGTCTTGATGTATTATTATTGTCCTAATATCCACAAGCAATATCTGACTAGGGACTAAGAAAAGAATGAATACTCTTAACATGCACATGATATCATGTTCAATCCTCAATCTGAATTCACATGTTATTGAGACATACATTCTTAAGACATTATTATATTTATTCATGATCTCATATTGAAACAAGCATAATAATAAAAATTGCCTTTATTAATAAACAAATCAATTACAAAATGTGGAATTACAATCATCATATGATTGGCTCTCAGGACATATCACAAACAATATTTTGCGTGACCTGGGATGAAAAATCCTAGTAACACCACATATTTAAGATCAGGGTTTTATGGATCTTAATAGGCAAATCATGATATTTGAACAAGATTGGTAACTTAAAAACCAATATATTAATATTAAGTCGTATTCCATGCAGATAGACATTATGAGTACAAAGTGCTCATGTTTGGATTTCATTTCATAAATAATTTTCTTTACTAATTTGAAGTAGTGATATAGCAAGGGTCATCATTAGGTAAGTTTCATGCAAGATATAAATACAATCATCAACATATGGTTTAATCCCTGATTTATGTCACAAAGTTATTGATAGAGCATGTGTAATGACCCCGCCTCCTGGTAACCCCTAATTAAGGGAGACCAAGAGGTCAGAGTCGTTATCTCAATTTCCTGGATCAAAGGTTCGACAAATAATCAGTAATAATTATTAAATTCTACCATGACTATACTGAAAGATGGAATTAACTAAAACTTTGCATACCTTTTTCAAAAACTTAGATTTCTAACTTTTATCTACATCTGGACTCTATTCTAACTAATCCTCGCACTTTATTTCTTAATTTCACAATATGCCACTTTATTGTTTGTCCTTTTCAATTTGTACCTAAAACACCGACAAACAAAACATCGGTCAACATAAATGAATATGTCAGTATGTGGGGACAAACAAAATATCACACGTAAGGCTAACAACCTATTTATCACAATTAAGGTAATTAACAATTCAATTTATGTTTTCAATGTGTCAATCTCCACCGCTTTTGCCCTAACCCTGGAATACCCCCCATTAGGGTTTCTCTTTTGCCATTGACTTAAGGCCACCTTCTCCATCCTAAGCTTGGTGCCTGGGGTCACCTCTCATGGTTCCCATTAGTCATGCAATAAAGGCCACCTTCTCTATCCTGAGCTTGGTGCCTGGGGTCACCCGTCATGGTGCTTGTAACATACTAAAATCCAGGGCCTTTCCTGCAATTTATCCACTTTTGATCTTTTCTTTGCCTTCTAGTCCATTTGGACCATTTTCATAAATTTACCATCCTTTTGAATCATTTTTGGACTCTATGTGCAATTTGAGCATTAATGATGGTGAAATTCCATTTTCCCCCCATTTATGATAATGAAGGGGTGTTTGCACAACTACCACAATTAATATGATTAGTAAGGGCAATGATGCTAATGTCCACCAAAAACAAAATAATAGTTGCACAAATAATAATTGACCAATGGATAATGTTAAAGTACAAGTTTAATGATTAATGGATGAGAAATGAATAATTATGTAAGTGTAGAGTTAATATGGAGAATAATAACCCACCTCCCTCTCTCTCTCATCTTATGAGGTAATAATACTTGATAGGGTAATTATGCAAAACTCCACTAAACCACGAATTAGTTTACTAATGGATACTGTTGGAGATCAAGAATAAATATTAATGGATAAGAAGTGAATTAATTAGCAAGTGTAAATTAAAATGGTGAATAATAACCCACCTTCATACCTCACTCTTATTATAGGCTAATTAAGCTTGAAAATGCATGTAATAAGTTAATGGAGGACTCTTGGACTCCATATCTCGGTTTTGGAAACCAAGGATTGCATATAAAAGCTATATGTAATTATTTTCCCAAAAATCATATTAATATATGCTTTAATAAGAAACATAATTATTGGAGGCCAAAGTTTACGTGAAACACAAATCTAATTATATAGAATGAAACTAGACGTCATTAGCAACCTAGGGTTAAAATTTGAAGTCATTTGGAGTTTGTTTTACCTCCCAAATGTATTAATCAAGTTTTTAATAAAGTGTGACATTATAACATTAAGATATCAATGTTACATGCACATTTAAGCCAAAGTTCAGCCTTTAATTGATGTTGACACGCGTAAACCGTGTGTGCAAATGCAAGTATACGTATCAATGTGATATAGGCCTTGTGAGACCCGAGTCGAACTCAGGGAAACGTAAATTTTAGTAGACTACTACTAACTGGTTGCGATCAGCTAAACCGATTAAAAGAGTTTGAGAGTTGTTGTAAAATAAAAGAAAATAAAATAAAATAGAGCAATCGATTAAGGGTTTAGTTTAATCAATTCAAATGGAGATCTTTAGGATTGTGGTTTCACCGCGGGTTTTCATTGTATGAATTTCCATATAGCTACTCAAGTTCATCTCTCAATCCGGGTAGTGGCCTGTAGTCAGAATTGTCCACTGTCATGGTACAATTCACTACCTAAGTCTAGGTCGGTTCCACCATCGTAGTAACCTATACCCTAAACTAGGTGCATTAGAATCGACCTCTGGGTTTCCACCATTAACCGTACATCACCTTGTTCAAGAGATTTGTTCATTAATGTGAATTTCGTCTCTTTTCAACCGTTAATTCTTCTTTCAAAGTAATTAAAGGCATTAGATTATCATTATGGTGATTAAGCATAACAATATAATTGAGAAAATGAAATCATACCATAGATTTAGGAGACAAATTATGAATTACTATGATAAAAATGTCATACAATGCTTCCTCGGGCTACTCCCGGTCCTAAAGATTAAGGGGATTAGCCCCGCATAGTTGACAATAGAAAATACATAGGAGTAGAGAAGAAAAACATGGGAAACATGGAGCAAACTCATGTAACCCCTGATACAAAGGTGTTCCTGGAGATCCTCCTCGAGAAACGTGCATTTTGCAGTCTTCCGGCAGCAAAATCGCCCGTCAGAGGTGCCCGGATCGCTCAGTTGACAGCCTTCATCTCTTGCCTCCTCTCTCTCTCCCTCCTTCTTGGATGTTGTGCAACATGATATGAGATTCCCCTCATCCGTCCGTGCTCTTCTTAGGTCATAGGACCACTTTACGGCTCTGAAAAAGCTCAACCGTCGGATTAAAATGCTCCGTTTTAGTGCTGAAAATCGCCAGATCCCGACGCTGTCGATAGTATCGACCCAAGGTCGATGGTATCGACCACGATACAGGTTTTACCTTCCAAAATTGCGTTTTGGGGTTTCTTTCTGATAAAATATTGATACCATCGACCCTAGGGTCGATAGTATCGACTCTGGACAATGCAAAAGTGCCTGAAAAAGTGCCGAAACATGTGTATAAGTCCGGGGATTATATAAAATCATATAAATATGATAAAAGAAGTATAACTTGATGCAAAAAGAGTTTAAAGGCCAACTATAGTGAATTATGCAAATATAATCAAGAAAATGACAAATACATGCATAAAACAGATATAAAATAAGACTATAAAAGTGACTCAAAACCCATGCATCAAACTCCCCTAAGCTTAAACCTTGCTCTTCCTCGAGCAACAAAACTTTGGATCTGGTTGAGATAAGTCATCAATAGGACATAAATACATGAAATGAATCTACATCATCCCTACTTTCTTTCCACAAACCGGCCCTCATTGACCACTGAACGCTAACTGCCATCCAGGCGACCAAAGACCTATGTAAAAGATGTCTGTCCCCCAATCAGTGAAACACTATCAATTAAAGCAGTTAATATGATAAACTCATTTGGTCCATACTTGATGCATCTTGTGATCTCCAATCTACGTTGCTCATTTCCTAACTACCATCTAAATGGAAGCAGATCTCCTGATATTAATGATTGAGGAGAATATCATGGGTGGCCTACCGATTAGAGAAACAGGTGGATGGGATAGGTGGTTGTGGAAGAGATGGAAGAACATAATAGTCAATCATGAAATACAAAAATTAATGACCTATCATGATGCAAAATGCAAGTGAAAATGTCCTAATGCTATATTTTTGGTGGAATGATGCATGCACTATCATTCCATCTCAAGGTGAGATGAAATATCTAAGAAAACTATACCATGTGCTTATTCTTATTAGTTCTTAGGTGAGAATATGTTCCTTTCTCCCTCTTCTTCTTTATTACTTCTCAATTTTTTTTTCTTCTTCTCTTTTTTTTCAAATTTTCTTCAATTTTTTTAAGCCCTTATTTTCATAGATGACAATGAATTATTTGTCAGGCTCACTTCTTGTTACATAAATTATACATTTGAAGCATTCTATTTGGAGGGTATGGATCAAGCTCACCACCTTTAATGTTTTCAGAGTAACATAAGATACATGGTGTACAATATGCTCAAAAGATGCAAATGCAACTACATAATGATAGTTATGCAATTAAATGACATGCACCTAAGGATAATGTGCATGTATAACTACTCTATCCTTTTTTTTCATTTTCATGCAAAAAAATATGTGAAAATAGATATAATGCAAGACCTATCTACATGAGATGCAATCAAAAAGTGAAAGACAATAATGTGCTCCCATTTCTTATCGTGGAGTGTGAATGAAATTGCGGTGAATCAGATCACAAGACTAATTGACAGAACCTTCCAAAAATATCATATGTCCCTCTCTAAAGACCTGTGTACAGGGTAACTGAAGGATTTCTCTCTTAAACTTTAGTCTAAGGTCACGTTAGCGTTTGGTCGGTTTGGGCTCAAACATCCTTGTCAATCACTTTTCCTTGGACAATAAAGATGGTCATTCATGTCCCCATGTCCTGAAGCTGACTCACCCAAGCACTTCCTCAGTTATGCAACTCAATTACTCACAAGAATAAGCTCAAAAAGTTTTCAATATGCTCATATTTTCATGTGCCCACAACCCAAGAGTAAAACTTGCAATTGAAACCATGCATTTATTGCTCCACATATTACACTAGATAGATGTGGATCCTACAAAAGTGGTAAATCTACAAATAAAAACAACTAATATCTCAAAAGTAAAAGCAACATGAATAAGTAAGTAAAAACTAAGATAGAGGGTTGTTCCAACACCCCCCTAAGCTTTAATATGAGTATGGCCTCATAGTCAACATTCTCACTTAAGAGGTGTAACAGCGGTACCGTTCGCTTTGAAGTGTGGTGAAGAAGGATGGTTAGATGCTCAAGTGGACCAAGTGATGCTTGATATCTCCCTCTTTTTGGTAGCCCATTTTTGTGTCTTAGTGGTTCTAAGATGTGACTTGCTTCATCCATCTTTCCTCTACAAAAAACGGTTTGAAAAAATCTCATTTCGATACCTTTTTCGGCCTATTTTATGTAGCTGTCCTGCAGGTGTCGATACTATCGGCACAAGGTCGATGGTATCAACCCAGGATCAACAATTTTGCTGTATCAACACATATAAAAGCTTGGGAACTCAAAAGTGTCGATACTATCGACCCTAGGGTCGATGGTATCGACTTTACTGTCACCAATTTTTCTGTAAATCTTCAAGAATCTCGATACTATCGACCCTAGGGTCGATGGTATCGACTTTTCTTCAACATTTACTGATCCAAACTCGATACTATCGACATGGGTGTCAATAGTATCAACCTTAACATTCTGCACACTTCAAAACACGAGTTAGGGTACCATTTTTACAAAAATTATCACTGGCCGAAGGTACCATGTCACTGGCCGAAGGTAGAAGAAGGCCGAGTGGTTTTTTACGGTTTTGCCCCTCCGTGCTCTTCAGTTCACCCTTTTTTTGCTGCCCTTTTGGTCTTTGGCTCACATGGCAATTATCTACTTTCTGATTGGTTAATCTTGTTTAATTCATAGAAAATCTCTCGTTTATCAGAAATTTGCAAATAAATACTCATTAGAAAGATAAAATTATGTAGAATCTGAATTTCTGGTTTGTGAGTCCTAATTTCCATCCCAAATCTGATAATTAATTCAAACCTAAATTTAAATGTATAAAATGTTATAAAATGATAATTAAGGTGTTTTAACTCTGTTTTTGGTAAATAAATATGTTTTATCGATTAGAATAATATTAGGAATCACTTGGTCCTATTTCCAAATGATTTTTTGAAGTTTATCTTAACTATCATTATAATCACCTTAAATGATCTAAAATGTGTAATAATCTATTTTAACTCCAAATTTTCTTAATCAGGAGAATGTGATTAATCGATTAGACTAAGTTTTGAACCTTAAATCATGGTTTTTGAAAATAAGTTCCAAATTAGGGTTTTGCTATGCTTTAAGCCTTATAAATACTAATACATGTGTAATGTTTATAACTAGGGAAAATGGTTATGGAACACTCTAATTGGTGAAATGGGTTGAATATGAATCTTCTAAAAGGTATGTGATACTTATTTGTGTATGTGGATCCTATTTTGGTATGTGAATCCTATGTATGTGATTCATATTATATATGTGGAATGTATGATTGTGAAATCTATGTGCAAACAATCCTAATCCTTCAGTTGGGTCTTGTCCAACCCTACCTTCATTATGCGCTAGCCTTGTTATCCTTCTAAATGCCTTTATTGACTCTTTACTTATTTAATGCATCCATTTCCATTGTGGCTCATCTAATTGAATTATGTGAATCTTGCTACCACTTATGTTGGCTCATTTACTTGGAAATATTATACATTGATGTTTCCTATGTTGCCCCCTTTATTGAATTACTTGAAATGCCAATGTTGGCTTGCTTAATTGGAATGTTTGTTGGAAATTATTCCCATTTGCTATGATACAACTCTATTTATATTTCTAAATGTTTCCAAGTGACTTATTTATGCATGATGTATTTATTGGCATAATGACAATGTAGTGTACATGAGTACAAACCACCCATAGGGCACTGGGGTTTTAGTCCCCCTGTCGTAGGCACTGGGGTTTTAGTCCCCCTTCCACTTTATACATGGCACTGAGGTTTTAGTCCTCCTGCCAGGCACTGGGGTTTTAGTCCCCCTACCATTTTATATGGTGAGGTCCGGTAGGTGCCTAACCCTATATTGAGATGAGTTTGTGTCATAATATATTCATGCAATGTGATTATTATTGATGTTAAACTATAGCAGTCTTCCAATTCTTATTTGTTCATTTGCCTCTTACTCTTGAAATCACTTAGTATAGTGGATCATTTATTATTCAATGTTATAGCTTTATAATTGTCCTTTGCCTTTATTGACACATACATTTTTATCTATCTCTTGCTGGGTGATCTGAACCACCCAGATTAGGGTCAGAGTGCGCATGGAAGCTTGGTGAACCTGCCTAAGGCTAAGGAGATCTTGTACATCTAGATAGCTTGGACTAGTTGCATAAACTTTTGTTATGTTGTTTGTGGAGACAAGTTGTATTAGTTTAAGTGTTTCTCTACCTAGATCCTATGCTTGTATAAAGTTGTACTCCCATTTGGGAAATTTTTATAATGTACTCTTTATACATTTTGAATAAAGTCAAGTTTTATTTCTTCCGCTGCCATACATTTGATGTATTTGTTTATCATGTTTAATAGTAGAGACTATGTCTTTACAACATGGTATCAGACCATCAAGGTAGTCAGATTGTTGACTAATTCAAATTGTCTCCTAGATAGAACCCTTACCATATGTAGTTTCCTTTAGTAAGTTTTTCACCTTAGAGTTGACCTATGATGAAAGTTTGATTTAGGATCATAATAATTTCATATTAGAAATAAAATTTGTCAACTTTTTGGTGAATTGTCTATTGAGAAGCTACTAGAGCAAGAAGTTTAAAGTGATGGTGTCTAGAAAGGGTTAGAGTTTGGGGGCTGGCAATATTTTTCTCCGTGCCACTAGCTTGGTTTATGAGGACTCCCATGCTCATATGACCTGGCCTGGCCTAACCTGATACAGACAGCTCGAAATAGTCTATCTTTGGGCATGTTGCCTAATTGTTGAATACCTTAGGAAAACCATAAGTGATGATTTGATCTCTTACACAAAAATCATCCTTAATTACCTTATACTCCTAAGTTTAGGGTTTAGTGTACCCTATGTTACACCCAGAAGCTTGGTTAGTAAATCCTTTTAGTGTTGAATTTTATGTACCCTTTTACCCTTAGCTTAGTTTGACTTAGTTGACCCTTTTAAGGGGTGGAGTGAGGGTAATGGCATTAGTACCCTATTTGGTTTTGCAAATCTGATTTGGAAGACGAAATCCCTTTTTAGGGGGATGGAATCCCAATTAAAAGCAAAATCAAATACCTTTAGAGTTAGAAACCCTATCTATGTGGACTTATGTACATAATAACTTACGTGAAAAAGAATTTACCAAGCACATTATACTTGTAATTCAACTTATTTGTTTATACACATGTGAATATGTAGTAAGTCATATAGAGATAGTTCATATGCTTGAACCTTCACATATTATTGATGCACATAATAATGAGTTACTCATTACTAATTGTGAATATACATAACGTTGACTATGCCACCCTAATGGTAAAATGTGTATGGATAATGCACCCTAAGGATGCTTTAACATGTAATAATCATGCTGACCTAAATCCTAATATGTAACCATCTAGCTTTTACAACATATACATATATATATCTTTAATGCCTTTCATGATACATTAGTGACATTAGGTGTCATCATCACATAATATACCTTGATACATATAAATGGATTATAGTCACAAAGTTATCAATATATGGAAGGTATATCACCTAGTTCTCTAATGAGCACCTCATCTTAACTTGATATACGAATTAATTCATTAATATTTAATGTATTACATCCTATTCATTAAAATGCATATAATGGCTCAAACATGATAATGAATAATTGGATTCACATAAATATTCATAAATGCCTAAAGTGAATTAAAATTTGTATAATTTATAATATTAAGTGTAATGGACGAAAATGATTAATGATGTCATTAATATGAGTATGAAAGATGATATGACTATGTGCAATATGAATATTATTTGGAATTATTATAGGCTTAATAACTTGTTGGATAATATTAATTTTTTCTACAAAATAATTTGTGATAATTCTACATGATAGCTTTAAGAGGATAATGAAAAATGAATTCATGTTATTAAGGTTTTTGACCTAATACATTAATTAATGTTGAAATGGCTTAGTAAACCCTAATTGTGCTTAAAACACTACAAGAAAAGTAGGAATTGGCTACATTTAATCTAGCTATAAGTGGTATACATGTAGGTAAAATTGATTTTCTTTACAATTTTTTAGGGGTGTAATCAAAACAAATGTAGCTAGATACATTTATTATCCTCCCACACTTTTCATTGCCCAATGCAAATGCAAATATTTGGGCGCACTTTTTTCCCTCCCAAAGTCCCAGCGAATTGTGAAATATTTAACCCTTTGTCAAACCGCTCCGTATCACTATTTGTGATAAAAGAATTAGGGATCCAAAGGGGACAGATTCTGCTGATGCGTGCCGCCAGTGAGAAGCTACACATCTGACTCTGACTGTCGTCCCTTGGGCCTTTGTTTTATGATGGGGACCAAGTTTGGTCAGGGGTGTGAAGATTCCTTTCTTGTGCGACTGCAACTAGGTCTGATCAGGCTCGTTCTCAATTACAATGGAGATCTCTGATCATCCTCTTACAAGGTTTTTGATGTAAGTAAATATCTCCATTCTTTCATGTCATCCCGATTCCTCCTTGGCGTATGTGTTTCTGGTAACCCAAATATCTTGTTGTTTCTGATCTGCATTCTGAAATTAGTTACGAAATATACAAACAATCGCAAGGTTCCTGCAGCTTTAGATCTATATTATTAGGCAACTTCTAGCACTAGATACATTTGCACAGATATTTAGCACCACTCTGTTGCGGTTCTCTCAAGATGACAAAAATTGTATTTTAACATTGTCCCTTTTATATAGAATACCCGTACTAATGAGTAGTTGTTCCATTTATAGGTTGTACTTTATGGCTGAACTTCTGTTAAGCTGATGTTGTAATACTCCATCTGCAGCCTGACGTTCATATCTGATCACAGCAGCTCAGAAGCCTTTCTGCATTCATCCACTGTGGTCTCTCATTCCTTAGAAATAGAGAAGAGGTGTATGTATTTCTTAAAAGAATGATCTTAATTTCAAACAACTAAAACGGGTGACATCTTTTTCAAACATAGAATCACTAATGTGTCTATTCAATACATCTAATTGTTTATTAATTAATGTATGGGTCATGTGTGTTTATTGTCGTGGACTCGGCATATTGTGCCCATGGGATCCTTGTTGGCGTTATGGTTATAGCAAGGCAAATCGTAAGTTGCTCCATTCCTTCTCATTGATAAGATGATAAAGTATTTTTATAAAATTTTGATAACTCGCCCACGGGAAACGTAATGTAGTTTCTCAGTTCTTGCTCAACATGTTTATTCTTGTATTCTATAATGCTATGTCGTATGAGACTTTTCTCATCATTAGTTGTTCGTTTTGGTAGATGTCACAACAAAGAATCAACAATGTTAATAATAGCTAATAGTTTAAATGGGTCAATACCACATTGATCATAATAATAGGCCAGCCCTGCAACTCATTATTAGAGTTCTCATAAAAAGTTTGTATCATATTTTTCCTTATGTAAACATTCTGAGTAAACATCCTTGCTTCGTGTTATGCATTTTCTCAAGAAGCACATCTTCTCTTCCATTTTAGGATGTTACCCTCCCTGAACAAAGAAAGGGGTTATGCTTTCTAGGTAATGGAGATGTGGAAAATATACCAAACTGTTCAAACTAAGAAGACTAAGCTAAGGTGTGTACCGTTTCACCATTTTCTTAACTAGCCCCAAAATAGAGCCAAGAACCTAAAAATATTTATAGACTGGGTCCATGATTTGTATCCATAACCCTTTAAACCGGTATGTCTTGTAAATAAGATATTATGCATATATTTTTGGGGGGAAATATAATTGAACTATGATGTGCAACAAAGTATATGACATACTCTACATTTATTAATAGGAAGAGCTTGAGATTAGTTTATCATATGTACAACATCGCACGTAAATATGTATACCATCTATGCACCCACGTCATTCCTACTTAACCTCGATTATATTCATTATGGGTTTGGATCTAACCAATTTAACGTGTATCTGGTTCGTCCTTGTAAAGATATATTTCCTTCATGGGGAAATAAAAAGCACGATCCCATAAAACATAAAATATAGTTTTATATGATTTAAAAGAACAATGAGTTCACTATTACTACATTGGTTTATTTTCACTACCCATATTAATAGCTGAGGATTCAAATATTCAGCAGTTATCCAAAAAGGACTAGCGGCGCAACTTGTTGCCCGCCTATCCTCTTCTTCAATGTAAATCCTTTCTGAGTCATTTCCTAATGAAGATTCATCAAAACTAATATGTTATAATATTAGACTAATTTAAGTGTAGTTATGCATCCTTGTTCTCAATTCATTTTCATGGGTAGTTTACCTATCTGACAACTGAAATAACTTTTTTCATAAGCATTTATTGATGCTATAAACTTTTAATTGCAATAAATGATCTTGCTATATCATTTTTTATTTCTAAGTAATCATAATCCTATAACCGACGTGCATGTTGTATAATTGACAAGATCATTCTTGCTAAACATTTTTATCATTATTCTGTTATAGATAGGAATTGGAAGAGTACTTTTTGCTGCACAAAATTGTCATGTTGTCTTATTGTTCAGACCAAAAAAGCCACCACTCTTGGGAGAATTGGTGGGTATAAGCTAAAATTCGACATGGTGTTTTTTTTTGACATGAGAAAATACTAGAGTCCAACGACTCATCCATTTCCACTTTCTTCTCTTAGAGCAGTGAAGGAAGAGTACAATCTAAGTTGACTGAACTACATGTTGAACTTTCTTCTTAAAGAAACAAGGTTAGCCTTCCAGATGCTTGTATACACATTAATTTCAGGTTAGATTTTATGTGCTTGTAGTCATTGTAAGTACGGTGTTCAGATTTCACACTTTGAATTTGGATTCCCATCCTCCATGTAAGTATTGGTGCATGATTATAGCTGCACATCATCTACATGTTATGCTTATAGTCAATTTACAGACTTCATGGATGATTACATGTTGTCACACTATCTAGAAGGGACCAACATTATCTATGGGTATGATGATCAAGATCATGTCATGTCTTATCCATTGGTGTAGTAGAACTAGCCCATGTCACTATTTCTAAATGTCTAGGAGATTTTTTCTTCTTTATTATTTTTTCACAAAGTTTGAGAATTTGGAGTTATTTTTTTCCTTGACATGATTTTGTGGTTTGTTTTCAGGTGTTTTATGGGCAACGTGGAAAGCATCCTGCTGAATTTGTCAGCAGAAATTGCCAAGTCATATTGCATAAGGTGAGGGATTCATGTTAGACATCATGGAGGTTGTTTCTTTTACATTTTCAAAGACTGAATCTTTTTTTGCAAAGGCTTTCTCCCTTCGACTCTGGATTATGGTACTACCGCACTTGCTATCATTGTTCTTGGAGGTTAGTATAGATATCAATGTTATTGTATACATTTTCATGCATTAACTTGAGTGATAAATGAAAAGCCAACATGCTTCTTTGAGGTTGTTGGGCGTGGCCAATGCATGTGAGTGCATGCAAGTCCTATTTAGTAAAGGTAAGGAAGTGCAGTTGTCTAGGGACTATACACCAGACAACCTAAAGGGGAAAACCCAAACCAATCTCCCAATATGTTTTTTTTCTAATAATAGTGTAAGACTCTTGCTGTGAATAACATATGTTAGAACTTCTACTGTCAGTAAGATTCTATTTTAATTAGCATATGCAATATTTTAATTAGTATGGGACACTCAAAATGCAATAAATATTTTGAGAAAAAAGTCTAGTTTGCAAGGGTTTAAAAATGTAATTGATGACCAGTTGAAACAGGACTATCAGACACAGAGGTAACAAAAATATCTGAATTATTCATGTGTAAATGCACTTCAACATCATTTCCTCTTCCTTTCTGCATACTAATTCTCATTTTGTTGACTTCTATTCATTAAAATAAGCTAGACCTTATCTACTGTGCCATTTTCTACAAGGTTGCGTTGACCAACTCATATATTCCGTCCACAATCATTTCACACAAGAACCTTATCATGTTCTCATCCAAAAATACATAATGGTAAATGTTTCCAAACTTTTTTTATTCTTCTTTTAAACATACGGAAAAGAAATTATGGACTGGCATATTAATCTAAACCACCAAACTATATGTAAAAGTCAACCTCTTTTACATTATAGGTATTTATATTCTTGCTTCCTTTGTCATCTTGCACTCAAACACACTTATGACATGACTGAATCTATGTTTATTGAAATGAATGATTTGAATGGAAATTAGCCTGAGTCCCTCTTTCAAAATATATGTAGATATTGATTTAGATAATAAACTCACACATATATAAAGGGTTCATTACCTAGATGGGTAAGGTTGGTATCTTCTATATAGTTGTGAATCAATATATTAGTTGTGAATCAATATTTTCATGATTGAACTATTAGGAAAATACTTTTTGTTTCTTTCTATATTTTACTAAGGATGACATGAAGTGCTTAATTCATAATGTCTTTCTCCATTGTCTTGTGAAGCAGGACTTCCTGATTGATCAATAGCTAATCAAAATAGCCTCTTCTGCTCATTGATATGCTTCTTTGGTGATCTCATGAATGTGATTATCCTAAATTGATTGTTGTGTTGTAGTTTTTTGCTTTTGTTTGTCCCTATATATTTGTTTATGAACTTTAGCTTGTTCTTTGATTTGTTGTATGTAATTGATACCTTATTGCAGGCATCTCTAGTTAGTGGAACACATGGTGATTTATAGAGAGTCATTCATGGTGATATCCATAGAGTCATTCACTCTGGGATCTTCTTAAGGAATGTTGAGCAAATGAGGTAAAACATAAGAGTCAATATACATGATGTTTCATGGGTATATTACACAACAAACATTGTATCTGGACTAACGATACAAAAGACCTCAAGAATATTTTAATATCTAAAGGGTTTCTTTTTTTATTCTTCTATATTAGTATATGTTTATGTACTTTTGTATCTTTAGAAATATCTTGACAATAAACTCTAGAGTATGCATTTATATAGTGTATAATTGAATAAATACATACAAACAAAGTGTTTGATTGTTAAATTGAAACTATTGTTGTCTTTTTCAGAGTCATTAGCTCAAAATCCCATGTGAGACATATATGCTTCAAGGTTTATATTGATTCTTGATGAATTTTAGAGGCATATCGAGCAACTCTTGTTGAAAGGGAGGCAGTCAAAAGAGGACATGAACACAAGATACATGATCATGAGGTGTATATAGGTCGAAGATATATCACTAGAAGCTTTTGATCTCGTGATTATGAGTATAAGACAAGAGATGAGGAGTAACAACACCGACTATGTGATGGTTTTGATGTCAAGCTTGAAAATGTATTGCAATCAACAACACAACACTGGGTCAGCTTCGAAAATGATGCAAACTTATGTTCTCATGGGTCATCGTATACATGTATACATTTTTACCATGTGTATTGTAATACAGGGGCAAAGTTACTATCCTCCTCATGTGTACTCATTGTTATAATATAAATAAAAGTATACTTGTTGACATCAGAAGCACAATTTGATCTAGATCAATATGGATTTTTTCTTCTTTGAAAATTTCTTTTGTAATGGTAAATTATTGATTGGATACATAATCCAACTACATATGTATATGTAGTACATGACGTATTTTACTACATGTTTACTACATATGCAATTGTAGTAAATGCAATTTATTGCTACACATGAACTACATATACAATTGTAACTAATGTTATTTCCCCTGCATTTCAAAGCTACATATACAATTGTAGTCATACATTTAGCTACAACTACAACTACATATGTATGTGTAAAGATGACTTTTAGCTATATGTAAGGTTACATATGAATTTGTAGCTAAATGATTATCTAACTACATATTTGAAAAAGTGTAGCAAAAACAATTAGCTACACGGGTATCAGCTTCATATATTATATGTAAGGATAAATGTAGCTATAGCTTTTAGCTATAAAATTTGAGGTTCTTACTACATTTAATTTTTGTAGTTAAAGACCATTTTTTTGGTAGTGAAACCCAAATGGGACCAATAAAGGTAATACATATGCTTTGTGCTTCATATTGATATGTAATCCTTTGGACAACAATGTGAGTAAAATGTGACACAAGTAATATAATATTAAATATGATGCAATTTTATAATGGAGATAATGCTAGTGAGCCTATAATGTTAAGTATGTTATGTTTGATAAAAGGTTATAGGTTTTGTGGAAACCTTAGTAAGACTTGGCTTGTATGTAGAGCTTTTGAAGTACCCACATAGACGCTTAATGTTGGGATGTTACACACTCACCCTCTCTTCCCTCTTGTTGTGATTTCGGGGATGAAATCCTCTTTAAGGGGTGGAGTGTTGTAACATACTGAAATCCAGGGTCTTTCCTGCAATTTATCCACTTTTGAGCTTTTCTTTGCCTTCTAGTCCATTTGGACCTTTTTCATAAATTTCCCATCCTTTTGAATCATTTTTGGAATCTATGTGCAATTTGAGCATTAATGATGGTGAAATTCCATTTTCCCCCATTTATGATAATGAAGGGGTGTTTGCACAACTACCACAATTAATATGATTAGTAAGGGCAATGATGCTAATGTCCACCAAAAACGAAATAATAGTTGCACAAATAAGAATTGACCAATGGATAATGTTAAAGTACAAGTTTAATGATTAATGGATGAGAAATGAATAATTATGTAAGTGCAGAGTTAATATGGAGAATAATAACCCACCTCCCTCTCTCTCTCATCTTATGGGGTAATAATACTTGATAGGGTAATTATGCAAAACTCCACAAAACCACAAATTAGTTGACTAATGGATAATGTTGGAGATCAAGAATAAATATTAATGGATAAGAAGTGAATTAATTAGCAAGTGTAAATTAAAATGGTGAATAATAACCCACCTTCATACCTCACTCTTATTATGGTCTAATTAAGCTTGAAAATGCATGTAATAAGTTAATGGAGGACTCTTGGACTCCATATCTCAATTTTGGAAACCAAGGGTTGCATATAAAAGCTATATGTAATTATTTGCCCAAAAATCATATTAATATATACTTTAATAAGCAACATAATTATTAGAGGCCAAAGGTTAGGTTAAACTCAAATAAAATTGTATAGCATGAAACTAGACGTCATTAGCAACCTAGGGTTAAAATTTGAAGTCATTTGGAGTTCATTTGACATCCCAAATGTATTAATCAAGTTTTTAATAAAGTGTGACATTATAAGATTAAGATATCAATGTTACATGCACATTTAAGCCAAAGTCCAACCTTTAATAGATGTCACACGCGTCAGACCACGATGGTCCAAGATTTGACGGCTCGTATTTGGTCCAAGCCAGCATCCAATAGCCGAAAGACCGTCTTCAACCTTCAGCCGTTACGCAACAGTGACGCCTTGACTCCTCGACTCAGTTCTCCCTCTACACATCATCGTTTTGAATGATTTTACTTGCGTTGGCTTCATTTTGCTCCGACGAATCGAATGAGCCGTGGCTCATCCTCTCTCATGAAATGTAACTCGAACACCACCATGTGCCGGCCGTGACTTCTCCACTCCTCTACCTCCTCGCTTCCACACACCACCTCACCTATAAATACCACCCTTCCTACCTCCGTCAGACCCCAAGAGAGCTTTACCTCCAACTAAATTTCTCGAAACGACCACCGAAAGCCGCCGCAAATACCAAACTTATTCCAAGCTTACAGAGCAGTTTCACTGAGCTATGAGCGACTAGCACCAAAATTGAACCCGTATGTACATTCCTCTTTCAATTCCCTACGTTTCGAGTACCTATACTCTTAATTTGGTTGAGAATTGTGGATTTGCCCAACTTCGCAAGTTGGGACCTCGGCGCCATGTCACTGGCCAAAGGTAGAAGAAGGCCGAGTGATTTTTTATGGTTTTGCCCCTCCGTGCTCTTCAGTTAGCCCTTTTTTTCGCTGCCCTTTTGGTCTTTGGCCCACATGGCAATTATCTAATTTCTGATTGGTTAGTCTTGTTTAATTCATAGAAAATCACTCGTTTATCAGAAAAATGAAAATAAGTACTCGTTGGAAAGATAAAATTATCTAGAATCTGAATTTTCAGTTTGTGAGTCCTGTTTTCCATCCCAAATCTGATAATTCATTCAAACCTCAATTTAAATGTATAAAATGTTATAAAATGATAATTAAGGTGTTTTAACTCTGTTTTTGGTAAATAAATATGTTTTATCGATTATAATAATATTAGTAATCACTTGGTCCTGTTTCCAAATGATTTTTCAAAGTTTATCGTAACTATCATTTTAATCACCTTAAATGATCTAAAATGTGTAATTAATCTATTTTAACTCTAAGTTGGGAAATAAAATATGTTTTCTTAATCAGGAGAATGTGATTAATCGATTAGACTAGGTTTTGAACCTTAAATCATGGTTTTTGAAAATAAGTTCCAAATTAGGGTTTTCCTATGCTTTAAGACTTATTCATACTAATACATGTAGAATGTTTATAACTAGGGAAAATGGTTATGGAACACTGTAATTGGTGCAATGGGTTGAATATGAATCTTCTAAAAGGTATGTGATACTTGTGGGATGGATCTTAACTACATGTCGTGGCGTTGGACGATACCCTGGATAAGGTTATCGGGAGCTAGGGTTTGGAGGAAGGCTGACCATCGACCACTGATCTGTTTCTTGGTGGCCAGGAGGAACTTCGACTTCGGGGATGTGGCCATCACTGTTTCTCAGGCGGGTGACGAGGCAAAGCATCCACACCTATCGTGCTCAGGAGGCAGTTGCTGAGAGAAGGGATAACTTTGAGGCTACCTCTACGCCAATGGAATCGGTTCTGCCGGACATTGGGAACCTTTTCCAGTCTGCAACTACGGGGACGATGACTGTGGTGATACCTGAGACGGTGAGTCGCCCACAGGATGAGGCTATACAGTTCAGGGAGCATACTGGACTGACGGTGGCGATGGATGTTCAGACGGATACGTGTAACAGACCAACTTCCGTGGTTCAGGATGTGCGTCCGCCGCCTCCTCCACGGGATCAGAACCATACTTCAACGTATGTTTCACAGGGCAGATCGAAGTCCAGGGAACAACCTCGACAGACGAATGAACAACCTTGTCAGACGAATGAACAGAATCGTAAGTCGACGGATTATGGGGTCCCTCATGATGCTTGTTACAGATGCATGAGGAGGGGACACTAGCAATCCCAGTGTACGTACCAGAAAGTTTGATACAGATGTCTGAGACCGGGCCATATCACTAGAGCTTGCAGTAATATAAGAGTGACGCAGAACCATCGACCCTCTATACCTAATTTTCGATCTTCTGAGCAATTCCCTCCTCTTTCGGTGAGCGGACCGAAAAGAGGATCGAACTTGCACATCCCCAGGCGTATCTCGGTGGACCTTGGACCTGATCACGATAATCGATCAGGTAGGATGTCTAGGATGGAGAAGGCTGTTGAAGTATACTGGCCGGAGAGAATAAGATGGGAGGATCTTGGTCAGATGTTGTGTAACTCTTGGACGACGGCGACTAATATATATAGATACTTGTCTCGGAAGGCGGTGACGTTCTTTGCTTCTAAGGAGGAGGCGAGGAGAATTATTCATGAAGGTCTACCGGACTTTCGAGGGGCGTCATTGCACCTACGCAGTATGGCAGATGGTGAGGCACATTCTAAGAAGGAATATATGTGGTTCTGGGTTACTGACATGCTGTTAGTATGCTGAAGTGATGAGGCCTTTGGAGCGATCATTCAACCTTTTGGACGACTAATTCATATCTTAGATTGGCAGAGAACAGAGAATGATCTATCTGGCATTCTAGTGGAGGTGGAAGTGTTCAGTGAAGACGTACCACAGTATGTTTCTCTGAGCTATGGTGTGAGGAGGACCCTTATACAGTTGCACTTGGTGGAAAGATGTCCGATAGGTGATGTCGTGTTCGTCAGAACGGAGATAGGGAACATGCTAGATATCCCGTTGTCATCTTTTGGGCAACTGGGAATAGTTGGTCAATCTTTGGTACCGGAAGAACAGGAACAATTTCAGGAGAATCCGACAGAGGTCAGTGATGAAGTACTTCCTCCTCCCCAACGACCATCTACAACGTCGAGGGAGAGAAACCTTTCCAGGGATCACTATCATGATGACCAGCGTCAGAGCGAGAGATCATCACCTAGGAGGGTGATCGTTGACAAGGAAGGTAATCACAGCCTGCTATCGAACCGACGCCTTGAAGACTTCCTTCATTTCGATTATGTAGGAGATAGGGACTTCAAGAGAAATGGGAGAAGCCGACATAGGCTGGGCCAGAGGAGGGAGCAGTATACACGCTCGTATAGTGGGAGAGGCCGGTCTAGTAGAAGACACTCAGACGATGATAGATATTGGTTTGATGATCTCAGTGATGATGAAGACTGGAGGAACAGACACTAAGTCTGTGGCTGGTGATGACGGTTTTTGAACCTATTTCTATGGATTGCTCGTCTTTATTTTGGAACATTAGAGGGGCTGCCAACAATCTGACAAGAAGGGTGCTTGGAAGGATGTGTGGGAGGTTCAGACATGGCATTGTGTGCCTATTTGAACCGTTCCTCCACACTGAACGTGCGGAGGAGCTTCTTGATGTAGTCAGACTTGATTGGGTGGAGGATAACTGTATAGAAGAAGGAAAAGTGTGGTTCTATGTGGATATACAACTGAAGCCGGTTGTGTATAAGAGGAGTCGACAACATATCACTATTAGAATAGAAGAGACTGATGGCTCGTTTTCTTTTATCTCAGCAATTTATGCATGTTGTGATAGTGCAAACAGGAAAGAGCTCTGGGAGGAAATTATCGAAATGGCAGCTGACATCGTTGATGGGAGATGGATGGTAGCTGGTGATTTCAATGTTGTTAGATTTCTACATGAGAAACGAGGTGGGATGGCCCCTTCTTATCAAGAGATGTTTGATTTTAATTCTATGATCGAAGATGCCCTCCTTAAAGAGATACCTTTTGAAGGTAGAAGATTCACCTGGGTCAACAAAAAGATTCTTACTCCGACAGTGTGGGAGAGACTTGATAGAATCCTGATTAATGGGAAATGGGGAGCAGATAGACCCACATCTAGATCGATCCACCTTACTATATCTAGAGTCTGATCATTGTCTAGTGATCAACATCCCGGGGTGTAATGTCCAAGAGAGGAGAAAAAAGCATTTCTCCTTTAGATCTGCTTGGCTTGATGTGAAGGGGTGCCTCGAGACAGTTGAGCGAGCGTGGATGGAATCAGTTGAGGGCCACCCTTCCCATATTTTCTTCCACAAGATTAAGAATGTCAGAAGAGCATTCCGCATTTGGTGTAGAGATACGGTGGGAGACACTAGCCAAAAGATTAAAGATCTTGAAGATGTGGTGGCTGTCACACAGGTTGCATTCGATGAAAATCCAATTGCGACTAATGAAGCCAGTCTTCGGGAGGCAGAGAAGGAACTTGAACAGCTGTTGATGATGGAGGAAGTGGTTTGGAAAGAGAAGGAAAGGATTGCCTGGCTTGAAGATGGTGAACACAATACGTCCTTTTATCACGCAGTGGTAAAGAACCGAAGAAGACACAGGAAGATACATTCTTTGATAACTCCAGACGGATCCTTGATCTCGAAACCAGCTGTGATGGTTGAGAAGGCAGCGAGTCACTACAATCATCTGTTTAACAAACAGATTGACATAGACTACGTTGAGTTGGAGGACTTTATGAAGTGCATCCCTGACATTGTCACGGTGGACGACAGCTGCTCCCTCACGGCTCCCCCAGAAGAAGAAGAGATTCTATCAACCATGAAGGATATGGATTCGTGTTCAGCACCGGGTCCAGATGGGTTCACGCTCCCTTTCTTTACTGCTGCATGGAGTATTATTAGAGAAGATGGCTTGTTCATTCTTCAGAGGTCAGAAATGTCATAGAAGCCTGTTATGTACCAGAGTGCTTTTGATTCCGAAGTCTGATTCCCCGACTCGTCTTAAGAATGATTTCAGGCCAATTTCGATTGAAAACATTGCTCTTCGTATCCTTGCTAGAACTGTGAGTAACCGGATGGGACCGTTAATGAAGAAGATCATTTCAAAGCATCAAGGGGCTTTTCTGAAGGGAACTGACATTACACATCATATCCGGCTTGCTAGAGAACTCATGCATGATATTAACCAAGGAAATGAATCTCCAAATGTTGTGGTGAAGTATGATATGTCAAGGGCATACGATAGGGTGGACTGGGGTGTTCTTGGTGGATTCCTTGCTGCTTTTGGCTTCCTAAATGATGCAATTAACTTATGCTTGAGTTTCTTTAAGGACTCATGGGCCACAATTACCATTGGGGACGAGACAGCGGGTTTTTTCCCTATAAAGAGGGGGTTAAAACAAGGTAATTCATTATCACCGTTCCTTTTCATCATTTTTGAAGAATTGTTGTGCAGAAAGATGGAACAGCTGACTCAGGAGCAACACATTCATAGATTCTTGACTAGAGGTCAGGCTATGGCTCCTACCATGCTCTTATATGCGGATGATGTGGTGCTTTTCTTCAACACGAACACTGAATCTATTGCAGCCGTGAGTGATGTGTTCGACTCATATGAGCGGGCTACTGGTCAGAAGATTAACAGATCTAAATCAATGTGCGTCGTTGGGGGATCAGATCAATCAGTGGCTGATGACATTGCGATGTTGCTTGGTGTAGGTGGTGCGTCACACTCGTTCGAATATCTTGGTGTTCCTCTCACCAAGGGTAGAACCAGACTGCGTGACTATGCTTTCCTGGTCAATAAGGTGAATAAGAAGGTGGCATCGTGGAAGACAGGATTTTTATCCTTTGCAGGTAGGAGACTCCTGATTGCACATGTTCTGTCTACCATTTCAGTGTATACAACAACGGCGGTGGGTGTTCCGATTGGTATCTTCAATAGAATCGAGAACATGCTTTCGAGATTCTTGTGGGCTGATCGTGAGGATCATCAGAGGAAGGCATGGATTGGATGGTAGATCATAGTGTCCCCGTTGAATGAAGGGGGTCTGGGTATCACATCGTTGAAGCTGGTAAATGATTCATTCGTCGCCAAAGCTTGCTGGGAGGTGATCCAATGAAATTCTTTATGGGCATGCTACTGCAGAGACAAATATGCTAACCAGGTTCATGGAAGATCGGGGAACTACCCCAGTTTCCTCAGAATCAGCAGTACGCCATCACCATTCTGGAAGAGGGTTTGGGACATGTTTCCCAAGGTGTTCCCCTATTGTAGATGGTTGATAGGTAGGGGGATATATCCTTCTGGGACGCACGATGGTGCGATGAGAGACTTAGGGATCATGCCATCTTTTCTAGTGACAGAAGATACCCTTTCAGGGTCAGAGACCTGTGGTTGGATGATGGTGGATGGGATTGGGAAACCATCGATCAGTTAGTTGGGGAGTCAGGGGCTGATCTGATTATGAAATCTGGTTCATGGATTTCGGAGGAGCAGGATGAGGTGGTATGGAGTAGGGACCTGAATGGATGTTTCATGATGAAATCGGCGAAAAAGATTCTGTCGACTCCTGATCCTCAAGGTCCGGTGGACCTAGGAAAGCTATGGAAGCTCGATGTGCCTAAGGCGTTCTCGGTCATTTGGAAGATAGCGAGGAAGGCTTTACCGACTGACGAGTTAATCAGGGACAGATGTGGCATACCGTTGGTGTCGAGATGTGACTGCTGTGAGACTCATGAAGAAGAGGAGATGAACCATTTATTCTTCCTCAGGCAGACATCGTCTTTCTTTTGGAAGAAGTTCTCGGACATTACGGGTAAGGAGGCTCCTGTAGACATCACTTCCCTTATTGATACGTGCAATATGGGGTTAGCATCTAGCTTACTGGAGTGGATAGTGGGGAGGATCACAATTAATATTTCGATAAGCATATGGAGGATGAGATGTACGACACGGTTTGATGGCAGTAGGCGGAATGGTGAGGCTGAATGGAACCGTATCATTGAAGGGGTGAACAAGAAGATGAGCAAAAGATCGTTTCGGCTGATTAGAGGATCTGATATATATGTTAAGATGATATCGACAGGTTTTCAAGAACCAAAGACGATGATGAGAGAGATCAAACTTTTAAAGTGGTCGAGACCAGACTTGTACAATCTCAAGATGAATCTTATAGTGGGGAGAAGTGTGTGTGAAGACAGTAGAAAGAGGCATTGGGGGGCTGGACTGATACAAAACCATAACGCTGATGTTTGTATGATGTTTTTTGCATGGCTTACCCATTCAGATTTCACGATGGCATATTTACAAACTTGTGTAGTTGGGTTGAAGGTGGCCAGAGACCAAATGATGCGGATTTCGTGTATGGAGATGGATGATAAGGAAGTCTATAACATCCTTTGGAATAATAAGGTGGAACCTTGGAGAACTAGAATGATGGTTAAGGAGTTGAGAGATGAGATGAGGAGGCTATGTGTTTTGGGGTCCTTAGTTCACAAGATGGTGAACTCAATTCCAAGAGAAATCGGTAGATGGGGGAAACAGTCATCTGACCATATAGTTATCACTGATTCCAATAGGATACTGAGAAGGATTCATGGGATGGCATGTCTGGAAAAGAGAGGTGTATCTTACGTGTTCTTGCATAAGGAGGTGGAGGGTTGATCCTTGTTTGTAGGCTTTTGTGTGAGGTGTTTTGATACCTGCGGGTTATAAGCAGGAGTTGTATTTTGTTGATGATTTTCACCTACAAGAGAGGGGTGGGATGAATAGAGAACCCTCTGGCTTAATTTTAAAAAAAGGTATGTGGTACTTATTTGTGTATGTGGATCCTATTTCGGTATGTGATTCCTATTATATATGTGGAATGTATAATTGTGAAATCTATGTGCAAACAATCCTAATCCTTCAGTTGGGTCTTGTCCAACCCTACCTTCATTATGTGCTAGCCTTGTTATCCTTCTAAATGCCTTTATTGACTCTTTACTTATTTAATGCATCCATTTCCATTGTGTCTCATCTAGTTGAATTATGTGAATCTTGCTACCACTTATGTTGGCTCATTTACTTGGAAATATTATTCATGGATGTTGCCTATGTTGGCCCCTTTATTGAATTACTTGAAATGCCAATGTTGGCTTGTTTAATTGGAATGTTTGATGGAAATTATTCCCATTTGCTATGATACAACTCTATTTATATTTCTCAATGATACCAAGTGACTTATTTATGCATTATGTATTTATTGGCCAAATGACAATGTAGTGTACATGAGTACAAACCACCCATAGGGCACTGGGGTTTTAGTCCCCCTACCGTAGGCACTGGGGTTTTAGTCCCCCTGCCACTTTATACATGGCACTGAGGTTTAAATCCTCCTACCAGGCACTGGGGTTTTAGCCCCCCTGCCATTTTATATGGTGAGGTCTGGTAGGTGCCTCACCCTACATTGATATGAGTTTGTGTCATAATATATTTATGCAATGTGATTATTGTTGATGTTGAACTATGGTAGTCTTCCAATTCTTATTTGTTCATTTGCCTCTTACTCTTGAAATCACTTAGTATAGTGGATCATTTATTATTCAATGTTTTAGCTTTATAATTGTCCTTTGCCTTTATTGACACATACATTTTTATCTATCCCTTGTTGGGTGATCCCAACCACCCAGATTAGGGTCAGAGTGCGCATGGAAGCTTGGTGAACCTGCCTAAGGCTAAGGAGATCTTGCACATCTAGATAGCTTGGACTAGTTGCATAAACTTTTGTTATGTTGTTTGTGGAGACAAGTTGTATTAGTTTAAGTCTTCCTCTACCTTGATCCTTTGCTTGTATAAAGTTGTACTCCCATTTGGGAAATTTTTATAATGTACTCTTTATACATTTTGAATAAAGTCAAGTTTTATTTCTTCCGCTGCCACACTTTTGATGTATTTGTTTATCATGTTTAATAGTTAGACTATGTCTTTACAACATGGTATCAGAGCATCAAGGTAGTCAAATTCTTGACTAATTCAAATTGTCTCCTAGATAGAACCCTTACCATATGTAGTTTCCTTTAGTAAGTTTTTCACCTTAGAGTTGACCTATGATGAAAGTTTGATTTAGGATCATAATAATTTCATATTAGAAATAAAATTTGTCAACTTTTTGGTGAATTGTCTATTGAGAAGCTACTAGAGCAAGAAGTTGAAAGTGATGGTGTCTAGAAATGGTCAGAGCTTGGGGGCTGGCAATATTTTCCTCTACGCCACAAGCTTGGTTTACGGGGACTCCCATGCTCATATGACCTGGCCTGGCCTGACCTGATACAGACAACTCAAAATAGTCTATCTTTGGGCATGTTGCCTAATTGTTGAATACCTTAGGAAAACCATAAGTGATGATTTGATCTCTTACACAAAAATCATCCTTAATTACCTTATACTCCTAAGTTTAGGGTTTAGTGTACCCTATGTTACACCCTGAAGCTTGGTTAGTAAATCCTTTTAGTGTTGAATTTTATGTATCATTTTACCCTTAGCTTAGTTTGACTTAGTTGACCCTTTTAAGGGGTGGAGTGAGGGTAATGGTGTTAGTACCCTATTTGGTTTTGCAAATATGATTTGGAGGACTAAATCCCTTTTTAGGGGGATGGAATCCCAATTAAAAGCAAAATCAAATACCTTTAGAGTTAGAAACCCTATCTATGTGGACTTATGTACATAATAACTTACGTGAACAAGAATTTACCAAGCACATTATACTTGTAATTCAACTTGCTTGTTTATACACATGTGAATATGTAGTAAGTCATATAGAGATAGTTCATATTGTTGAACCTTCACATATTATTGATGCACATAATAATGAGTTACTCATTACTAATTGTGAATATACATAACGTTGACTATGCCACCCTAATGGTAAAATGTGTATGGATAATGCACCCTAAGGATGCTTTAACATGTGATAATCATGCTGACCTAAATCCTAATATGTAATCATCTAGCTTTGACAACATATACATATATATATATATATATATATATATATATATATATCCTTAATGCCTTTCATGATACATTAGTGACATTAGGTGTCATAATCACATAATATACCTCGATACATATAAATGGATTGCAGTCACAAAGTTATCAAAATATGTAAGGTATATCACCTTGTTCTCTAATGAACACCTCATCATAACTTGATATATGAATTAATTCATTAATATTTAATGTGTTACATCCTGTTTATTAAAATGCATATAATGACTCAAACATGATAATGAATAATTGGATTCACATAAATATTCATAAATGCCTAATGTGAATTAAAATATGTATAATTTATAATATGAAGTGTAATGGATGAAAATGATTAATGATGCCATTAATATGAGTATGAAAGATGATATGACTATGTGCAATATGAACATTATTTGGAATTATTATAGGCTTAATAACTTGTTGGATAATATTAACTTTTTCTACAAAATAATTTGTGATAATTCTACATGATAGCTTTAAGAGGATAATGGAAAATCAATTCATGTTATTAAGGTTTTTGACCTAATACATTAATTAATGTTGAAATGGCTTAGTAAACCCTAATTGTGCTTAAAACCCAAATGGGACCAATAAAGATAATACATATGCTTTGTGCTTCATATTGATATGTAATCCTTTGGACAACAATGTGAGTAAAATGTGACACAAGTAATATAATATTAAATATGATGCAATTTTATAATGGAGATAATGCTAGTGAGCCTGTAATGTTAAGTATGTTATGTTTGATAAAAGGTTATAGGTTTTGTGGAAACCTTAGTGAGACTTGGCTGGTATGTAGACCTTTTGAGGTACCCACGTAGACGCTTAATGTTGGGATGTTACACATTCACCCTCTCTTCCCTCTTGTTGTGATTTTGGGGATGAAATCCTCTTTAAGGGGTGGAGTGTTGCAACATACTAAAATCCAAGGTATTTCCTGCAATTTATCCACTATTGAGCTTTTCTTTGCCTTCTAATCCATTTGGACCTTTTTCATAAATTTCCCATCCTTTTGAATCATTTTTGGAATCTATGTGCAATTTGAGCATTAATGATGGTGAAATTCCATTTTCCCCCATTTATGATAATGAAGGGGTGTTTGCACAACTACCACAATTAATATGATTAGTAAGGGCAATGATGCTAATGTCCACCAAAAACGAAATAATAGTTGCACAAATAAGAATTGACCAATGGATAATGTTAAAGTACAAGTTTAATGATTAATGGATGAGAAATGAATAATTATGTAAGTGCAGAGTTAATATGGAGAATAATAACCCACCTCCCTCTCTCTCTCATCTTATGGGGTAATAATACTTGATAGGGTAATTATGCAAAACTCCACTAAACCACAAATTAGTTGACTAATGGATAATGTTGGAGATCAAGAATAAATATTAATGGATAAGAAGTGAATTAATTAGCAAGTGTAAATTAAAATGGTGAATAATAACCCACCTTCATACCTCACTCTTATTATGGTCTAATTAAGCTTGAAAATGCATGTAATAAGTTAATGGAGGACTCTTGGACTCCATATCTCGGTTTTGGAAACCAAGGGTTGCATATAAAAGCTATATGTAATTATTTGCCCAAAAATCATATTAATATATACTTTAATAAGCAACATAATTATTAGAGGCCAAAGGTTAGGTTAAACTCAAATAAAATTGTATATCATGAAACTAGATGTCATTAGCAACCTAGGGTTAAAATTTGAAGTCATTTGGATTCGTTTGACCTCCCAAATGTATTAATCAAGTTTTTAATAAAGTGTGACATTATAACATTAAGATATCAATGTTACATGCACATTTAAGCCAAAGTTTAGCCTTTAATAGATGTCACGCGCATCAGACCATGATGGTCTAAGATCTGACAGCTCGTATTTGGTCCAAGCTAGCATCCAATAGCTGAAAGACCATCTTCAACCTCCGACCGTTATGCAACAGTGACGCCTTGACTCCTCGACTCGGTTCTCCCTCTACACATCATCGTTTTGAATGATTTTACTTGTGTTGGCTTCATTTTGCTCCAACGAATCGAATGAACCGTGGCTCATCCTCTCTTGTGAACTGTAACTTGAACACCACCATGTGCTGGCTGTGACTTCTCCACTCCTCTACCTCCTCGCTTCCACACACCACCTCACCTATAAATACCACCCTTCCTACCTCCGTCAGACCCCAAGAGAGCTTTACCTCCAACTAATTTGCCTGAAGCGACCATCGAAAGATGCCACAAACACCAAACTAATTCCGAGCTTGTGGAGATGTTTCATGAATCTACAAGTGACTAGCAGCAAAATTGAACATGTTTGTACGTTCCTATTTCAATTCCCTACGTTTCGAGTACCTATACGCTTAATTTGGTTGAGAATTGTGGATTTTCCCAACTTCGCAAGTTGGGACCTCGACGCCATGTCGCTGTCCGAAGGTAGAAGAAGGTTGAGTGGTTTTTTATGATTTTGCCCCTCCGTTCTCTTCAGTCCGCCCTTTTTTTCATTGCCCTTTTGGTCTTTGACCCACATGGCAATTATCTAATTTCTGATTGGTTAATCTTGTTTAATTCATAGAAAATCACTCGTTTATCCAAAAAATGCAAATAAATACTCGTTGGAAAGATAAAATTATGTAGAATTTGAATTTCCAGTTTGTAAGTCCTGTTTTCCATCCCAAATCGGATAATTAATTCAAACCTCAACTTAAATGTATAAAATGACAATTAAGGTGTTTTAACTCTATTTTTGGTAAATAAATATGTTTTATCAATTAGAATAATATTAGGAATCACTTGGTCCTATTTCCAAATGCTTTTTCGAAGTTTATCTTAACTATCATTTTAATCACCTTAAATGATCTAAAATGTGTAATTAATCTATTTTAACTCCAAATTGGGAAATAAAATATATTTTCTTAATCAGGAGAATGTGATTAATCGATTAGACTAGGTTTTGAACCTTAAATCGTGGTTTTTGAAAATAAGTTCCAAATTAGGGTTTTCCTATGCTTTAAGCCTTATAAATACTAATACACGTGTAATGTTTATAACTAGGGAAAATGGTTATGGAACACTCTAATTGGTGAAATGGGTTGAATATGAATCTTCTAAAAGGTATGTGATACTTATTTGTGTATGTGGATCCTATTTTGATATGTGAATCCTATGTATGTGATTCCTATTATATATGTGGAATGTATGATTGTGAAATCTATGTGCAAACAATCCTAATCCTTCAGTTGGGTCTTGTCCTACCCTACCTTCATTATGTGCTAACCTTGTTATCCTTCTAAATGCCTTTATTGGCTCTTTACTTATTTAATGCATCCATTGCCATTGTGTCTCATCTAGTTGAATTATGTGAATCTTGATACCACTTATGTTGGCTCATTTACTTGGAAATATTGTACATTGATGTTGCCTATGTTGGCCCCTTTATTGAATTACTTGAAATGCCAATGTTGGCTTGCTTAATTGGAATGTTTGTTGGAAATTATTCCCATTTTCTATGATACAACTCTATTTATATTTCTCAATGATGTCAAGTGACTTATTTATGCATGATGTATTTATTGGCCAAATGACAATGTAGTGTACATAATTACAAACCACCCATAGGGCACTGGGGTTTAAGTTCCCCTACCATAGGCACTAGGGTTTTAGTCCCCCTGCCTCTTTATGTAGGGCACTGAGATTTTAGTCCTCCTTCCAGGCACTGGGGTTTTAGTCCCCCTAACATTTTATATGGTGAGGTCCGGTAGGTGCCTCACCCTACATTGAGATTAGTTTGTGGCATAATATATTCATGCAATGTGATTATTATTGATGTTGAACTATGGCAGTCTTCCAATTCTTATTCATTCATTTGCCTCTTACTCTTGAAATCACTTAGTATAGTGGATCATTTATTATTCAATGTTTTAGCTTTATAATTGTCCTTTGCCTTTATTGACACATACATTTTTATCTATCTCTTGCTGGGTGATCCCAACCACCCAGATTAGGGTCAGAGTGCACATGGAAGCTTGGTGAACCTGCCTAAGGCTAAGGAGATCTTGCACATCTAGATAGCTTGGACTAGTTGCATAAACTTTTGTTATATTGTTTGTGGAGACAATTTGTATTAGTTTAAGTCTTCCTCTACCTAGATCCTATGCTTGTATAAAGTTGTACTCCCATTTGGGAAATTTTTATAATGTACTCTTTATACATTTTGAATAAAGTCAAGTTTTATTTCTTCCGCTGCCACATACCTGATCCAGAGCAACTTGATGTCCAAGCAATAATGATAAAGAACAATCAAACAAGCAATCAACAACATCCTGAAATTAATGCATAACATCCAAGTGTTATAGTTTATCCAAAACATTCTCAAGATAGACTTGGATTGCACCTTAGGCTTTCTAGGCCACTTTAAGGTTTTATTAGGGTTTTAGCCTCCATAATACTTTTATCTCGTTTAACACTCTCTTAGTTCACAAACCTCAATTTCAACATCATAAGCCTACTTAAAAGTCAATTAAGTCTATTATTTCCCTTTTACACAAAAATTACCATCTTTATCCTTTTATGTTATTTCAAGATCATTAGACTCAATTATCACCTTTAGTTTCTTTCGAATTGACAACTCATATTTCATATAGTCTAATTCATATATGAACTCTATTTATCCTTAATTCCACATTAATCCACTAGAAAACCCTAATTACTAAATTATGGGTATTTATCCACAATTAGGAACTTTTATACTCAAAATAGGTTAGAACCATCATATCTCAACTTTATACATGAATTTGAACAATTAAAGCCATTAAGAATCATAATTACTAACATTAGGGTTTCAAGGCCCATTACAGCTCATTTATGTACGTGGAACCCTAAATTAATCAAATTACACATAAAGTTCATCCTTTTAGATTTAATGCGTCTTTTTATAATCAACATGTTCATATCAACTTTAATCATCCATATAACCCCTCTCAATACATCAATCATCTTAAATTAGGGTTTCTTAATCATTAATGCATTAAAGTTGATAACTTCCACTACTTTTCGAATTGAAAGAGGAATTTGCTTATAACTCTATTTTTAATGGATTCCTCACATTTTTTTGAGCAAAACACATACATTATATGTACCATTCCCATCTACCGATATTTAGATATGATTTTTACAAAAAATTGCTTACTTGGACCAATGGCAGGCTACCACGTCATCCCACTCATGCAATGTAGCCACGGCTGATTCAAACATAACCAAATGACCTTATTGCCCGTACTTAAGTTCTTTATCCTTCACAGAGCGGAGGGGTAAAACCGTCCAAAGCGTCCATTTGTCTTCAACCTCACGCAGCCCTAACGCTGCCGCCCTAGTTGCCCTTGGGCCGACTCTTCCTCCCTGTTTTGGACCCGACGACCACCCCATCTACTTCCCCTATGTTCGGCGTGCCTCCGCGCACCTCTGGGTGCCCTCAACCCATGACCAAGTCGGCTGGTCCAAGCTGGCCGGGCCTACAACCCGCGGTCGGCTTGGCAGCCGCGCTATCGGTGCTGTGTGTGGCCTACAGTGTGAGGACGACGACCGGACTCCCCTCTGGCAATGCAGACGTTGCGCTTCAAATGTGATGACCTCTTGGCCCCTAGCTACCCTAGGAAAGGTACCATCCACATGGCTAAGGTTTGAATGAAGAAGAAGAAGGAGAAGATTGAAGGAACCATGGAATCCTCTTGAATTCGGCCAAGGGTTCTACCCCTTATATAGGGGAGGGTAGCAAAGCCATAGGATGCCCATCCACAAGATCCAAGCCCCTTTCCCAATAGGAAACCAAGTTCCTTCATTAATAAGCAATGTTATCTCTCTTCATTATATATATTATTTAGATATTTAGGAATTCAAAAATCATCTCTCTTATCATCTTTATGCTTGACTTTTAATCCATTGGCCACAAAATTATACTTTCTTATAGTAGAAAATACCTCTGTTTAATAATACCACAAAATTCATTAATTATGTATCACATTATCATCTTATTTTGTATTATTTGAATTTTCTCTTTCTTCTTCTCCATTGGGACTCCTTGGATCCCAAGAAATCCTAATATTTCGAAATTCCTTTTTAAGGATACTTATTATCCTTCTAGATGCATCTACATTCTTCATTTCTCATTATCTTATTTATTTCTTTATTAAGATATCTCTTTTCAAGGATTTTTAATTATCTTTCATCTCCTTTTTCCTCTTTCCTATTTTTTTTCATTAGAAATCACATATAAACGAAATTTATTCAATTGTGGCCATTAATGCCACTTTCTAGAGATTTCTATGTATTTTTATAAATAATTTTCTTAATATTCATTATCTTGTATCTTTTTCTATTATTTGGACTTTTTTTCCTATATTCTCTTTTATATCCATTATTAGATTAATTTAATAATAGGAATCACGAAATTCCTATCAAAAGGGATATTTGCAAAGTAATCCATTATTTGAAGCAAAGCATACAATCTTTTCAATTAAGTCCAAATCATAAAATCTTTACATTTCAATTATGAAAACAAATGTAAAATTGAGGTTGTAACAACATGACAGTTATTGTGTAACGATTCGAAGTCCATCATTATTTCCATTAATCTCACATTTCATGGTACTTTTCTTATCATAAAACCATAATAGAGTATAAGGGTGAACAACTCCATGAATGTTGCATTTCATGGTACTATTAGTTCTAATGTTAGAAAAGGTTATTGATCGTAGGTCCACACACACACACAAATATATATATATATATATATATATATATATATATATATATATATATATATATATATATATATATATATTTGAGCATCATTCGATCAAGATTAAGTAATATGAATGATATAGCATTGAAAGTCATATAAAGTCATATCATGTGTTACAAGTTCATAATAGAAAAAAATAGAGATCAAGGTCAATTTTGTGTTCATCATGCATCAAGAAGTTACTATATAAGATTCATCACATTAAGTGGTCACTATTGGTCATGATTTATCATAATATTGCATTATGTATTTCAAAATGAATTAAAGAACTCATTTTAACAAGATTTATGGAATTTCAAGAACAACTAGCTCTTGAAACCTTTTTTATTATAAAAGTATATACATCATATGTCCAATTTGTGTAAAGGGTTGATTTATTATGAAAAGCCTCGTTGGTATCAAGGGGAAACTAGAGACAAGAAGGGAGTAGAGCACCGAAGAGATGCTGCCCCCTTAGCCTCAACTTTTTGAAGTCTGTGATGAGGTTGTTCGGTCAGAGGATCGACATGGATAAAACCCCCAAGCATAAGTTGCAGCAAATTTTTTTAGCAAGGAGGATAATGAGGATGAAGGGGAGAAGAAGTTTCAAGCAATGTGAAGTTGTGGAAAAGGTTAAAAATGAAAGATAGAGAGGAAAATGAAGAGGAAGGAGATATTTGTGGGTTAGGTGTAGCCCGACATGACCACAACATGGGTTGTGCATGTGGATACCATGCCCATACAATTAGGGGTAGGTGGTAACTCCAAAGAACTTGGATCTGGCTTAGATTTGTGAAAGTTGATCTAACAACTCACTTTGGTAGAACCAAGAGAACAATTGATCACTTACTTGGAAAATGCAAGGGAAAATAACTAATGGAATTTGGTTTTCTTGATAAATCTTGTGAAAATCATGCCTTTCAATCTGTAACTGTGATTTGATTGAAATTTTCACTATTGGATCACAAATTTCTTCTCTTATAATAGAAAAATATTGAGAATAAGATAAGGATGTTGAGTGGTATCAAAAAGTATTTGCAGTCCAAGATTTCATCAAATCCCTCAACTTAACACAATAACTATTCAAATGCAATGTGTTAACCAAACCCATAATTTGAGCAAAATGTGATTCAAAACCATCAAAAATGTAGAAAGAGACATGATGAATGTATATTTATCATGATTTTAGTTGTATTTTATATTTATTTTTGCATATTTTTCTTTTATTTCACTTGTGATTTCACTTGTTTTAGCTTTTTTAGTTGTTAGATTTCACTTGTTCTAGGATTTTTAGTTGTTATAAAGTTTATTTAATATTTAATTAATCTTAATATTTAGTTTATTTTTTGGTTCAAGGAGAAATCATATCTCTCTATAAAATTTTGGTGAAATAATTAAACAACTAATACAAGGAGAAGAGAAGAAGCCATACACTCCCTATGAAAATTCAATTTAAATAAACCAAAACACTAAATCATAACTCCCCAACTCCATGAATTAGAGAGAGGATTATTAATGTGTACCCAATTGATAAAACGACTCTAGGTTCCACATACAATGCTGAAATTAGATGATTAAAGTTGGGTAAGAAAGATAATTCAATTATATAATTTATTTACTGACTTCTTACAATTGATCAACTAACCCTCCAATCACCCAAAATTCATGTGATGGAAACCTAAAGCAAAGGCTGACATTTGTTGGATTATTTTGAATGTATATAATATATCATATTTTCTGGATGATGCAAAAGTACTTGGGGACATTATGGTAAGAATTCATTATCTATTATCATCCATCCACAATACTAGCTGTAATCAAGGAGAGATGAAGATGGAAGTCCACAACTTGATGTGGAGAGACATTTTTGCTGGGGACATGATTGGTGATTGTAACCCTCATTCAAGGAGTTGTGAGGAGACCAATGAGCTTTTGCTGCATGACACTATGTTTTCCATGAGCTTCTTTTTCTCTATCTTTTTATGTTGTGGACATGATTTGAGAGTAGTTCTTAATCATGGCACATGGATTAGCCTCATTGTCCCTACTCTATTTATACATTGCTGATTGTATATGTATGAACTTCTGGAATGATAATCAATTATTTAATGGTTGCTTTATAGTCTAATCATCTATCTTTCATGATTGTCATAATCTTAGACATAGAGACCTTAAAATCTAGGATTTGAACACCAAATAATATTATTGGACAATGGATGAGACTATAGAATGGCTTTTTGTGGGATGACAGGTTAATGATCCACGGGTAACAAGACCTATAACCTACGAGGGAATTAGTCCATGCGAACTTCATACTCTAAAAGGACAAAAATGTCTTGGCCCCAATTCGATATAGGTATGAATGAATTATAATAGTTTAAATTGGTACATGGATAGTGGTGGTGAACCCTATCGTCTTATAATTTTTATCATAATGTAAAAATTATTTCTTCCTTAGTTTAATTTTTTTTTATTTTACTTCACTAATCAAACTATCTCCAAAAAATCATCTTTGTTAATTACTATTTTTTCATTATGCTAAAAATCAAAATAGATCTTAAAAAGTTATCCTTTGACTTTGATACTTAATTGTACTAAGACAAGACACGTTCGCTTATGGGTGATGATTATTGTGCCTTAGGTTAGGTAAAAGCTTAGACATTTATCCCTAAGTGAATGTATTGTGCTAATCTACCATGTCAAATTTTGGCACTCTTGCTGGGGACGTTGAGACTTTTTTACTTTTATTTTGTTTAAGTTAGGATTTCTTCTTTCTTTTTATTTATTTATTTTTTACTGCTTTTGTAATTTTCATTTTTGTTTTATACTTTATAAATTTTTTTTGTAGTTTCTATTTATATTAATTTCTTAGTTTGGTTTTGTAAAGTTTTGTTGTTTCTATAATTTTTAGTTTTTGTTTTGTAATTTCTTTTAGCTTAGATACTTTTTTATATCTAACAATTTTGTAATTTATTATTTTTGTTATTTCATAAATGAATATATATCTTTGTTCACAAAATAATCTTTATCTTGTGTCTGATAGTCAAATTTTCTATATTTTAGGTATCTAAGTTACATGGGGTGGTTATCACCACAAACTCCGTGGTGTAGAAGACATGACACTTTCAATCATGATATAAAGAAAGAAGTCTACAAGTTAAAGATTTGATGTGCATGATTGTCGCCATGCAAAATGCTAGTATCAACATCAAGCTCAAGGGCTTCTCAAAATCCACTCCACAAGCTAAAATTGCCATTTAGAGGCTAAACATCAAGCATAATATTAGAATCCTTAAAAGAAGCTTTGAAGTAGACTACAATTAACAATATTCAAGTGGTTACAACGAAGATTCATGCTATGAATATGATACTCGAGATGAGACAAACTACAATCAATATCATTATGGGAATTACGATGAAAATTCTTACTATGGAGATCAACATCCATCTAATAGAGATAAGAGGACAAACTTTCTCTAGAAGATGTTAGCTTCCCAACAAGAAATGTGAGTTGATCAACTAGCATTGTTAACTAATGAAGAAGCTTGGGGAAAAATAATGGGGCACAAATGGTCTAGATAAAAGAAAAACTCTCCCAAGCAGTCATGTCATGTGAGGTTCAATTAAAGAGCACCCTATGGATGATGGAGCAACCCATAGTAATGATAGATGATGAGGATGATACTTGTGTCTACCTAGAGATGAAAATGGGTGATTCAAAGATAGTGATGTAACTTGAAGAACTGGAGGCTGGGGTTGGACATGTACACTTGTGATCCATGATTCTCTACATTAGGGGCCTTAAAGCGTCATTGTGAAACACATTGAAAGGAGAGTTCACACGGCATAGTTATAGTTTCAGATGGTCCACCACCTTTCCCTCTTTCAATCTCACATTCAAACAATTACAATGATCAATCAACCTTGGTTGAATTTATTCTGGAAGATGGGAAACCAATTGACATTACAAATTTGGTTGTTTCATATTATGTTGTGCATCCCCAATAAAATGTATAGATACCACCACTTTTTTACATACTACTTTAGCCATACAAGAAGGTAATACACCTCCCATATTTACAAATAAGCTGATCTAGGAGACACCAGATAGACACTACTCCTATACTATGGCTTTTCATATAGATCTACACACAACTACTACACTACCTCTATTTATGGATGAGTATTTGTAGATGTTGTTGGATTGATTGTAGGGTGTAAAGAAACATCAATTCAAGCATTCTCATAGTCCAATCGAGTAGCCATGACAACCTGATCATATTTTAAACCATGGAGCTCACATGATAAGGTGCCAGACTTTGTTCATATTCCTTTTAAGTGGACCTTCTTTGAGTTGTGAGTACCTTATGTATGACCATCAAGGATTTCTTTCCCTCCATCTGGGGTTTTGTCTTACTCTGAGACAAGACAATTTCTAAGCTCATGGTAATGGTTGTCTGGTACATACTTCTTTTGAACCACACCTATTTCTTTTATTTTCTTATTTTATTTTAGAAATTGTTATCTTTGCATGCACCTATTTAATTTATTTTACTTGTATTTCATGTAATTGAAACTATTTTCATTCCAGTTCATTTTTTTTGCAATAATAGTTGAAGTTATTATCTAGTTAGATTAGTTTACATTCATGCTGCACTACATATATAATTTGCCGTACAACCCCTTTATTCAATTTATGTTCTTGATGTTAAATATATTTCTAAAAACATGCCAATGGTTAGAAATCATCATTTAGATCCAATGGATATAAGCATCATGTTCCCAGGAAAAGGATGGCATGTGTTAGAAGAACCAATAAATACAATATTCCTCCTATCAATTAATAAATAATATCTATCGAATTGCCATGCATCCCCTTATCATATCATTGATTGGTTTTAGTGAATTGTAAGAATAATTTGATGAATTTAATCATATACACAAGTTTTGTACATGATTTGAACCAACTTTTACACTCCTTCCATCTTCCTATCTCCCATCCACCAAAATAAAAATAAATGTAGAAAGTGTGCCAAACTCTAAGTTTGGGGTGAAACATCCCTATTCCCTCTATCAACACTTCTTCCATACCCCTCTCCATGTAATATGGATGTATAACAAAAAAACGATACCAATGTGCACAAAAAAGTGTAATATATGTATTTGCACAAATTAAATGCAATCTCAAGGCAAATAAAGAAGAGATGCACATTCTTGCTTCCATGCCCCAGTCTGCTCCACATTTCACCTTGGGGCTCGTTGTATGCGATTGATGTCAATTTGTGAAACCCCAATGTTGTATTATATGCATACTTGTGATTTCGTGGGATTCCTCATATTCAATTTAATCCTTATACATGTATGGGATTGGGGATCGTGATGAGGAAGTGATGTTGTAAAGCAAAGCAGGAAATAAGTATATTAAATTCCACTTCTGTGATCTCATGAGGTTGATTTGTTTGGCCATATTGGTTGTAGGGTTGAAACATGATGTGAGTATGAGACATACATTTGTTGATAGTATTTATTTGGATAATGTTTTGGAATTTGTGTAACTTAAGGATGAGCAATGTTCAACCTTAGGGTTACGATGAATGCCTATTAATCATGTTTTTAGTTCCATTATAGATTTAGTTTTGAATATTTTCTTGCATTTCACTTGATATTTTACTTGTTTTATCTTTTTAGTTGTTTGTTTATTTTAATTGATATGTAATTAGTTTTTATGTTTAATTTGTAGATGAGAACTCATAAAATCTCTACAAAATTTTGATGCAATAAGAAAAACATTAATACAAGGAGAAGAGAAGAAGTCATAAAATCCCTATGAAGTTCCCATTAAATAAATCAAATATTAAATTATCATTCATCAACTCCAATTGAAGAGATGATCATTAATGTGTATCCGGTTAGTAAAATGACTCTAGATTTTACATCCAATGTCAGAATTCAATGATTCAAGTTGCATTGAAAATATAATAGAATTATCTACTAAAAAATATTTAGTAACTATTTTCAGTCAGTTGCATGGCTATCCAGTCACCCAAAAATCTAATAATATAAATCTACAATAAAAAACTAACAACTGTTGGATTAATTTAGATAGATCTAATATTTAATGAGATGATGTAAAAGAACTTTAGGAGAGTAGAGGGAAGGATTCATGACCTATTGTATATCATCCATAAACCTTATTGATACAAGAAGAGATGGAGACAAAATTTGACATCTTGACATGGAGACACACTCTATTTGAGGAAATGGCTGAAGATTTTAGTCATCATTCGAGGAGTTATGATGAGACCATTGAGTCTGTCCTCTAAGATGCCATATAATCCATGATATTCTTCTTATTCTCTCTATACTTTTATATTATAAACATTATTAGAGAGTAGATCCTTTACTGGGATATGGGGATTATTCCCACTGATCGTATTTTATTACTACATTGTTAAATGTTATTTATTTGATCATGGATTCTAAAATTTTATTGTTTAATATTTGATTTATTGCCTAGTCATTGATCTTGTATGATTATTAAAATCCTAGACATAGAAACCTTAAGATCTAATATTAGAAAACCTAATGACATTTTTGGAACCTAGATGAGATCCCAGGAGGGTGTTCTCTAGGGTGACAGATCAAAAATTCGTAGATAACGAGACCTCAAGCCAACCAGGGGATCAAGAAATATTGGTTTCCTACTATGAAAGGATATGATCCAATATTTAAAATAATTACATAGACAATTGTGGCGAGCCCCATTGTCCTAATATTTTTATCACAATATGAAAATCATTTCTTACATAGTTTAATTTATTTTTCTTGCTTTAGTTAATCAAACTATCTTCAAAACAATCATCCTTCTTAATTAGGTGAAGATTTAAATAGTTCTTAAAACTTATTTTTTTGGATTCGATGCTTAACTATATAATGTAAGACCTGTTCGCCAATGAGTGGAAATTTTCATGCTATTATTTTGATAAAAACTAGGATTTCATATCCTACTAAATTTTAGGGGTATGCAAATATTACCTTAAGATAATTTTGAGTGCAATTGAGTATCACGTTAGTGAGAAATTGCATACACAGAGGAAATTAAAAGTCCACTTTGTCAAATACTCCTGATCTAATTTTATTATGAAACTAAGACAAATTCAAAATTTAATTATTAAGACAACTTGCAAAATTGTGTACTTGCACTTATACATGGTTTTTGGGCTTTATTTTGTCATTGAAGCAATTATTCATATGCTTGTACTACCCTCCTTCCTGCTCAACCACATCTACAATTTCTCACCTATCCAACATACATTACTATCTTCCTTGTGTCCAATACCACCCCACTTTCACCTCCTTGGGTTGGCCATTTAATGGGTCTAATTGACATGATGTAAAAACAAACTATAATAGTAGTGGGAGAGGTAGATCTAATGAGAAATTAAGGTTTGGGTGTAGAATTTAAGCTTAAAAGTTTCTTCATTGACACCTATAACATAACTTCCCAGTATAAATTTCATCATGATTTTTAATGTGTATCAAATAATGTAAAAAATGCACCTTTAGAACTAGGAGTTTCATTATTTTCTTTGCAAAAATAGAATTCAAAACTACTATAAATCTTTTAGTTAACTGTTAGTAAAGTGATTGTGAAATTAGTCTAAAAGTATCAGGAAATAGGATTTGATATGGAAGAAACAAGATGGAATGGAAATCAATATTCTAGGAACTAAAACTGAAGGCATACATTAACTGAAGGAATAAGTATATTCCATGAGCTTGCAATAGGTGCACCTTTTTTAAGCATCGATAAAATAAGTTTTCCTTAGTAAATAAGTAATGCATTTCCAAAACACAAATTTTTGCTAATACAAACACATACGATGCATAGGAACACTCACACAAATGGATTCCAATAGAATATAACATGTAAAACATTAGTACTAATGTAGTATAACTTGACCTAGTGATCCAACCATCTAGACACATGTTCATTTATACATTCTCTAAAAGTATGCATAACTGGATGGAAGAGTTAGCACAAGTATATTGAAAGTCTCCTCAGTTGATAATAAATCAAGCACAATAGATCTTTCTAGTACACCACTTTCATAATAACAAATCTTAGACTAACCCACCCACTGAAACCTAAAACTCCCAAACATAGATAGAGTTTGATGACAATGAGAATCCATTATAATATACATTAAAATAAAGAATAACCCATATTTCGTATGATGGAACCATACCATTTAGTTTCAGATCTATTCTCTCTATCTTATTTAAAATGTAATAAAAATACATCTGGGTCTTATAGCTAAGAGATACCCTTAACAAACCATGTGTGAGGCATCCTAACTGAGGCTTACCTCTATTAAATCGTATGTAAGGTATCTTAACTATCACTTATCTCAAAGTATTCTAATAGAGGAATGTCTTTTGGAGATATCTACAACTATATTATGAACTTTGTTGAGGAAGGAAGGACAAGCTTTTTGGGGAAAGAATATTTTGGTAGCTTCAAAACCTCTAGGGGGTTGAGGTAGGGTGATTTGATATCTCCCTATCTCTTAATGATGTTCTTGAAGAGACTTAGTTATATTTTAGGCTTTGTGTTGTTGAGGGTTCTTGGAATCCTATCAAATTACTAATGATTGGGATGGCCATCTCAGATGCAGAATTTGCTTTCATCATTTTCTACAAAGGAAGAAGTCAAGAAAATTGATGCCATCATGAAATTTTTTAAGTACTTTGAGAAGGCCTCAGGGAATTCATATTAGTTGTAAAAACATTGGTATTCTTCTAAGATAGTGTCTCCCAACAAGCCATTTGAAACATATGTGGAATAGTGCGCATAAATATGATAGAAAACTGGGAAAATACCTTGGGTTATGGTTATAGGGAAATATGGAGACATAATAGGTAAAGGAAACAAAAAAATAATTTCCATATTCCCTTTAAACCAGTGGAACATGCCAAAACTATGTAATGGGAAGGATAATTTATGAGGTCATATCTAGTCCTGGAGAAAATACAATGATTATTTCCTTGTTGCAGTTGTGTAGCTGTCCTTCAAGTTGCATGCAAAAAATTTCTATGTCATCCTCCTAGTTGATCACCATGGATAGAAGGTTGACGTTGTCCTCTCAACAGCATGCAATGACCTCCTAAACTCTGTAGTAGTCCACATAGACCACCAGGAACTCTTGTCATTCTAGTAGAACAAACAAGAAGGAGTTCTCCCCTCACGTTGGTGTTCTAGTCTCCAACATGATCTCCCAAAATTGTTCTCCCTTGATATCCCTCCCTTTAATGGACAGGACACATTGTGGTTCTCTTAGTTACCACAACCAGAGAAGACAAAAAATTATCAAGGGAAATTCAGTTGTTGTCTGAGAAGCCCCCAATACCCCTTTATTTATAGGAGGGTTAGGGTTTCCAGTCTGAGTGGGAGTGGAAGGGACCATAATTTCACAAATTTTCACAACTTGTGTGTGGCGAAATTTTTGGTTAACTAGTGAACTGATCGGCTGGCATGTGAGCTGATAAGTTCAACACTTGATCTGGTCGTTTCATCATGTTTCCCTATCTCAATTGTATTGGCAATTAATATTAATGCACAACATGATATCAACAGAAATCCTTGAATCAATCAAATTGATTCACCAACCACTCATTTCACAACTGATCTAGTCAGTTCGTGGACCTGATCTGACTGATTCACTTCTTAAACTGGTTGTTTTACTGTCTAGAATTGTCAAAATTTGTTCAAGTGACCTGGCACACTGAAACTATAACATCCCTAACCTGGGTTATGCTTTAATACTAGGTTTTTTTATTATGAAAGATGATTATATGCTTAATATTATCTTGTGAAAATTAATTATGGCTCATGAGAAACTTATGTTTCAATTTTGGTCCTGTTTGAACAATGTTGAAGCAATGTTTGCTTATTTTGGACTAAAGTGCAAATTACCCAAGTTGAGGGGTTAAATTGCAAATGTTGCATGATAATATGTTCCTCATGCGTTGAAGAATCATGATAATGAAGATGATGCAGAGTTATGGCTTGTGGTAGCCTGAGTATCAAGGAAGAGCTGATAAAGTAATGTTTGTGCATTAAAACCTAGTTTTGGTGTAATGTGCAATTTACCCAAAACCTAGGGTTCAATATGCAAAATATCACCTCTAGAGGGTCCCTAATGTTTCTTGACATCATTTAGAGCAAATAAAATGAGAGGGGCGCCTCATTTGAATTATCTTGGAGGAGGGAGAATCTTGACATTAAAATAATCAAGATTTAAGCATAAATGGGACTTTAATTTAATTTAATGCAAAAAAAAATTAATTAATTGAGGAGCCCTTTAACCAAAAGTTGAAGGATGTGTTTGCAATAGTGTTGGACGAGTTTGTGCCTTTCCATGGAACAAAAAGATCTTGGTTGAGTGGAAGCCACTCACAATATCATAATAAAAAGTAATATCCACTAAAAGGATGGATATTAATATAAAACTCTTTAAGGTGCTTAATTTCTTTTCCATTAATTCTTGGATAATGAAGAGGTTTTGCAAGAAAATGAAGATGGTTTCTTGTCCAAGAAATGGAGGGGGATTTGATGGAAATTATTTTGGAATTAAAAGAAAATAATCCACTTTCTCTTTCCTTGAAAATCCCTTATACATGTCCTTTTTCCAATACACTAAGGATCTTTTCCTTAGTTTCTTCTTCCCATCTTTGCTTTGGCCGACCAAAGGAGAGCTCAGGAGCAGGAGAGGGACGACTCTAGCCTGTTTGTATGTTTTGATCATCTTCTACCTCGGATTCATGGTGAAAACCCTAAAGCAATGCTTGATTATTGGTTTTCTTCACCCGATTTCCAATCCTAGCCATCTTGTTCATCCAAAAGCTCAAGGACGGAGCTTGGACAGCTGTTGGAACTCTATCCACCATTAGAGCCGTGGATATTGGAGCTTGGGATCAGTTCTAGAGGCGGTTTTTATAACTCAAACCCTTAATCATTGCTATTGCATCCATTCCTATAATAATCATTGGTTATTCTTTTCTATTTGATACTCTTTTGGTTCATTGCTGAAATTCCCATGAAAAATGGTTTCTATTCTTGGTTGTTCTAAGGAGGACAATGATGACATCATCTTAGATTTTTATCCAAGAAAAATCCCAGGTTAAACGGTCTCCTTAGTTGTTCAAACGGTTTCCCAAACCGTTTGGGAGCAAATGGTTTCAAACCGTTTGGAATGAAACGGTTTCATCAAACCACATGGAGGGAAACGGTTTCCAACCATTTGGTGAGGTTGACTAGGGTTTACCATTTGGGGATTTGTTCAAAATAATCTAGGTTAATGACCCATCAATTATAATTGATTAACTCTAATTGGTTCATGAGTTGAAGTCCAGCAATCACCAAAACCCTAATCGGGTTGAGTGCTGATTTCATAAGTGTTTGAGTTTGAAACTTGGGTTGACTGACCCAAACAGTTTCAAAACCATTTGGGGATCACCTAAACGGTCTCAAGACCATTTGGTGGTCACCCAGGGCCATTTGGAGGTTTAGGGTTAGGTATTGTTGAGCAATTGAAGATCCAAATATACTAAGTTGAAGTGTAATCAATTGCTGATTTAGTGATCAATCCAATGATCCAAACCCTAATTGGTTGACTTGGATTTTGATGTTGACATGGGAAAACGGTCTCAAGACCATTTGAAGGTCATCCAAACGACCTAAAGACCATTTGGGGTCAGGTCATGTTTAATTTGGATGATGGTTCAATGGTTTCAAAGTAACTAATCTTACATTGATTAATGTTGAAGGATCATCGATTCCAAACCATAATCCAATTGATTCAAGCCCTAATTGATGACTACTTGAGGGTCAATTGAGGGTCAAATCAGTTGAAGGTTGACCTATTTAACTCAATTGAAGTATGATGATAGGTCCAATTGATTATTGGTTACATGAATTCAATGATTGAAGGTATCAACATTGGAAACCCCAATTCAATTTGATTGGTTGAGACCATATTTGGTCCATGCGGTTTTGAGGAGGTTTGGACCAAACGGTATCAAGACTGTTTGAGTCCAAATGGTCTCAAGACCATTTGGGACCAAACGATCCCAAACCGGTTGAGTTCATGCGGTTTCAAAAAGGTACTTTAGCAAACGGTTTCAAGTGACCAACTTTAGAAAATGATCTTGAGGTCACCTTTAGCAAACGATCTTGAAGGTCACCTTTAGAAAATAATATTGAAGGTCACCTTTACCAAATGATATCGAAGGTCACCTTTAGCAAACGATCTTGAAGGTCACCTGTAGAAAACGATCTTGAAGGTCACCTTTAGCAAAAGATATTGAAGGTCACCTTTAGCAAACGATCTTGAAGGTCACCTTTACCAAACGGTTTCAAACCATTTGAACTTTGAAAGACCAAGACCATTTGGGGCCCAAGTAATAAAACTTGTTTGAGGATCAATGTGGTTAATCCTTTTGGATACCTAATGTAATTGAGGACTCAATTGGTTAATCAACTTGGACACCTATTGCAATTGAAGATCCAATTGGTTAATTCATTTGGATACCTCATGTAATGGAGGTCCAATGTGTTTGATTCTCTTGAGAATTAAGATAATGATTGATACATTGTTCCAATAATGATTATTAAGGTTAGGTACAAAGTTTGAAACCCTAACGTACCTAGATGATCAATACCTTTAGTCCCTAAAAGGTTATGAGAGTAATGTCTTAGCACATTATGTTAACCATAGTTGTATGTATTTGATTGCAGGGTTGATGTGACCTAATCAAGTTGGGAAGATGATAGTAAGGAATTCATATATGAGTATTGATCATGTGATGATTAGGTTATGATCCTTAATAAAGAGATCATGAAACCCTAATCCAGAAGGTTAATGAACCTTAACCCTAGTTCAGGGTAATATAATGTAAAACCCCAATTATGGGAATAAAGAGTGAAACCCCAATTAGGATGAGTATCTCCAATTGATAGGAAAGGACAAACCCTAATTAAGGGTGATGCCATGAGAAACCCTAATTGAGGGTGATGCCATGAGAAACCCTAATTGAGGGTGTTGCCATGAGAAACCCTAATTGAGGGTGATGTCATGAGAAACCCTAATTAAGGGTGATGTCATGAGAAACCCTAATTAAGGGTGATGCCATGAGAAACCCTAATTGAGAGTGATGTCATGAGAAACCCTAGTTGGGATGAATAGTAAGTGAAACCCCAAAGACCTAATAAAGGGTAAAGGTAGGTGAAATTCTAAATAGAGTTATAATATTTAAAGCCCTAACCTTGTGCAATATGATGACAAACCAGAACCCTGATAATAAAGTAGTGGGTGAAACCTTATAAAGGTGAAATACCTTAAATGATTGAGTATAGGCAACCTTATTGTAGGCAATGCCTTCACCTAAAATTAGTCCATACCATTAAAGGTAGTTGGACAATTCTTGTGTGTGACATATGCACTTCATGAGGAGAGTGATAGGTTAATGGATGAAAGTATTAAGATGGGAAGTGCCTTAATACAAGATAAGCTAATAACTCAAGGAAGTTAGAGGTGATGAGGAAAGTGATATACCTTGATGCATTTCCAATCCAATCTATTTGGGTAAAGAACATATGAAGTGTGTTATGTAAATTGTTACAATAGAATGTAATGAGTTTGATATACCTTGACAAGCATAGGCTAATATACCTTGAGAATAATGGTAAGCCAAACTATTGAATATGATGTAATCATACCATGATAAGGATGAGGAATGAACTCATACCTTGTACAGAGAATCATTTAATGATAAATGTTAAGAGTAATGAACATGCCTGAATTATAAAGATGTATAATGGCCTTATGAGCCATATGGTTAGATGTTGCCTAGTGAGAAGTGACAAGGTGTTTTATGGGCCTTATGAGCTATGAGGATGGTCATTGCCTAGTGAGAGGTAACAAAATGTTTTAAAGGTTATACAAGATTGATATAGTTCAATACCTAGAATAATATCACAGGATTGATATAGTTCAATATCTAGAATAGATGCACATGATTAGCATAGTCTAATACCTGGAATAATAACTGCACATGATTGGTTAAACCCCAATACCTGGAATAATGCCACCGGATTGATATAGTTCAATACCTGGAATAATAACACAGGTTTGGTTAAATCCCAATACCTGGAATAATAACACAAGATTAGTTAAATCCCAATACCTGGAATAATAACACATGATTGGTTGAATCCCAATACCTGGAATAATAACACAAGATTGGCATAGTTCAATACCTGGAATAATGCCACAGGATTGACATAGTTCAATACCTAGAATAATAACATAGGATTGGTTAAATCCCAATACCTGGAATAATAACACAAGATTGGTTAAATCCCAATACCTGGAATAATAACACATGATTGGCATAATTCAATACCTAGAATAGTTGCATAGGATTGGCATAGTTCAATACCTGGAATGGATACACAAGATTGACATAGTTCAATACTTGGAATGGTTACACATGATTGACATAGTTTAATACTTGGAATGGATACACAGGAATAATATAAGTCTAATGCTTGTGTTAGTTGCATAGGATTGGCATAGTTCAATACTTGGAATGGATACACAAGATTGACATAGTTCAATACTTGGAATGGTTACACAAGATTGACATAGTTCAATACTTGGAATGGATACACATGAGTAATATAAGTCTAATGCTTGTACGAGTTGCACATGATTGGTGTAACCCAATGCCTGTAGTATTTATATAGGATTGGTATAGACCAATGCCTGAATAAGACATGATGATGTACACTCTCATGTCCAATATAATTAAAATGAGTTTAGAAGATTGGCTAAGGCCAATAAGTTGAAACAAGAATGTCTCATGGGTGACATATCAAGATAATGAGTGTCACAAGAAAAATTTGACGTGATGGTATAATATGAAGGATAAATGATATACATGTTCTTCCTATTCCTTATTAAGAGAATAGTTGATCTATTGGTTTATCATAAATAGCTACAATGCTTTAAGATGAGAAAACTTTAAACTGCATATCCTCTGTCCAGTTTTATATATATTTAACTGCAATAATAATGTTTTGGCAGAGAGTTATATCTCCCGCTGGGACAATTTACAATTGTCTCACCCCCGTGGGATCCAATGTTTTTAGGTGGATGTGGACAAGGAGGCAGGAAACCTTAAGCAGAGAAGGAACAACAACAGCATCGAGGATAGTAGTAATATCTCAGGTGGAGATACTTCCTATCTAGTCATATAGTTAGAAAGTCCTATGTGTCGTCTCTGTACTCTCAGGTCCTCGGAGTCAGTAGTCAATATTTTTATTGAATTGATATGTGATTTTGGCTTGATGCCTCAAGGTTTTATGTTGTCTGTATATAATGTTGAATATGACAACTGATGTTGTAATCCTCAAGATGAGATAGTATAGGTTGTGTACTTATGGAATAGAATGTAAATATTATACTTTGGTTCTTGATGAAAATGATTTCCTATGTGTGGATCTCTTTGCAAAAAAATTTAATTTTTAGTGATTTTCAATAATCCGCTGCTTAGAGAACGATTCAGCATTAGTTAATTATGTTTTTATGAGTTGGATGTCACAATTTAGTGGTATTAGAGCTCTACATTCACTGAGTCTACAGAGACATAGGACTAAGGTATCGAGTCTGTTCTAAGTGTACCTCAGTATATCTTATAGTGTCTTCTGCTTATGCATAAGAAGATATATAACTTAAAGATGTCTGAAGGACATGAAGGATACATTGCTGAGAGCAATGTTGTTGCACCCGTGGGAGGTGTAAGGGATCATGCAAGGGAAGAACCAGTGCCAGAAAATCCCCGTGTTGATGAAGTCATGAGAGGAAACCTAGATATTCATAATCTTTTTGGGCAACTCATGACCACACTAAGGTATATGGCAGACCGGATGCTAGCATCAACACCTAGGGCACCAACTCCCAATGAGGGATATGGGTCTGGTAAGACCTTTGAATGACTACGTCATGTAGGAGCCATTGAATATGCTGGAACATCTATTCCAGCAGATGTTGGTCTCTGGATCACTAAGTTAGAAAAAGCCTTTAAGATCCTTAGTATCCCAGAGGCTAACAAAGTTAAACATGTGGTGTACCTGTTGAAAGGTAGTGCTGGACACTGGAGGGCTATAGAAGAAATAAAAAGGAATGATGAATAGGTTGGATGGGAGGAATTTCATCGAGAATTCGTCAATAAGTATTTTCCAAAGACTTATTTAGATGAAAAGATCTCACAGTTTGAGAAAATACGACAGGGAGCCATGTCAATAAGTGAATATGAGGTTAAGTTCATGGAACTTTTACGATTTTTCCTCCAGATGGCTTCTACTGAGGAGGAAAAGGTTTGACGTTTTGAGAAAGGATTGAATGTTGAGATGTCCATTCTGGCAAGGGAGAGGTTTGCCACATTTGTGGAGTCTATACGGAGGATAGAAAGATGTACAATAAAGAAACATGAGACAAACCTCAAAAGAAAGTCCACCCAGTCATAGGGACTAATGAGTAGTGGCAGCAGACAACCAAAATCTTCACCAGTCCAACCACAATATAGTGAACCTATGCAGGGGTCATCAATTTGGGGTCGAGCTTGTCACAAATGTACACAACTAGGACATTTTAAACAACAATGCCCAAGAAGAAACTGTGAGATGACCCAGCAGTCAAGGCATAATCTGCAAAACCCACAAGGACCTCAGTCCAGTGGAGCATATGGTAGAGGACAAAGACAAGTGTCACAGTTTGTCCATCTACTTCTAGTAGTATAGGACAAAGGCAACAACAAATAACAACTAAGTCCATGTTCTGGTTTAGATAAGATGCTAGTTATCTTGTAAAAGGTAGACTTGTCAAGATAGAACTTTCTATTTTGAGTTACCTTCTGTTTCCTACTATAAGAAAAGTAGTTGTTGGTTAGTTCATCTATATAATCCTTTAAGGATATGAGGAAGAGATAGTAGTATGAAAACTTGTGTTCAGTTTAATATTCTTTTATATGTTTTGAAGTTTCTCTTTCTCCATTAAGAAAGGGAAGAGATGAAAACTCAGAAGAAATCTGAGATATTAAGTATATTAAATCTAAAGAGATGAAAAATATAAAATAAAGTAAGTGCATACTACTTGATCTCAGTATTTATATACCCTGGACAGGTATACAACTATTGATGACAAAGTGAGTATGGAGACTCTTAGATTGGTATCTTTTTGATTACTCTGATCAAGTAGTCATTTTGAAACAATCTAATGAGTATCATGAAATCAAAAATATGGAATGAACAAATATGTCATATCCTAACGATAAGAAAGAGAAGTATGAGATAATCTTAGATAAGTATGATGGTATGAGGAACTAAAAATATACCCCTCATAAGACAAGAATAAGAATAAGGGAGATGAACCCTATTCAATAAAGTTGTAAGTATAATAAGGATCTTTTCCATAATGAGGAAATGGAAAATGTGATGAGATAATGAGATGATTATAAAACATGCTAGATAATAATAAAGAAAATAATAATGTTATGTAATCATCCTTATAGATTCTTGAGCTTAGGGCAAGGAACTTAGGATGAGATGAAGAGTAAATGGTTCTTGAATAGTTGAAAACAAAGGAATAAATAAGAGGAATATGAATCCTTATTTTCTTCCCTTTCAGGGACATGGCAATCAAGTGGGGTTTAGGACACTTGATGTGTATAAGATAAAAATGTTCATGTGACATATATTTAGAAAAGTATCATTTTACCTTGGACTTGGGTTCCAAAGAAAACATATATGTAACAAGTAAAGTCCCCAAGATGAAAGGAAGATAAATATGTGATGTGTATTTAAAAACATGTGATAGATAGCAAGGCAAGAGATTCGGGTATCTAAGAAATATCAGATGGTTGAATGTGTGAAATGGTCAACCATGAAATCAGATTAATCATGCAAAATAATATGAAAATCACATGTTAGGGGTTTATGCTTTGCATAAACATAACATTAATGAGAATGAACCATTTGAAGGAATAATTGTAAAATTATTGCAAGAAAAGTTTACCAAATTAAATCAACAAGTAACCTATATCTAAATAAGAAAAGTATTACCTGACACCGGATTAACTCCACAGTCAATAATGAAAGGACAGTGGAGCATGTGCCTTGTGTGTTTGATTCTATGAGAATCTTGTATGGAAACACGTGGTGATGATCAAAGCTCTATGATGTCTCCACAAAGATGTTATGTGGAGAACTGATAGTATGATGAATGAATAATATCTATCTCTTCTATCTGGGATTTCGGGGACGAAATCCTTATTAGGGGTTTATAATTTGTAACATCCCTGACCTGGGTTATGCTTTAATCCTAGGTGTTTTGATTATGAAAGATGATTATATGTTTAATATTATCTTGTGAAAAGTAATTAGGGCTCATGATAAACTTATGTTTCAAATTTGGTCCTGTTTGAACAATGTTGAAGCAATGTTTGCTTATTTTGGACTAAAGTGCAAATTACCCAAGTTGAGGGGTTAAATTGCAAATGTTGCATGATAATATGTTCCTCATGTGTTGAAGCATCATGAGAATGAAGATGATGCAGAGGTATGACTTGTGGTAGCCTGAGTATCAAGGAAGAGCTGATAAAGTAATGTTTGTGCATTAAAACCTAGTTTTGGTGTAATGTGCAATTTACCCAAAACCTAGGGTTCAATATGAAAAATATCACCTGTAGAGGGTCCCTAATGTTTCTTGACATCATTTAGAGCAAATAAAATGAGAGGGGCGCCTCATTTGAATTATCTTGGAGAAGAGAGAATCTTGACATTAAAATAATCAAGATTTAAGCATAAATGGGACTTTAATTTAATTTAATGCAAAAAGAAATAAATTAATTGAGGATCCCTTTAACCAAAAGTTGACGGATGTGTTTGAAATAGTTTTGGACGATCTTGTGCATTGCCATGGCACAAAAATATCTTGGTTGAGTGGAAGCCACTCACAATATCATAATAAAAAGTAATATCCACTAAACGGATGGATATTAATATAAAACTCTTTAAGGTGCTTAATTTCTTTTCCATTAATTCTTGGATAATGAAGAGGTTTTGAAAGAAAATGAATATGGTTTTGTGGCCAAGAAATGGAGGGGGATTTGATGGAAATTATTTTGGAATTAAAAGAAAATAATCCACTTTCTCTTTCCTTGAAAATCCCTTATACATGTCCTTTTTCCAATACACTAAGGATCATTTCCTTATTTCCTCTTCCCATATTTGCTTTGGACGACCAAAGGAGATCTCATGAGTAGGAGAGGGATGACTCTAACCTGTTGGTAAGTTTTGATCATCTTCTACCTCAGATTCATGGTGAAAACCCTAAAGTAATGCTTGATTATTAGTTTTCTTCACCCGATTTCCAATCCTAGCCATCTTGTTCATCCAAAAGCTCAAGGACAGAGCTTGGACAGCTGCTGGAACTCCATCCACCATTAGATCCGTGGATATTGGAGCTTGGTAACAGTTCTAGAGGTGGGTTTTATAACTCAAACCCTTAATCATTGCTATTGCATCCATTCCTATAATAATCGTTGGTTATTCTTTTCTATTTGATACTCTTTTGGTTCATTGCTGAAATTCCCATGAAAAATGGTTTCTGTTCTTGGTTGTTCTAAGGAGGACGATGATTACATCATCTTAGATGGTTATCCAAGAAAAATCCCAGATCAAACGGTCTCCTTAGTTGCTTAAACGGTTTCCCAAACCGTTTGGAATGAAACAGTTTCATCAAACCGCATGGAGGGAAACGATTTCAAACCGTTTGGTGAGGTTGATCTGGGTTGACCATTTGGGGATTTGTTCAAAATAATCTATGTTAATGACCCATCAATTATAATTGATTAACTCTAATTGGTTCATGAGTTGAAGGTCCAACAATCACCAAAACCCTAATCGGGTTGAGTGCTGATTTCATAAGTGTTTGAGTTTGAAACTTGGGTTGATTGACCCAAACGGTTTCAAAACCATTTGGGGATCACCTAAACGGTCTCAAGACCGTTTGGAGGTCACCCAAGACCGTTTGGAGGTCTAGGGTTAGGTATGGTTGAGCAATTGAAGATCCAAAGATACTAAGTTGAAGTGTAATCAATTGTTGATTTAAGGATCAATCCAATGATCCAAACCTTAGTTGGTTGACTTGGATTTTGATGTTGACATGGGAAAACGGTCTCAAGACCATTTGGAGGTCGTCCAAATGACCTCAAGACCGTTTAGGGTCAGGTCATGTTCAATTTGGATGATGGTTCAATGGTTTCAAAGTAACTAATCTTACATTGATTAATGTTGAAGGATCATCATATCCAAACCATAATCCAATTGATTCAAACCCTAATTGATGACTAATTGAGGGTCAATTGAGGGTCAAATCAGTTGAAGGTTGACCTATTTAACTCAATTGAAGTATGATTATAGGTCCAATTGATGATTGGTTACATGAATTCAATGATTGAAGGAATCAACATTGGAAACCCTAATTCAATTTGATTGGTTGAGACCATATTTGGTCCATGTGGTTTTGAGGAGGTTTGGACCAAATGGTCTCAAGACCATTTGAGTCCAAATGGTATCAAGACCGTTTGGGACCAAACGGTCTCAAGACCATTTGGGACCAAACGATCCCAAACCAGTTGAGTTCATGCGGTTTCAAAAAGGTACTTTAGCAAACGGTTTTAAGTGACCAACTTTAGCAAACGATCTTGAAGGTAACCTTTAGCAAATGATCTTGAAGGTCATCTTTAGCAAATGATCTTGAAGGTCACCTTTTGCAAACGATCTTGAAGGTCATCTTTAGCAAATGATCTTGAAGGTCACCTTTCGCAAACGATCTTGAAGGTCACCTTTACCAAACAGTTTCAAACCGTTTGAACTTTGAAAGACCAAGACCGTTTGGGGCCCAAGTAATCAAAATTGTTTGAGGATCAATATGGTTAATCCTTTTGGATACCTAATGTAATTGAGGACTCAATTGGTTAATCCACTTGGATTCCTATTGTAATTTAAGATCCAATTGGTTAATTCATTTGGATACCTCATGTAATGGAGGTCCAATGTGATTGAATCTCTTGAGAATTAAGATAATGATTGATCCATTGTTCCAATAATGATTATTAAGGTTAGGTACAAAGGTTGAAACCTAAAGTACCTAGATGATAAATACCTTTAGATTAATTAACCCTAAAAGGTTATGAGAGTAATGTCTTAGCACACTATGTTAACCATAGTTGTATGTATTTGATTGAAGGGTTTATGTGACCTAATCAAGTTGGGAAGATGATAGAAAGGAATTCATATATGAGTATTGATCATGTGATTATTAGGTTATGATCCTTAATAAAGAGATCATGAAACCCTAATCCAGAGGTTAATGAACCTTAACCCTAGTTCAGGGTAATATAATGTAAAACCCCAATTATGGGAATAAAGAGTGAAACCCTAATTGGGATGAGTACCTCCAATTGATAGGAAAGGAGAAACCCTAATTAAGGGTGATGCCATGTGAAGCCCTAATTGAGGGTGATGCCATGGGAAACCCTAATTGAGGGTGATGCCATGAGAAACCCTAATTGAGGGTGATGTCATGAGAAACCCTAATTAAGGGTAATGTCATGAGAAACCCTAATTAAGGGTGATGCCATGAGAAACCCTAATTGAGGGTGATGTCATGAGAAACCCTAGTTGGTATGAATAGTAAGTGAAACCCCAAAGACCTAATAAAGGGTAAAGTTAGGTGAAATTCTAAATAGAGTTATAATATTTAAAGCCCTAACCTTGTGCAATATGATGACAAACCAGAACCCTGATAATAAAGTAGTGGGTGAAACCTTATAAAGGTGTAATACCTTAAATGATTGAGTATAGGCAACCTTATTGTAGGCAATGCCTTAACCTAAAATGAGTCCTTACCATTAAAGGTAGTTGGACCATTCTTGTGTGTGACCTATGCACTTCATGAGGAGAGTGATAGGTTAATGGATGAAAGTATTAAGATGGGAAGTGCCTTAATACAAGATAAGATGATAACTCAAGGAAGTTAGAGGTAATGAGGAAAGTGATATATCTTGATGCATTTCAAATCCAATCTATTTGGGTAAGGAACATATGTAGTGTGTTATGTAAATTGTTACAATAGTATGTAATCAGTTTGATATACCTTGACAAGCATAGGCTAATATACCTTGAGAATAAGGGTAAGCCAAACTATCGAGTATGATGTAATCATACCATGATAAGGATGAGGAATGAACTCATACCTTGTACAGAGAATCATTTAATGATAAATGTTAAGAGTAATGAACATGCCTGAATTATAAAGATGTGTAATGGCCTTATGAGCCATATGGTTAGATGTTGCCTAGTGAGAAGTGACAAGGTGTTTTATGGGCCTTATGAGCTATGAGGATGGTCATTGCCTAGTGAGAGGTAACAAAATGTTTTAAAGGTTATACAGGATTGATATAGTTCAATACCTGGAATAATATCATAGGATTGATATAGTTCAATACCTGGAATAGATGCACATGATTAGCATAGTCTAATACCTGGAATAACAACTGCACATGATTAGTTAAACCCCAATACCTGGAATAATGCCACAGGATTGATATAGTTCAATACCTGCAATAATTACACATGTTTGGTTAAATCCCAATACCTGGAATAATAACACAAGATTGGTTAAATCCCAATACCTGGAATAATAACACAAGATTGGCTGAATCCCAATACCTGGAATAATAACATAGGATTGACATAGTTCAATACCTAGAATAATGCCACATGATTGACATAATTCAATACCTGGAATAATAACAAAGGATTGGTTAAATCCCAATACCTGGAATAATAACACAGGATTGGTTAAATCCCAATACCTGGAATAATAACACATGATTGGCATAGTTCAATACCTGGAATAGTTGCACAGGATTGGCATAGTTCAATACCTGGAATGGATACACAAGATTGACATAGTTCAATACTTGGAATGGTTACACAGGATTGACATAGTTCAATACTTGGAATGGATACACAGGAATAATATAAGTCTAATGCTTGTGCTAGTTGCACAGGATTGTCATAGTTCAATACCTGGAATGGATACACAAGATTGACATTGTTCAATACTTGGAATGGTTACACAAGATTAACATAGTTCAATACTTGAAATGGATACACATGAATAATATAAGTCTAATGCTTGTACTAGTTTTACATGATTGGTGTAACCCAATGCCTATAATATTTATATAGGATTGGTATAGACCAATGCTTGAATAAGACATGATGATGTATAATCTCATGTCCAATATAATCAAAATCAATTTAGCAGATTGGCTAAGGCCAATAAGTTGAAACAAGAATGTCTCATGGGTGACATACCAAGATAATGAGTGTCACAAGAGAAGTTTGATGTGATGGTATAATATGAAGGATAAATGATATACATGTTCTTCCAATTCCTTATTAAGAGAATAGTTGATCTATTATTTTATCATAAATAGTTACAATGCTTTAAGATGAGAAAACTTTAAAGTGCATATCCTCTATCCAGTTTTATATATATTTAACTGCAATAATAATGTTTTGGAAGAGAGTTATATCTCCCGCTGGGACAATTTACAATTGTCTCACCCCCGTGGGATCCAATGTTTTTAGGTGGACGTGGACAAGGAGGCAGGAAACCTTTAGCAGAGAAGGAACAGTAGCAGCATCGAGGACAACAGTAATATCTTAGGTGGAGATACTGCCTGTCTAGTCATATAGTTAGAAAGTCCTATGTGTCGTCTCTGTACTCTCAGGTCCTCGGAGTCAGTAGTCAATATTTTTATTGAATTGATCTGAGATTTTGGCTTGATGCCTCGAGATTTTATACTGTCTATATATAATGTTGAATAGGACAACTGATGTTGTAATCCTCAAGATGAGATAGTACAAGTTGTGTACTAATGGAAAAAAATGTAAATATTATACTTTGGTTCTTGATGAAAAAGATTTCCTATGTGTGGATCTCTTTGCAAAAAGTTTTAATTTTTAGTGATTTTCAGTAATCTGCTGCTTAGAGAATGCTTCCGCATTAGTTAATTATGTTGTATAATTATGTTGTCCCTAATATCTAGGTTGAACTTGAGGCATGGAATTGTCATCCTTTCAATGTTCAATCCATGTTCCTTGAACTAGAGCAGACTGTTTGAGATATATTTACCTTAATATCATATATTGATCCACATGTGCATGTACATGCTTTTCTCAGTCTCTCTTATCATGTGTCCATGATATCCAACTCCTGTAGGAGGGACAAATACCATCTACATCACTCAGAGTCATCCACATGTGTCACAGTGTATCTGATCATCACCTTTATGTCAACCCTTATTCAGGATTAGGGTGGATGATGTCAAAATACACCAAATGACAAGTGATGAGTGTAGTGATTTCAATCTAAGAACCACTATCACCACCTTCATTGTGAGATATGAGTATGTCCACCAATTATGGTTTCCATGTGTCACTCTCAAGGTGGGTTTGTCTGATACATTGTCTCTAACAAGTTTCTATGTGCTTGGTTTGATATCGCATATCATGACTGATGAGATTATGTCATCTACCAACACACACTCTAGTCTTATGTGTTATTTTTGTCTATATTCCATCCACAATAGCATACGACTAGGGACATAACAAGAATGTGCATACTCTTGACATCCGCATGATATCATTGTTTAGGTCACCTACCTGAAGACATATGTCATTGAGTAATGTCAATCATTAGAAATTCATTATGTTCGCTTATTATCTCATAACTGAGTGAAACAAAATAAATCGGAAGCTTGCCTTTATATTGTTAATCAAATCCTTTTTCATAATATGCCATCACAATCATCATATTATTGGCTCTTTGGTCATACATACCAACATACTCCCACTTGCACTTAGAGCCAATCACCCACTGATCTCATTCTTAGTGATATAAACATGTCTGCCATGTTTCTTCCATGCAAGTGTTAATTTAGAGAGTTAGCAACACCTTGCCTTTAGTCAGTATATTGCATGTTTCACATCTCTTCACTATACAAAATTTCGTATAGTATGAAATTGCCATGATATGCTATCTGATATTCCTTACATAACCATTATCTCTATTGTTGTCATAGTATTTCTACCGTGGTATCAATGGTTGGAATATCTCTTAAGTTCATATATATGAACTTCTAGATCCATACAATAGTGACTCCTATGTTCATAACACTAGGACATACATCTTCTATTGTAGAATTAAAATAATGGCCTATTGTTCAGAACCCTTTCCAGATCACAACTCTTCTTTTAAGATTAAGCATAGTTTTATATTGCGATCATTCTATGCCATTTCAGAAGCTTGAATCAATGTAACCCTTTATATCCAACTCTTCCTTATTACTATAATGCAACAAGTAATTTATCAAGTACTAATGGATGTTCTTTATGGTATTCCAATGACCCTCATTGGAATCTAACTAAATAATCTTGTCATGTACAATACACACAAGATAATGGGATGAGTACATTATATTGCATGTTAGATCCAAAATCGAATGCATATGTCATCTCTTCCATTCTTCATAAGAATTGGAACACATGGTTCATAAGAAACTGATCCCATCTACATGGATAGATTCTCTCTCACTAAATCCTTCATGTTGAACGTTTTAGCATATTTCCAATGTATGTGATCATATTTAGGTCTAAAAACTCAGAACTATCTCTATAGATCTCAATTCCTATCACATTGGATGTTTCACCTAATCCTTCTTACTAAAGGTGATTTGTGTGCCAAGTTTCACTTGGTATTGAGATGTTACTCCCCATCAATATGTGGAATATACATATATGCTCCCACTAAATATTATGTAATAACAAATTTCATCTTTTATCTTGATTCAAGTCAAACTCATTGCCTATCTGACCAAATCAAAGATTCTAGTTCTGAGATGCATGTTTCAATCTCTAGATTGAACATTTTAGCTTATAGGCTTTATTTGCATCAATGGAGTTATAAAACCTTTAGGTTGTGTCATGCACACATCCTCTCAATTATTACTATTAAGGAATGTGGTTTTAATCTCCATATACCAAATCTCATAGTCTTATTAAACTGCAACAGTAAGCATATCAATTAGTTAAGGCATTTGATCATGTTCAACACTTTCAACTGGTTTTAAAACCTCTAAAACCAGTATGTACTTTTATGTTATCCATGTTTTTCTTCCTATTTGAAATCTTAACTGCAACTTACATGTTTTAACCCTCTAGGTGGTATCATTAAGGTCATACCTTGTTGGTATTCATGGATTCCATTCTGGATGTAATGGCCTCAAGACATTTCTCACACTCTCCCTCAATAATTCTTAGTTGATCGTTGGCTCATCATCTTATGACCATCTTTATAACATATCTGAGGTATATGATTTATAATCATTTAACCTCATATGTGTTCTACTAGAACTGTGAGTTTTGTGTTAGAGTTGGAACTTTAGATTCCACAACAATTTGTGATTCTCCGAATTTCTATTATACCTCATCTTGTTCTTTATTGATCTTGAAACTTTTCATTTCTACTTTACTCCCACTAATTCTTTTATAATTCAACTATCCTATCAACAAATACCTTTTTTGTCAGATTGAGATAAGTAGCTTTCAACAAATTAACATTTATTTGATGAACCTTTTTAAGAAACTATTTTCTTGTTTAAGTTTCAATCCTTTACACATATCGACATTCCCATACCATATCTCATATGTTGTCTATTAAACCATTTGAAGATGGTACATTCTATTGGTGATAACCATATACCTTTGAGGAAATTAGAAGATTAGATTCAATGAATGTCATAGTATGACTCATCAGGATGTGATTCCTTCTTACTGATACACAATCATGTTTTAGGTGGAGTTAATCGTCTCTCCAGAAGGACCTCAAACTATTCCTCTAAAATATTTCATATTTGATCAAATCAAATTATCTTGATATTTTAAATAATTTTTGTATTTCATATATATAATCTTCTTAAACACTTCAATATATTTGTATTTTACTGAATGCATATCACCATATCATCAGTAAATATAATGAAGTATAAAAAAACTATCTGTCACATGTATTCCTGAAGATCATTGTACTTCATTATGTACATGTCCTAGAAGAATACTTATTCTCCCAATACACCTAGTAAGAGGTGGTTTATCATGTTGCTCATATATAAGACTTACAAGCCTATTATTGGTTCAATAACCAAAAGATTCTAGATAAAAATCAATATGTTCTAGAAATGCATTTCTCATATATGTGCTCTAGATGGCAATGCTATAGATATTGATTGTTTGAGTTTATCAAGTTTTAATCTTTTGGGTATTTATGTTATAAACATTTATATTTTTATTCTGTTGCATAAATATCACAATACATTTGGGGCATTACCATTTAAGATCACATCTTTGAAATAGAAGCATTAACAACTCTTTATTTATAATCATCCTTGTTCATACAAGATGCATAAAGTAAAATGTTTCTATTATTGGCAAAATGAATTAGCAGTTCATCTAATTCTATTACATGCCCTTTGAACTAAGATAAATTTTGAATATAGACTAAAATTTCAGAAACTCTGAATCCCCATAGTTCATCCTTTCTCCTTTCATAAAGGCTTTACTTCTTATTAGATCCTCCACATCAATGTATGTCAGATCTACATATGGTATCAGATACCCATGATGAAGAAGTAATCAGTTTTATCTTATAATATTTATACCTAAAGTAGAGGTAACTATCCCCTCCTTATTCTTCTTTAATTTCTCAAGGTAGAGAGGCCAATTCCTATTCTAGTGTCCAGCCTAGTGACAATGGTGATAATTGCCTCCCTTATTTACTCCTTCGTTTCCCTTGAGTGTTAAAGACTTGGGCATTTGGCTAGCTTTAGAACTCTTCTTAGCTTTGACATTGCCTATAGATGATCCCTTTGTCTTGTCAATCATCATCACATACTTGGTCTTGTATATCTTCATTTGTCCCTCAACTATTCTCAACATGCCAAGTAACTCTGTCAATGACTTGTCAAATTCATTCATGTTGTAGTTTATGACGAACTAACTGTATAACTCTGGAAGATACTATAGAGTCACATTAGTGTCCAACTCTTGACCCAAGGGGAATATCGGTCTAGAAAGGTTCTCCACATACCCAATGAGCTTGAGCACATGAAGACCTACTGGATCCCATTTTTCCATGTTACATTTGAATAGTGTCTTGGAGACATCAAATCTCTCTTTGCCTAATCTTGGAACATGTTCTTAAGATGTGTGACTATCTCAATAACATCCAAGTTTATCTTTGCAACTCATAGTTCATGGAGCACAACATTAGCCACTTGACATTGGAGGCATACTCAACATGCTTCTTGTAAGCATCCCTATCATCCTTAGGTGCACTGGGAAAAGGTTTTTTTGACTCTGGTGCCTCTAGGACATAGAGCTTGTACTCTTGTGTGAGAACAACTGTTAGTGTTATGAACCAGTCATGGAAGTTATTTCCATTCAACTTGTCCTTCTCAAGGACTGATTGCAGAGAAAATGTGTTTTTGTGTGTTGCCATTTGATTCTACGAGAGAAATTTGCAATTAAAAAAAACCATTTTTGATTTGATCTGATTTGACTTGTATAATATTTGACGATGTTTATTAGGCCTTTAATTAACTATCTCTCTCATTTCTTTGTTAAAATCGATAACCCTCATTTATCAATTTGGAAGATTACAACGCATAATCTTCTAATGAGTCAACATCCAAAATTACTCAATTATTACCCGGCCAACGCCAACGTCCATAATGAATATTAAGGTAGATAAGGTTTACCAATTGTATTTTATGCAATTATTGGGTAGATGGTATGCTCAACTCTGTGCCATAGTCATCTACATGCCTCTAGGTGATTAATATCATTAAGGAAACCAAGTTACCAAAAGCCAACATGATAACAATGCACCCTGCTTGGAAGGCCTGTATTATTACCATCACAGTTCCATAAGATAGACAACACACTACCCTTAGGGTACCCATGCTTATTAGATCAAGCTTTTCATGTGCGTTTGTAACACCCCTCTTTTCACAACTTGTATAAGTCACTGAGCGGAAGCACTTTACTCAAGGGGGTGTCACAAGATGCTATACTTTGCAATTTCAAGTAAATGAAACATTTTGCATTGATTGAATTCAAATTCATACATAGTTTTGGAAAAAAAATCTACATCAAGTTCATCTAATCTTCTTTGATAACAAGATTTTAGATAGTGTCAAAGATATCTAAACTTTGGAACAACTTGGTAAAAGGCACCCCACTAGGTCTTTTCTTCTTGAAGATTTCTTGAGCTATTCCTTGAATGTGAAAAAGCTTCTTCCTCCTAAGCTTGCTCCTTACCTGCGGGCATCATGCCCCCAACCATGCATAAAACTAATGGTAAGTAGAATTGAACATATTACAACTTTAAGAAAAACATGTAAACTTCGAATAAACTTTGAACCTTAAACTTTTAAAAAGGGGACGCAATTTCTTATAAATTACTTCTTTAGTCTTGACTTATATAAGAATCCTTGGGTTTTGCACCAAAGTGCCTCTTCTCTTATGCACCTAAGTGCCTCTTGGATTGCACCAAGGTTCCTCTTGGGTTGCACCAAAGTGCTTCTTCTCATATGCACCAAAGTGAATCTTAGTTTTGCTCCGAGAAGCCTCTTGGTGAGGATCTTGTATAAGTTATATTTTGACATTATCTTTCTCTTAAAACTCTTACATTTCTCTTAAATATTAATATTGACTTTACTCTTAATGTATAAGAAGATGATAATAATATGGACAGTAAAACATTACATTCAATTCATCATAAATGATTGACTTTAAGCAATTGATAATAGATAACACATTCATAGCATTCATTGCACACACACATACATAAAAGCAACCATTACTCATGTTCAATTAGCATGGACCACTTACCTTGCACTTAGAGGAGATCTAATATTCCTTCCTAGGTTTAGTAAACCCTAATCATGCCCTTAGTTGATAGAAATCCAAATTACCCTATTATAACAATTTACATTCATTAAAAATTAATGCAAACTTGATTTCTAAGGTTTGCTTGCATTCATGAAATTATACTCATGTATCATACTTACTTTTTAAGTAGGATCATAATTAGGTTATGAAATTATTTTACCTCGATTCCCCATCTTTTTCTGATCTATTATATATATATGTGTGATATATTTTGAGTTACCAGCAATTTCTACAATATTTACAAAGGTAATTAACTTTTCATCCAATAGGAAGCGACCATGTCAACATGTAATTACCCCTTCTTTTATTTTTTTCTTTAGAATCACAGATCCCTGCTTGGACCTGCATAGATGATTGCTTGGATCTGAGCACCCCTCCTCTTTTATGTAACTCTCCACCCATACGGCTCTACCGTTTATCGTGCAAAACTATCAACGCGGATGGGAGCTCCATACCAGATGATATTCCTAAACATCTGACCACCTTGGCTTGGTGTCATGAAGGTGGAGATGCCCTTACAAGACTCTAAGGAGGGTGATGGCATGCTTGCCCTGGAGCATAGCTGCAAAGGTTATGGCTTCCCCTGGAGCAGCTGGAGTTGCTCGAAGGAAGGTATGGCGGTCGACAATGATCTTGAGATCTGTTGTGATGTCGTAGGGGTTCCAACATGAGATTGAAGACCCGAACATCTTCATTGGGTTCAAAGGGAACACTCTGCAACCTTCCCTAGAGTGGAGACAGTTGGACGTTGCATTGACAAACTGTTGCGCCAAATGTCAAGGTGGAGATATTAAGGCCAGTCTGTCTGTCGTGATGAACCACTCAACTAGCAATGCAAACCAGGTCATAGGGGTAAGAGGGGGAGTGCATAAGAGCTAGAAGACGAGAAGTATCATCCTCTGGATGTGGGGGAAGATATTACACTCTGATGGCGATGTTAAAAACTCTTAACCACCTGTGCAGGCCACCAAAAGTAGGCGAAGGCAGATCAAGATGGAGAGCTAAGCCCACAGAGTTGATGAGGGAAAACAACCATAATTTTGGAGGGGGGCATCACGTGATTTCTCACAGTATTAGGGTTATATTTATACATGAAAGGTTGGGTTGCTTTGATGATCACAAGAAGTAGAGGAAACATGGGACAGAGAGTTCATGACTCATCAGGGGTGTGTAGGTACTAACTCCTGTTTGGTTTGGGATTGCTGCCCTTAGGATGATGAGTAGAAGGTGGATCCGAGGTTTGATGAAAGGCTAAGTTTATCTATATCACATTGATCAAAAATTAGGTTTAACTAATTAAAAGTTTCCTAACATCATTAAAGGGGTCAAAAGATGTCAAAATAACCTCATATTTCGACCGTTCTAGTATTTTAGGGTCTAGTTCAATCTCAAACTATTAATTTTCTAATTTGACTATCAATTATGAAGGGTCACCATATAGTACATACTAATTGATAAAAACACTCTAATTTAGTGAAAAGGGTTTCCTAATCAATTTATGACCAAAGGATAGCAACTTTAAACCTATTTAGAAATCAATGGTATATTAGTTAGTGTTTTCTCCATTATGCGAGGATTGCATTTTTAGAGATGAGAGAGAAAGGATGGAAGTTGTTTCTTTATATTCCTTGAATTCATTTATGCATAATGAAGGGAAAGAACAAATATATTTCCTTTCCTCTCTTCATATCTTATTCCATATGAAGTATTGATTATTTGGGTAAATTACAATAAGGTCCAAGATTTGAAATTAATTAGTGAAGATTTGTTATTAAAGTCCTTATCTTATTTGAATTAAATTTGGGATGTTACAGTGTCACTAATGGAAAACATCCTAGAGTTAATATGTTTTATTGAGGGAATTCATATGTTAATTAATATATAAACATTATATAATTATATATAGTATGTATCATATACATGCTATATCCCACAGCGTAAACATGCAATATAAAACATTAGTGATGGTTATGGACATACTATGTGACTCCTTGGAGCCTCAAAGAATTACTACCACCTAGGTCTACATTTCATGAAAGAACCTTTTGTTGGTGTAGATATGTGCTTACCAATCTGGGTTGATTGATTCAATCCTTGAACTGGTCGTGTCATCTCCTATCCAGTCAACTAGTCATCTGAAATAATCATCTAGCGTCTTGTCCAACTGATTTCTGGACACCTCCAAATGATTAGTTGGGTTCACTAGTTGGTCAGTTCGCTCCTCCTGTGGTGCTCCCTCCTCGGTCCTCCAACCAGTTAACTCATCATGTGAAACAATTGACTCACCAAACGATGATCATTATCTTTGTCGTTGTAGGAAAAGAAACTATCCTATTGCTATTAAACTTATTGCATGGTAATGAGAAACTTCGATTTACATTTTGGGGAGTAAAGGTACAAAAGAAGAATGCTTTTACATTAAGAATAAGAAGGTAGAGGATATGTATACAAACTGAGATATAGAAGGAACAAAACAAACCATTCAACCACACACATATATTTGAGTTATTGGCCATAACCATGCTACACGTCTACCATCAAAAATCATTTTAGGATGAAGCATGTAAATTTGATATATATCAAATCATACATATTATATATATATATATATATATATATATATATATATATATATATATATATATATATATATATATATATATATAGGGATCTTATGTGGTGTTTATCAGATATGCACATTAATCAGTTTAAGTATTCACATCACATGCAATAAATAAACAAAGAAAACTAAAATCTGATCATATTGATTATCCTAGAACATAGTATATTGACGTGGCTCTAATATGACTGTAGCAAAATATCGCGAAAACATAGACAGCGAAAACAAAAAATTTAACTGCCATATTCCCTTCAAACCAATGGAATGCGTCAACAACTATGTAATGGAAAGGATGGTTTACGAGGTCATACCTGGTCATGGAACAAGTCCATCAACTATTCTCTCATTGTGGTTGTGAAAATTTCTTCTAGTTGCACTTAAATAATGTCTATGTCGACCTTCTAGTTGATCGCAATGGACAATAGTTTGATGTTGTCCATTGAGCGGCAGGAGACAACCTCCTCTCCTCTGTAGTAGTCTACAAAGACTACCAGGAACTCTTGTCATTCTAGTAGAATGAATAAGGAGTTGTCCCCTCACGTTGGCATACTAGTCACCAAATTTCTCTCCCATTATTGTTCTCCCTTTCTATCCCTACCTTTAGCTAATAAGACTTTCTTAGATTCTCTCAGCTACTACAACCAGAGACGACAAATAATTTTCAGAGAAACTTAAGTTTCTATCTGAGAAGCCCACTCTATTTATATGAGCATCAAGGTCAGGATTTCCAGTCTGAGTGGAAATGGAAGGGACTAAAATTTCATAAATTTTTGCAGCTTGTGTGAGACTAAAGGGTCAGTTCACCGGTGAACTGATAGGTTGGCATATGAGTCGATTAGTTCAACCCTTGAACCAGTCATTTCATTATGTTTCCCAATTGCAATCATATTGGCAATTAACATCTTTAATGCACAATATAGCATCAAAAAAAATTCTTGAATCAATCAAATTGATTCACCAACCGCTCGGTTCACAACCTATGTTGGTCGATTCATGGACCTAAGCCAATCGATTCACTTCTTGAATCAGTCGATTCACTATCCAAAATTGCCAAAGTTGGTTCAATTGTCCTGACATAGTGAAACATTCGGTTCAACACTTGATTCAATCGGTTCACTTATCCATTCAGTCAATATTCAACTAATGTTAATTAAATTGAATACCTAACTCTTTAGTAATTAATTTTAAACCATATTCATGAATGAAATCCTATTCCAAGTGTATCCTATGTGTGTGACTTTATAGGTTCCAAGTTACATTAGCAACGAATGTCTATAACTCATTTATGTCATCATAAGAAAATAGCAGTGTCTAGTCACACATCATTACTACCCAAGTAATTGAAAAGTTGGAGAACAAATTGAAACACTGGTGAACAAATTCAACCTACAATCTATGTTAACTATTGTAGTGATTGTATAATTCCTTTGCCTCTGATATCCAGATTGAACTCGAGGTATGGAATCATCATGAACTTGAGGCATTATATCATCATCCTTTCAATGTCCAATCCATATTCCTTGAACTAGAGAAGATTGTTTGAGATATATGCGACCTTAATATCATATATTGATCCACATGTGCTTGCACATGCTTTTCTCAATCTTTCTAATCAAGTGGCCGGGATATCAAACTCTTATATGAGGGACAATCCCATCTATATCACTCACAATTATCCCCATGTATCACTATATATCCTATCATCACCTTTATGACACTCCTTATTTTGGATTATAGTTGATGATGTAAAAATAGACAGAACAACAAGTGATGGATGTAGTGATTTTAGGTCTAAGAACCAGAATCACCACCTTCACTATAAGAGATAACTATGACCACCAATTATGGTTTCCATGTACCTCTCTAAAGGTGGGTCTATTTGATAACTTTTCTACAACAAGTATGTATATGCTTGGTTTGATATCACATATCATGACTGATGAGATTCTGTCATCAACCAACTCACACTCTAGTCTTATGTGTTATTATTGTCTATCTGCCTTCCACAATAAAATTCAAATAGGGATATAGAAAGAATTTAAATAGTCTGGACATCCGTATGATCTCATTGTTCAGGTCATGTATCTGAAGACATACGTCATTGAGTAATGTGATTCTTTATACATTCATTATGTTTCCTCATTATCTCATAACTGAGTGAAGTAGAATAAATTGAAATCTTGCCTTTATATTATTAATCAAATCCTTATTCATAAAATGCCATCACAATTATCATAAGATTGAATTTTTGGGCATATATACCCACAATCCTGATTCATTCTACTATTACCATAAGTTATTATGTTAATATGACAAAGGTAGATAGACACATCAGTGGATGGGCGGCTAAATATCTATTGCTTTTGGGTGAGTGTGCCTACTAAAATATGTAGTCTTGGCCCCTTAAATGTATACCATGTAGACATGTACGTTTCCTGTGCGCCAATGAAATATAATTGATAATACGACTTATAGGTTCCTTTGGGGATAGACAAAAAGGAAAACTTTACCTCCTTGGTAGAATGTGATTAGGTGATTGCTGATAAGGAGGATAAGATCTATGCATAATTGATGTTGCATTACTGACAGAGAAGGTGTCAGAATTACTGTTAGGAGTAAATGCACTATGGTGTGAGGCTATGAGGTTGAATTTCATGTCATACAAGAAAACCCTGGGTTATAGATCCATAGGGTTGTGGCCCACTATTTTCTCAAGCTCCAATAGATTGCTATCATGAATTTGATGAATGAATGGGATAATAGTAAATGTGTGGAGGGAAAATTGGATACTTGGGTACCTTTATTTGCATGACTTCACCCTAATAGAGATATCCAAGGACTTAGAGGACCTACAAGTTGAAAGGATCACAAAACTAGAGGGTGGATGGAAACTATCTTCCTTCATATGTTTGTGTCTAATGAAGTTGTCACCACTGTGCTTAGCCAGCCTCTACCAATCTTTATTTCCGATTAAGAACTTGGTGATGGATTATCAAATGGGATGGTCTAACTTCCACCAATTAAGTGTAGGGATCCATGGATGCACTAGGTGCAATAAAAGAAACACTTATTTTGATATATTACACGTTCCCATGTGAAGATCTTGCCAACAATGATATAACAGGAAGGAAGGGATGTGAGTTAACCTTTGTCATATAGTAGATCCAACAATGGAGCTAACAAGAATATAGAATCAGGAGGATGTTTTTGACGTTCTCTCAATGTAGCCACCAACACGAATACGTCTATATACCATCCATGTTGATAGATAGGAAATCCTTCACACTCCAAGAGCCGGCATGGAAGGAGCAACCTTTCTATTGACAACATGCTAGTATCTCACAACCTTGACTTCTCTCTCTCCTTGTGGGTAGTGATGTCTAGACCAAAGGTTTCTAAAATATATAACCAAAATTTTGAATGTAATGCCCCCTTATTTAGGAGAGGTAAGAAAGCATGATTTCTAATATACCCTAGGAAATGAAAAGGCAACAACTGTCTTTTAGCCACCCATTAGAAAATAGCTAGTCAATCTACCACTCTTAATTTAGTTGATTGACTGGCCTAGGTAGGATGCTTTACAATGGCTGACGTAGATATCATCACACTACAAATTCACTAAGAATGAAATTTCTAGAGTTTGTCAAAACAAACATGCAATAATTACCACCTGCAAGTGGACACGTCTTATCGCAGTATAGTTAAGGATCAAACCCAAAGGATAACATTTTAAGGAATTGATTGACCGGTTTAACTAAACTAGGAATAATATTTAACACAAAAGGTATATTTGGTCGGTAACAACTAATGTGTAGGAATAAAAGATTGAAATGAAATCTAAGAAAATCAGATGGATGGATACACTTGGGTGAGTAGGTATCACCACCACTACCAACATTTATTCTCTCACTGCATAACAATCACACATAAATAATATCATGGAGGCCAAAAAGATCCCCCTTTTGGCGTTAGGATTAAGCATGAACAAATATCCTTCTAGACTTGATGTCACGTTACCTAGAGATATCTAGTCAAGTTACACACTGCTCTATATTTTTCGCCCCGAAAAACACCTATCCGATATCTCATCAAGGATAACAAAAACCAATTGATATCCTAAATCTCAGGCTCAAAGTTCTCTACCCCCAAGATCATGACAAACATGTAAAATGGTTGGTCGAACAAGGATACAAGAATAAAACGATTGATTTAACATGAAAATGGTTCATACATGCATGGATACAATAAATGAACAAAAGCAAATAGCGGGGCTACTCCCCACACCCTAGCGTAAGGAACTACTCACAACTTATAGAGAGATCAGAGCAAACAACAAGTAAAAGGAAAGAGATACTCATCATCTCAGAAGGTAGAAGAGATGTAACAATAGAATCTGCCCAGGTCCGTCGTCCGGTGACTATTCTTCTTTATAGTCTCGTTGTTTGGATTTGGTCTGCAGATGAGGATGAGTGGGCGAACGATAGTATGGAGGTATCATCGACCTTCCTCCATCAATGATTGAGTTCTTATCTTGGCAATATGAAGGAGGCGGCAGCCTGACGGTCGGAAAAGAGATGCTTTGAACTAATGTCTTAGGGCTCCTATTTATAGGATTGTGTCTCTCGAGGTGTTCGACTCTTGAACTTCTAGCCATCGACATAAGAGTTCGTCGGGTGCAGCTCAACAGGTACAGGTCCACGGTATCGTCCAATCTTGGACCTTGACTATTGATGGGCTGTTGACATGGAGGTCAACATCACTGTTGTTGATAGGAAGTGTTGGGGCTGAATTGCTAATGGAAAAAAAACACAAATAGCACACTTTTATAAAAATATTTACCCAAATAGAACATTCTCCAACTTATTTCCCGAAGTAGTACACTTTCGCTTAAAAACATCACTTGACTTGGCGTCAACTGAAAGCGCCACATAACTTGACATTACATGAATTGGCGTTTGATTGTTTTGCAAAGCAAAAATGCCAGATAATGTGACGTGTATGCCTAAAACGCCTCATCAGTTGGCCTCTTATATCAATTCACTACCTCGCTTTAAGAAAAGCGCCAATATATTTGGCGTTTTTTGCTTTAGCGATTTACTCCTCCTTTCATTCTCCTTTACTGCTCGCGTACTCCGCCTCCTCTCCTGCTTCGCGTACCACCGGAAGCTAAGCTAACCCCTTGGAAAATCTGGCAGTTGACATACAGCACCTGAAACTTGATGCGGAGTTGCGGCTTCTAGTATGTGTTAGGAGTGAGGAGAATGTTGACCCACTTATCCGCTTGCTTGAAGTTGCGCAGTTCACTAAAGAAAGCCCCGTCTGTATCTACATCCTCCATGCACTTCAGCTCATCGACCAGACAGCCGCCATGCCGGTTCCTTACAAAAAGAGCAAAGTCACCGACTCTGATCACATCGTCAACGCCTTCAAGTACCTTGAGCGCCGAAACAAAGACACAGTCCTCGTCCAACCTTTTGTTAGCATCGCGCCACAGAACACCATGCACGACGACGTATGTTCACTCGCGCTCGACAAGAAGGTGTCCCTGATCCTCTTACCATTCGACAAGCAGATGGGTATCGACGGCACGCTCGAGCAGACAAGCCACGCGTACCGTAACATGAACAACGCGCCCTGCTCGGTAGCCGTCCTCATCAACCAGGCCCGGCTCGGCGTGCCGGCTTCCAGAGGTGGCAGCACCACGAGCTCCTTCGTCAGTGCCGGGGGTGGATCCGTACCTGTGATCTTCTCCGAACACATCGGGATGTACTTCATCGGCGGGGCGGATGACAGGGAGAGTCTGTCCCATGCGATGAGGATAGTGGGGAGGTCGATGACGGTAGCGCTCACTGTGATCCGCTTCGTCCCGCCGACGGAGTGGAGGAATTACACCATGGAGGAGAAGCTCGACGACCACGAGATGATCAACGAGTTCCGGTTCCAAAACCGCCAGAACTCCAACACCACCTATAAGGATCAGATTGTCAAGGATGGGGAGGAGACGGTGGGTGTCATGTGGTCCATGAAGGATTTCACGTTGCTGATCGTCGGGAGGAGGTACAAAGTCGACTCGCCTGTCACGGCCGGGCTGTCGGATTGGAGCGAGTGCCCTGAGCTTGGGATCATCGGGGACGTGCTGGCTTCTACGGATTATGGGAATAACGTCAGCACGCTCGTGGTGCAACAGCAGACCAGGTTTGGAGAGGATAAGGACGGTGTCAACTGCCATTTTGCTCTTGGTGATACGCCGGCTGATGATCGACCTGAAGATGAAGAAACTCATCTCTAGAGTCAAAGTAGCCGTTTGATAGAATGGATCCATCGTCTTCACGACGTAGGTTAGGATAGAAAAATATTGTGTTTTAATTTTATTTTTCCTAAATCAACTTTGAGGAGTAGGCGAGAAGTAAAGGAGAAGAAAGGAGGAGTAAAATGTGAAAGCAGAAAACGCCGCATATATTGGCGCTTTTCGTAAAGTGAAGTAGTGAATTGATAACATACGCCAACTCATGTGGCGTTTTAGACATGCACTTTTGCTTCACAAAACAATCAAACGCCAATTCATGTGGCGCTTTAGTTTTACATTTTTGAGCGAAAGTGTGCTACTTCGGAAAATAAGTTGGAAAAGATGCTATTTGGGTAAATATTTTTATAAAAGTGTGCTATTTGGATTTTTTTTCCACTGCTAATTCATGCATTGAACGTCGATAGTGGCTTATCGAGCAGTTGCAATTGATCTATGAGGACCTATCAAACACAACCATGGTCGACATGGCCTCTTGATTGTCCTGGTTGGAGGTCGATCACTATTCATGGTCGACTATGGAGTTGCTCTTGATCACGGTTGCTACCAAGTTTGGTCGATAGGTACACGTCGATTTATGTGCATGCGAGGTCGACTGCATGCAGCTGTCGTGGTGGTAGAGCAGCGCGTGACTTGACTTGGTCGACAATGTAGAGCAATAAGAGAGCTTTATGAAAGTTGCCAATTAGTCTCGCAGTAGTTTCAGAGAGCTTTATGAAAGTTGCCAATTAGTCTCGCAGTAGTTTCCAAGTCCGAATAAGCTGCTGCTCGAGAGCTTTAATTGACAGAAGAATATCAAGTTACCTTTTCTTGATTGAACGGGACGGTTACGTGATAATCCTTTCACTATTCCGATGGTATGCCATGTGGTCATGACATTTTCATGCAAGGAGAATTAACGAGCTGCTGTTTTGGCTTTTGGCTGATGGATTTAATTAATGCATCCATGCAATGGCCGATGGTGCTTGAGAACGTGGCTGATAGAACATTAATTGATAGTTGCTTTGTTTGCAAGCATGTTCCCTCGATAAGTTTCCTTCCTCATATGCTCGATAACCTTTTTTGGTTTGCATTAATCTCATCGGTTCAGAAAGGAAAGTCCATGCATTTGAGGTTTCATTGTCAATAATTAATATGGAAAATAGGCAAAGTCGCTTGGTGCCCGATCAAAGAGATAACTTTTCTTTGGTTAAACTATGATTGGCTATAATATCATTGCAACTTTCTACACAAAACAAAAGTAATGTCATTAGAAAATTTATTATACTCATGAAAAAATGGTAAAATTCAGATTTAATTAAAACAGCCCATAAATTGTCTAAAAGGATGAGAGAACCAAAATATAAAAAAATTATGGAATTGTAAGGTTGTATGAACTAATTTATTAGATAAAATACTACATTAGGATGCAAAATTGGTCTAAATACTGTAATAAAAATTGAATGAATATTCGTTCATCAATGGTCCTCCTGGAATATCCAATCAATCGATTGGCTAGTCTAGTTGATCAACTATGCCGAGTCTGAACTTTTGGATGGATTCGCTTATGTAATTCTAGCAGGCATTGGACCAACCAATCAATTGATTGCCGGATCTGGTCAATTTGGTCGACTGGGCAAGCTAGTCAAGTGATTGGGAGGAGCTCGGCCTAGTCAATCAATAGGACCATCTAATCAATTGGCCAAAGGCCAGTAGGGTGATATCAATGATTTAGTTAATTTAGTAAACCTAGTAGAAACTAATTAATCATGTGTCCATTATTATAATCCTCTTCCCTATGCATCCTATGTGTGTGACCGTATAGGATCCATGTCAAGATCTGATCATTACAATCAATTATTTACAAAATCTATCAGAATGTATAAACAAATCTTTTCACAAACATGCTTTACATCAGAATCACTGAAGATTATTTTTACATCGGACAATAATATAAGTATATGAATAAGTCATATATACTCTTCAACAGAGGACAACTCCTACATGTCTCTTCTATTCCTTTCTTGTATCACTAGCCCACAAGTTCCTAGAGGGAATGAACCCATGGATAGACCCTAAGAAGGGAAAATATAAGTCAACAAGGATGGTACTAAATTCATTTATTGGCATATTCAAAAAGTAAAGGGTCGTGTAATCAAATATAAGCAAGTTTACTTGGTGAAGTGAGGTAATAACAAGAATATGACCTAGTTACCATGATAGTTTCAAAACGGTATAACAATTTAAAGTGGTAACTAGAAAAAATAAAAGATAATCAAAACTAAGATATCCAATTATGCAAAATGAAACAATTTATCAATGGGCACAATCAATCTAATATTTGCCTTCACCAATGGATAGGTTCCTAGTGCTCTCCCCTCTATGAGAGAACAACCTTTTTCCTATGGGGGTAACCAGTATTGGGGGACATCCAATTAGTCGGTATCCACTGTGCAAGGTTAGGGGATATGACCCACCAAATCCAGTGAGCTAAAGCTCTTAGACAATATTTTGATTTTTTGTTTCAATATCAAAATAAATCAATATTTTAATTTCTCGACGATGTTCAACATTCAATTCGGTCGTGGTGAACTTTAACAAGAGAAAAAGGCTAATAACAAATTGGTTCACCACTTCTACATAATTATATAAAAGAAATTCAAGATGGAGGAAAATAGTTCAATAACAGAATCGAGAATCTAATACCTGTTCAAAAAATGATTCATCAAGGAGACTTCCTCTCCTCGACCCCTCATTAACCTGTGGAAGCCCAACACAGGAGGAGTATGGTAAACCAAGTGTGTAACCCATCAATTCTCCTGCAAACCATGTCAGACATAAATCTCAATTTAATCATCCATGTGAGGATTCAAACTTGAGACCTCTGTCTACGTTCATAGTCTGATCACCAGTGAGCTACACCCTTGCGGGCAATCTAGTACTTGTTTTGACTGAGAAAATTCCAATCAAAATGTCTACAAGGATTTAAGAATGTCAATGTATCATGAATCTAGCAAGGGAGAATGCACAATAGTTATTGATGTTTCTTGGCTTAGATCACTTCTTAGATTCATATTAGGTGAAATTACCATTTTGACCCTTAAGGTGTCTTATATTGAATAATAACTTTTGATTGTGATACTTTCTCATCCTAAAGTCATTAGTTATTCATGTTTGTAATATATGTAACTCCTAAATTTCTTTTGTTTATCTTAATGGATAGAATATAGTGATACTTATTTGTGTTATGAAAAGGGTAGACCTTTACTAGGGGTTGGTTTCCATATTATTTATATGGTTTGTAAAGTTAATGTCTTATTTAAATAGGAGTGGGGCCATTGAATTCGATTTCTCCATATTTATCCATTAATACCATTCTTATGTGATACACTACAATATTCATATGTATGCATAATTCATAATGATGCACATTGATATTTGTTGGTATGTATGCCCATAGAACCAATCATATGATGATTGAAATGACATATTTTGTAAACGATTTGATTAATAATAAAAGAAATCTTCTAATTTATTTTGTTATTCGATTATGAGATAACGATAAACATAATAAATGTCTAGAGAATGATATTACTCAATGACATATGTCTTCAGGTTGAGGACCTGAATGATGAGATCATACAAATGTCAAGAGTAGGTGCATTCCTATTATGTCCCAGTCAGATGTTATTGTGGAAGGTTCATAGACAATAATAACACTTAATACTAGAATGTGTGTTGGTTGATGACAAAGTCCCGTTAGTCATGATATGTGATATCAAACCAAGCACATAGATACTTGTTAGAGAATAGTGTATTGGACAGACCCACCTTGAGAGTGACACATGGAACCATGAATGGTAGTTAGAGTCATCTCTCATAGTGATAGTGGTGATTGTGGTTCTTAGACCTAAAGTCACTACGCTCATCACATGTTGTTCGGTGTGCTTTGACATCATCCACCAGGATCTCAAATAAGGGTTGCCATAAAGGTGGTTCTTGGGTACACTGTGTGTGACATCCCGCTATCACACAGACAACGAAATGCCAAGAAAAAATGTGCGGAACTTCCATAAACCACATATTACCAAAAACACAGGTTAATTAAAGCCAATTGTGGAAAGCAAATAATAAAGTGACTATTACATCCAGATCCTTATCCTGCAAGGAAACATGTTATATAAACATACATAAACCTTGATACGTGTCCACAACTTATAGGAACTAGCTATCTCATAGGCACAAAGAGTTCACCACCTGTTTATATACAGAAAAGGCCATACAAGGCCAACAACAAGATAAACAAGCAAAATCGGCTATACATCGTGAAACATCAACAAAACACCTCCAAGGACCTGAGAGTACATGGATGACACTAGGACTCTACTACAAAATTACCAAAACAACAAGGCTATTTACAAATAGAAAATTAAGAATTCTCAGATGGTGTGTACTAGTAGTGCATCAAAAATGCAGTCATCGATTCTCCCGATAGGCCATTTTCTTCTGTATCAATAAAAAAAAGAAAATGGAAGTTTCTTGCCATTTTATTTCTTCTTTTTAATTTTACTGCAACCTCACGACCACCACCACATCTAGCACGATCACCTAAAAAGGTTGTAAACCAGCGGAGTGAGACACACAGTCCCAACGAGAATCATAACCCCCACCAAAACAATAAAACATCAAAGGAGAGCTAGAACGGGTAAAGCAAATCACTAATATAAGTAGTTCATATATACGACATACTGAAAAGAACTAACTTTATTAACAGCTTACCAAGATATCCATGAGGCATATAACCAGATATTTATTTATTGAACATGATTGACAAGATAAGATTTATAAGAACTTATCACAAGATATGAGGAATGTACAAATAACTACAAGATATAACTAGGGCAACTATACAAGCAAGGCATCAACTAATGTTCCGTGTTTTACCTTAAGCAATATATACTATTCAGCTAGATTACAATTTTATTATGCCCTGAGGAAGTGATCTATACCGCTCAAATCCAAGCTTCGGAAGCGAAGTCCAAAACTGGTGCCATACAAGTTCAATGGGAGAGCCGGACTCCATGACCTCACCTCCTCATGGTCAGTGCACGATATCCAAAGTAGGACCGCAATCTCTAGCTTAAATGGCCTCAACCACAGGGTCAGCTCCGCAGGCTACCCTTTCCTCTAGTCCGTCTCAGTACAGGTCACAGTGCTAGTATATCATGAGCCACATGCCTATTCACCGTGCTCCTGAGCCACAAACGCATTCATGCTCCATCACACTGAGCCATGGGCCTGTTCACCATGCTCAAACCACATCTTGAGTCCACAACCGCAATTACACTCTAATCATCCTATTTTTAGCAAGGAGAAACCCCACATATTCAATAATATGTGCTCCGGGTAATCCCGTAGGATAAGCATGTTTCACCATCACCAGCTACTGACGATGATGGATCTATGGTCAGGGAAAACTACATGAAAGGTTCATCTGTAATTAATTAATACATTTTAAGCGGATTGCAAGATTCAACCAAGTTATGTAACATTCAATTAAAACATAGAACACATTATCAGGTGTTACATTGTCACTCTTATTCTCAAAGCCATCAAAATCATCATGATCTGTCACAAGGATCCAACATCACATGTTACCACTTGGCCTCTTTCCAATCATCAAGATTTATCTCAAGGATCAACATCACTAGGACTCAATCCCATCATCAAGGCACACATTGCCATTCCATGGGTAACACCCATCATATATCATTGGGTTCATCATAACCCTTGATGTTCACATCATATCATTGTCATGCCATCACCATGGCCTCATCATACAAATGGTACCTGCATGGTTAGTGAAATCACAAAGGAGCAATGATACTTGTACAAGGAACATTTACAACTCTTTACTTTATTATGAGAGTCAACCATGCAATATAGATGAGTGTATCAAAGCATATCATTCTTATATATATATATATATATATATATATATATATATATATATATATATATATATATATATATATATATATATATCAAAGCATAACAACCTCAGGTATCAAAGCACAATAAGCATTAGGGTTACCAACCAAACACTAGGTACAACCCTCACTATAGGTGTATCGGGTAAGCGACAACCCTCACCAAAAGCATCTTAGGTAAGGAATAGCCTCACCAAAGGCCCAACGTCTCTCACCAAAGAGTGTGACGCCCAACACTATATCGGTTAAGCATGCAACTCTTCACCACCTACTGTATCGGACATCACCCATCTAGGGCTACAACCATATCGGCCAACCACTGTCACCTTGGTATCGGGCATCACACAACCTGTGACGCCCAAGACAGCAAACCATATCATCTACTTTGTATCGTCCAAGCCACTTAGGCGCTATGCTGAGCGGCACCACTAACAAGCTGATAATGATCATCACTTCCTCAAGTGCAATGCCCAATACATCATGTCGGGCAATGGATGAGAACCAACATGTAACACTCAAACGCACAACGTCATATCGGGCACAACCATAACATGTAACATTGTGTCGTGTAGCCAAGAACCAAGAGGGTTTCGGGCATCTGGTACACGAGTGTATCAGGCAACACCTTTACCCTGTCATCCAAGACACCCTATCGCCTAAGCTAGGGTTAGGCTTTCCATACCGGGCAACCATAAAGACTGTGTGGCCCACAACCATAACGCCTAAGGTCATAACCCTGCCGCCCAAATAGCAACCCCTTGTCTAGAACAACATGGTGCCCAAGGAAACTCTCATACCGCCCAAGGCACACTACTGCTATCCATCAAATGACACCATGGTGCCCAAGGTAGCCTATCGTTCAAACTAGGGATGTCTACCAAGCATATCGACCAAAAGCATAATGCCCAACAACATCATCTTGGGTAGAGGTTCATATTGGTCAGAAGGGTCAACAAAACACCAATTAGCATATCGCCTAAGACTCATCCCTAGAAGAGGGATATCGGGTAGAACACATCAAAGGGGGTATCATGCAAGGGTTCCAAGACCATGATGGGTTTGTTAACTTCATCCTCAAGACCGCTACCAAGAAACCCTAATATATCAAGAGAATTGGCTCACCTCTCCACAACTAAGAGAGAGGGTTTTGCACAACTTCCATCACATATCAGGCAGCAAGGTGGGCCATCATCATAACGGCCAACCAACCAACCTCAACTAGGTCAAGACCAACCAAAGGCTCACCTCTCAAGTCCATGGTAAGAGAGGGGTATTGCCCAAGCAACTAGAGTGTAGACTCACCTCTCAACAACTAAGAGAGAGGGGTTTTGCCCACACAACTAAAGCTTGAGCTCACTTCTCAAGACCAAGGAAAGAAAGGGGTTTTTCCCCAAGAACACACTACAGACACCATGGAATTAGGAAACCCTAGGCTCACCTCTCAACAACCCAGAGAGAGAGGTTTTTCCCAAGGAACCCTAGTCCAAAGGTTCAGCCAACAAGGTCACCATATCTAACAACATCAAGGGCGCATACTAGAGCAAAGATATTACCAACAAGATAAGCATGACCGATCAAGATAGCACATAAACAAGAAACATAAAGAGAAGGTAATATAGCTAGGGTAGGAGTTACGTAACCCGCCTTAAGCACACTCCTCAAGCTCCAAAGCTCGAAGCACCAAGATTCAAGCTCCAAGGCACCACCTTCAGCCAACACACAATAGAAGGAAAAGGGTAAGCTAGCAATGTGTGTCACCGAAGAAACCAGCAGTATCGGCCACCAATTGCTCCACTCTTCTCCTAGATCGGCCACTAAAGGAAGGAAAGCAACTAAAGGAACCAAAGAGCCTAACAAGAAAAGGAGGGGTTCATTTATATACTATGGGGTGAAGGGGGAAAGCAAGTCAAGGTGGCACCTGCCCCTAACACCCTTGTCCAATGAACGTGCCACATGCTAGAACCCCAAAAACCCACGCCCATGAGTTGCCACCCACTTAGCAAAGCAACGACCACTTATCCAAAGATGGTGACACAAACGAGGCTAGGGTGGAGGGTGTGTGTCACCCAACATGGAAACCTGACACACCATGGCTGACACAACCCCTTGCCGGACACAACAACACTCCTTGGCCAATACACCAAGGTCCAGCCCGATACCAAGCTGCAACCAGGCTCAACAAGGCAAAACAAAGACCAAACAGGTCCAAAGCTACTCAAACAAAGAGCCCGACCCATTTTCTCAACCCTAGAGGATGCAAGGAGAGAGAAAGATATCTCTTAAGGCGACAAACTTGCACCCAAACCCTAAAACTTTAGTCAATTGGAAGTTGCACCTCAACCTCTCAACAAAGCACAACCAAACCCTAATCACAACTTCAGGTGATTAGTAAGCATCTCAACATAAGGTTTAGGCAAAGCAAACAGGGTAAGCCCAAAATAGAGGTCAGGGTCCTTACAAGCCATAAACCCCTACAAAAGGATTTTTCCCCCAAAATCTGAAGAGAAAAGTGAGGGATACTTCCTCCTCATCTCTTCCTCAAGCTCCCACGTGGCTTCCTCAACGCCATGATGATGCCAAATAACCTTCATAATCACCATGTCCTTCCTCTTCAACTTCGTTACTCTTCTGTCAAGGATCATCACTGGACCTTCTTCGTAGGTCACATCTTCATCCAGCTCAACCTCAACTAGCTGTATCACTTTCTCTATGCCAGGATGACTTTTCTTCAGCATACTGACATGGAACACCAGATGTAACCTATGCAACTCTGATGGTAGTTCTAACTTGTAAGCTACTTTTCCAACACATGCTATTACCGGATATGGCCCCATATACCTGGGAGCCAACTTGCCTTTCTGGCCAAATCTCAGCATGCCTTTCCATGGTGAGACCTTGATATACACCTTGTCTCCCACCTAGAACTCTAGAGGTCATTGACAATTATCTACATATGACTTTTGTCTATCTTGTGCCTCTTTCAACTGTTGTTGTATCACCTTGATATTCATTTTCGTCTATTGTACTAACTCAAGACCCAGAAGCTGATACTCGCTTGACTCATACCAACATAAAGGAGATCTACACTTTCTACCATACAAAGCCTAATATGGTTCCATGTCAATACTTTGTTGGTTACTGTTGTTATAGGAAAACTCTATCAAACTGAGATGCACATCCCAACTGCCTAGGAACTGCAAAACACAAGCTCAGAGAAGATCTTCCAATGTCTAAATAGTCCTTTCAGACTATCCATCTGTATGTGGGTGGAAAGAGGTACTGCACCTCAACTGCATTCCCAATGCTTTGTGTAACTATTCCCAGAAATGACTCGTGAACTGGGGACCTCTATCAGAGACTATCGTTACTGGCATACCGTGCAAGTGCACTATCTCATCCACATACACCTGAGCAAGCTTCTTTGTCGTATATGTTGTTTTCACATGTATGAAATGAGTAGACTTTATCAACCTATCCACTATCACCCAGATTGAATCATGATTCGTAGCTGTCCTCGGGAGACCAACTACGAAATCCATGGTTATATGATCCCATTTCCACTATGGTATCAGCATGGATTGTAACGTACCTTCCGGTTTCTGATGCTCAACCTTAACCTACTGGCATACCGCACACCTAATAAAAAACTCAGCCACATCTCTCTTCAAGCCAGGCCACCAATACATGTCCTTCAGATTATGATACATCTTGGTGATACCTGGATGCATATCATACATTGACGTGTGCGCTTCCTCGAACACTAACTTCCTCAAATAATCAACATTTAGGACCACCATCCTATTATGATAACAAACTAGTACATCCTCAGACTCATGGAAGCCATCCCGCTTCTCGCTGCCGAACTCTGATCTGATCAACTGAACTGTAGCATTTTCCTATTGCGCTTCTTTGATCTGCGGCCTCAACATAGGATTCACTTGTATTTGTGCCAACAATCCTGCCAACAAGGATACCTCCAACTGTACATTCATCTGTCGCAACAAGAGGAACACATCCCGCCTATTGCATATCAAAGAACTCAATTGTGCCTTCTTCGTGGGAAGAGAAGAAGACTTTCTACTAAGCGCATAAGCTACTACGTTCACCTTACCAGGATGATACTCGATGGTACAATCATAATAACTTATCAGCTCCATCCAGCGATGTTGTCACATGTTTAGTTCACTCTATGAGAAGATATACTTTAGGTTCTCATGATCTGTAAAAATATGAAACACTTCCCCATAAAGATAGTGTCTCCATATCTTTAACGCATGGACCACCACTACCAGCTCCAAATCATGTGTTAGATATCTCTCCTCATGTTTCTTAAGCTGTCGTGAAGCAAAAGAAACCACATGATCCTCATGCATCAGCACACATCCTAAGCCCTTCTTGGAGGCATCACAGAAAATGACATAGCCTTTCCCAGGCTCTGGCAACACCAACACTGGAGCACTAGTTAGCTTCTCCTTTAAGATTTGAAAATCTTACTAACAACGATCATCCCAAACAAAAGGTACATCCTTCCTGGTCAACTTCGTCAATAGCAACACGATCACACTGAAGTCCTTTATAAACCTTCGATAGTATCCTGCTAAACCCAGAAAACTACGAACTTCAGTCGGCGTCTTCGGTTGCTCCCAGTATGCAATTGACTCCACCTTCTTGGGGTTCACTCTGACTCCCTCTATAGATATCACATGACCCAAGATAGTCACTTCCTTCAACCAGAACTCGCACTTACTGAACTTGGCATGCAATTGATGCTAGCGAAGGAGAGTTAATGCTTGTCAAAGGTGTTGTTCATGTTGTTGACTATATCAACTATAGATCAAGATGTCATCTATGAATACCACAACAAACTGATCTAGGAACAGACGGAACACCCTGTTCATTAGATCCATGAAAGTAGCAGGTGCATTGGTTAGCCCAAACGGCATAACCACAATCTCAAAGTGACCATACCTTGTCCTAAAAGCTGACTTCGGTATGTCATCATCCTTGATTCTCAGTTGATGATATCTAGACCATAGATCGATCTTGAAGAATATTGTAGCACCACACAACTAATCAAATAGATCGTCTATCCTCGACAAAGGATACTTATTCTTGATCATAACTTTGTTCAACTCTCGGTAATCTATGCACAGATGCATCAATCCATCCTTCTTTATCATGAATCGAATTGGATCACCCCACGGTGATGTGCTTGGTCTGATGAAACCTTTATCCAACAGCTCATGTAACTGCTTCTTCAGTTCTGCCATATCGGCTGGAGCCATCCTGTACGGTGTCTAAGAAACTAGCGGTGTCCCTGGCACAAGATTGATCTCAAAGTCAATCTCTCGAGGTGGGGGAACACTGAGGAACTCATCAGGAAACACATCCGCGAACTCTCTGACAATAGGCACATCCTCAAGGCTAGAACCTTCTGCCTCTATATCCACAACATGAGCCAAAAACACTCTACAACCTTGCCGCAACAACTTTTCTACCACCATAGATGATACCAAACATGTCGGAAGAATCTTACTATCTCCCTGGAAGATCCACTTCTCACCACCATTAGCAAACACCACTTGCTTAGAACCACATTCCAGCACAACCTTATATCTCTCTAGGGTATCCATCCCAAGGATTACATCGAATCCATACATATCAAGTGGTATAAGATCCACTTGTACGTTGTGTCTCGAAAAGGATAGGACACAAGATGGACACACCTCTCGAAGAATTGAGGAACCATCAAGAGGGGTTGCTAACAACAAGCTATCTTTCTTACAACTAATAGGTAAAAGACAACTATCAAGCATACTACGAGTGATAAAAGGGTGTGTAGCACCCGGGTCAACTAGAATAGATACAAAGCAAGAAGAAGACAAATCAGAAGGAAATAACTCCATCTGACCTGTCATGACTCGCAGGTTGACTATCACCTCCGATTGACTCATAGCATAGAATCAAGCCGTTGCTTTTTGTCCACGTCCTCTACTTCCTTGAGAAAACGATCCAGCTTGTGACGCTTGACCGCACCCTTGCCCTCTGGCACCACTGGACTGTTGTCTATCCGATCCTTGTTGAATCTGTCTCGGTTGCTGTGTTACTTCGACATCTCTTCTTGGGAAATTTGACTTCAAATGCCCTATCTATCCACAGAGATAACATGACCTGTCTTCAAACTGCAGCCTAGATGGCCCTGTCACTGCCACTAAAGTTGTGATGTAAGCTATGGATGGCAAATAACCATGCCCTCTTCCTTTACTTGGTGATCACTGTGATGGTGCACTAGAACCTTTCCTCACAGAAGGTGTAGAAAACCTCAACGTCTTATGGCTGCCAAACCTCTATCTCTGGAACTGTGCAGGCCTTTTCTTGGTAATAGCCTCTCTCTTCTGTCGGACTGACCGTTCAATCCTTTGGACAGACTCCACAAATGTGGAAAACAACTCTCAGTTTTCTAAAGCAGCAACATGTATCGACAGCTTGGCACTCAAACCTTTCTCGAAACGTTTAATCCTCTCATCATCTGTCGTCGCCATGTGAGGACAAAACCTCAACAGGTCCATAAACTTGGCTTCATACTCGGTGATGCTCAGAGAACCTTGGCGCAAACGCTCAAACTGGTTGATCTTCTCATCCAGATTCGTCTTCGGGAAGTATCGACCCATGAACTCCCATTAGAAGACCTCCCAACAAATCACCTCACCAAGTCGCTTCTCCTCCTCGATGGCCCACCAGTGGCCAACACTACCTTTCAGAAGGTAGACAACATGCTTTACTTTGTCTACTTTGGGGATGTCAAGGATCCAGAAGGCCTTCTCAAGACCTGTCAACCATAGATTTGCATCTGCTGGATCACCCGTTGTAGCATAATCTGAAGTTCTGACTCAGCGAAGCCGCTCAAAGGTCTTCCCAACACCCAAAGATTCACCATGGGGATCCTATGCTCTTGTTGGAGGCACTGACAATCTATCCACCATGTGATTCATCGTAGCCATTACCTGTCCCATGAGGAGCTGGTAGACAGGGTTCTCAAGAATGGCTAGGTCAATTTGGGGGACCTTAGGCACCCAATCTTCATGTGCCTGCACTTGTGCTCCATCAACTGATGCAGCAACACTGCTCTCGTCAGCATGTTCTTTGTGACTTCCAGACATCTTTTAGCTTTATCTTCTACTGGGGGAAGAAGGTTATTATGATAAAATGTGGAAAAATCACAATAACAAAGACAAAACCTAGTTCTAGATCCCTGTAGACTTAGCGAACCTAGAGCTCTGATACCAAAACTTATTGTGACATCCCGCTATCACACAGACAATGAAATGCAATGCAAAAATGTGCAAAACTTCCATAAACCACATATTACCAAAATCACGGGTTAATTAAAATTGATTGCAGAAAGTATATAATAAAGAGACTATTGCATCTAGATCCTTATCCTACAAGGAAACATGTTATATAAAAATACATAAACCTTGATACGTGTCCACAGCTTATAGGAACCAACTATCTCATAGGCACAAAGAGTTCACCACCTATTTATATACAGAACAGGCCATACCAGGCCAACAATAGGATAAACAAGCTACATCAACTATACATCATGAAACGTCGTCAAAACACCTCCAAGGACCTGAGAGTACAAGGATGACTCTAGCACTCTACTACAAAACAACCAAAACAACAACATATCCATCTCTTGCCTCCTACTATTCTTCTTGCTACTCGGTCGCAACCTCACGACCACCACCACGTCTAGCACAATCACCTAAAAGGGTAGTAAACCAGCAGGGTGAGACACACAGTCCCAACGATAAATATAACCCCTGCCGAAACTATAAAACCACAAAGGAGATCTAGAACAGGTAAAGCAGATAACTGATATAAGCAGCTCATATATACATCATAATGAATAGAACTAACTTTATTAATAGCTTACCAAGATATCCAGGAGGCATATAACCAGATATTTCTTTATGGAACATGATTGACAAGATAAGCTTTATAAGAACTTATCGCAAGATTTGAGGAATGTACAAATAAGTGGAAGATATAACTAGGGAAACTATACAAGAAAGGCCTCAACCAATGTTATGTGTTTTACCTTAAGTAATATATACTATTAGTCTAGATTACAATTTTATTATTCCCTGAGGAAGTGAGATGTCCCGCTCAAATCCAACCTTCGGCTGTGAATCCCAAAACCAGTGCCATACAAGGTCAATGCGAGAGCCAGACTCCATGAACTCACCTCCTCGTGGTCAGTGCACAATATCTAAATTAGAACCACAATCTCTTGGTCAAATGGCCTCAGCTACAGGGTCAGCTCTGCAGGCTACCCTTTCCTCTAGCCTGTCTTAGTACATGTCACGACGCTAGTATATCATGAGCCACGGGCCTATTCACCGTGCTCCTGAGCCATGAACGCATTAATGCTCCATCACACTGAGCCATGGGCCTATTCACCATGCTCAAAACACATCTTGAGTCCACAACCGCAATTGCACTCTAATCCTCCTATTTTCGGTTAGGAGAAATCCCGCATATTCAACAATATGCGCTCCAGGTATTCCCGCAGGATAAACCTGTTTCACCATCACCAGCTACTAATAATGATGGATATATGGCTAGGGCAAACTACATGAAAGGTTCATATGTAATTAATTAATAAATTTTAAGTGGATTGCAAGATTCAACCAAGTTATGTAACATTCAATTAAAACATAGAACTCAGTATCAGGTGTTACATTGTCACTCTTATTCTGAAAACCATCAAAATCATCATGATCCATCACAAGGATCCAACATCACATGTTACCACTTGGCCTCTTTCCAATCATCAAGATCCATCTCAAGGATCAACATCACTGGGACTCAATCCCATCACGCACATTGCCATTCCATGGGTAACACCCATCATATATCACTGGGTTCATCATAACCCTTGATGTTCCACATCATATCATTGTCATGCCATCACCATGGCCTCATCATACAAATGGTACTTGCATGGTTAGTGATATCACAAAGGAGCAATGATACTTCTACAAGGAACATTTACAACTCTTTACTTTATTATGAGAGTCAACCATGCAATATAGATGAGTGTATCAAAGCATAACATTCACACACACACACACACAGATATATATATATATATATATATATATTTATATATATATATAGGATGTTTTTTATTACCCGCGCGGGTACTGTAGCAGGGCTGCCCGCCAAAGCTGCCCGTCTCTTTGGCGCGGTGGCATTTTACGTAAATACGACTGATTATTGTAAGCATCAGCCGCCGACCCCACTGTTGCGGCATCCTTCTCATCGAGCATTGCCGCCGACCCCGCCGTTGCGGCATCCTTCTTGTCGAGCATTGCGATGGTCAGGTCCGTCAACACTCTGTATGCACGTCTTAACTGGCCGTCTCTGAGCAACGCAGCACCGGAAGAGCTCGTAGACATCTGCTGAGTTCAATAATACTAGTGTACCTCCCGAATCTGTCTCTGGAATCTGCAGTCCTAGCTCCGTCTATCTCCGACCTCCGCCTATCTCTGACTCGATAATCTCTCTAATAAGAAGGGTTATAAATCCCAACAGGTCACTTACGGTCTTCATCACAAATCCATCTTCCACGCCGTTCCAATCTATGACTATCCTTAGAGGTAATCACATTCATTGAACATCCGGTAGTGTGGCTGTGGTCAGATGTGACAAGGTGCTCGAGTTTGTGGATGTATCTGACAATCGACTAGTAGGCTCCATCACGAAATGCCTTATTGGCAGGATAGGGGTAAAAGTATTCGAAGCCGGAAACTGCCTTGCTCCGCCAGCAATGCAACCCACATTGAAGAAGTAGGTGTGTTTTTGAATTATGGTTTACAACCTGAATACCAAATTATGTGTTGAGCAATTGATTATCTACTAAGTATAATCCCTTCTATTTCCCTTATTTTTGTGCTATATGTTTTTAAATGAAGTTTTTTAGTATTTTTCATTGTATGTGTATCTGTCTATTTAGTAGTAACACAGTCGTACTACATGTTTTATTTTGTAGTTACTTTTATATGATCTGTTTGTTGTAGTTATTTTTCGTTCTGTATTAGTCACTTTTATATTTATATAGTTACTGTTTTGTTTACAGAGTTACTTTTCGATCTCTGTAATGGATGCTAGTCTTGATACTGATGCTGCTAATGCTATTATTGACATTGACGATGATAATGTTCATTCTTCTTCATCTGTTGCTGCTGATACTGTGTCCTCAATTGATGTCCCTAGAATTGGATTACAATTTGGAAGTTTAGATGATGGCATATCGTTTTACTATAGGTATGCTGGTTTGATTGGGTTTAATGTTAGGAAAGATGATAATCGTTATGAACGAGGTACTAAGATCTTACTTGCTAAAGATTTGGTATGTGATAAGAAAGGTCAGAGTAGTTGTTCTAAGAGATCCAAAGGTCTTCTTAGTCCTATGTGTGACAATATTGGTGATTTGCATGAGAATTTATCTAAGAAGCATAAGCGTTCTGTGAAAAGGTGTGGTTGTAAAGCAATGATCTGATTTACATTAGATAAGTCTTTATCTGTATGGTTTGTTACTGCTTTTATTGATGAACACAATCATGATCTTGTCGATGATTCTCACTTGTGGTACTTGAAGTGTAATTCATCTCTTGACCAAACTCAAAAAGAGATGCTTTCTTCTATGAGTCAAGAAAATATACCTGTCTCCAGACAACTTGCATTGATAGCAACAGAGTCTGGTGGTTATGAAAACTTAACATTTACAAGTAGACAAGCTCATGGACATCTCAGTATCAAGAGGAAGGAGTCATCTTTATATGATGTGGACATGGTTTTGGATCGTTTTGCAAGCTTGAAGGTTTTAGATTCTAAATTCTTTTACTCTTATCAAAATGATTCTGATGGTTTCTTGACACATTTGTTTTGGTCTGATCCGGTTTCTATTGATGATTGTGCATTATTTGGAGATGCTATTGTATTTGACACCACTTACCGTACCAACAAGTATTCCATGGTTTTTGGAATGTTTGGTGGTGTGGATCACCATCACAAGACGATGTCGTTTTATTCAACTCTGTTGGTTGATGAGAAGTATGACTCTTTTCTTAGGGTTTTAAAGCAATACTTACTTTGTTTTGGCAAGGAGCCGGTTTCCATTATAACTAACCAAGACCCGGCTATGAATGCTGCTATCATTACTATTTTTCCAAACTGTAAGCATCATTTCTGCAGCTGGCACATCCTACAAAAGCTTCCATCTAAGCTTGGCGGTGTTCCAAACAAGGATCGGATTATTAGCTCTTTGAATGATTGTGTATGGAATACAGATGATACAAACACATTTGAAGAGAGGTGGAATTCTGTAGTTGAAGAGAATGACCTATTATATATTAGTTGGCTTTCTGATATGTATGCTATGCGGTGGGATTGGGGTCCATGTTTTATGCAGGATTCTTTCTTTACTGGTATGAGGACAACACAAAGAAGTGAGAGCTTGAATGCTTTCATTCGAAGTCATGTCAACAGTAGGAAAATGCTTTTTGAACTTGTATGTTGCTTAGAGACTGCCTACTCTCATGTGATGGAGATTGAAAATTTCAAAGATTTTGATGATGATTACAACAATCTTCCTTTGTCATCAGTGTGGCCTTTGGAGGAGCAAATGAGAGGTATATACACCAAGGCAATTTTTAAGATCTTTCAAGCTGAAGTTCATCAAAGTATGGTATATAATGTAAAAGAAACTTCTGATGATGTTGAGTTTGAGGTATATCGTCTTGCTGGTTCTTGTTCTCCTCGTCTTTTGAAGAAAGACTCATCCACTGGTATGGTATCATGCAATTATTTCATGTTAGAATTCAAAGGAATTCCATGTAGACACATACTTGCTTCTCTAAAGAGTCGTGATTTTTGCACTCTTCCTGAGCCATATATACTGAAGAGGTGGACTAAAGGATATATAGATCATCCTTTCATTTTCGGAAAATCATCTATCATACAGCTATCCACTGGGAAGAGACTGCAGTTGGTATCTGCTTGCAATTCAATTGTTAATATAGCATGTAGGAACAACACTATAGATATGTGTCTTGAAAAACTCATTGCTTTGCGAAAGGAGCTGTTGGAATTAGATGTTGATGATGTTGGTGTAACTGGTTCGAATACAGCTTCTTCTTCTGCTGTCAAGGTCCATATTCCCAGTGTTTGTAAAACTAAAGGTAGACCTAGATCTACTGATGTGCGGTTTAAATCTGGAGTTGAAATTTCTCAATCTAAAATGAGACAGTGTAAGAATTGTTTACAATATGGTGTTAACCATGACAGCAGAAACTACCCATGAAAGAAATAGGTGTGTGTTTAAATTCAACTTCTGTGGTCTGCTGTGGGTCGTATGGCTTACTGAAGTTGCGGATTTGATGCTACTGTTGTTGTGGTCTTCCTGTTGTGCTTCCTAAAGCTGCGAATTTTCTGCTACTGTTGACAATGTTGTTATTGAAGTTGATTTATTCACTAGTTTTACTATAATGGTATCCAATTGTTTAGTGTGTGAGTCATGTCAAATTCTGATGTAATTGTAATGGCCAAGATGTACTGTGTGACAGTTGTAATTGATATTTGATTATAATGGTATCCAATTGTTTAGTGGGTGAGACATGTCAAATTCTGATGTAATTGTAATGGCCTAGATGTACTGTGTAGCTTCAATTGTATCCAATTTAAATCTTTTATAAAGATCATCCAAAATTTGTTTGTTGTGTGATATGTTTTTCCATTTTATGTTATATATGTATTTCTTAATTAGTTTCATATTTCCTTTATATTAGCATCATACTTCTTAATTAGTCTCATATAAAAATTTGTTTGTTGTGTGATATGTTATTCCTAAATCAATAACTTGTATTTTCGAAGGTTACTTTTTGCACCTCAGAGTTACTATTTCTATCTAAATCAAACGTTTTGTGTGCACCAGTTACGTTTTGTGTGCACCAGTTACTTCCCCAATTCTGATGTAATTGAATTACTTTATAAATAGAAATACGAATCTTTATTATCTTCATCCTTGATAATACCACGACCACACTGAAGAACGGGCATATCTGGGAGATTTGATGTGTAGTAGTTACTCTTTGAACCACAGAGTTACTTTCATGTCGATATAGTTACTTGTTAGTTTATCTAGTTACTCTTCTTGGTTCAAAGTTACTGTTTGATCTGTAGTAGTTACTCTTTAAACCATAGAGTTACTTTCATGTCGATATAGTTACTTGTTAGTTCATCTAGTTACTCTTCTTGGTTCAAAGTTACTATTTGATCTAGAGTAGTTACTCTTTGAACCACAAAGTTACTTTCATGTCGATATAGTTACTTGTTAGTTCATCTAGTTACTCTTCTTGGATCAAAGTTATTGTTTGATGTGTATCAGTTACTCTTTGAACCACAGAGTTGCTTTCATGTCGATATAGTTACATGTTAGTTCTTCTAGTTACTTTTCTTGATTCAAAGTTACTGTTTGATGTGTAGCAGTTACGTTTTGAACCACAGAGTTACTAATGTACTATAACTGATAGTGTCCAAATGCCAAACACAACATAACAACAACAGCTAGCTAAAGTTATACAAACATTCAACTAATATCAAACTGATAGTGTCCAAATGCCAAACACAAAGCAACAAAACATAACTATATACCCACAGAACTGATGAACCCATATGTTCAAATGTCAAACAAGAAGTAACAAACCATAATCATAAACAACTGATCTGCCTTCTGCGAAGGTTACTTTTTGAACCTCAAAGTTACTATTCTTTCATGCATTCAGACTTGGCACACCATCTTCTGATTTTTCTTCATTCTGCTTGTCACCTGCTCTTTCTTTGGTCTCTTCTTGATCTCTAGTGCAATGGGTCAGCACCAGCAAACCTATTTATAGCAGGAACAGCCAGTCAAAACCAAAAAACACTTGAGAATCAGGATCAAATCAGACAATATATAGCTCTGTGAAGTAAAAATCTCTAGGAGGGGTAGACTGCATAGGTAGTGATGCGGAATATTATTGACCAAAAGGCAAGGAGAAAAGGGCGGCAGTGCATACCTATTTATGATAGGAAGGCTGGACAGAAGAAGAAGCAATGTCTTCTGCAGATGTTGAGGTGTCCGCTGTTGTAGATGAGTCAATCTAAATGAGATTTACAGCTGATCCCGGCTGTGCTTGGTATTTGTCCCTAACAAAGAGCTGATCTGCAGAGTCATCCAATCCAGAGAATACTTCGTCACCAGGCATTCTGAAGAGCGGAATAAGCTCGGTTGGTGTTTCTAAGAACTGATTTGTGATCCATTCTGTAATAGTCTGGTGATTAGTTGGCTTGAGGAAGATGATCCAACCTTTGCGAATATTGAGTTGTGCGATCATCCTTTTCCAACCCTTAGCAGTTGAAAGTGATCCGTTTTTATTCTACATAAGGGCTATCTGGAATGTCTGGTTTCCGACATGGAAGGTGGTCTTGCCTGGTTTGATGTGAAAATTAAGATGGTTCCATTCTATGGGAAGTTGAATGGATTCCATTGTCTTGTCGTCAATGGTGTAGTTGATGGGCTGGATGAATGGCTCCATGGTAGGCTGTGAAGAAGGTAGGTTGTGAAGAAGTTGGCTGTGAAGAAGGTAGGTTGTTCATGTTGATGCTGCAAAGATGCGCAACAGTGCTCTATGTTGTTGGTGCTGCAAAGATGGGCAGCAGTGCTATGTGTTGTTGGTGTTCCAAAGATGGGCAGCAATGCTCTATGTTGTTGGTGTTGCAAAGATGGCAGCAGTCTATGAAGAAGGTAGGTTGTTCGGAAGTGAGTGAAAGGGTGAGATGAGAGCACTGGATGAAAGGGAGAAATGAGAGCTCTTGGTGAAAGGGCGAAATGAGGGTAGCAGTGATCTGTGTTTTTGGTGTTGCAAAGATGCACACTAGAGTCTGCAGACATTCTACTATTTTTGATAAGTTACATATTTTCGAAGGTTACTTTTCTTGGTGTTGCAAAGATGCACACTAGAGTCTGCAGCCATTCTACTATTTTTGATAAGTTACAAATTTTTGAAGGTTACTTTTCTTGGTGTTGCAAAGATGCACACTAGAGTCTGCAGACATTCTACTGTTTTTGATAAGTTATAGATTTTCGAAGGTTACTTTTCTTGGTGTTTACATAGTTACTTTTTCGTTTGTTGAGTTACTTTCCCGATTCAATAAGTTATGTTATACATCGCACAAGTTACTTTCTTGCTGGATGAGTTACTTTCCCGATTTAATAAGTTACGTTATACATCGCTCAAGTTACTTTTTTGCTAGACGAGTTACTTTCCCGATTCAATAAGTTACGTTATACATCACACAGGTTACTTATTTGTCAAAAGAGTTACTTTTTCATCCAGAGAGTTACTTTCATGTCGATATAGTTAGTTGTTAGTTCATCAAGTTAGTTTCCTTCTCAGGGAGTTACTTTTTGTTTTACATATTTACTTTTCAGTTACTTTTTTGCTGGACGAGTTACTTTCCCGATTCAATAAGTTACGTTATACATCACACGGGTTACTTCTTTGTCAAATGAGTTACTTTTTCATCCAGAGAGTTACATTATACATCACAGAAGTTACTTTTTTGTTAAACGAGTTACTTTTTGATCCAGAGAGTTACTTTCATGTCGATATAGTTACTTGTTAGTTCATCTAGTTACTTTTCTTGGATCAAAGTTACTTTTCAGGATACATATTTACTTTTCAGTTCGGAAGAGAGTTACTACACTCATGCAGTGAGCACCTACTGATCACAGTAATTATCATTAAAAAAACAACAACTAGCTAAAGTTATAAGAACATTCAACTAAGATCAATCTGATAGGTCCAAATGCCAAACACAAAGCAACAAAACATAACCATATACCCACAGAACTGATGTACTATAACTTTATAGAGTTTACTTCAGATTCTGTAACATAAGCCTTGCATTCAGAATTGGCAGAAAACCATAACCATATACACATATAACTGATGAACCCGTAGGTTCAAATGTCAAACAAAAAGTAACAAAACATAACCATAACCATATACATATAGTACTGGTTGCAGAGTTTACTTTAGTTTCTGTAACATACACTTCTCATTATGATATGACATTGTTTATCTAAGAGTTCTTTTTAATCTGACATAAGCCAAGCATTCAGACTTGGCACAACATCTTCTGATTTTTCTTTGTTATGCTTGTCACCTGCTCCTTCTTTGGTCTCTTGTTGATCTCCAGTATGTTCTTCAACTGGCTGCAGTCTCCTCTTCTTCATCATTGTTTGGAAGATCTCTGCCCTTATTGCAGGGATGTCTTTTCTTGTGAAGTTCATTTCCTTTCCATTCACTAAGCATTCCAGATTCTTCATAACATAGACTCCACAGTCAACATCATCATCTTCTTGCTGGGGGCAATCAGGGTACTCTATTGGCCATTGAGACAGTTGACTTCCACGCTCAGGCACCCCCCTGAAGAATTCATGAACGAACCCCACTTGCATGCACAACAAAACATTCATAAGTATAATGTAACCTACACTAGTTCATTCAACTATTTTCTAACAGTTTTTCTTTTTTGTTCCTTACCCATCTATTCACTTCTCTCTCAGATTTTGAACTTCCTGACATTGAATTATAAGACCTGTGCACCCCATCCCTAAAACTTGCTTCAAGAAAATGCCAGTGATTGTCGTTGTTAAGTATTGTAAACACGGAGTCCATTGTCATGAATTCCTTGTCAGGTACATTGAAGAGTGGTGGCAACATATCAATCTCTTTGAGTGTTATCTCATCCACCATCATGTTTAGCTTTTGCTGTAAAAACAATATTGTGAATTACTTTTCTGCAACCTTTAGTGGCCTTATTGTGATAAATGTAATCTAGTGTGATAGTTTGTTTGTCTTACCGGAACATAAGTGCTTAAGCAATGCCATGAAAGTAGTCCCTTCTTCCTCTTTTAGTTTGTTGTCTCTTTCAACATTTGTACAAAGCAATCCATTATCTGAAAATGCACAAGCATCAATTTTTTTTTGGTCAGCGAAAATCTTGTTACTATTGTGATATACCAAAACTTTAGGTACAAGAAACCGCACCCTCTAATCCTCTGAGAGGATTACCAAACATAGCAAAATAAAACTACCGGTCTTACGCAGAAGACCCATTCCGATAGAGGAGGACTCCGCTAAAGAACAAACATCAAAAGCGTTCATACAAGCATAAGAAAATATATCTAAAACCTACTCTGATGAGGAGCTCCACTAACAATACGCCCACCCACAAAGAGTGCAGACTCATCATCATAGGCTGGAGAGTATCAGCCAAAGCAAGTACTCGATCCTTTAATGGAGTTCAGAGGCAAAGACTCATCTAACTTCATCAGCTACCTCAACTTAACCGTTGGTAGCCCCTTCATGTGATCCTGGCAGTTCAACAAGAGAGCTTTGATATCTGAATCAGCTGTGTCGATAGCCAAGAGAATAATCTAGGATCTCCCTTCACACATGCATTATCCACACTCACAAAAATAGTGGAAGAGAAATCCAGAAAATAGCTCCCAGCCATCAGACAGCAGAAAGAGAGAACTCGACATCAATTGCCACTCAGACCAAGTACCAGGAAACAAGAAGATAGGACGGAAGACAACCTTCTTTCCTCCTCGCAGAATCTTCTATTTGCACAGAAGCAAACTGTCGAGCACCTGAGGGGTGTCCCTAGTTCCCAGCCATCGGACAGTAGAAGAAGAACCACTTGCCACTCAAAACTAGGAACTAGGGGCACAGCGGCATAACAACAAACACCTGAAGAGGTGTTTCCATCACAGTAGTGGCAGAGGGCCAAGGAGGAGGCTTTGAAACCAAACTACACCCCTTAACCCTGACTGCCCATGTGTGTGCTAGAACTCTTCACAGAAGCATTACGTAAAAACCAAGTAAGCTCCAGAGAAGTCCAAGCTCCGCCGAAGAAGTCTCAGCACGATCTGAAGCAGACAGAGCCCGGAGAAGCCGAACCCTTGAGGGTGCACACCCTCGCCTCTTCAGCAACCAGCCACGCCAGCCGCCAAGCCTGAGCACGCCCGACGCAGACGACAGCAACAGGAGGGCGTGGACCACCATCCGACACCACCAGCTAGGTCCGTGATGGAGAATCACATCGCCCAACGAGGAATCCAGCCACGCCGTGACCGCCGACATGGGAACCATACGAAGCCGTGGGAGGTCATCAACCTGAGCAAGCCAGGTTTGCCCGGGGAAGGGATGAGGGATTGCTCGAGAGGTAAAGGTAAGACGCCCCTACCATCCTCAGCTTGATGATGCAGTGCGAATGCCCGCATGACTGGGATAGGTCGGCCGCTCACCCTCCATCACACTTGAACAGAGAGGCGTCGACAATGTCGAGATCGCCGAGACTCAACCCAGACCTGATCACGCTCACGACGCCTATCATCTCCCAACCACCCTAGAACCACCGAAGAGACACCACCGATTTCGATCCAGCTCTAGATGATCGCCGCAGCCTTCACACAGAGCCACCCCAGCCGTTGGAGGCCAGGGGGAGGGACACGCAGAGGCGGCATGCCCTCCCCCAACGGTAGCCGCCGGGAGAGGGTAGAGAGAAGACGGAGCGGATACCCTAGAGCGAGAAAGCCATTTCTTACAGGTGACTGCATCATCAATTAGCAATCTATAATTTCATAATAAATGTTTAATATTCCATTTCTTACAGGTGAATGCATCATCTTATCCTTAAACAACAACGCTGATAAGTCCTTTCCTGTGCACCATGCGTCCTTTCCAAAAATCCATTCTCTTCTTGACCGGTGCATTTTTTTTTTTCAAAAGAATTCATACTGAAGATGTGAGACATAAATTTATGGATTAATCAAGTAATACATAATAAACATGTGACTGATAGAACTTTAAAAAGTATCTACTTACACTTCATCAATGTTGTCAATAAATTCTTTGACATCCTCTTTCATCTCCTTTGGTCTAAAGTGCTCGAATCCGATGAATGTCGAATTCTTTTTCTATTTTTGAAGTACAAATTTTGGTTAGTAGTCTATGTAAAAGACATATTTTATTGTAGTTACTCTACATTTTAGTCCATAATATTGCTTTACATTCCATAATATTACTCTATCATTATCACAGTTACTTTTTATATTAACATAGTTACTTTATGGATGACATATTTTACTTTTCAGATCAGACAGTTGCTTCATTGATGGAACGTGCACCATTACAAAACAAATTTTACCTGTGCATGCCTTCTTATCTTGATATTTTCCTCTATACTTCCAAAGCCCGTCTGCATCTTCCCCTTCCTCTTTCTCAACATTTTAGTTGTTTTCATCTCAACTTCACCAAAATTTATCTCCTTCTCATTCACTCCAACTTCATTGTCTATATCCATCATTATGCTTTCCATTACATCTTCTGTGAGGTCTTTTTTATCTTCTAGTTGTTCTTTTTCTTATGTGTTTTTTTCCTCAGCTGGATCTTCTTTAGATGGATCTTTTTCCATTTCATCTTGTGCTGGTTCTTTGGTTTCTTCAGATGGAACTTCTTCTACTTTCTTTGAATCTTGTGGTACATTTTCTATCATTTTCTCCACTAATTTTCTCTTTATTCGAAGCTTGCTTAATCTTGGTCTTTCTTGTGTAGGTCCATATTGGTCCATTTCCAACAACTTTTTCTTCAGATCCTGCGTCCTATGTCTTATTACACTTAAATCACCTGAATGCCAACTTTCATTCTCAATGAAATTGGTAGTTGGTGTAGCTACATATTGTGAAAGCTTGTAATTGTCAGCTTGGATCCTTAGCAATCTATTTTCAGCTTCAACTTCCTCTAGTCTTCTCTTCAACTGCTCATTTTCTTCTCTTAGAGCAGTAAAAGCTTCTAGTGCAATTCTGTTGCATGTTTCCTTCTACAGTCTCAGCTCGTCCTCAAGAATCAATACTCTATTCTCCAAGCTTCCTGAGACTTCTGTGCTTGTGTTATATGATGTAAGTATCTTCTTACTAACTACCTTGCTCTTGGCTTTATTTGCTGTGAGATAATAAGGCAAATCTTTCAATGCCTTTGCAGCTTCCCAATCATCATTGTCATCCTTCTTCAACACTGCAGAAACCTGTGCACAAAAGTTATCAATTTATTATAAAGCTTTTATATTATTTGGCATATTTATTTTCACTTTACCCACACTGATTCTTACATTGTCATTGTCCAAACTTTTAAAATCCTTCACCATCTTAATAGGAGTTGCCCATCTTTTTATTCGTGGTTTTGCCTCAAAGAATGTAGGCTCTGCTATCCCTGTTAACTCATAAGCCCAGACCTGTGTTGACAAGAAAAGTATAAATCAGTGTTTTAAATGTTCATATATGTTTGTTTAATGTAACCAAAGTAACTATGAAATGTGTCACTTACACACAAGCACATTACACATCCAGTTGTGTAGAGTGTTCTTTTGCTTGTTTCCCCTCTTCTCCTCATCCTTATATTCTCACTTAAAACTTTCATTTTCTTGAATATGCTTCCGTGCACTAACTTTGCCTAGTTTAACTGCCCTGTAGCAGTTACATCATCCAAATAATGTAGAAGGTAAATGGGGGCACAATAGCTAGTGTCTGGTAAAAGGAATGTTGCTAACAAGTGCAACATCCATGCATGACACATATTTTGGTAGTTTTCTTTAGAGTCATTATTTGCAAATTCCTGCCAGAGTTTACTCAAGTTCTCCTTGTGTAACACATCCTTCTCTTTTATTTTCTTACTACTTTCACCAACTGTATCTTTTCCTCTTGTTGCATTAGCAAAATCCTCCCATAATTTTCTTACAATCTGTGATTGCTTTCGTGGAACTATATACATACCTTTACTAGGCAAACCTAGTATCACTCCTACATCATCTACAGTCATCCTCGCGTCAAAACCTGGTGCTAACATGAACTTGTCGTCTTCAACATAACTCTCTATCAGATCTTCTAAAAGAGTTACATCTACAGTAAGATGAGGCATGGCTATCAGATTTGCAAATGCGGTTGACTTCATCATCCTCATTTGATCAGTGCTATACAACATGTTGTTTTGTATGCTGTTGTAACTTTTTATGTAGCATCTATGGAAAAGCTTTCCTGTACCTACATCTATATGAAAAAGTTTGTGTTAATTTGTCTAGTTACTTTTTAATTTCAGTGTTACTTTTTCATTTCAACATGTTATTTTCTATCTGTCACATTTACTCTTGTTTTTAGGTAGTTACTTTTTAACTTTTAGAGTTACTATTCATTTTTCAGAGTTACATAGTACAGTATCACATTTGTAAATGCGGTTTACCTTTCTTGGATTACTGTTTGATGTATAACAGTTACTTTTTGATCCAGAGAGTTACTTTCATGTCGATATAGTAACTTGTTGGTTCATCTAGTTACTTTTCGTGGATCAAAGTTACTTTCCAGTTACTTGAGTTACGTTTCTTGGATCAAAGTTACTTTTTGATCCAGAGTATTACTTTGATGTCGATATAGTTACTTGTTGGTTCATCTATTTACTTTTCTTGGATCAAAGTTACTTTTCAGTTACTTTAGTTACGTTTCTTGGATCAAAGTTACTATTTGATGTATAACAATTACTTTTTGATCCAGAGAGTTACTTTCATGTCGATATAGTTACTTGTTGGTTCATCTAGTTACTTTTCTTGGATGAAAGTTACTTTTCAGGGTAATTACTGTGATCAAAGTACTCTATTGTCAGCATCGTTACTCTTTAGTCCAGCAAGTTACACATTCATATATAAGTGTAAAAATAATCAATATTACCTTCTTCTACAATTTTTGCTTTTCCTTTTTGCTTGGTTTTTTGTTCCAAAGTCTTATTCTGGTTTCTTTTGCGATATTCTGCTTCATCCTGTTCAACTTCTTCAACATCTTCTATTTCTTGCTCTTCAGTCTCTTCATGAACTACAACCAATTGTTTCTCAGTAACGTCATCAAATTGTTTCTCCCCTGATTCGTTTTCAGTTTTTGGCTCTTCAATCTCTTCATGCACTACATCCAATTGTTTCTCAGTAACCTCATCGGCTGGTTTCTCCCCTGATTTGTTGTCATCTCCAGCAGTCTTCTGGAGAGTGTCAATTTTCTCAACGTTGTATTTATTCTTCTTTACTTTTTTTTCTTTTCTCGGCTCTTCAATACTCTTGCCCATTTCATCTCCTTGCAGTATGGTTGCAGCTACCTCTTCTACCATGTTGTCCACATCTTCATAGTGCTTGCTCAACAAATCTTCACTATCTGTTATTTTTGTAATTCCCTTTCCTGTCACCTTCTTTGCTTTTACCTTTTTTTCCCCCATTTTGATCTCAGCGGCAGAGACTGGAAAATGCAGTTGCGACAGAAACTGTGGTGAATGCTGCAGCGGAGAAGAATGCCACACACAACAGCGTAAGTACAGACCAGAGGCCGAAGAATTCGGCAGTTGGGGTTGGGGAGTGGAGACCAAGGTGGATGAATTCGGGAGTTCTGGAGTGGGAAGATGGCGGATTTGGGGATTCTCGGGGGGAGAATGAGTCGCGAATGTGCTTCTTCTGTAAGTCACGCGCCCTTGCTATTTTTTGGATTATTTACAATACATGCTACCGCGTTTTCTGAAATGGGCAGCCCCGCTATAGTACCCGCGCGGGCAATGAAAACAGACTCATATATATATATATATATATATATATATATATATATATATATATATATATATATATATATATATATATATATATATATCAAAGGATAACAACCTCATGTATTAAAGAACAACAAGCATTAGGGCTACCAACCAAACACTAGGTACAACCCTCACTATAGGTGTATCGGGTAAGAGACAACCCTCACCAAAAGCATCTCGGGTAAGGAATACCCTCACCAAAGGCACATCGTCTCTCACCAAAGAGTGTGACGCCCAACACTATATCGGTTAAGCATGCAACTCTTTACCACCTATTTTATCAGCCAACACCCATCTAGGGCTACAACCATATCGGCCAACCGCTATCACCTTGGTATCGGGCAGCACACAACCTGTGACGCCCAAGGCAGAAAACCCTATCGTCCACTTCATATCGTCCAAGCCACTCAGGTTCTATGTCGGGCAGCACCACAAGAAAGCTGATAACGAGAAACACTTCCTCAAGTGCAACACCCAAGACATCATGTCGGGCAACAACTGAGAACCAACATGTAACGCTCAAACGCACAACATCATATTGGGTAGAACCATAACGTGTAACGTTGTGTCGTGCATCCCAGAACCAAGAGGGTATCGGGCATCAGGTATAAGAGTGTATCGGGCAACACCTTTACCCTATCGGCCAAGACACCCTATCACCTAAGTTAGGGTTAGGGTTTCCATACCGAGCAACCATCAAGACTTTGTCACCCACAACCATAATGCCCAAGTTCAAAACCCTGGCGCCCAACAAGCAACCCCTTGGCTAGCACAACATGGTTCCCAAGGAAACTCTCATACCGCCCAAGGCACACTACTTCCATCCATCAAACGACACCATGGTGCCCATGGTAGCCTATCGTTCATACTAGGGATGTCTACCGAGCATATCGACCAAAGGCATAATGCCCAACAACATCATCTTGGGTAGAGGTTCATATTGGTCAGAAGGGTCAACAGAACACCACTTAGCATATTGCCCAAAACTCATCCCTAGAAGAGGGATATCAGGCAGAACACATCAAAGGGGGTATCGTTCAAGGGTTCCAAGACCATGACGGGTTGGTCATCTTCATCCTCAAGACTGCTACCAAGAAACCCTAATAGATCAAGAGAATTGGCTCACCTCTCAACAACTAAGTGAGAGGGGTTTTGCACAACTTCCATCACATATCGGGAAGCAAGGTGGGTCATCAACATAATGGCCAACCCACCAACCTCAACTAGGTCAAGACCAACCAAAGGCTTACCTATCAAGTCCATGGTAAGAGAGGGGTATTGCCCAAGCAACTAGAGTGTAGACTCACCTCTCAACAACTAAGAGAGAGGGGTTTTTCCCACATAAATAAAGCTTGAGCTCACTTCTCAAGACCAAGGAAAGAAAGGGGTTTTGCTCCAAGAACACACTACATGCACCATGGAATTAGGAAACCCTAGGCTCACCTCTCAACAACTAAGAGAGAGGGGTTTTTCCCAAGGAACCCTAGTCCAAAGGTTCGACCAACAAGGTCCAATAACACATCTAAGCAATATAACCATGTCACCATATCCAACAAGATCAAGGGCGCATACTAGAGCAAAGATATTACCAACAAGATAAGCATGGCCAATCAAGATAGCACATAAACAAGCAACATAAAGAGAAGGTAATATAGCTGGGGTAGGAGTTATGTAACCCACCTTAAGCACACTCCTCAAGCTCCAAAGCTCCAAGCACCAAGCTTCAAGCTCCAAGGCACCACCTTCAGCCAACACACAAGAGAAGGAAAGGGGTAAGCTAACAAGGTGTGTCACCCAAGACACCAACAGTATCGGCCACCACTTGCTCCACTCTTCTCCTAGCTCGGCCACCAAAGGAAGGAAAGCAACTAAAGGAACCAAAGAGCCTAGAAAGCAAAGGAGGGGTTCATTTATATACTATGGGGTGAACGGGGAAAGCAAGACAAGGTGGCACCTGCCCTTGGCACACTTGTCCAAGGAATGTGCCACATGCTAGCACCCCAAAAACCCACTCCCATGAGTTGCCACCCACTTAGCAAAGAAATGGCCACTTGTCCAAAGATGGTGACACAAACGAGGCTAGGGTGGAGGGTGTGTGTTGCCCAACATGGCAACCTGACACACCATGGCTGACACAGCCCCTTGCCCGACACAACAACACTCCTAGGCCGATACAACAAGGTCCAACCCGATACCAAGCTTCAACAAGGCTCAACAAGGCAAAACAAAGCCCAACCAGGCCCAAAGCTACTCAAACAAAGAGCCCAACCCATCCTTTCAACCCTTGGAGGATGCAAGGAGAGAGAAAGATATCTCTCAAGGTGCAAAATTGCACCCAAACCCTAAAACTTGAGTCAATTGCATGTTGCACCTCAATCTTTCAACAAAGCATAAACAAACCCTAATCACAACTTTAGGTCATTAGCAAGCATCTCAACACAAGGTTTAGGCAAAGCAAATAGGGTAAGCCCAAAATAGTGGTCAGGGTCCTTACACTATGACACGTGGATATGACTGTGAGTGATGTAAATGAGATTTGTCCCTCCTACGGGAGTTTGATATCCTGGACGCATGATAAGAAAGACTAAGAAATGAATGGCCATGCGAGGAGTCAAATTGTGAAATTGAGCTTACAATATCTCAGAGAGTCTACTCTAGTTCAAGGAACATGGATTAACTATTGAAGCAGAGGACAATTCCATGCCTTGAGTTCAATCTGGATATCAGAGATAAAGGAACTATGAAATCACTGTAAAACCAGTGACAGATGATAGGTTAAGTTGTTCTCCAACATCTTGAATTACTTGGGTAGTAATGAAGTCTTTATAGATACCAATTATTACTTATAAAATTATAATATGATTATGAATATCACTGCCAATGTAATGAGTAGCCTACCGGGTCACACACATAAATGTGATTAGAATAGGAGTATAATTTTGGACGTTATTGGAAATGTTCTGAATCAATGTGATTACTAAAACATATACGTAATCTACTATAATGTTGGAATATAATCTGAGTTAATTAGCTAAAGTATTTAAGCTAATTAATTAGATTCCATTGTTAAGTCGGCCAGATTATCTAGAACTATTAACTAGAGACGGATGATGGAAATTAATTAATCAGTTAATGTGATTAGTTGGTTAATTAAATGATTCCAGAATATTCCTTTAATGGTCCACGAGCAGTTTGTTTTATGCATCCACAACCTTTTGTTTCACCGGGGTTTTGGGAAACCCTGCTTCCTTTCTCTGCTATTAATAGGGGCATGACAACCGACATTTAGGCTAAGGCTAATATGCTCACACTGAGGTTACACTCTAATTCGTGAACCGTATCCATGAGCATCTCCAATAGAGAGAGAAGGAGAGAAGCTGATGCTAGCACATCATCAAGTAAGAATGCTACTCCTTCCCACCAGCTTAAGGAACCATGATGTGGAATTCCAGTCCATCTGCATGGATGAAATAGAGAAGCAGACGCTGAGTTGCCTCCATCTGGAGGATGCGTGAAGACCGTCAGTGCATGCAAGGTGTGGTGCACATAACCAGGCAAAGGGACGTCATTGGACCTACTCCACGATGAGGTGTATCCCTGCACCCTACTTCTAAATATGTTGTTGTCGAAGAGATCCTCGAGCAGGGTATGTGGGGAAAATTTTGTTGCTTCCTCTATTCCTGTCGCCTCCATAAATCCCAACAATATTATGAATGGGTACACATTTATTACGACACAATTTTCATACTTCTATTGGATAGAATAATATAATCACACTTGGCAAGTTAAATTTCCCCAATTTTATTAGCATCATTATTGGTACAATGAGTTGTAATGGTTCATATTCTTTCATTTAAGTAATGAGCATGTATCTTGATTATCATTGATTTAAATCAACCTTATTATTTTAAACTCATTTTATAACATTAGTATTGCTTGAATTGATCTACTATTAAGAATATTCCTATCAGTATATAATACATTCAGTTACTAATGGGTTAATTATAAAATGATTCAAATAATATGTAGATTAATATTACAATCAATTTTAATACTCCCTTTTCTAGATAGAAACTTTATTATCACCATGTCTATTGTTTAATGGTTATGTGTTATGATATCTTATTGCGTAGTTTTCAAGCTTACGAATGTGCATAGGGTATGAGAGACAAATGATAACCTAGATTATTATTCATCAAGAGACTACAGGAAATCCAATTACCTAATGTAGATGCTCTTGACCTATTCATGATCACTTCTTCCATGATGGAAATTTTGCCGATGGATCAACTAGATGCTAACATTAGTTCAGGTTTTCTTAGTCTGATAAGGATGATAGGAAGGGTTTCTTTTTCCACCTACTTTTGTGATGTGTGCATAAGAATGAAAAAATAATGATAGTGGTATCCACTACCATTATCTTTGTTAATGTGGCTTACACTATCATCTATAGATTTCCACCTTAGGCTATAACATTGGCATGTGTTAGGTTGTTAGGTCATCAGTAATCTGGGAGGTGAGGATGTAGCATAGTATCATCACTATTTGTTTCTATAAATTCTTTGCAGTGGTTGTCAGTAGTTGGTGTTGTAGGTGTAAGAGTAGGCTATGTAGATCATGTGGCGATCTTGATGATGCTAGAGAAGTGGTAGCAATGAAGATGGAAAAGTTGAGGGAGACGATTTGAAATGTGTTAGATGTTGCATGTATTGATCGTATGAGGGTTGACCACCTTCTTTGCAGATCTGTGGAGGTCGATTGGTTGGGCGCCATGTGTGTGTAGGCTGCTAATGTGTGTTGAGTAGTGAGTTGTAGGTTTCTTTCTAGCAATCTGAGTTAGTGAGGGTTGAGGAGGATCAAGAGAGTAGGTTTCTCCAAGATGAGAATCCCACTTGGTAGTAGTTCCATCGTACATTGATACACTTAGACGGGGTGGAGGGGGGAAATCCAGGGGAGTAGGTTTACCATCTGATTGTAGGTCTATGATGTATCAGCCTGAAGGGTTGTGGAGTGTTTTGTGTTGCATATATGATTTTGGTGTTAGGGTTGTGTTTCTAGGGTTCGTCCATGTATTATATATAAAGGAGGAGTGGTCCTTGGTGTAGTAGGGTGTCCTTTGATGAGGATAACCAGGAACAAATTAAGGGAGCTGACTTGATGGTGGTGGGGGATGTGTAGGGAAGCAACAACTTTTCTATCATTTCATGTTAGCACTGACCTGTAATAGAGGATTCCATGATATGGTTTTATCAGTTTTGTCTGATGAAGGAGTAAAGCAAGGGGGTCTAGGTTGGGTCTTGTAGTCTGAGGGGTCATATTACAGGGAATGGTCGGGTGTTCCTCTATGTAACAGGGAGAGAGTGATGGTTTTTAGGTTAGGGAAGATGTGGTTCTTCACCTATAAAATCGATCAATTTAGTCATTACTCATTATAGTTAATTAGTTTAAATTTGTAATCCCTAGTATATAGGTTTAATTATTATGAAAAGTCCTCCATAGCTTTAAATTTTCTCCTTGATAATTTCCAAGATTATTAGTTCTCTACTTTAAAGCTCCAACCCACCACCCTATAGTTCTTCAAAACTCATTCGTACAAGAAGGAATCTTGTTTTGTCTGGAGGAAATCATTTTGGACGAATCAATAGTGCCTCAACTGGATAAATTCACTTATTTTACACAATTAGAAATATAAATTTCTCTCTTAATTAGTTCAAATACAATTATCTAATAATGTAAATAGTAGTTATATGTGATTCCAATACCAAGAGTTCATACTGAGTTCATATATTCAAAATAGAAGTTATGGGGTCCCAAATGGGTTGATCATATCAAAATCAGGAAAAATTGCATTTTGGTGCTTGAATGTCTAGATAATTCAATGAAGTTCAATTTATAAATGGAAATTTATAGAAAAGGAGAACTTCAATTTTATAGGATCATGTAAAATAGATCAAAATTTTATTTACTACCAAATTTTGGTATGATAGAATTCTCAACCCCTTAAAAATGATTTTTCCTCGAAATCAACACAATTATGATCTAGTCAGGTACTATTCTCCACCCCTTAAAAGGATTCAATTAGAAATCTAGATAGACACATCAACTAAGATGTAATATCCTTCACCAAATTATATGTTTTAAGGGTTTCATGAGAGTCTCATCTAGGGTTTATCTTGTACCTTCTTGATTGTGACTTATCTCAAAAAATCCTGGATAAAATTCCATAAATATAATTTTTCCTTACACATATAATATTATAAAGAAAATAATTCCTCGATGGGGGATTTTTTTGATAGAAAACTAAAAATTGTCTAAGATCAATGTGAGAACTAAGTCACAATCACCTCGCACCACATTGACTACCTAAGTTGATTATGAAATAGGGTCTGCATGGAATGATCACTAGGGTACATTCACTTGTAGCTTAGGGGAAAAGGACATTGTACTCTTACAAAAGTGGAATTCATCAATTCAATTTTGGGCTTCTAGACTCATCTTATAACTACTAGTCAGTTCAATAGTTGTAAACACATGTTCTGTTATTTTTTTAGCATCCTAATTTGGGTTGACGATTATGTCTATGATTTATGATTTTCCCCAAGTAGTAGAAATTGCCTTAGCCAAGTCGCTGTGTAAATTTAGGAAACCCCACCACCACCTAAGTGGATTGAGAGTAATTATTCCAGAACCTTCACTAAGCATCCTTCCTTAAAATCCTCAACTTTATCCAATTACATGGTGATGTTATTAAATGGTGTATTAGACAACTCATTTCACCTAAGTTTGTATTTCTATCTTAGGATGTAGGGTTAGAAGGATTGATTGTAAACTATTTGCCTAAGTTCAAGGTAAACTAGATATCTAATACTAACTTCCATGAGACAAGGATGAGTGTCAACTATTCATAGCTCTAATGCCATGTTGTAAATACTTGATCGTTATGATCAAATATTTACAAAATGTATTAGAATGTATAAACAAATCCTTTTAGAAACATGTTTTATATAGGACTACCGAATAAGGATATGAATAAGTCCTATATACTATTCAACAAGGGAAAAACTCTTACACGTCTCTTCTAGTCCTTCCTTATATCACATGTCCATGAGTTCGTAGAGGGAACAAACCCACACATGGACCTCAAGAAGGGAAAATATAGGTAAATGAGGCTGGTACTAAATTCATTTATTGAGCTATTTAAAAAAGAAAGAGTTGTGTGATCAAATTTAGGCAAGTTAACTTGGTGGACTATGGTAATAACACAAAGATGGCCTAGTTACCATGATAGTTTCAAAAGTGTATGAAAATTTAAAGTGGTAATTAGAAACAATAAAAGTATTATAAAAATTAATGTCAAGATATCAAATTATGCAAAATGAAACGATTTATCCATTGTCACAATCAATCTAATATTCGTCTAGGTAGGTGGCTATGTAAGGAGTGGGACCCGTAGGGGATATTTTCATGCCTTTGCAAGGCATAAGGATGTTCACACTTGAGCAAATTTACCCATCTAGTTTTTGGTTGAAGGCGCTTCAATTATTTTATTTATCTTTGCATTAAATTGAATTATGTTTTCAATTATGTTTAAATCTTGATTATTTTAATATCAAGATTATCTTTCCTCCAAAGTAATTCAAATGAGGCGCCCCTCTTATTTTCTTTGCTCTAAATGATGCCAAGAAATATTAAGGACCATATTGAAGTGATAATTTGCATATTGAACCCTAGGTTTTGGGTAAATTGCACATTACACCAAAACTAGGTTTTAATGCACAAACATTGCTTTATCAGCTCTTTCTTGGTACTCAGGCTACCACAAGCCATACATCTGCATCATCTTCATTATCATGATGCTTCAACACATGAGGAACATATTATCATGCACAATTTGCAAATAAACCCCTCAACTAAAATAAAACATCCATTCCAAACATACTCAGAAGGTATGCTAGAATAGGTGTCAAATTTTCAAATTTCAAATAATGGTATACAAAAGACCGAACAATATAACAACAGAATAAAAGTAATGACTATTTTCAATTTTACAACAAGATTACAAAACTCCGTGATAATAACCCACATAGGGTTTACATGTATGATACAACATAAGGTTCTAGTAGAGGGAAATCTAAACCATATCAAGTTTGTCTTCAATCATCAACTCCTTAAGTTAAGTCCATGTTGGATGCCATGCTCTCCTTTACCAACACCTAGGGTTGGAAGAATACCCTAACAAGAGGAGAAAAATAGATGACATCAACAAAAGATGGTATGTGCATACTAAAATAGAATTAAGGAATATTGTGAAGTAAAGGATATCAAATAAAAGGCATCCCGTAGAAAAAGTAAAGTACTACCCAAGAGGGCTTAAAAGAAATGAATCACAATAAAAGAGATAAAGAAGAGCAAAGTATAAGAACCAAGGCATCCATGTGTTTCACCTATGACAATACTAGACAATATAAGCATGAAGGTAGGAAGTAACACATCTACGAAAAATATGGTATGCATCTGCTCTAAAATATGGAGTGGTAGGGTCTGTCAAGATCTGCCTGGGTAGGAAAACATGTCTTCCCTAAGTATTTTCATATGTAAGAATTTTCACATCTGCATTCATATGTGCAAATTTTCACATCCACATAAAAAGTACATGTATATGATACTAGTAGTCACCACATGATGCCTAAAATAAAAATAAACAAGATTGAACCAAATGAGGGAGATGAGAACATCCAATAAATACATAAAGTGGGATCACATGATCCTAATCGACATCCACCTTTAAAGTGGGAAAAAGAGAATATATCACCAAAGAATGTTCCACCATGAGTAAAAGTAAAAGTCAAATAGAATGTCAAATAATGTAACGTGATCACAAGATCAGTAACAAATAAAAGGTACTTCACATGAAGCACATTTTCAAAAGAAAAAGATATGTGTAGGGTATTGTCCATAGGACCAAGAGAAAGATGAAAATAGGCCAATTGCTCAATGTGAATAATAGGAGATGCAAACATACCTTACAAAAGAGTCCTAGAAACACTCTTCACCAATCTGGTTGTTTCCAAGATCACTTTTACCTAATTACAAATTATTCACATGTATTAGGGTTTTATAATGTGTAAAGAAACCCTAAATCTAGACCTTTTCAGAAAACCTTAGACTTTGACTCTGAAAATATGACCAATCGAATTATTAGGTTCTCTTGATCAAGAATATATATATTTATGTTAATTTTGGAGTTTATATAATACAGTTACAATTTTTATGAATTTTATACATATATTTAATTTCCCAAAAATCATCCTTCGAAAAAATGAAAATAAGACACTAAAACCATTTTTATTTGATAGAGATCATTTTTCCAATTTCAAAACATATTTATTTATAATTTTTGGAGCTTTCCATAAAAAATATGGTTTTTACAACATTCACTTTATTTACTAATTTATTCGTGAAATTAAATTGCAAGAAATCGATTTTCCCTTGATTAAAAAATCAACACTTTACGCTATGAAAGGGTATAAATATACTATTTTTGATGGTGTGAAATGAAAAAAATTGAATTAAAACATGATGATTTATAAGAATACCCATAATGAGAAAAAGAAAATAAAAGAGAATCGAGGGGCAAAATGGGGCTACACACACCATGGCTGACTGGGCAAGGAGAAACTTTTCAAAGAGTTTGGGAAAAACTTTGTTCATCGCTTATTCATGAAATTAACTAGTCTATCATGATAACAAGTGCCAAAGTTGTTTACCCGAGGTCCAATTACGATCTGAGGAAGCAAAACATCAGGGAGAGGTTCTGCAAATAGAAAACCAGAACCACATGCGGCGGTGATGAAATGATGATCTAAGGAGAAATTGAAACTAGAGGAGAGTCTCTGGGTTTACGTTTTATATGAGGGTAGGGTCCTATTTATATGAATTTGAGTTTTAAGGGGTGTGCGAGAAGTTGCTTCAGAAGACTTGAGGAACAAGTTTAGGCATTTCTAGAATTCTCAATTATAACTCTTGAATAGGGTATGGATGGATGTGAAATTAAATATTTAATCCAATACAACTCAGTTAGTGAAGTTTCGTATAGAAATGAGGGAGTTATGTCTAAAACACCAGAACTTGGTTGTTCATGCGGGCTGCGATGAATATCATTTAATACAACTTTCCAACTTTGTTCTTTTAATGCATTTAATGTAGAAAACTTTCTATAATTATTTGAATGTGAAAATGAAGTCCAAATAAATCCAAATTTTGTAAGTTGGCTAATTTTAGGATGAGCAATCCAATTTTGGCATTATTCTATTTTTTGAAGACTTCTATTTTATTCAATATTTTTAAATATTATCACTTATTTTATCCCTTTAATGAGTTAGAGGCATCTAGAAACTTTCTGAAAATATGAAACTTGGCCTATAAGTAATAATACATGTGAGGAACACAATTTTTCCATTAATTTTTTTTCAACATATTATTTAATATTTTATTTCTTAAATTATATTCTCTCTCCTAAATTAACTAAAATATTTAATGTTGTCCAAATTAGTTGAAACTTTACCTATAGGATAATTCTGACATGTAGATCTCGAATTTGAGATTTATTTTCTCTTTTGGAGCCATTTTATAATTTGTTTAATATACTTGACTCTTATTCTTATTTTCTTTCCCAATTATAATAACAATAGTTATTATTAAGAAAATAATGTGAAACTTCACCCTCAAGAAACTAAAACATATGAAACATGAATTGGCCATTAATTTTTTTCTCTTGGTGTTATTTAATACATTATTTAATATTTTGGACATTTACGTATTCTCTCTCCTAATATACACGTGTATATTAAAGATTATCCAAATTACTTGAAAGTTCACACAAAGGTTATTTTTAATGTGTAGTTTACAAATCTAAGACTATTTTCCACTTTTTGAGTCATTAAATGATTTATGTCATACTATGAAGGAAAATCACATTTTCTTTTCTAAATAAAATTGATATAATTATTATTATCCCAAATGTGTCAAACTTGGCCTTCAAGCCATATCATATCCAAAGAAAATGAATCTAAAGTTATTCTTATCCAATTAGTCTTCCTTATATTAATTTTAGACAATTACCACTATTTCTCATATTAAATAATTCAATATCACATTATCTTGTTTAGGGTGTTATTATTTATTTCTTTTTCTCATTTCTTGTTTTAAAAAACCATTGAAAATTCTACATCAATATTATTTTATCATTAATATAATCATTCTTCCAATTGTATCTCATATCTACACATTACAACCAAAAGGATTATATATTATATTTATCATTTATCTCATGTGACATAGTTTATGTATCCATTTTTGGTTTTATGATTAACATGAGGGTATTATTTCATATTTGTTTTCATGTATATATGTTAGGGTGATTTATTCACACATTATATATTAAGGTTACCATTAACTATCATTAGGTATATCCTCAACGTTGTTTAGCCAATCCCAAGCAAAAAAGGTCTCCAACCTCTTAACCTTGGAATAGGATAAGGTTCTAGATTTCGATATGCTACATGATAGGTGCTTTGTGTTCTCCCCTATATTAGAGATCAACAATTTCTCATGTGAGGGAAACCAATACTGGGGACCTATAAATTATCTGTTATCTATGTGCATGGTTGGGGGATGTGACTCGCCAAATCTAGTGAGGCAAAGCTTTTAGCCAACATTTTGAGTTTTTGTGCCAATATCAAAATGAACCAATATTTCAATTTCTCAAAAATTTTCAGAATATTTAAGTTAGTCGTGGTGAACTTCAACATAAGAAAAAGGTTAATAACAAATCAGTTCACCACTTCTACAAAATTATGTAAAAGAAATTCAAGAGGGTGGAAAATATTTCATTAACAGAATTGAGAATTATGTACATGCTATGATTGAAAAAATTTGGATCAAGATGTCCACAAATGTATCACAAATCTAGAAAGAGAGAATGTACTAGGGTTATTTGATGTTTCTTGTCTTGCAAATCACTTTTTGGATTTATATTAGGTGGAATTACCATTTCCTCCTTAAGGATCCTTATATGTAATACTCACTTTTAATCGTGATACTTTCTCATCCTAAAGTCATTTATTATTAATCATGTTTGCAATATGTATAACTCATAAATTCCTATTTTTCATAATATTCTTTTATATCTAATATTCTAGTACATAAATATATAAAGGAAAAAGTAGTTCTACTCAATATATATACACATAACATATAATATTAAATATTTGTACTTTTTTTGGTCGACAAAACTCGCCTGCATTTTTTGTATTTTTCTATAAAAGGGATACAAAGCAGGAAAAAGAAAATTGTACAAGGGGATTCTTTTTTCTGTACAAGTAACCAGAAAATTGGGTAACTAGAATTCTTTAGAATAAAAGCATCAACTATCAAAAAGGATTCTCAACTATACACTAAAGAACCAAGGCGATCCATATCAGTAGCATTTGTATAATATGATTCCACCATGAGGGAGAAATATACTCTACGCACTCCAGGATAAGCAAATGCATCACCAGAAAAGACTTGAAGAAAGGACAGAAAACATCAAACTCAAATCTGAGCACCTCAAGAGTAGGTGACGACTAATATCCTAATCACTAGATTGAAGCCTCAGGGCCCACAGAAGTAGCCTCAAACCAAGGGCATGCAAACAAAAGAACTGAGGGTCTCCAAAGAAGTAGATGAAGATATACATCTAAGAGGTGAAGGTAAACATAAACAGACTGAGCCATCCTCAGACCAACAATGACTATCAAAAATGATTCTCATATGTACACAGAGAACCAAGGCACATGATATCAGCTATATATGTATCATATGACTTGACAATGAAAAGTAATATACTCTATACACCCCAAGACAAGAAAAACCATCACCATATATGACGAGAAGAAAGGAACTTCAAACTCATATCTGAACACCTCAAAAGCAGGTGGCAACTAAAAGATTCCTGATCACCAGAATGAAGCCTCAGGCCCACAGAGGAAGTCTCAGACTAAGAACAAGAAAACCAAAGATACATGTATGAATATCAGAAGAAAAACACCATCATAAGAATTGAAGATCTTCAGAGAAGGAACATACTTTCAGAGGAGCTGGTCACATATATAGATCGAGCCATCCTTAGATCAAAAGTATGGGTATTCAACATGTTGTCAGCCTCTAGAAGGATCTTACATGGTTATGAAAAGAACGGCCCACATAGATACAGAGAATAAAAGATCTCTAGAAAAACAAAAAAACTAAAGCATTCAGGATGAACATATGTCAAAATATGACCAAACTAGCTTCTAGACCAAATCCACCTTTTTGTTAAGAACAAGTACTCCTAGGTTTTGAAGTTTTCATATAGAAAAGATCATTCCACCCAGTAGGAATTAGGTCAACTATATTCTTTTGAACTTCCAAATTCCAAAGTTCCAAGACAAAAGGACAACCAAAACAAAGATGAAACGTGTCTTGATAATTGTACATGCAAAGAAAGCAAATAGATAAAACTGATATTCCCCTCCTTTTGGAATAATCCAACGTGGGTAGCTTATTATGTCTAGCCTTGCGAATATGGACCAAGGCATTAATCTAACATTTGCAACTCCATATCCATTCATAGCCAACATCTTATACAACTTTAGATCTAATACATTCCTAAATAGCCCTAATATTGATAACCTTACTTCCCCTGAATAAAATATGGTCATCACTATCATGAGTAATAAAAACTCAAATGACAATGTTTAAGATCTTCTGAAAGCATCTCAAATCAGGAATATTCCAATACCTATTAGAAATGATAGTGTCCAAATTAGAGTCCAAAGGTATGCCAACCCTGATGATCATATCCTTATCAACCAAGTCCCTCAAAAACTTAGAGTTAATCCAAGGATCTTGCTAATTTTTCACATTCCTACCAGAGCCAACTTTAAACTTAATAAGGGGTAAAATATCATCTCTAACTCTCAATATATTGTTGAACGTCCATGAATAATTACACGATTGAAAAATAGAAAAAATGAGATCTTTTTCAAGTATTATTAGCCAATCCATTTGACCCATAGTAAATCTTTCTTGCTTGCAACTGACCGGCCTAAATCGCGCGTCCTAAAATCGGAGGCGTATTTGAGGTAGTCGAGCTTTTACATTTATAACCTGAATCCTTCTAGGCCCCCGCAACTTTGTTTATGGGGTCGAAGTAGATATACGGGGTCGAACACAGGGACAAGGGTGGCAGTGTTGAGAACTCAGAACCGACACACTACACTATGTTAGAGGGGTAAAGAGATGATAAAATCCCCAAAAGGGAACAGCAGAACAAGATCAATAAAAAAGAAAAGAAAACCCTATCTCCAAATAGAGCTACGAGAAAGATTAAGGTTTTAGGCATTTATCAGTTTTTAGGGGTTTTCATGCAACAAAAACATAGAGATAATACTAAAGTTAATGCAAGGTATGAAGGAGAAAACTTCGGTAAAACAAGCGGCAGCAGGAACATTCTGTACCCCTCCTCTCAGAGCGGGTACCTCTAACCAAGCATCAACACTACTCTCGAGGTTGCTGGACTTTGAGTTAGGGTGAAATGTTACTGAAGCAACTCCGATTCCGGGCACTCTCGTACTCTAGAATCGGACCAAACACTAGAGCCACAACACCTCTCTCAAGGCTGTTGTGATGGGAAAACACGATTCGGTAGCTAATCGAAACGCATTCCAACGTGCAAGCTAGAGCTCAGATATTAAACATAGCGATCATCCAACAAGGGTACCAAGCATACAACAGCAGATAATTAAACTCTTTTCATTTCCGTAAACATTAAAGGTCTTAATTACATTGCATAAGTAAAGAATTAAATGACATAAATAAAAATAGATGTCGTCTTCTTGATGTAGAAGGACGACAGACTACTGCGGACCCTCCAGCCTGATACCGGGCAGGAACCCAGCCCGATACAACCGTGTCAGGAGGTACACCCTCTCAGGAGACACACCGTGATGGGCTGATTGCATCGTTCAAGGACCCTGGCCGATACGCTCATGTTGGGTGGCACCCTCTCGGGCGGCACGCCGTGACGGGCGAGGCATATCGGGTTCGGTATTGCGTCAGGCTTGGAGCGACGCAACTAATGTCAACAAATGTCGCTTATCCTCTTCGGCCGATATCGGCCTGCAGTGACGCCCGGGGCGGTCCTAAGTGAACCATTCCCTCCCTCTCAGGATGGGGAAGAGCTCACCTAGGATTGCCCGACACTACACTGGGGCACGATACACTCGCTCCTTGCATTTTTCCTGAGGTGACTTGCACAGAGTTCCGACATGTCTTTTCGGCTTCCTGTAGCTGCTATTTATAGGCAACCGTTGGGGGAAGTTATGGTGCTCAGGGCACCACGTGTCCCCTCTCTTTGCGGTCGGTGGACGGCCGATATCAGTATCGCCCGGGACAAGGATGTCGGATGTCGGTCACGTGACGAGCGGTGCCGCCGGTAGGTGGCTGTGTCACGCGGCAAGCTTTGTTGTCGTGGCGAGCTCGGCTCCCTGTCGTGTAAAAGATGTATCGCCCGCCAGTTCCTTCTCACGTGGCATCCTTATGTCGCGCGTCGGTGCGTTGCGCTTACCCTTTCGGGCAGTGATCTTATAGGCCATCTGGAAGGCCGATGCAGGTGGAACTTGCTTGTGGGCTGGGGCGGCCTTATTGACGATAAATGGGTCAAAATTGGAGGAAAACACTGCAAAATACGGAAATATTGAATTAAGAGCATCGTTTGGCCAATTATTGCAAAAGTACTTATAAACAGAGAGGAAAACAATTAAAAAGGCAGTTTTGATAACAGAATAACAGTCTAAAACATCACAAAATTTGGTGTTATCAACTCCCCCAAACTTAGCGTTTTGATTGTCCTCAATAAATATTTAATCTTTATTTTGTGATGTTTCTTCTTGCTCGGTTTAGTTTTAGGCTCAAGAGGTAAAACAAGAATCGTGATGCCTTAGAGATAACACTGCCCTATTACGAGCAATAGACCTTGCATTTCCTGCCTTATCATTTCAGCAAAATTTTTCTCTACAGCTTCAGTGAGACTTTGTTGTATGATTCTAAAGTTAGCTTCCACACCAAACAGCTTTATTTTTTGGGCAAAAGGTTGTGTATAGGGTAGGCTAAGGATTTTTGGGGTGTTTCTTGTCTCCCATCAGTCCATCCAGGTAAGGGTCCATTAACGGGCAAGTAGTCCCTGCAGTCCAAGCCAGTTGGCTTTAGAGCAGTGATTTCACATCCTACGTACCACTGCCCCGGATCTACCATGCCTAAAGATGGGTACTTTTGGAAGACAAGTGTGTATATAAATTTTTTTTCTTTTCTTTTATTGGGCACAACTCTCATGCTTTTATTCACCCTCATAAGGATGCTTTCTCTTTTTGGTATTTTTGTTGGGTAAGGGGAAACAAGAGGGATTATTGCTGTTCGGGCAACTTTTTCCTTCTCCATACTCGTCTCTTAGCTGTTGTGAGATTATTATTATTATTTTTTATTTTTTGAAATTGTTTGGCACGGAAAAACGTAATCCTTTGTTTGTTTGAGGCAGCATTATCAGGAAGATATAACAAAATTTGTATCTCGTTAAGCTCATAGAAACAAACTGGCAAGAAGTCGCATCAGGTTTTTACTAATATAGCGACATTGTACATATGTATGGGAATAAAATAAGCAAAAAATTTTAACACTTTGGTATAAACATATATATGTACACATGATATAGGAAAGAATCAAAAGAATAAAGAATATGAGACAAAAGAATGACGAATTTGAGGCAGAAAAATCAGAAAATTTTCAAAAATTTTATACCTCCCTCACTGGTATATGGAACCCCCCCCAACTTACTCCACACTCTGTCCCAGAGTTGTGAGGTAGATAAGGTGAGGTAATGTTACTCCAGTGAGGTTAGTTGTTGAGCGTGCCTGTCTCGGATAGAAGCTCCCACACATATTCTCGTCTTTTGCTGTGATAATCGATGTGGTGGAGCTGGTCAGGCGTTGCTTCATTTGCTATCCATTCCAGGACAAAGATGCCACAGTCATTGGATAGGGGAATCTGCTGCAGACTGTGGTGGCAGAATTGGATTTCATGCCATTTTCTTGCTTGCGTGTACAGGAATGGTTGGATCATCTTTGATACCTCATCGTAGTATTTTTGAACTAGACGTTCGATGGATGACAACAGTTCTGATGTACATGGCACTGGATGGTTTTTGTTGCTATCCGAGCTGTTGTAGAAGATTCCCGCTCATTGCTGAGTGTACATTATCAAGAGCATCCAATGGCTATAGTGGAGGACAGGCATGAAGATCGTGTGTGGAACCTCACTCTCCAATTCTTCCAAAAATGCTTGTTTTGCTCCTGTTTCATCGGCGAGGCAAATGTCGTTGAAGAACATAGGATGAGCTATGTATGCGTGTTTGAGCCTTGGTTGTATTGTTTGAATGTAAGCGGCCGCCACAGTTATAGCCAGACATCCTCCTTATTTTACCATGTCCCTTAAGTCATCGATTGGGACTATGACATTGCTTGCCTCATATGCGACATCTGTTGGGGTGGAATCAGCCAACTTCAGAAGGATATCGTTGACCTGCTCCTACGTGAGAGTAGCGCATGAGAAGCGGTCAAAAGTTTTGATCAGCCCTTCTATAGTTTCAGGCGAAGCAGTGTCTTCCATCCCGTGCACTTTCCGTAGGATCTCTAACTGCTTGCCTGCCCCGTGGGTGTCAGTCTCCATCTCCACCTCTTTCTCCGGGAGCTGCTAGATTGCGAAGTGTTTTCTTCTAGGTCGCTGTCCAGCAGCTTCTCAGGCATCCATGCGTCTCGGAAATAGCGCTTGTCCTTGATTAGCAACATGGCGTAAATGCTCCTGTGGTGATAGAAGCATGTGCCCCTAAGGGCTCTCAGGTTTCCGAATGTATTGAGCACCTCCATGGCACTCAAGATGGCGAAGGCGCTGTTTCCGCTTCCCTTTTCTGCCTGGACGGGGAGGTCTCGAATAGGAAAGAAGTTCCAAACATCTTTGTGACATTGGCTTCTCTGCTTTATAACTCTTAGGAGCCGCAGCGGCAGGAGTCTCAATTTCTTGTCCTCTGGGTGGCTGAAAACATTCCCGAAGCGTGGTACCTCGTCACTATTGTAGCTCAACAAATGGACGTCGTGGTTCCTGAGATCTGCTATGCAGAGGAACCACATGGTGCGGTGCTTATACGGGGCCAACACGAAGTTTGTTCTATTCTTTTTTATGCGGTTCAGCATGTCGGCCACCGCATTGGAGTCTGACTCTCCCTTCATTAGCCTTCTCGCCAAGGTCAGGGTGGCATTGTATATTGTCTTCCGACCTGTCCTGCTGTCGATATTTTCTATTATCGTGCTTTGAAGGACCCTAAACAGTCTTTTGCCGACGACGACCGGCGTGCGGTACATGCTTCAAAGTTCTTCTTGTCGTACAGAGAAGTAGCCATCGCTCCAGACGACGTCTTCTTCATCAGCCTGCAATCTTAAGACCTTGTTCAGCAAATTCTGGTCTCTGATTGTCAGGTATCCGATGGCTCTTCTGTCGAAGTCGGCCATCTCAAAGGAGGGTATCTCGGATGGCTCACGGAACTTATCCGCCATCGAGCGTCTTCTTCGGGGGAGATGTCTTTGATTGACAGCCTAAACATCCCCCCTTTCTCCCTCAGATTCATCAGAAGAGTCTACCCCGACGCTGATATCTTTGTTATCGTCTTCAGCTTCGTCTAGGGGGACTGAGGGATTTTCTTCTTCCAGGCCTAGGGAGACCTCCCGTCCTGCTGGAGCTCCGTCAGCTGACCTTTGCAGCACCCCCTCCTCGGGCGTTGTTGATTGCCCGCTGGAGGTGGAGGAGGATGCTGATTTTGAGGAGGACGTTGATGAAGAAGGAGGAGAGCCTTGGCTAGGGGGTGACGACGACCTTCTCGGCTGCCTTCGGCACAGATGGTCATCCCCCCTGTCCAACCTTTCCTCGATCTTGTCGAGGCGTTGGAGAACTCGCTGAAGTGTCGCAGTCAAAGTCTCTAGTCCGCCGGGAAGGCTAGCTAGAGTCAGCAGCTCTCGTTCTTGGCTATTCAGCCTGTCTTGGAAAGATGCAAACTTGCGGGTTAAGGAAATACAGGTAGCTGAGTTGTTATCCGTTACCTCCCACAAGTAGTCGAGCTCGTGCCCTAACATCTTCCCGAGTGATGGAGGGGTTCCCACGGGTCTTCCTCCTGTCCTCGCGACATCTTGCTCGCATGATGGTCCACCGGGTGAGGTACAATCTATCTCAATCATTCGCGATGCAGATGCCGCCAGGTGAGGCGATGATGCTCTTTCATCTATCACTTCCTTGCCTCATTGTCCTAGTGGAGAAGGCCGTGGTGTGGGCGGATGCTGCTCCACCTCTACACTGGTTGCGATCTCGTCAGCCACTGCAACGGGAGACACTGGTGACGGTGTCGACGTCATCCTCGCACCTTCGAGCTCCGTTTGAAGGATCGCAGGGAACACCTCATTACTGGTGTCCGGTTGTGGCCCTTCCTCTGCCTCTTCAGGCAATATAGGAATTTCGGGGGCTGCGGCTGTCTCTCCCACGGCAGCCCCCGTAACCGTGGGCTCGATGACTTCCATGGTCACCGACTCTTCTTCCGCCACCACAGTTGTTGTTGTGGTAGTGGTTGGTATAAAAGGAGTGACGAAAGCTCTAAAGACTGCTGTCGTCGGTAGCTCTAGAGTTTCTGCTGGCTCGGTGCAGGCTGTTGGAGCTTTTTCCCTCCTTGGACCGAGAGGAATAGGTTCTTCTCTCGTGACCGCCCTTTCCTGGGCTTTGGTGGTGGCGGCATAGGCTGCATCTCTGGCATCCAGAGCTTCAATCTCTGCGGTAGTGAAGACTAGTTTTTCTGCGTCGTAATTGGCGCGGTGAGGAAGCGGGAGGAGGATGTTCGTCCTTATAAACTTGTAGAAGTAGTCCTTACCCTCCTTCTTTACGATGCTGGTCCTCATCAGGTACTTGATGTCGATCAATTCATCACAATGTATCCTCGAAAGGCTACGCAGCTCTTTTGGGTACCCGAGCCCAACCACAATCAGGTTGACAATGCTGCCCATACAGTACTCTTTGGTGGCATCCTTTATTGGGTGCAGCCTGTTCATAAAAAACTGCCCGAGGTTGATCACTCGTCCCTCCATCATGTGCCACATGACATGGAGTTCTTCTGTGTAGATATTGCTGGACTCGTTCTTGCTGAGCAGCAAGCATGCCACCAGTTTGTGCACTATCCTCCAAAAGCATGAGTGCACGGCCGCCACTTTGCATCCCGGCTTATAAGATGTCTCACTGGTTAGCCTACCCCAGAGCTCCATGGGACTGAACCCATCTTCTTCGGTGATTCTCTCACCATTATTCATCAGATTCTCCTCCTCCTCGCTGGAAGAGAAGATCTTATTTAGCAACTTCTCAGATATAGCGTGTTTCGAGTTATATAGCCAGGCTTAGAGTCTATCCGGCCCGCCGTATTTTTCTTTTTCCGCAGTGGAGTTCTTCACCTGGCGAAGAGAGGACATGAACTCCCTCATGAGTTCGGTGTAGGAAGAGGACCGGCTAAAGAAGATCCTTCTCATCCCTGCAACAGTGAGGACGCCCTTCAGTCTTTCATAGATGCCCAGCTCGACGAACGATGACTGGTGGCAGAACCGACTCGGCCTGTAGAGTCAGGTTGCCAGATCCGCATAATGATGTGCGTGCTCGCCGTCTCTCGACACGAACCTCCCTGGTGTCTGTTCCATAGATTCTACTGCTGCTGATGTAGCGGTGATTGGAGCTGTCGCTTCTCCTACCCTCATCCTCTTTTCTGCAGTTGACGGCCCTGCTGCTTCTGGATTTGGGCGCTTCTGCCCGACAGTGGGTGCTTCACCCGGGGGCTCGGTGTAG